>HG995321.1:10348723-11548723 GCA_905333045.1 Lysandra bellargus
TTGTTTGTTTATCGCTCCAATTGTAAATCTCGGCACATTCATCTACTTTGTCTATCCAAACGCTTACAGTCTGTTCTCTAACAAGTGGATCGAACTCAGGAATGACATTTGCAAGTACCGTACTAGAAAATGATTCACGACTCCCTGCCCCTGCTCCGAGCATTTTCAAGAATTGTTCCATTAAATCTACATTCCTATCTTTTATCGGTGGGGCCTCAATATCTGGAGTGAAAAGTGAGCGTCCACGGTTATTAGTACGACATGGGGTGTTACTAGTTTTCCTTTGTTTATGACGTATCGTAGACATTTGGTCAGATTGATGATGCTCATTTAATCGCTTACGCAATCTACAGATCTCACTTTCAAGTACCTTAAGTCTTTCTTCTTCCTGTGAGACTCTTCCCCCATGGTGGTTTGAACGACGTGCGCGGTCAGGGCTCCTGCTCCGGCCGTCGTCACGCCGGTCTCTAGCAGGACTGCGGCTTCGTGTCCGCGAGCTGTCCCGCCGGTCGACGTAGCGTGGAGAGGCTGACGTGCGTGCGCGGCTCGGACCACGGTGCGATCTCCCATTGGATTCACAATCACTCATTTTCTGAAACTCAAAACGATTGTGTGAATATGCATAAAATACGTTCGACAAAAATAAAATTAAAAAAATATATTTAAAAAAAAAAGCGTTATAATCTCATAATACTGTGTGAATAATTCCACATAATGTAATCAAACGTGATTTGTGATAGTTTATTCAATATAATATAATTATATAATACAGTAAACTCGGTATTCGCTTGATAGTATTTAGAATAAACCATTAAAATATATTAAAATAATAAAATAAATTCATAATCAAGTTCAACTGAACGTAAAATAATAAAAAAAAATACGGATTAAAAAGACGGTACACTAAAATTATTTCATAATGGCGTATAAGAAAAGTAAACGACAATAATTTAATCTCTCGACATCTTTTAAATCAACAGCCCTTTTGTATATTTAACACTATATTTCGAGTAATTATCATTTAAAAAGCTAGAATAGAAGTGTATTTCAAAATTATGTCTACATAATCACATAACATGATATATTTTTATCCAAATTCATCAGCAATCACAATATATTGAAATTCAAATCAAGGACGGTTTAAATCATGGGTATCTGATAGTACCCAGAAGCTAAATCTAAGGACGTGAAATACTTATTACCACTTAAATTTGTCAGCTGGTCATCGATTATGGGTAAAGGAAAACAGTCTTTTCTAGTTTTATTATTTAGGGCTCTATAATCCACGCAAAGACGTTGCTCACCAGTTTTCTTCTTAACCATAAGAATAGGACTCGCATAATTAGAATTGGACTCACAAATAATGTCATTCTCTAATAATTCGTTAACTATTTCACGAACTTGATTTCTTTCAGAAAATGATAGTCTGTATGGTCTATATACGACAGGCCTGTCATCTAATAAATCAATTTTCATTTCGGTGGTATTTATGCAGCCTATTTCACTAAGATTAAATGCAAAACAGTCCCGATAACTAAGTAAAAGAGAGTGAAGCCTAATTAAATTTTCTTTATCCACATCAGGACCAACTTTAATATCAGTAATCAGTAGGGGCTCTAGTTTAGAATTAGCACTATTTATATTATTTGTGTGTGTGAACTGCCTTTCGACAAAAGGAAATGCTCTAGCTAAGATATAATTTTCTGGAAATTCTATGATTTTATTAGACAAGTTAGTTACTCCTAGAGAACATTTACCTTCATAGATATGGTAAGCACCTTGCTGGACTTGGAATTCTCGTCTAGGCTCAGTGCTACAGTATCCCTCGACATACACATCCCCACTAAACGTTGGGTCTGACGACAAGACTTCAACTAAACCTGACTTTAAAATTTTAGGCTTGTTAATTAAATTCAACTTAAGGCAATGTATTGGCGGAATACTATCAGAAATTTCAGGACTTTTATAAAATAATAACCTACTATTATCTTTAAAAACAGTTACACAGGGAAGTTCAGTAACATTTTGACCGATCAGCATTGATGACTGCAAGAACTCGTCATTAACCACCAACAACTCCACATTAGCTTCAATTTCATCTAATTTTAACTCCACGATAGTTTTAAATAAAGGTAAAACGTTAGAATTACCAAATCCTTTGATCACAGGCAAATTTTTAAAATCTTTTTGTAAAAAAAGATTCTTAGCATCAGACTCGCGTATTAAAGTGCACTCGCTGCCAAAGTCAATAAAAGCTATAAGGGTCCTATCATTAACTTTGACATTTTTATAAAATTTATCACCACCTTTATTCAAGGTCGAAATATTTAAAGTCTTTCGGTCCGCCGAAACGTTACTATCAGACGGCTTCGATTCGTTACGTAAAGTCAAGGGTTCAAGCTTGCAATTGTCGATATTATGTCCTACTCGATTACACTTCATGCATTTTATAAGAGGTTTGGGGCATCTAAAGTAAGGGTGTCCCCTTGAGCGGCAATTAAAACAAGTAATTGAATTTTCAGTTGAAGACGATGCAACGTTACTCGTACGATTTGGCAACATGTTATCACCACGTTTTCTAATGTTAATTAGAGCGTTATTATCAAAAACAGGACGTTGAGAACTGAGAAAATTCAATAAGTCTTCCGGTTCATCACACGTTAATGCCTGGGCACTACTTCTTATAGATTTATCTAATATTCCGTGAATTACACAATCTACGGCCCTTTTACCTCTAATTTCACATCTATTTAACAAAGTTAATTTATCATAAAAATATTCGCGTAGATTTTCGTTATTCCTAGTAGTTCGAGCTAACATTTCTTCAAGTAGTCGACCATAGTTCTGCTCATTTGGAAACGCCCTTTTCAATTTCGTTTGCCAATCTTGCCAACTAAATAGCAGAGTTTTACCTACCAATAAAACTCTTATTATGTCCGGAACCTTATTCAAGGCCTTTAAACAAAATTGAGATGGTAGTCTTCTGTTTCCTGCCGTAATATTGATCGTTGTAGTTCCTTTCCGGTCTTTTTGGCGGCAAGGTGGCGCTACAATGGCGGTAAGATGGCGGTTTCCGGTGTTCACCAGGTGAGGCGCGCGCGCGTTCTTCCTCATTGCAGTCTCAATTTTATAGCACCAGGCAGACCTTACTGTAAGGCCTTGAATAAGGTTCCGGACATAATAAGAGTTTTATTGGTAGGTAAAACTCTGCTATTATGTCCTTTCACCGTTATTCAAGGCCTTTAAACAAAATTGAGATATTGTTTGTTGTCGCCTGGTGAACAAGACGCCAATGTGAAAAATCAAAATGATTAAGAGTTAATCAAAATTTTTAATGAAGAATTGTAGTACAAAGATATCATAATTTTCTTATTTATATTCCTAAGAAATCAGTCGTTATTATTGTTAATTGTTATTTTTTGCTTTTATTACTATTCTTTTAAGTATAATTTATAATAATTACAATTACAATTTGTTCAAAACCTTAAGGTTCCGATAAATAATAATTAATTTTTAATAACTTCTAATATAATGTTATTATTAAACTTATTAGTAGGTACTTTAAACTACAATAATTTTTTTTTCAAACTAAGTAACAGGTTCAAAAAGACCAACTAAAGAATTATTTATAGAAGAAATCGGGTTAGAAGTCCTTTCTATAGAATTTTTTAAAAGTATTCACTGACCTCCAATTTGCTCTATCTAAAATTGTATCTAATGGCTCTTTATCAAGCCAACTTCTAGAAGCAACGGCAGACCGTACGCTTCCCGGAGTTGCCTCGAAACCGGCTTCTTTTAAAACCGACTTTACCCATCCAGAAATTACTATTCTAGAGGCACCTTTTGCTACCCCTCGAGCAGATACAAATAGATTTTCGACGCCGGCTTCTTTCCGCCTATTACTTCCTAGAATTACTAATTTTCGCACCCACTGAACGGGATCGAGATTTGGATTTTCACTGTTTGAAAAGAGTTTCCAACCTGATTGAATGTGGGAATCTGAATCAGTTTTAGAACCGTACAATGCCCAGAAAGTAACAGTATCACTTTCACTATCATCTACAAGGGAGCCATGTGACACGCTTAATAACGTCAAGTCGTGCACTCTACGACCCAAGCATAATAATAGTAAAATGGCGCATCGCCTGGAGACTTCGAATAAATTTTCACAATTTACACTACTTATAGATAGAAAAGATATTAAAACACTAGTGTCCCAAACGGTATTCGGCTTACTACATTTTTGAACATTACTCAAAATGTATTTCAAAATTTTCTTAACCAAAACATGAGAGGCAAGATTAGAACTATTATTTGTATTGCAAAGTGTAGAAACAACTGACTTATGAACTAGAATTGTTTTGTAAGATATATTATGTTTTAAATGTAAATCAGCTAAAAACTGAGCTAACTGGGACCCTGAAGGATTAGTAGGCTGGACTCCCGAAATTTTGCACCAATTCAACCATCTGTTCCAAGCCGGCTTATATGTATTTATAGTGGACTTACGCCAGCCGCCTATTAGTAAAGATTTTTGTTGCTCGGACCAGGATCCGAGTTCCTTAGACCACCCCCACATTTCCAAATCTCCATCGTCAGGCCTTGTACTCGTGGAGGGGGAAGGCCCGTCGATAAATCCAGTAAGTTCGACTCCAAGTCTTGAACCGTGAACGGTGGTGCTAATGCTCGAGACTTTAGATCCGCTCTCCCGAAAGCCTGGGGCCACTTCGGGGCTACAATCAGATACACACCTTTCGCACGATTGAGATGCATCAATACCCTGGGCATCAGATTCGTAGGTGGGAATACCCAAGCTAGACTGAAGCTCCATTCCCACGAGAACGCATTGTGTCTCCACGCCTTTTGATCCCTCTGGTGTAAGCTTACGTATTTTGGTACCACGTGAGCTCGGGCTGATGCAAATAAGTCGATCTCGGGTATGCCCCATTTCCGAAAGATGGTGTCGGTCACCGCAGGGGCTAGATGCCATTCGGGGAGAAACGATTTTCTCGACAGTCGATCTGCTGTATTGTTGTACCGACCTGGAAGGTGGTGCGGTATAATATGAATATCGAATAGATTTTGATATTTGATATTTGATTTGAAATTTTATAAGTTAGATTCATTAGAGAATTTGATTTGTTCCCCCCTTCATTTCTTAAATATGCCACTACAGATTTGTTATCGCACTGCAGAAGCAGAGACGATTTGCTTAGTGTTGGACCGTATTCGCGTAAACATTTTAAAATTGTTAACATTTCTTTCTGGTTTGAATGAAGATTTTCTTCATCATTGAGCCAATCTCCCGTTAAAAATACACCATTCAAATCAGCCCCCCAACCAAAATCGGAAGCGTCCGTAGTAAGAAAATTAACTAAATTAGGGGGGTGAATTCGAGAAGACTTTTTGCAATTAGCTAACCACAATTCTAACTCCTTAATAGCGTGAAAAGGTACAGACCGCCTTTCATGGGGGCTACATCGAAGTAAACTATTGCAATGGGCCAAAAGATATCGGTAATTTAAACGACCATGGGGAACTGCTAGTCGAGCAAAATTTAGACGTCCGATGACGCTCTGCATTTCTCTAAGAGTTGCTTTTCTAGATTTTAACAATTTTTTAATTATAATTTGACGAGTCTGAGCTTTTGAATCTGGAATGGACTTTTGATTGCTCCATGTGTCCCAAAAAATACCCAAATATTATAAAGCCTTTTGTGGCTGAAGTATAGATTTATTTTTGTTCACAACCCAACCTAGCTCGTGCATCGTATCTAGTGTGATACGAGTCTGTTCTAATATTTTAGATTTATCTTGGCATGCAATTAAAAAATCGTCTAAGAAAACAACTATACGTATACCTTGTTCTCGTAGTAATTCTGCTGTCCAATTTGTCAGGGACGCGAAAACTTTGGGGGCAGTGGCCAGCCCAAATGGCAAACAGGTCATTTGTAAAAGTTGACCTCTGTACATCAGCCTTAGAAAGCAACGACGGTGTACAGACACTGGTGTGTGGTAATAAGCCTGTGTTAGGTCTATTTTTACTAGCCAATCGTTGGGCTGCAGGAATTCTGGTATTCGATGAGTTGCTATCAGTCAAAATTTGCTGAGCTTCAGAAACTAGTTCAATCTTTTTAAATTGAAAATAGGGCGCATAGTTCCATCGCTTTTTGGGGGTTAAAAACATTGTTGATAAAAAACTCGGAGTTTCGGGGGCATATGCTAAAATACTGTCCTCTAGCAACGTTTGAATAATCTGATCCATTTCTGGGGATGAAGCTGTCTGATAACGTGATTCTGTGAGTCGAGGTAAAATCAGTGGCGGTTTTCGTAAAAATGGAATTTTGTAACCGGATACTATTTTTAAGAGGGGAGAAGGGGCGCCCCGAATTTTCCAAACATCTACGAACATAGCTAGCCTCCCCCCTCGAAACTCCTGTTGAGAGTCAAAATTTTCTATCGCCTCTTCCTCTGCCTCTCGAGGCATTGGATTGGTTAAAAGGCTTTTTAGCCGTACCCGGGGCCTGTTGTCTTGGAGGAAATGACGGTGGTTTATATGAGGGCCGAAAAAACCGCTCATTATTAGCATAGGAGCCAAAATTATAATTAAAAGCATAGGGGTGGAAGGGTCGCACCGCCTGCGCTCGAGAATATGTATAGCCTTGATTGCTATTTAAGCCAAACGGTGCTTGGAAGCGACCGGTTTGTTTGTAATTACTGGGGCCTGGTTGCGCAGCTAGAGCACCCGAAGTAGGCCGCCTCGCTTGCGCAGAGAAAGCTGACTTTTGATAAGTAAAATTTTAATTATACCTCCATTATTTTTAATAAAATCAGATAACTGTTCTTTATTAAATAAATATTCACAAGACGGAGGAATCTTTTTCAAAGAAGATTTTAAGAATTTTTCTTTTACTACATTTAGAAAATATTCCCGACGTTGTTCAATAATATCAGCACGCCTACCGCAAGCTAATTGTAAACAGTCTAATGAAATTTTTTGAAAATCACCGGAAAAACAATCTTTAATTTTGGATAACGATTATTTACTAATATTATCACTATCTTGAGTCCATTGTAATAAATCAGAAACGCCCTTTTTTAACGCATCATTTTGCATTATTACTGCACGCGTAATAGCACCCAAAGACTTATCACTCGCATTCAAATTAAAATTATTTGCTTTCTCAAATTGTTTCAACTCGTCGTTAACTTCCAACTCAATAAAACCAGGTCGGGCATTATAAGTTTTTTGAATATCAGAATAACGGACATTTGACCAATTCTCAGAGTTGAAGTGTTGTAAAGAATTGAGTGTCTGTAAATGCTCCGCGGAGGCACTCTGAACAGCCGGTTCTTTAAGATTGGTCGTTAAATCGAAATTAATATCGTTTGACGTATTGGAAATAGCGTCATGTTCAACATTTTCACAGGTGTTATCTAAGACGTTACTAGCACAATTTCCATCCTGCACACACATATCCAAAGGTGGATAGACACAAGCTAAGAAATGTTGTATCTGACTGACCTGCTCGACAAGGTTTTGCAATACCTCATCATCCCGGCATAACCTTTTTGGATTTTCGGAACGTCGTGAGCGTGACGAAGATTTACGCTTTCGTTGCGTGGCTGGTTCCTCATCTGACGATGATTATGTAGAGGAAAGACACTCGCGAGCACTTTTATCACCATTATAGTCCGACATAATGATAAAATTTATTTAAAAATAAATTTTCGAAACCACAAACGATCTATAATAATTATTTCACTATTTAAGAATAATTATAGTTATTTGCAAAGAAACTAAAATTGTAATAACTTTTCAATAACTTTAACGAACGCTAACAGCGTTACACGTCTTTACGGCACAAAACTTTAGACGCCAATGAGGAAGAACGCGCGCGCGCCTCACCTGGTGAACACCGGAAACCGCCATCTTACCGCCATTGTAGCGCCACCTTGCCGCCAAAAAGACCGGAAAGGAACTACAACGATCAATATTACGGCAGGAAACAGAAGACTACCATCTCAATTTTGTTTAAAGGCCTTGAATAACGGTGAAAGGACATAATACGACGCTTGGAAGAGCCTCAAACCATCTCTTTGCTAGCCCAGAAAGTTTTTGTAAAGCAAAGTGTATGGTTTGCTTCTCATCCCATTCGTAAATGACGGAACACTCATTGACTTTTCTTATCCAGCTATCTATATTCTGAGTTTTGCTAGCTGGATCGAATTCCGGTATAACATTATTATAATGGTTATTGCTAAGATTTTGCGACCTACTTTTGTTTTCTTGAAGAGAGTTAAAAAGATCCAGTACCTCTTTTGTGGACCAACTGCCGGCTTCTCTACGTTTTGCCTTTTTACGTCGTCGCCTGGTCGTGGAACCTTCATCACTGGATAATGACAGACTCCGCGATCGACTGCGTCGCCTTTTTGACTTTTTCTTAGATCGCTTGGCCTTATTGGTCTTTGATAGAAGATTCTGATTACGCCTTGGAGGTTCTTCCTCCGGCGTCATTGCTCCGTCGGAGTTCATACCCTCAAATTTAAAAAAAATAATTCATCAATTCATATACTTAATAAGAATATAGAGAAAAAAAAATCATCATAAAACTTTTATTCACTAGATATCACCATTAACTGGGGCACACTTGGCTTAATACACTCAAGGCGGAGCACACCTGGCTAAATAGGTACACATGACCTCTAATAACAAGCACACTTGGCTTGATTGGCACACATAACCACTCAATAAGCACACTTGGCTTTGTAGGCACACATAACCTTTATCAACAAGCACACTTTGCTTGGTAGGCACACATAACCTCTATCAACAAGCACACTTGGCTTGGTAGGCACACATAGCCTCTATCAACAAGCACACTTGGCTTGGTAGGCACACATAATTTCTTAGAACAAGCTCACTTGGCTTGGTAGTTATACTTGCTAAAGCTCACTTGGCTCACTAACATTTTGCTAAAATTATTTCTAATTTTTTTATTAAAACTTCTAACATTTCATCATAAAATCAAGCCATTTATTTATTTCATTATAAAGATACATACCTTACGTTGGGTCCTTATCCCACTTCTGAAATGTGATAAAATCAAACACTTCAGACAATAAATCACCTTTTTAATTTCTCACTTCTAATTTCTTTCAACACTATATTTTATAGTTATTTATAACTACACTAATAATTCACAGTGACAGTTCTACCATGATGTTCACTCTATGGCTGCTCTAAGAAGAATGCCCCTTCCAAATCAAGAATCTACAATTTATTGATCTTTCACTGGAAATAATATTTTAAAAATATATTAATTTATTAAATACATTTCCGGCTACATCAGACCGGAAATACGCTCACAAACTTTCATTGAATTATGAATTGGCATTCTCCTTAGTTAAATAATTCATTACAAATACAAATATAATTATAGAAGCTTTAACATTAATTTTAAGCTAACAATAATAATTTACTAACAATATAAAAAATGTAAACTTAATTAATTTGACTTCCTATAAATTCATACAATAAATAATATTGATATTCATAAAATGTAAATATAAAATAATTTGATTTACTACTAATAATTTAATAAATAATCTTGAATAACAATAAAATCACACTTCTCCAAATTAACATTAAATAATTATTTTAAATATTCGAAAATCATTACAACGCTTAGAAAATTTTTCCGCCTGTCATGACTTTCTTGACGGACTATAACGTTATCAAAGAACATATATTTACCGTTATAAATCCTATATAACGTTATAACATTTACCGTTACTAAATACATTTATAACGTTATTTCTAGTATCGGTTAAATTTTCATAACGTTATCTATGCCCATGAAGCAATAACGTTATGAAAAAATAACGTTATTTGAAGCCCTGGTTGAAAACATTTAGCGCGATTGCCCTGCTGATACCAGGGCTTCAAATAACGTTATTTTTTCATAACGTTATTGCTTCAAGGGCATAGATAACGTTATGAAAATTTAACCGATACTAGAAATAACGTTATAAATGTATTTAATAACGGTAAATGTTATAACGTTATATAGGATTTATAACGGTAAATATATGTTCTTTAATAACGTTATAGTCCGTCAAGAAAGTCATGACAGGCGGGAAAATTTTCTAAACGTAATCACGCTTTTAAGGTGTATTTTTACTTTGTATTTTCACAGAGAACGCTTATTACATTTTAAATATCAGTGAGATTTGGTGCACCATGCACGATCGCATACCTGATACCAGAAAATAACGTTATATTTACCGTTATTATTATAACGTTATTTTTTTGTTATGCCATAACGAAAAAATAACGTTATAATAATAACGGTAAATATAACGTTATTTTACTAGATATCGTTAAAAAATAACGTTATCTGGCTACCATTATGAAAATAACGGTACGTAACGATATTTTTTCTGTTATTCGATAACGTTATGAAGCCCTGGCTGATACCAGAAAATAACGTTATATTTACCGTTATTATCATAACGATATTTTTTCGTTTATACATAACGAAAAAATATCGTTATAATAATAACGGTAAATATAACGTTATTTTCTGGTATCAGGCAGTGGCGTGGGGTGAAAAAAAATAAAGGTAAAGCCGGACCAAAAAACGGCTAACTCGTGAATAAGCAAAATTTCAATTCTTGTAAAAAAAACGTGCAATAAATTACATACCTGTATTAAGTGTGTTAGTTTACCTTTTCCATGGTGCTTTGCTTGCATTGTGTGCGTTGCATGCAGTGTTAGTGTTGTTAGTATTCACCACCTTCACCATACATGACATCACTGGTATTATACGAACAGTGCATGTCGAGTATGATAAAAGTGGCTTTAAAAAAGCCGTTTTAAGCACACGTCACTCACACTCACACACCAAAAATAAGTGAATCCTGACTTGCCAGTGTAGATGTTTGTTACTCAATCATGCAAAAACTGGATTTAGATGAAATTTTGCATGCATCCCATGTCAAACATGGAAAGGAACATAGGCTACCTGTCTGAAGTTCACGCAGACGAAATCGCGGGCAAAAGCTAGTAGCAAAGAAATATCAGCAGAAATACGTAAGTACCTAAATGTTTAATTTTGTTATTTGTCGTCTGTCGTCGTTATTTAATATTCCTATTCTACAACCTGAAAAATTACCTAAGAATTATTATTTATATTCTAACATAATTCTACGGTTTTTCTTTACGAAATGTGCCAAAACATTATCATATAATAAGATGGGAGTCTATAACGCTATCGTACTTACTTAAATAAAATAATGTTTCTATATAATTGCCACGATTGTCTGAATTAACGTTTTCACTATGCCCGCGGAAAGATAACTCCTGTTTTCCAAGAAGAACAACAGTGTCTATTAAACGTTTCATTAAGTTTCGATTACGTTCCACTTTTCGATTATGGGATTCATAATTATTTCCGAGAAATGTTTCTATTCTACTATTTCCAAAATTGTGTAATAATTACAACTGCGTAAATGTTTTTCGGTTTGAGTATGTTTCCTAGCCGAATTGGTCAAATTATTGATGTCTGAGAAACCCGTTTTATTCCAAGCACTATTTGTATCGGAAAACAGCAAACATGGAAAACAAAATAACTTATTTAATTTGCAACTGCCCGCTATCCAATTATATTTATCATACACTGAACTGTGAAAATGTTTGAAAAACCCATCCTTACGCCTATAATAAATTTTCATATAGGGACGCGCCCGTCCTTGTTTAATGATATGTTTTTTATTTTCGAACGATTGTTTTGAGAACGAATTTAAGTCATTTAATAGGTAATCCGTAAGACAACAGTCAATTTGTACTAATGCTTTCATTTCTCACCTTTACGATGTAACAAACAAAACACAACACAACACTTGGCAAGTAAAATTTCACTACTTTCGATTCTTTTAAACTATATAATATTACAATCAAGCTAGCCCACTAACTTAATAAACAAAATTTTGCATATTACAATAATAACAGTACAAAATGAGTGCAAATGAGCGTAATAGATATGTTAATATATATAAGTATAGATAAAGGAATAAAATGTATGAATTACGGCGAAATTACATTTGTGTTCAGATAATTCCATTGTCAATTCAATACTTGACAACACCAATATTAATCCGTTTCCAATTTTTTCCATTTTCGTCTCGTCGTGTTGCAAGTTGCAACGTCGCTTACGCCGCGCCGTAGACTTGGCGGAAGTACAACGTGTCGCTACTTCATAAAGTGCCGGAGATTATAACTGTGCCCGGACAGAGGTGCTTTGTTACCGCACCAGAATATATTAGAGGTACCGCCACCGACCATTACAAGAATACTTATTTAGGTCAGAAATGACCGAGCGTTTTGTGTTGTGACAAGTGATGTGATTTTTATAAAATGTTGACGATTGTAACAGAAATTGAAACATAATATAATTAGTTTGACGAAAATGGAAAAAATTGGAAACGGATTAATATTGGTGTTGTCAAGTATTGAATTGACAATGGAATTATCTGAACACAAATGTAATTTCGCCGTAATTCATACATTTTATTCCTTTATCTATACTTATATATATTAACATATCTATTAAGCGCGTAAGTGAATTGAAATGACATCACGCGCCGGTCGGCCGATGATTAGCTCTGTTGTGATTGGACGAAATCTTTTAAAGCGAAACATGCGAAACTAAACCTTAACACATGACAAATAAAGACTAGGTAGGCTATGTGGAATCGGCTTGCTGCTTGACAATATCGACGAGTCGTTTGCATGTGTAGTAATGTGTATGTGTGCGTGAATTTCATACATTAATTCAAATGTGCATTCCCGATGTTTTGAGCGAGTTACGTACGCGTTCTGAGTGCGATCGTAAAAACGGGTATGTGTGCGTTTGCGTGATTTTAAATACATGGCGAATTATTTTTATGAAATTGTAGGAAGCGGGGTAAGCTATAATTATTAATAATAAAAAATGTATATATTAAAATTGGCCAAGGTAAGCCGGTAGGAATCGTGTTCTATGGAGGCTTCGCCACTGGTATCAGGTATGCGATCGTGCACACCAAATCTCACTCATATTCAAAATGTAATAAGTGTTCTCTGCGAAAATACAAAGAAAAAAATACACCTTTACAGCATGATTACGTTTAGAAAATTTTTCCGCCTGTCATGACTTTCTTGACGGACTATAACGTTATCAAAGAACATATATTTACCGTTATAAATCCTATATAACGTTATAACATTTACCGTTATTAAATACATTTATAACGTTATTTCTAGTATCGGTTAAATTTTCATAACGTTATCTATGCCCTTGAAGCAATAACGTTATGAAAAAATAACGTTATTTGAAGCCCTGCTGGAGCAAAGTCAACTCAGCCACTCTGACATTGGCAACTCACTGAGGCCGCCATAATTAAAGAAGAAGAGGAAGAAAAACGTCATCTACATAAAACATAACCTCAAAGTAATGTTTTTATTTATTTTATAAATATTGGTAATTAGAGCTTAACCAATTATTAAAGTCATACCAATTATTCAAGATCCCTTTATTATCTACAAAGGAAATCTTTGGAAGTGAATATCAGTTCCAATTAACTATAAACAATGTCGACGGATGTCAACGCAAAAAACATTGAAAATGCTTGTGAAACAGCTGAAGAGTTTACAAGAGTGTTCTACAAACAAGTTGATAATAGTAGACATTTGACGTCCAAACTATATCTACAGACAGGGCTGCTAGTTTGGAATGGTAATGGAATAAATGGAAGTGATAATATTCAGAAGTTTCTAATGGATTTACCTGCCAGCAATCATGTTCTGAGAACACTAGACGCTCAGCCGATATCAGAGAATCTGGGATACAACAAGCTGACTTATCTAATTCAAGCCTGTGGCGATGTAACATATCAAAATGATGATGTCAAGAAACCATTTCAACAAACTTTTTTAATTGTGGCAGTAGATGGAAAATGGAAGATAGCTTCAGATTGCTTCAGATTACAAGTACCATACAGCAGTTAACAAAATACTTTTGTACTTAGACTTTACTGAACCTCTAATTAAAATCTGCAAATAGGTTAGTCAAACTCATAAAATAATGTAAAATGTTTGTGACACATAATTTAATTGTAAAAGAATTTATAAGGTTTATATTATAATAACAAGCATTTTATTTTATAAATATTGTTTTTATTACAACTTTGTGTAACTCCCAAGATAGTAATTACAGTTTGAGCAGTAGTGATCTGCTTTTTTGAACATTGGTATAACATACGGAATAGCAGCCAGACAGCAGAGCATGCACCAACTGTAAAATTATAAAATATTGTCTTTAAATGAAACAAATCTGCAAATTTAGTCAAATCCTTCAAGGTTCTTGAAACTATAATATTATATAATACTTAATTGAAAGATCAAAGGATAAAATTAATATAGCTATTAAGGATGGGTTGCACCAGAGGCGTGGTTAAAGATAAAGTTACCATAGTTAGTTATAACCATAGTTAAAGCTAACTTAACTTTAACCTTAACTTTGACCACGAAAATTCACAGATGTCTGTTGCGTTTATTTTTTTATTAAAGCTACAGGTAATGGGATTGAGTATAAAAAATTGAATTATCCCTAAAAAAAAATCGACAAAATATTTTTTTCTAAAAGTTCCAGTATTAAAGTAAAGCTTTCCAATAAAATTTGACCTTATAAGACCATTAGAGACAATAAATATGTATTCTGAATCTATTGAATACTTACAGTGTTAATCCACAGATAAATCCTGCAATCATGTGTGTTTTGTGTGAGTTAACCAGTTGAACAGTTGTCAACACTCTCTTATGACAACTGGGGCATGAGAAATGAATGGGCACATCTTTGAAGGGGGGTTGCACTATGATTGTCTGATGCACTACTTGTGGTTGGCTCATTACAATGGTGTCATTTGGTGTATACGGAGGTGGTGGCTCCGGGTGTACAGGGTTCCTGATTGTATCCATTTCAATACCATTTCCTGGTGTTTCACTTATGTTTCTTTGTGTATTCATGGTATTTTGTTGTGAACACAACTCACTTTTGACATTTTCATACGCACCTGATATTGATTAGATTAACATTTATATATGAATGTTTATCTGTCGCTTGTCCCTACTATCTTATCTATTTGTAGATAAATACAGCGTAGTCATACATTCTCTGAATATGTATATTGAATACAACCATAAAGGTAATAAATTACAAAAAAAAATGCTTTTATTATTGCTGCCATTTATTTTGTAAATAAAGAATAGTCAACATATTGTTATAAAGAAGTAAATAGTTGTAAAAAGGTACTATGAGGAAATTACATGCTAACTATAATAATCGAAATAAAACCATGAATACATTTTAACTAAAATACTAAAAGGACTTACATAGCTAATTCGACTTCATAGTTAAAGAAAATACTTAACCAAAAATTTACTTAGTTGCACATTTAAACTTGAAAGGTAAAGGAAGAAAGTAGTCTAAGGGCAAAAGTTTTTCCCCTTTAGGCATCAGCAATACATCTGTTACAATAATATCACAGCTTTTATCATTCTTTTTAGGGTTCCGTACCCAAAGAGTAAAAATGGGACCCTATTACTAAGACTTCAATGTCTGTCTGTCTCCAGGCCGTATCTCAAGAACCGCTATAGCTATATAATATATTTCTGAAACTTTCACAGACTGTGTATGTCTGTTGCTGCTATAACAACAAATACTAAATCAAAATAAATTAAATACATACAACAAACATAATTTTTTGCTTGATACCAATAACGGCAATAGGTAGTCGCTTGAATTGTTCACACAATACTCATTTGTATTTATACTTTAATAATTAATAATAAAATTTAAATAAAATAAATAATTAAGGGGGGCTCCCATACAAAAAACTAATTTTTTGGCCTATTTTTGCTCTTTAATCGTACGGAACCCTTCGTGCGCGAGTACGAGTCGCACTTGGCCGTTTTTTATTTTTAATATTAACTTGTTGAAGGAATGCAAAATTTGGTTTATATACTTTGGTGAATAGGAAAAATATGACATTACTTGGGCCTTGACTCATTAAAAGTAAACTGGAATCGGTTATAGCTTACAGAACAAAAAAAAAACTTACACTAAAGACCCTCTATACATGAATAACAAAATATTCCATTATGAAAAGACTAAATGACTCGAAGTGATATAATACAAAATTTGCTTATCATGCAATAATTGAAATTAATAAGGCAGTTATGAACTTATGACTTAAAACTAAAAGCGACAAATGTTTAAGAGATTTTCTTTTTGTATTTTAATGCTATTGACTAACTGTGAACTAAAATGATTTAAATGAAGCTTTTTTTACATGGATATCTTTAATAATAATAATATTTATGGTGTTGAGTTCTGAAAGACAAAATTTTAAAATATGGCTTTTTGTCACTTCTTGAATTATTATTTTAACCACTTATGTCCCATGTTTTTTACTGAAATTATCAAACACCATATCAAAAATTTAAGAAATTGATACATTACTCTCTATAAGTAAAAAATAAATCTAAAGGGGGTGACACAAGTACAAACTTAAAGTATGCGTCGGTGACACAAGAGAATCGCTCACAAGCGCCGCGAGCCGCAAGCCTGAGGGCATGGTAACCCCCAGGCTCGCTGCTCGCGGCCCTTTGCTGACACACAGGTGATTAAGATTGTCAAACCATAAGTCCGCGTACTTACTCGTGTGTCTGTCACCCCCTTTAAGGTCTTATTGTCACAGTAAATTACATCAACTAACATTTGTTATTCTTTCCAATAAATGTGTTGCAATTTGGACAGTAATGTTCGGCATCCTTGAATGTATCAAAACAGTATGGAATCAGTCCCAGACAGCAAAGGGAGCAAACCCTGAAAAGAAAAATTACATAATAACATGATGGCTTGACAAAAATTTGAATAAAAAAAATAGCATGGATAACGAAAAGAATAATACAAAACATCATCCTTTCCCAAAGTGGGCGATAATGCCCCCTAATTGACACTGAAGGTCTGAAGGGGGCGGTGTGGGACCCAAAAAAAAAAGGGAGCGTTGTGTAGAGGCTTGGTGGGAGATTTATTTCATCTGGATGCATTTCAAATTGAAGCAAAGGGGCATTAAAACATAATTTGATCTCCAAGTGGGCAGTAGACAAAATAAGTTTGGGAACCTCTGGTTTACGTTATTATACATTTCTTACATTGTCATAACACATATAGATCCTGCTACTAAGTGCGTATGCCATGCTGTTTTGTATGTTACTCTGGTTGTCACTACTTTCCCACAGTTGTAACATGTGACAGTGGTGGGGTCGCTGCCAACAGCTGGAGCCATTACAACACCAACGGGCACACTCGGCCCAACGAAATCACTGCTTTGAGGCTGGGTCTGTGCGTCTACTGGATGAGGATACACTCCAGGAGTTGGGTGAGGGTATACCCCAGGAGCAGTGAACGTTTTGGGTGGATAGGGTTGTTGGCCTGGCACGAATGGTTGTTCTGGAGGGACGACGAATCCATATTGTGGATTACCAACTACCGCGGAATAAGGAGGAGGAAGGTCGTTAAGATCAGGAGCATTTGGAGCGCCTGTAGTAACACTCGGAGTTGGATGACTTCCAGACATTTTGTTGTAGAGTATCTGCAAAGATATACGTAACCAATTTTGTAGAATATTTATACGAGCATGAAATTAATAATGACGTAAAAATATTAATAAAACTTACTCTTTTGTAAGGCACTAAATAAAATTTATAGATTTACACGCAACAGAAAACAATAATTCTTTGACTGACTGTCGTTCTAACACACAGATTACCATAGAGTAACTTATATATAGGGGTACAGATTACTTACATAAATAATTGTAGATTCTAACTTCTACGTAATTTTTTATGGGTGACGGATGTCTTCTTCTTTGTCTTCGATGTAGTGTTGGGTAGGCCGTAATATAATATAATAATAATATAATAATAATATCTATGGACGCTTCACACCACGTCAGTCTGGCCCCGTGGTAAGTACCTGAAGGACTTGTGTTACAGGTACCAGACAACGGAAACATATTTAATACTTTTGTACTATACATATATTTAAGATTTTTATTATATGATACACATATTTAATACACATCCATGACCCAGGAACTTTATAAACTTTTTGTTCCGTCGGCGGGACTCGAACCCGCGACCTCCTGCTTGAGCTACCAACGCGCTCACCACTGCGCCACGAAGGCCGTAGGACTTAAGCGCTTATTCCATTTCACTAAATTTTGAAGTCCTAGCTAGGATCCTGTTAAGAAGACTAATTAGAAGCTTCTTATTTCACTTGTCCTAATTTACTATTTAGTAACTAAATCAGTTGTGACCACGCTGCGATTGTTCTTTCAAAGCAACAAAAAATTGGTCTTCTCATAGGTTCAGCTGTTGGCTCAATGAAAATCAAAATAAATAAAAGGCGTTAAAGATGGTTGAAAGAATTTTTGCTCCACGAAAAATTATGAATTATGAACTTTCTGAACTACTTGGAACCAGCAGACTTTAGAAATTACCTGCGAATGGATATCTTATAACATACAAAAGGTTATAAAAGGTTGAAACTGTAGCAGTACCTACACGTTCGTTCGGCGATTGAAACAAAGAAAACTACGCCCCGAAAAGGACGCCCGCCGTAACGTTCGTCGTAGAAGATTGAAACAGAGAAGAAAATCGTTCTGCTAAGAACGTACGTTCGCAATAACGAAAGAAACCGTCCGTGTAATAATACTGGACGTGACCCAGCCCTAAAAAGGACTTGTTCTAATAAGAATTCTTCACAACACAACACTACGCGTCTCCACATCGTGCCTACATCGAGAGAGGAATCTTCACAACGTAGCTGCAGTCTTCATGGCGTTGCGCGAGCTTCAGATCTTCACAAAATGGCGGCACAACTACTATTATTACCGGCGCGGCGCTGAGCGACAGAGTGACGACGTCGAACTGAATTCGCCGCGGCACGCGAGCCTATATTTATACCCGCGCGATACCAGCGCCACGTATCGCGGGACGGCCAGTTTCCCGCGCGGCTAATTTTTGCAACTTGTAAATATTTCTTATTCGATTTTTTTCTCTTTCTTGTTTTGTAAATATTTTTGTCTCTCTCTTTACATCTCTGTCTAACCAATCTGTGTTAACCAATCACAAATAACCTTTTTACCTTTGTACAGATTTGTAATAATAATAATTAACTCAAATTGTTGTATATAAGCAGCACAAAGTTCTCAATAAATCACTTCAGTTCACCACAGTAAATCGAGTTTTACACTATATTCCTCCGACCTCTAGTGAACTCTTAGAGAGACCAACCGGTCCTCTAAAAAACCATCTGGCAATACTGATTTAGTCATTCAGAAGCCACATTTTTTCCGATGTAGGATCCTAATTAGGATCCTAGCATTCTAAATGTTTCACTTGACTAAATTTTATAGGATCCTAGCTATGACTTCTAAATTTAGTGAAATGGAATAAGCGCTTTTCAACTTACAAGAGGTATTACAACTGTCCGGGACAAGACAAGTAAATATAAGAGTGGCTCAGCATTTTATCAATGTACCGCTTCAAAACGATTGTCGTGGTCCCTGACCTCTATTATGCAAGTACGCTGGACTAATGATACCCTTTGAAATGACAGCTATTTTTGTGCCTATTTGAAGCGGAATCAGCTCCCCCATTATTAGGGGTAGGAACTAAATTTGACGTAAAATTTACGTTTGAAAATTCCTATATTGGTGCTGATAGCAGTAGTGGGAGTATTTGGAACTAATAATGTACAACTGTCTTTCTATTATCGATGAAATGTTTCCAGATTCAGATAATGTCGACCATTAGGATAAAAATATTAAATTGAATAATACAAACGCTATATATTTGTATGAGTGAAATTTTCGGGAATCTAGGAGGTGACACAACAGTACTATCTAAAAATGTGTTTATTGCTTTTCGAAGTATTCTCCGCGAAATTTGACATATTTTTCCATACGATGGAATCAATCCAAAATGGCCGTTTTGTAGGCGTCCAAGGCTTGTTCAGGTGATGAAAATCTCTGACCACACAATTTTTTCTTTATTTTAGGGAAAGTATAGAAATCATTAGGGCTTAAGTCGGGGCTGTACGGCGAATGGTCTAATAATTCTATGTTTTTTTGGACACACGCGCACAGAAGAAAACTCTTTTGTTCTGTGCGCGGTGTGAGAACTCGCATTGTCGTGATGAAGGATGATGCGGCGGTTGCAGTTCTCTTTACGGAGTTCAGATACGACCTGTGGCAAACAAATGCTAGCATACCATTCTGCATTAACCGTTCTTTGTCCCTCAAGAGGAATAGTCGCAATATGGCCGGTTTTGGAGACAAACGTGGCCACCATTTTTTTTTGCAACACTTGTTGTATACAGCATTTGAGGATCCTGCGTGGAATCTTTCGAGAGTTCTGACGCACCAAGTAACGCGAGCCGCTTTTTGCTCTTCACAGAGCAAATGCGGTATCCATCGGGAAAACAACTTTTTTAAACCTAATTGTTCATGCAATATTATTTGTATTTGACTCATGCCAATGTCTAAAGTTGCCTGAATTTCGCGGTATGTCACATGTCGATCTTCCTCAACCAGCTTATGCACAGCATCAACGTTTTCTTGGGTGACTGCAGTTTTTGGACGACCTTGACGGGGATCATCACTGAGCCTGACACGTCCACGTTGAAATTCAGCAAACCAGCGATAAATTGTGGTTTTGGATGGGGCTTCATCACCAAATGCAGACATCATCCGATCAACACACTGTTTTTGTGTTAAACCACTTCGAAAGTCATAATAAATCATCGCTCTAGAATTTTCTCGAGTCAATTCCATTTTCTCTATGACTAAACAAGTTTGACAAGACCTTGTGACAAGACCGAGAATATTTTTTTAAATAAATAAATGGTATTCAATTTTTAAAACCAAGGAGTTTTCAATTAAAAAGATTTTAATATGACAGGAATAGTGAAAATATTCCATTCCCGATATTTTTAGTGCAGCCCATGTATTAAAGATTACAGACTTCCTCTCCGTAATTTAGATGGATAGGCGTAATAAATTAACAACGATTTCATACGTAGATAACGTGAAGTAGCAGTACCTATCTATAATCCATTTATTTTTATCAGTTAGCACTAAGTACGAAAAACTAAAAACAAAACTGAAGATGAGATTCTAACAAAAACTTTTTTGTATTGTATTTTCTAGTTTCATTTCTAATAATATTATCAAAGTAGTGCTAAAGTATATCGTATTAAAGCTGAACAGAGCTGAATAAGTGTTCTGTGTGATTAGACCCTAACTAATCTATACCATTTACTATTATAAAGCGGAAGAGTTTGTTTGTTTGAACGCGCTAATCTCAGAAACTGCTGGTCCGATTTGAACAATTATTTCAGTGTTAGATAGCCCATTTTATATATTTTATCACGCTGAGACTAATAGGAGCTAAGAAATAGAGGAAAATGTGGAAAAAACGGGGGAATGTATAACGTGAAGGATTATATTATAGGCTATTTTTTGTGGACCAATTTGTCTGTGAAATTAAATATTTACGTGGGAGAAGCCGCGCGGAACGTCTAGTTATAATATAAAAGTTCCCTATTTATTTATGGATCTAGCAAGCTAATTTTTATCTATTTACTTTATCTCATTTGATTTTCGCCATTTTGGCGCTGATTGCAGAAGCGCGAGGGAAATTAACTAATTATCCAATGCGATCCATAAATAAATAATATAGAACGTTTGAATACTTTTTTTGATTGGGGTGGAGTAGGAAAGGTATATTTTATAAATAATAAAAATATGTGTGCGATACTTTACATTATTATTTTATTAGTTACCGTTACATAGTTACAATCTGTCAAGAAAGAGTAGACGCTGAAATAAATTTTCCAAACATAATCACGATCAAATGGTAGTCTTTGCGCCTTGTATTTTCACAGAGAACGTTTGTACATTTCAAATGGTAACGGCAAGCGGTAGTAGCAATTTTCGGACGCCAACCAGGCTTTTCAAATTGAGAGGTTTTCTTGTTTTTTATCTCCACCAGACAGCGCGACGATAGACACTTCTAGATTTTCTATTGGTTCCCCACCGATCTGAAATTATCTGCAAGTTGGCATCACAGATACATATATTTGGTCGTGTTTCTAAAAAATATCAGTGTACTGTCAAGTGTGGCATAAATCAAAATATCTTAAACCTAAGCGATCATTGGTCTAAGCGATTAGGCCAGTATACTGGTAATAGTTAAGAAACACGCTGAGATGAAAAGCTTGTCAAACTGAAAACTGACAAGTGACAACAGTTTTAGCGGGCGTTTTGGCGGGCACGTGAAAGAGTGCTGTTGTGTTTTTGTATTATTTTCCTAAAATTGTGTTAGCTGGGTTTTTAATGTGTAATATTGGTAGAATATTAACCATTATATATTCGTGTTCATGCACAAGTGTAGGAAAGTGATGTAATATCCAGAAACGTGCTATTTTGTGTTCCCTCCAAAACTCCATCGAAAGTTTCAGTAAAGCGTCTACCACTTTACTGAATCGACCGACTTGACTCCTTGACTGTATTGACTTTTACTTAGACTTTGACTAGACTTTAGACCTGACGATACATGAAAACGATGATGAAAATTATAATAGGAGGAATATGGTTTTCCCGCCATATTCCTTACCTTTTTACCTTGTCTGTGGCACAACATACACATCCTTTGTGTCAAGTTGCCAAAACAGAAGAAAAAGAAAAAGAAAGAACAGTTTTAGCGGCCATCACTTTCAAACTTCTTCTACTTTTTATATTTGGTGTGGTTTTTATTATTTTTCCCAAATTGTGTTATTTGGGTCTTTGATGTTCATTATTGGTAAAATATTAACCATGAAATACCCGTTATCTTTCACAAGGTCAAGTGCAGGTACAGTCGGGGCATTTTAATAGGCCACATTTGACATCTGTCAGATTAATCTCCATAGTGAGGTGAGCTGCGTAAAAATATCGACCAACTACGAATAAATCGATACGGACTTGAAATAAAATATTTGAATTTTATACGTTTGAAACAAACTCCTGTCCCACTATTACTTTTTCTTTTGCAAATTCAAGGAGCAAAATAAGACAAGTACATAATTTACAAAAAAAAATGCATTTATTCGCTTGAATTATAAAAACTGTTAAATGTAGTATTATCATTATTCATTTCACATAAATATGTGTTACTTTTCACAGCGTGGTTATTAATTTATGGGGATATTTCGTTACAAGTAATCAATGCATCGATACTATTTATTCGCTTTCGATTTTTAGGGTAACTTCCCTAGAGTTTAAAAAGAAAAAAGGTCGGCTGACGTAACATTGTAACGACGTGCAATTATTAAGATCAGAATTTGTTTATTACGTTTAGAATTGTTTATCAGTAAAAGCAAATCGTTAAATAATTCGTATCGGTCATATTTACAATAAATATGTAATCGTCATTGCAAAAGTTAGTCAATTGTGCAGTTATAACAAAACGAAAATATTTATTTTTTATGTACGTCGCTATAAGGTTACCTGGTACAATTTTGATGAACTGTCAATTGTGGCCTATTAAAATGTCCCGACTATAAGATGTTGTCAAAACCAAAATGTATAATTCCTGTGACATTTGGTGTGAATATCGGTAAATAGGGCTATTTCTTCCGTGAGTTTTAACTAAAACATCGTTGTAATAACTTTGTTATCCTAGTCGTTGGAATATTTTGGCGTCTTCTTCAAATTGAAATGTATCAAGTTTCACATTCTTTTGCCCAGTTTTGTAGCAAATAATGATGGTATTCCCTGGTATTACCGATAGTTGTCTACCCATACGCCATCTAGTTACTAAGAGCTTCTACAGATGGTGCGAACCCGGTCTGCACTCTGCAGACCGCGTCCGTGAGGGACGCCGTCCGTCCGTGAGAGACAAATTTGACAGTTTTGACGGTTCGTCGTCCCGCTACACACTACACGAACCTCGTACCGTCAAACGGAATGACATTTGTAAAATTGTTTTCGGATTTTTAACTCTATTGATTTGTATTAGAGTTCCAAATGCCCTAAAAGCTTAATTTTCGTAAAGTGTTACCAATTCTGAAAGAAATATTTTCCCCGCACTGTATTTGTCAAGTTTAAGGTTGTCTTTATTAGTATTGGTATGGTGTAAGAGCATGGTAAGAGCTGGCAATGGAAGTTCGGGAACTTGTTGTTTTTGTATCGTAGACTGCAAAAATAACAGCAGAAAGAGATAGTCAGTATAAATTTTATATTTTTCCTAAATCCACCTGGAAATTAGATCCAATAAAAATGGATAGCTGCTGTAAAAAGGAAAAAGTAACTTGTGATTCGATATAACCTAAAATTGCATTATCAATCAAATCAATTTTATTTGAATTGCATTTTAATAGGATATTAATTATCTATTGTTGATGGATCACCATGGTCTTTAAAACCCGACGACAAAACTTGCAGTGATAGTTTCATAGAATATTTCTTTTAATCCAAAGTATCAGGTGGAATAAACAGTGACTCACAAATGACTATAAACCAACATCTGGTTTAAATTATCTTTTAGAAGCTGGAGATAAAGTTTTGAGTAAAACAAAACTAATACTCACAACTCTCTCAAGAAGAAACCGAAGGGACTTATGATATTGCTCGAGTAAGAATCCATATTGAAAGTGTAATGCAAAGACTCGGATGATGAAGAAAACATGAAGAATGTTTACAGCGTTTTAGTAAATTTATAGACACCAATCTTCTTCAAGAGTGATTCAATGTTGTAAAAAATACTTAAATAAAAACAAGATTTTTAAAAACATTACTTTTTATTTATTTCAAGTAAAAAAGTATCTCACATAATATCTTTGTTATTGTTGTTCATGAAACAGTCACCGATGCTTGACGAATGCTAGTGGCTCATATGCTGCCATTAGTTCTCAGTTCTTCTACATTCCTACAATATGTTCTGCTAACACAAATTTATTTCCTTTTAGTATAGTTTGGGGCTGGAAACTTGTTTAGTATTTCACAATTATCAAAACCAATTTTTATAATGAAATTAATTTTCCATAAATAGATTTTAAGATTTTTTTTATTATTCTACCTCTGTTTTATATTTTAGTAATATATTTTATAGTAATTATTAGAAGTAAAAATAAAATTTGTAATTTGATTAATAATATAATATTTCGATTTTAACAAATTCATCTAAAAAGATCATAATTTGTGAATTTATTGTCTTCCGAAAATATTTGATTACAATAAATAATTCATAATTCACAGACTAATAAGGGATAGGTACTAAAATAATTCATAAGTTCATAAGTACAAAAAAAAAAGTGACAGACTCACAGAATACAGATTACAATTAGTATATTGAGTGACAGCTATTCTTTTTAAACTTGAATATATAGCATAAATATATAGCTTATACAGCCAAATATAAAGAAAATAATTATTTTTCTATCAGACTTGAAAGTTGAAAGTTGAAGAAAAGTAAGACTGCCTTTATTTTGTTCGGATTTTTTATCGTTTTTCTTCTGTAGTTTAGTTTTTGTACAAAAAAAAAATCTATGCTATTCTAAAACCCCAATTATTTTAAAAGTAAAGACAGGAGCCGTAAGTAATGTTAAGTATTGCGTTAAATGTATATAACTACAATAAATATTTTTCCTTATATATAGGCAGATATTTGTTAAATTGGAAGCACTAAGCCCATGTGTCAAATTTGACGGTACGCTGCGAACCGTCAAAACTGTCAAATTCGTACTAAGTGAAGTACCTGCATACGAGTTTGACAGCTGTCAAACTCGCCTACGCCTATCTTCACTTCGTACCGGGTTCGCCCGTCTGTAGAGGCCATAAAATGGAAACTGTTTGACAATCAAATTAAAAAGTTAAGAAAATAGCTCTTCGTCAGACGGAAACCTGTCGATTATCATAAGAGCTTAATAATATGTATATTTTGATAATAAAAATCGGTTATCGGAGATTTCAATACAATTATTAAAGATATCGACACAAATAGATATCGATAAGTTTTATCGGCAGAAAACTGCAGCACTATTGAATTTTAATTGCTAAATAAAATTAACAAACGATCAAGCCGTACAGCCAACTGACAGTGACGTAATTGCGTAAATCCATATCTGTGCCGTAAATCATAGACTGTAGCGCTTATTCCACTTATCCTAGCTAGGATCCTACTTCATCATAAGCGCTTATTCCATTTCACTAAATTTAGACGTCTAAATGCTTTAATAACTAAATTTCGTCAAGTGAAATAACATTTAGAAAGCTAGGATCCTAATTAGTGTATTAAATCGGAAAAAGTGTGGCTTCTGAATGACTAAATCAGTGCTGCCAGATGGTTTCAACCTTTTATCTGTAGTGGGAACTGCTAAATCTGTATTTTATAAATTATGTTATAAGATGGAATCCATTCGTAGGTAATTTCTAAAGTCTGCTGGTTCCAAGTAGTTCAGAAAGTTCATAATTCATAATTTTTCGTGGAGCAAAAATCCTTTAACAATCTTTTTCGCCTTTTATTTATTTTGATTTTCATTGAGCCAACAGCTAAGCCTATGAGAACACCAATATTTTGTTGCTTTTACAGAACTGGAGCCATTAAGAAGACGTCTGGCTAAAATCGCCGCGTCGTCACAACTGATTTAGTTACTAAATTAGGACAAGTGGAATAAGAAGCTTCTAATTAGTCTTCTATTTAGGATCCTAGTTAGAACTTCTAAATTTAGTGAAATGGAATAAGTGCTTTAGGATCCTAGCTAGGATAAGTGGATTTAAGCGCTTATTTCATTTCACTAAATTTAGAAAACATTTAGAAAACATTTCACTAAATTTACTAAATGTTATTCCACTTGACTAAATTTAGTCACTAAATCATTTAGAATTTCTAAATTTAGTGAAATGGAATAAGCGCTTAGGCGCTATAGTCTATGATTTACGGCACAGATTTACATTTTACGGTGGATGTTACGTCACTGTCAGTTGGCTGGGCGGGAACTAAAAGTTAAGGCGGGCTTTTGAAAATTTTAATCATTTCAAATAATTTTATTGTATTATTTGTAAATATTGGTTATTTTTTCTGTAAACAATTTAAATTTAGGTTGTACATAAGTGTTTTTGTGGAAAGATGGGGAAGAAACGTAAGAAAAAGGATGAGGTGAGTCTCCGCCTTCCAGTACCAGTAGCGATTCTGATTGTGAGGACTCGCAAGTATTGCAGGATGCAGATCCCTTCGCTCCTTTTAGGGTCGCTGATTACTCTCAGCGATATCCTGAAGATGCGGAGGCCAAATATGAATTTATTGTATTTGTTGAAAGTACGAATGAAGTTCCACTAGGTAATAGGGATATGATGTCGCTCAGTACTTGTTTTACTAGGTTTGTGAAAGGTGTACAATACTTAAAAAAGATTAATAAACATAAGGTTGGTGTTGTTTTTCAGCGTGCGAATTTTGCAAATGCCTTTCTAGATAATAACACATTTTTAAAGGAACAACGCATTAAAGCTACAATACCAGCAGGGGCCACTGAACTTGCGGGAGTTATCTCTTCGGTGCCCACCCATCTGTCTAATCAAAAAATATACAAAGCCATTACTAGTACAAAAAAGTAATTTCTGTCCGACGCATAATGCGTAAAGTCAAACAAGAAAATAACACCTTTATCTTGCAGCCTACTCAGAGCGTAGTTATAACGTTTGCGTCAGCCACGTCACTGCCGGACTATGTTCATATTAAGATGTGGCGCCTGCCCGTCTCAACATATGTCCCTCCAATAAAACAGTGTTTCAAATGTTTACGTTATGATCATCTGGCTAAGTCTTGTAAAAACTCACCACGATGCTCCATATGTACAGAGGGGCATTCTTTTAAAGAGTGTAAAGTTCAAATTGAGAAAGCTAAGTGTATTAACTGCAATGGCAATCACATTGCCATCTCTGGACAGTGCCAGGCAAAAGAAAATTGCAGATAGTAAATCTAAATCATATGCTGGTACATTAAAAAATTCATTAAATTTTCCTTCATTAAATAAAAAATTGAATACTCAAGAAGTAATTCAAGCCATCTTATCAAACTCGGAAGCTATGACTCTACTAACAGAATCTATAGTAAAAGTAATAACTTTAAATAAAACTCAAAATGTCAGTATTAGTTCACAATTTATTAGCTCAGCAATTAAAGAAACTATTCAGGATAAAAATAGTAAACCGTCACATTCAATCATCAAGTCTTAAATATTGTACAGTGGAATGCTCAAAGTTAAGTAACAGACTTGAGTTTCAAAATTTTTTATACCAAAATAATATACATGTTGCACTTATTTCAGAAACTTGGCTTAAGCCAAGCATTCAATTTAATATTCGTGGTTATTCCACTATTAGGAATGACTGCGGTAATGATCATAATGGCGTAGCAATATTTATTAAAAATGGTATACATTTCTCTAAACTAGATACTTTTTATGATGATTCGTTACAAAATGTAGTGATTGTTATTAAACTGAAACATAAATCCATTTCTTCGGTTAGTTTTTACAGTCCTGGTAATAGTGTTTCTGTTTTTGAAAAGGCGAAGTTAGATCGTTTATTGCAAACTATTCTGAAACCGTTAATAATTGCAGGCGATTTTAACGCACATCATACCTTCTGGGGTTGTAGTCGTATAGATTCTCGGGGCAGAGCTATTATGGATTTTTTGGATGATAATGACTTAATGCTTTTAAATAATGGCCAACCAACAACAGTAGGCTCTCATATTTGGAAACCAAACGGTTTAGATTTAACAATAGTGTCTTCTTCATTGTTTCTTTCTTGTGAATGGCAAGTTCATCAGGACTCTTTAGGTAGTTATCATCTTCCAACTATCACAAAATTTACTCTCGTAAGAGACGAGCATGAACCTTCTATTTCCTCGAACATACCTTTTCATAGCAACCTGAAATTAGTAAATTGGGATTGGTATGAAAAAGTTGTTAATGAAATGTTAATAAATTTTAAAGTTGACAAATGTGATCTGCTTGCTTCATACAGAAAGTTTTGCGCCATTATTCTTATGGCAATTGAAATTTCTGGACCTAGTTTAAATCATAATGCATCTGATAATATTGATAACCGTCCTAGAAAGCGGCGTCAAGTACCTTGGTGGAATGATATATGCTCATTGGTAGTAGATGATTGCAAGGATGCCTACATTCATTTCAAAGCTAATCCTAACAGTCAAAATTATATCAAGTTTAAACGGGCTCAAGCCATCAAAAAACGCACTTTAAGAGAAGAACGTCGTAAAAGTTGGTTTGAATTTTGCACATCAATAAATCGCTTAACACTAATAAGTCGCATTTGGACTAATATGAGAAAATTCAAAAATCACTCTTCAAGTGCTAATCCATTTTCTGACCTTAATTGGGTTCAGACATTTTTATACAAATACACACCTGATACTGTTTCACAACAGACAAGTATAGATAATGCTCTTGGTGTAAATAGCGATAACTTGTACATGATTAGTTGTTTAGAAAAGATTCTGCATGTGGCCTGGATTAGCTTTCCTACAGAATGTTTAAACTTTTAAATTCTCAGACTATCTATTTTCTTAAGTTTGTTAAATAGCCTATGGTCGTCTTCCATTATCCCAGAGGATTGAAAAACTGATTGTATAGTACCAATATTAAAGCCTGGCAAAGACTCAAAAGATTCTGCTGATTCTTATCGTCCCATTACGCTTAGTTCATGTGTTGGTAAAATTTTTGAACAACTAATAAAACAGATTAATTTTTCACATAGAAAGTAATAACCTTTTACCGTATAATCAGTTCGGCTTTCGTTGTGGACGTTCTGCTTCTGAGAGTCTACGTCATTTTTGTATGGATATTCATGATTCTCGTTTCGAAAATAAAATGTTAGTTGCAGTTTTTCTTGATATTGTAGGGGCTTTTAATAATGTAGATCTGAAAAAATTATCTTCAATTCTTTTATCACTAAAGGTACCTGGAAAAGTTGTAAATTGGATTTTTAATTATTTTATCTATAGGAAGGTGTTTGTTAAGGTTAACAATCAGCTATTTGGTCCAAGGTATTCTTGTAGGGGTGTATCACAGGGTGGTGTACTGAGCCCCCTGCTTTTTATTTTATTTATACATGAGCTAAATTCAATTCTGGGTTGTGAAGTTTCTAATCTGCAGTTTGCAGATGATTTAGTTGTTTATTTTTCTGATACTTGTTTATTACGTGTACAGTCAGTCCTCAATGCTGCTCTCCAGAAATTAAAGGACTATTTTGAAAGTCTTGGGCTAGAGGTGAGCATTGACAAAAGTAAAGTTGTTGTCTTCGCAAAGAATGCTATTAGAAATAGAAATGTAAATATTTTGTTCAATAATAATGTATTGTCTGTAGATAGTTCTGTAAAATTTTTAGGCGTTATTTTTTCGAACAATTCTAGATGGAACAAGTATGCTGAAATTCTTGAAAGTCGTGCTTTGAATGCTTGCAATGTTTTGAAATCTTTGGCCGGTACATACTGGGGTGCTGATCCAAGGATTTTATTAACACTGTATAAGTCATTAGTAAGGAGTCATTTTGAATATGCATTCTTTTGTTTTGCAGGAGTAGGAACTATTGTGGATAAATTGGAAAAGATACAAAACAAATGTTTGCGTATCATAATGGGTGCGATGCGAACTACTCCTATAGTGTCAATGCAGGTGGAATGTAATATACCTCCATTGGCACTTAGGTTTAAATACTTACAATCAAAATTTTTTGTAAGGTTGCTCTCCATAAGTAATCATCCTCTTCTTGTTAAATTGCGGGGCAGGACTGTTAACAATCATTCATATTTATTGCAAGGTTTCTCTGAAACAGAACAATTTTTTAATGAACACAACATTTATTCTAGCAAATTATGGCCTTGTTACTCTGGGTCATATGAGTCTAAGTTTACTCAGATTAAAATTGTAGTTAAAAAGCTTTCAAAGTATAAGGAAGATTTTTATAGGGAACTTGATAGGTGGCAGGGATATCGACAGATATATACAGATGGGTCTAAGAACAATGAAGCAGTCTCTATGGCTGTCTATGATAGTCATGTCAAAAGTGGATTTGGTCATAGGCTGAATCCACTCACAAGCATATACTCCGCTGAATCCATAGCTGGCATGCAGCTATGGAGCACATTCAAACACAGTCTCATCAAAAGTGGATTATAATAACTGACAGTTTAAGTTTATTGATGGCACTACAAAATCCACAATTAAATTTGAAAACCAGCTATATAATATATAAAATAAGGGAATTGTATTACCTTCTGTCACAAACAAAACAAATAGTCCTCTTCTGGACACCAGCTCACATTGGTGTGCATGGTAATGAGCAAGCAGACTATTTAGCTAAATTTATTACTCATTCAGTCCACAATCGATGAGTCATAGCTTTTTAAATCTCTCAATTCCTTCATCAGACGCTCTATCTCTTTTCAAACTCACATTAGAGGAAGAATTTTACAACTTATGGCAGCAGGTCGTCCAGACAAAAGGAAAATGGCTAGCTGTAATAAAGAAAAAGATCTCTCCCCCCTGGTTTACTCGGGGTGGTGACTATCTCAATAGAAAGTATTACACTACAATCTGTCGTTTGCGTCTAGGTCATTGTAGATTTGGTGCTCACCTTTTTAGGATTGGTGTTTTTGATTCTGCAACTTGTAGATATTGCAATAGTGCTGATGAAACCCTCGATCATATATTTTTACACTGTCCGCAGTTTTGTTTTCAAAGGATGGTCCTTGTAGACCAACTTTTAAGTATTTTTAAGACTGCTGAGGATATCCCGCACTCCCTTCAGCAGATACTTAGCAATCAAGAATGCTTTTCGCCAGTCTATGGGTTTATTGTTTCTACAGTTAATGAAATCTAATTATTGCTGTTTGTAAATATGTAAATAATAATAATATGTTTCTTTTGGTTGAGCTGTTTCAGCTAATTTCAGGATTTGACCAAAGATCGTTATTTTAATATTGATTTTGACAATGAAAGATACCAAAAATGACTTTACATCAAGGATTCGACATTGAAATTTGAAAAGAAAAAATACAAGATTAATTGACAAGAAATATACTTGAACAAAAGACAGCATAAATAAAATAAAAAATAATTATGAGGAAAATAAAAGAAGACAAGTCACAAGGCTTCGGCCTGTTAAAAAAAAAGGATTTAAGACAATAGTACTACAAAAGACATGGCTGTATGGGCTTTGTTCCCTTTGCCTGTCCTGAATGGGACGAATGACGAATCAAACCAAAAAAAATAAAAATGTCAGTTGGTTGTACGGCTTGATCGTTTGCTAATTTTATTTAGTAATTTATGTTTATTAGTGTTTCGAAAATATAAGAATATAATTACTTATAATAAACATCGAGATATCCTACTGGTAAGAAGCTTGACGACATCATTGATTCTTTTTTTTTTTTTCAATTTTCTACCTACTTTTACAAGGAAAGTATAGACTCAGTCTTAGGGTGAACGCAGATTTGGCCGCACCGCACGCAACGCAGTCGCCGCATTCGGAATTCTTTAAATTAAGTTACAGGCAAGCTCGCATACCTACCTACCCGCGCCGCAGTCTTCGCAACTTCATAATAATATGAAGAATTGCGAATGCGGCGACTGCGGTGCGGCCAAATCTGCGTTCACCTTTACTGTGAAATATACAATATTGATAACCTGCTAGACTATAATATTACTTATTCATAATAAAGTTATGTTGGACGCCGATCAAAGAACACTGAACTCTGAAACAGATAGACCTACAGCCTACTGTCAATAACCTTTGACATGTGTCATTGCTTACGTGTCAGTCTTTCGGCCGCAATCCAGGCTCAGCAAATAGTGCGATTTAAAAGCTTGTATATTCCTAAATTTTATAACTACGCCAGTGCATCGTGCAATTATTATAGTTTCCTTTTGTAAGTAACCTTTCTAAAACTTCTATGAGTAGTATTACAAGGAACCTTACGTTTATTGTTTATGTGCCTGTTCTTACTCAAATATTCGTAATCACTTCTTGGTCATTAGGTAGCGGCTTAAAATAATTACTGTATAAATAAAAATAGCCACGTACTGTCGTTCCAATAGAGAGTTAATACATTTAATTGTAGCCCATTAATATCAACAAATGAAAGGTAATAATGTGCTATAGGAAGTTATGTATTACGAGCTTTTGCCCGCGGTTTCGCTCGCGTTAAGAAGTGTTTTTATAATATACAAACTTTCATCCCCTATTTTAACCCCTTGGGGTTGGAATTTATCAAAATCCTTTCTTAGAGGATGCCTACGTCATAACATCTACCTGCATGCCAAATTTCAGCCCGATCTGTCCAGTGGTTTGGGCTGTGCATTGATAGATCACCATGTCAGTCAGTCACCTTTGAGTTTTATATATGTATAGATATGCTTTTAAAGATGGTATATTATTGGCTTACTTCAATTTATTTACAGTGCATCTCTAAAATATTAATAAACATTATTAATTCAATGGAAATTAATCCTTTGATCGCGGATTCTTGGAAATCTATTGTTCTCGCGGCTGTATGTGGCCGCTTGGTAGTTTCAGCTTTAACAATAGAAGCAGGAAATATAATATTAAACCTGATATGTTTGTGAGAAGTGCAATATAGATTTTATGGTTTGCAATTTGCAGGACAGGCTCACACTAGAGTAAGCACCAAAAAACTTTCATTATATATAATTATCTGTAACCTTTAATTTGCTATAAAGTTGTAGAGATCAACTACGATTGCATGGCGCAACCCTCCGAACTTCAAAACTTTTGAAGTGCGTCGTTGTCAAAATGTTTGAAGTGCGTTGTCTTGCGCGGTAGGCTAGTTATGATTAGTTGACCACAAATCCTGGCAATAAGTGACATTAACTGAAATATTACATGCTACGAATAACAAAACTAAGGAAGAGGAACTCTGTCAAAAAAAGTGCACCAAAAGGCTACAAAATGTGACCCGAATACATGTATACTTTATGCATATGTTCGGTACACATTTTTCGTGTATATATACTCGAGTGACATTCAACCAGGTTGACATGATAATTTTTGTCAAACTCATTTTACAATTTGTTTACTTACTTTTTATGTAGCTTTTTACAACATTTTCGTTGTTAAAAGATAAGAAGTCTACAGATATGACTTTTAATACAGCAATAACCTTTCAAGTTTCATCAGTAAGTGAATTTTTTAAAATTATGCTTAGGTAAAGTTCTTGTATTTTTTCCGACCCAAAAACATGCCCAAAAAGATGGTTTATTTAAGTTGGATGCCAGGGTATTTGCGTAAAATTAAGCTGGTCTCTTTGTGTTTGTCTTATTATGTTTACATGTTATTGTAAAAATGCAATAATCAAAAAATAATATGATAACAAAATTTTTACAAAGTCGCCATGTTATGCAAGATGTAACAATTTAATCGTAAACGAGGGTCTGACTGACATCAGTATGGAGTATCTTATTTTTATAATGCCGTTCATACTTCGTTTAGTAAGAAACGAACTGACTTTAATAGTCATGATTAGACATCGGATTGTATGCACGATCAAAGTGCCGAAATATGCATGCAAGTATGCACGATAAATGGCCGAAATATGCACAAAATATGCACAATCAAAAGTAACTAATTATTAAAATTTCTTAATTTTTTTAAGAGTTTTCCAGTGGTGCCGTTAATAAAAGCGTCAATTTTATAATTTTTTATACAGCACCAATAATAATTTTCTACCAACATTTTCCGATTGCAATCTTAATGCTCATGGAAGTTTAATAAATCGGTAACTACTTTATTCCATTTTTTTTTACTAATGTTGCCAACTACAAAGAAAAATGTTGTTTCTAGAAAGATATTGTACCTATTGGTGCTATCGGGTGCATCGCATTCTTTTAATGGGGATGGAGCCACATAATTGGAGTGTTTTGATCTATCCTACCTCTGTTTTGTGGCCTCGGCGTGTGTCATGATAGCTAGTTTGGAGACTACGAGGGCATAAAACGACCAAAATATGCACTATCAACGAAAAATTTCCAAAATATGCACTATCGCCTAAAAAGTGCCATTATATGCATTTGCATATGCAAGTATGCAAATGCATATAATCCGATGTCTAGTCATGATATATTTTGTATGAGTAATGACCAAAATTAAAGAGATTACAAAAATCTGCATTGCATATTTGCACTGTAAGTTTTTTATTTCAATTCTGTAATAATTTAGCACATAGATTTTTGTAATCTGAAAACGTCTTGTCTAGGTGCTCCGGATAGTTTTAAATTCGTCCGAGTCGTACTAGGTTTGTTCAAAATTATTATATAAGTATTATTATTATCGATGACTGAAGGATCAGAGGAAAATGTTTGATTTTAAAATAATAATTATGTACTCCTTTCTTCATGATAGTAGATATGTTTGGTGTATACTGCATAATGCCATCCGCTTTTGACAATTAGAGCCCGCGCGCACGAGCAACTTAGTTGCACGGCGATTTATTTGTCTCTTTCGAAAAATTGCCGCCATGTCGCAGGGGTGCGCGCACGAGAGCGACAGCAACGCAACAACAGCAACAACAACAGTCATCAACATGGATTTGGTCGAGACGGCTGTGGTTGTTGCACTCGCAATAAAAAACCGAAGAAAGCGTCGCAAAATAGAATATTGGGTGCATCCATTATGGAGCGATCGCCTGACTCTTGGGAAATTTCATACTGTGTTTATGAAATTGAGAGCATACCCAGAAAAATTTTACGTTTTCTTTAGAATGAGTGTCGGTGACCGGTCGGCGACTTTATTGTTGCCTGTGCGCGCACTTGCATAGAAACCAATAGGGAAGGAGACAGTTGCGTTGCAACCAAAAAAGTTGCCCAGAGTTGCGTCGAGTCGCGTCGCTACGTGCGCGCACTTTCATACTAGCTCCTAGACTTGATCAAGAGACAAATAAATCGCGACAAATAAAGCGCAGGGCCTTATTGTCCACGGCTTTGTTTCCTATCTGAGACAGTGACAATAATCGCGTAGGCTGTCGTCCAGCGCGCAATATTATGATACGTTACCTGGGAAACGACCTTGGCGAGAATCTGAATTGTCATATTTTAGTGTTCGAAAAGGAGGCAAATTTAAAACGATTGAAGTATGGGAGTTATGTTTCCTTAGTTTTGTTATTCGTAGATTACATGTACTGTGATTGGTTGAATACTTACTACATACAAACTCTTTCATAAGGATGTGACTACACACATTGAAACAGTCATTTGGAGGGGCGCGCCATGTTATCGTAGTTGATCTCTAACTGTGATAACTGTCAAAGTGTGAAGGCGATGAATGTAGCAGATTATTTTTTTAAATAAATGATTATTCTTAATCTTGTTACTTTTTTGTAGCATGTAAACATATGCAGCAGATCCAATGGAACTGCAAACATTGCTAGTGCTATGTGGCGTTGGAGTGGCAGGGATTGCAGTGCTGCTTCTTATGGGCTTATTTTCCACCTCGGGAACTAGCTATGAAGAAGCCATTGCTCAGCAGCGCAAAGCTACAAGTGAGCTACTTGCACTTGCTGATAGCAAAAACAAGAATAAGAAGACCAATAAGAAAGCTAATAAGAAGGTATGTATTTTGGTTGTACTTTGATCCTTAATTACTCCTTTCTGCATGATCTTAATGCTTTATACTAAATTATAGTGCAGATGGCCAGATTTATAAAACCCAAACCTCAAGAGTAATAGTCTTAAGCCCGTCGTTATTAATTTTATAATTGTGATATACCTAGTAAGTACATTAAAAAAATTTAAGTCTTAGAATCATTCCAGTGACTCACATAACATACATGACAGTAAAACAGTTAAAATTAGGTTTACCATTTTATTTTGTATTTATTTCTTCTGCAGTATAAATAGCTCTTATCAGTATGATTACCATATTATAGTTTAATGTTTGCTCACATTTGTGATCACTTATATTATAGTGTACTAGATGACGCCCGCAACTTCGTTGCGCCACAATTCGTTTATCGCGCGGGAACCGTACATTTTTCCGGGATAAAAACTATCCTATGTCCTTTCTCGGGACTCAAAGTATCTCCATGCCAAATTTCAGCAAAATCGGTTCAGCGGCTTAAGCGTGAAAAGGTAACAGACAGACAGACAAACACACTTTCGCATTTATAATATTAGTATGGATTATGGTTGTGCTGTAATCTTTAACTCCAAAGTCTTGCAGTCATCAGCTGAAAAATGGGAGTTCACAATTCTCATAAGATGTTCATCATCAGCATTTAATTACATTATGTAAAATACATATTTTTAAAATTATCATCAATATGCCTGTCACAATTTAAATGTTTAGCTGTATTATCTAGGTTGTTTATTTGCTCTCATCACAGCTAGCAAAGAAAGAGAGGAATAAGGAGATTGCAGCAGTGACGGGAAGTGAAGTAGAGAGTGAAGCGCCGGCAGAGAGTGGAGCTGATGATGACTCAGTCCCGGCTAAACCTCACGTTGAATTTTCCCCACCCGTTGTGGTAGAAGTAGCAGCTGACGAACCACCCCAGCTTGTTAAGGTAAGCACCCATCATTAACTATCTATTTAATACATTTTGCCATTTAAATTTCATGGAGTCATAATTTCATAGATAATTGGGTTTCTATATTGTATTTATAACAAACTAGCTATTTGACTGAGCTTCGCTCGGTATTCGATAAAAGACAAATAAAATGACATTCCTGTCTAGAACAATTTATCGACCCCGAAACCCCCTTTAAACTAAATTTCATGAAAATCGTTGGAGCAGATTCCAAGATTCCAATTACATAATATACATATATGTCGCAATCATCTGGTTTAATCTGCGATTCGATTGAATGACTAGCGCATTCATTGAATGACACCATTCAATTGAATGACTAAAGGACAACTCGTTAAGACGTTGACTGTAACGTTTAACGTCTTGACTAAAAGTCATATTATAGTGAAGTCATTAAATGGGATGCTATTTTTTTTTTCAAGTAGCCGTTGACAGGGTAGTTATAGGTAAATCCACGCTTTAATATTATTTTATTACTTATTACAAATAAAGCACTTTAATGTAAATGTAATCGATAAAATATCAACACAGTGCTATTAACTGTGCAAACTGTTTGAGGCCATATTTGTTTTAGTGACTAGTAGCGCCGCAGTAGGAAGAAAATGAAATACGTTCAATTACCTGACTGATTTCATGTCCGCTATCTTCAAAACGCTATGCTACAAATCGCTAACTAGTTGAACGTTGAGGGATGATCATTCAATTGACGTTCGGCCGAGTCATTCAATTGAATGGTGTCATTCAATGAATACGCTAGTCATTCAATCGAATCGCAGTTTGAACCAGATGACTGCGACACTTGTATATATATATATATACAAGAATTGCTCGTTTAAAGATATAAGATAAAATAGAAGCTGTGAAAGCCTAATTCAAAAATGCCATATGTCATACTTCCTGTACAGATCCGCAAACGCGGCAAGGATCCTAAAGTAAAGCCAATATTAATAAATAAAGAGGATCCGAGTTGCGTAAGCGATCCGACATCAGCGTCTACCATCAATGTCTCCAACCACTTTGAAGAAATGCAACCCAAAGATGAGTTCGAGTTGATGCAATCATCACTTGTTGCCGTAAAAGTGAGTTGCGTGTCCCGTCAGTATTCTGTGTCAAACCCATGTGCATATCCCTGCCTAACCTATTAACGGGAGACACACCAACAAGCTTTATTTCTTTAATTTGATTTTTTTCCCCTGGGTGTAAGAACTTCTAACTTTTTGTTAAACATTTAGTATTATGTTTTGTTGTAACATTCGTATTCGTCCCATAGTTATGTTTTTTAACATAATATTATAATTTATAGTGCATTATTACAAACGTATTGTATTAGTTACGACTTACGAGTAGTGATTTCAGAAATTATATATTTTACATTTTGGTTTATTAATTTAATAACTAATAAGTGTCTATGATATAAAAATGAAGTATTTTTTTATTTTGCATGACATAGACACAAGATATCCGATTTAGTTTGAACTGTAAATCTTATTCATAAAACATTAGTAAGAATTATATTTTTAAATTGACGATTTTTTAAGAAGCACAAGTTTTTAAGTAGACTTTTTGCTGTTGTAACGCCTATAATTTTAATTAATTACATAATTTCACTGCAAATTTTCGAAAATTGCTTAAAGTTTTAGTAATAAAATATTCTTTCTGCATGACATTGCTAATTCATTTATGATGTCTAAGTAAATAATTATATATGTTCGTCAAACACATTGACGCATTTCGGACGCTGCAATATTTTAACAGGTGTGATGGGACGATATCTGCTATATGAGTTTAATTTTACAGGTTTCCGAGAAGAAAGAAGAGGTAGTGGAGAAGAAAGAAAAGTCTAAGCATGGCAAACAGAAGGCGGCTAAAACATCGCCCGTTGAAACACCAAAAGAGGAGCAACGCGACAGATCTGTTGAGGCACCAATGGAACAAAGAAAAGGTAAAAAAATAATTATTTTTTACCTTTTTTTTTATTGTAATTGTTAAAAAAATAAATTTAAAATATCAAATCAATCAAAACTATATTAATAGTTTGTACTTTTCTGTCTCTGTTAACAATTATTTACTTTACTATTCGTAGTTTTATGGTAGTCCCATAATCGGTTCTGTTTGCTTACATGGCGTCGAAGAGCCTCGATAAAACGACTGGCTTTACTATAATCACTTTTTGGCCATTGTGCAGTGTGTTAGGCTTCTTACAGACACAAGTGCCGTTCGTCTGTAAGCGCTCTAGGCTTTAGTGCGCCTATGTCACGTATGCCTTCAAAAATTATCATCCAATATAGCAAAGAAAACAGAGAAGAAGGCGCCAGTTGAAGTAGTGGAGGAGGTGGTGCCGCCGCTCAACCCGCCCCAGCCGAGTGAGCTCACCACAGACAAGCTGCTTAAGCAGGCGATACCCGCCCAGCCCGCCCCGCCCGCCCCACCCCAACCCTCCAAGAACAAGAAAAAGAAACACGAACAGAATGTATCGTCGCTGATAGGTAATGATAAATGTTGAATATTCTTATGCTGGGGCCGCACATGCGAACTGCTTTGTGCTTTTTTTTTATCTCATTACACGAAGCTTCGTGACGATAGACGCATGTGCAGCCGCGGCATTATAGATATTAGAAAATATATTATTTTAATAGCCCCAGAACACATAGTATCAGTAAAAGGTTTGAATATTACAGTAGAAAAAACTTGGTTATGTGGTCTCGCCACGTCATTTGCTTACTCGTCTTTGACTTCTAAATAGTAGACTTTCAATTCAAATTCTTTATAACCCACACATAAAGTTGTAAACAATAGTACAAAGCGGGCCGTGTACACCACGTCTATTCCCATGCCAACTCAAACTCCTGTTAGCATGGGATTAGTCAACTGTAGTCTGTAACGCAAACTCCTGTGACGGTTGAGTCACAACGCAAAATTATATATAAAACTAGCTGTCCCGGCAAATGTTGCTTTGCCATAATATAAATTATTTCGCCCATATTATTTTATTGAAGTGACTAAATAAGTATGTCGCCATGGCAACGTCGATCGCTATCCCGTCGCACAAACAATGGTCGTAATTTACTATTATTTATTCAACAAATGCACTTATCAATATATAAAGTACCCAGTAGCAGATTCTCAGCCCCCTTAGACAACTGGCAAAACGCTAACGTTACAAAATGTATGGATTTGACATTAGTATTCGCTAGCGAAGCGATGACTTATGTCAAATCGCATACATTTTGTAGCGCTAGCGTTAGCGTTAGCGCTTTGCCACTTGTCTACAGGCCCTGACCTACTGAATATGCATATAAAATTTGGTAAAAATCAGTAAAGCCATTTCCGAGGAGTTCGCTGACTAACATTGTGACACGAGAATTTTATATAAGTATAAGAAAGATATAGTAGAATGTTTTAGATGCATTTTTAACCGTCTTCAAAAAATGGAGGTTATCAATTGGACGCGTATGTATGTAATATTTCCAGAACTTATTTTCATATATTATGCTATATATGAAAATAATGTCTATATCAGCGTCTGAACTCTGAACAAATGTGCCAAATTTCAAATGTTATGTTATGTATGTATGTTTTATGTTTGTGTTCGCATATCTCTGGAACTACCATTCCGATTTCAATAATTCTTTTTTCGTTGTACTAGGTATTGTTCAACTTAGGGAATAGTGCAAGTTTCATCAAAATCGGTGCAGTATTTTTTGAGATACGGAATATTTAATTCTCAATTACGTACAATTTTGAAGTCGGTTTTATCTTTTTTAAATACTATTATAGATGCATAGGCATGAGATACACTACATCGACGAGTACGTTTATCTAGGCCAATTAATATCTTTTTATAATAGGCAAGACAAAGAAATAGAGCAACGCGGCAACGTGTTGAGAAGCTTTTGGTCAATGAAACATCTGATGAAAGGGGACCTACCAATATGCCTAAAACGTAAACTCGTGGACATGTGTATCTTGCCTACTCTGACCTATGGTGCCCAGTCTTGGTCTTTGACAGCTTCACAGAAGTCCCGACTCGGAGTTTGCCAACGAGCTATGGAACGCAGCATTCTAGGTATAAAAAGGATTGACCGCGTCAGGAATACCACCCTGCGTTTCCAAACTAAGCTAGTTGACGTAGGCAGAAAGGCAGCTAGCCTTAAGTGGAGCTGGGCAGGGCACGTCTCCCCACAAAGTCGGGAGTCCCACATCCCCAACCCGGGGCACCCAAAAAGGGTTTCCCCTGCGTATCAACGTCTCCCGTATGCACCCGGACAGGTGGGCGCCGTCTAGTTTTGGAGTGGCTACCGACTGGTCGGCGTAACAGAAGCCGACCCAAGAAAAGATGGCGCGACGAACTAGATGCGTTCGATAAAGAGTGGCCAGCAATATCACAGGATCGTGAACTTTAGAAGGAAAGAGGGGAGGCCTTTGCCCAGCAGTAGGACACTGTAGGCTGATAATAATAATTATAGATGCATTTTTTGATCCGAACAGCGGCGGCAGGAGAGGGCGCGGCGGTGGGCGTGTCGGAGCTGGTGCGTGCGGTGCGCGCGGCGGCGCTCTCCCGCACCGAGGTCCAGATACTGATAGACGCGCTGCTCGACAGACACCACGACCCCCTGCCGCAGCACTCCGATTGGACCGAGGTGGGTATGGGGAATATTAGGTCGAAGCAGTCGAGGGCGCCATAGCACATACAGTGCACACGACATGTTGCACAGTGCACACGTCGTTGAACAAAACGTTGCTGTAGAATATCTCATTGACAGGCGATTGACACCCCACACATTGCAACTCCCGACTCCCGAGTCCCGACATATAGGGGAGGTCTGGATTTGTTTTTTTTTTTAAATTAGAGAGGCTGCTGTTAGTTTTATACATTAACAAAACCAACCAGCGCCGGTTTCAACCTTAACTCGGCGAAAGAAACTTGCAAAGGTGTGAAGGTTTTACTTTTTTACCATAGGCAATATTATGATAAGTTAGGAAGTAGTGTACTACAACTTATATGTATGTACATGTTTTGCGGCGAGTAGACCAGTAAAGACACACCATATTATAATAACTAATAATAATATTAAGTATTATAATAATATCAAATATTACAATAGGTAATGGCAAGTTTGAATTGTATATATGTATTATAAAACTTTAAATAGTTTTATTACGAACAAAAATATTGCGACTAAAATGTAGAAAGTATTTAAAATAATTATTCTTTTGACGAACGTACACTAAATAATATTAAGGGGCCGGGTTACCCTCGAAATTCTCATACAAACGTAATACCAAAATCATTTTGTCATACGAAAATATTTAACATGTTTGAGTTATTTTTCAGCTTAAAATAGTAATTACCTAGGTTCCTGAACAAAAATTAACTTCAAAATATTTACACACTAAAAAATATAAGCGATTACATTTCATAAATTTTTACGCCATTGTCGACATACTTTTCGCACACTTGTTTTATATTAAAAACTCATCGAATCGTAATGTATTTTTCCTGGGAACACAGCTTATATTGTGTAGTTACAGAATGTCTTCAAAAGAATGGCAATATAACAAATTTTCATTCATCATTTTTGGTATTCGTAAACGCAACGAAATTTCTCTATAATTTCCAACATGGTATCGTGCCGATCCGCTCACACAACAGAGCGCGGTAACGGGGCGGGAGGCGCGGGAGGCGCGGGAGGCGCGGGAGGCCGGCCCGCGCCGGAGTGGCGGTACACGTGACAATAATTCATTCAAGGCATTCATTATTCAAGTACAATATTCCCTCAAGCTCCAAGCGGTCGCATGCGACCGCGCGCGCGATAACAGTAGATTTCCAAGAATCCGCGATCGAGAGAATGTTATTGTTGTTGAATGTTGATTTTGATAGTTTTTTGTGATACTTGAAGACAATAATTGCTTGAACAAAATAAAATTATTTTGATTTGTGGTGCTTAAACTTTTGATAATAATTAATAATGGATACCGAAAGGTGGGATGTATGATGTATCACACAGTAGTTTAAAATAAATAATAATTATGAATATCATAAATCATAATATTATTATTTTCTTATATACTGTATTTTGTAAATAACGTTTAGGAATATTAGCGATAGTCATAATATTATAATATGATTATACAATATACATTGATATTATGTAATATGTATAATTAATTTCGTTAGTCTCGCAAAACTCGCAGACTTGCTAATTTCTGTCTTGAAATAAAGTAAAATATAAAAGTGAACTTGTATTCTAAGTTTGTATACCTATGTTTGTATATTTTATTTTAGTTTGTATTTTTAGTAATTATTTCCTGATGTCAATTAAATTCATTTATTAGATTCAATTAAATAATATAAATACTTTAATAATTCAATAATATTATTATAAAGCGGAAGAGTTTGTTTGTTTGTTTGAACGCGCTAATCTCAGGAACTACTGGTCCGATTTGAAAAATTATTTCAGTGTTAGTCCATTTATCGAGATAGAAGCGAAGAAATAGAGGAAAATGTGAAAAAAACGGGGGAAATTATTTGAAAGGGCTTATCTCACGAACTACTAAAGCAATTTTTCTGTTATTTGGGTCAGATAAAAAGTAGACCACGTGAAGGGTTATGGGCAATTTTTTTGGACTAATTTGTCTGTGAAATGTCTAATTTACGTAGGCGAATCCGCGCGGAACGTCTAGTATAGCATATTTTCGACAACGATTATTCCATACTAGCTGTTGCCCGCGACTTCGTCCGCGTTAGCATAGTAGTTCACATCCCAAGTAGGTATTAATATTTATTGTACAAAAATATTCAATGTACAGAATTGACTTTCCTATGACTTTATTATAATATAGCTGTTGCCCGCGACTTCGTTCGCATTATCATAGTAGATCACATCCCAAGTATTATTTTTTGTACAAAAATATTCAATGTACAGAATTGACTTTCCTACGATTTTATTATATATATATATAGATATTCCGCGCGGCTTCGCTTGCGTAATTTAGGAATTTCACGCAACCGTACATTTTTCCGCAAAAAATAGCCTATGTCCCTTCAAGTGGTCTATTCTTTATGTTAGCCAAATAACATAAAAATTGCTCCAGTAGATCTTAAGATAATAAGCAATTTCATATAATTTCCCCCGTTTTTCCACATTTTTCTCTATTTCTTCACTCCAATTAATTTTAGCGTTATAAAATATAGCCTATAGCCTTCCTCGATAAATGGGCTATCTAACACTGAACAGCAACAGCTAGTAATTAATAATGCTCTTTTGATTTTTAGGCTTCCGTAGCCAAATGGCAAAAAACAGAACCCTAATAGATTCGTCATGTCTGTGTGTCTGTCTGTCCGTATGTCACAGCCACTTTTCTCCGAAACTATAAAAAAAAACCTTATAATTTCATAAAAATAAACCTTATTGTTGCTGCGGATTGCGGAACCATTTATGGGCGAGTCCAACTCGCACTTGTCCGATTTTATTATTTTGAATGATAACAATGTGAGGAATATTTGGAGTAGCCTTTTTTCTGTTTTTGAAACTTTATTGTTACGTACTGTCTTTTAATAATTTTGAAATAAAAGCGTCGACCTCTGTGGCGCAGTGGTTGAGCGCATGGTAGCTCAAGCCGGGGGTCGCTGGTTCGAAATTCGAATCCCACCGACGGAACAAAACGTTTTCCTGGGTCATGACTCATGACTCATGACTCATGGATGTGTATTAAATATGTGTATAATAATATTGTAAAAACTAGATGACGCCCGCAACTCTGTTGCGCCAAAACTAGTTTATCGCGCGGAAACCGTGCATTTTTTCGGGATAAAAAGTATTATATGTCAAAGGACAAAGACTCGGGACCGCCTCAAAGTATCTCCATGCCAAATTTCAGCAAAATCGGTTCAGCGGTTTGGGCGTGAAGAGGTAATAAGCTAATAACAGACAGACAAACAGACACACTTTTTTATTAATTTTTTACAATTAGTATGGAAGTATGGATCTTAAATAAGTTGAGTAGGTATAATAAAAAGGAAATCTATATCTAAATAATCCTTCAGGCCCCGCGCGAGCACCGGTGATCGCGACAACAATAGAATACAATAGCAATTCCTGGAAATTCCGACTGAAGTAATATTATAGGTACTTATTATAAAACAAAGTCCCTTTTTTCCCTCATGTCCCTTTGTTCCCTTTAATCTTTAAAACTACGCAACGGATTTTGATGATTCTTTCAGTGTTAGATAGCCCATTTATCGAGGAAGGCTATAGGCTATATTTTATCACGCTAAGACTAATAGGAGCGAAGAAATAGAGGAAAATGTGGAAAAAAACGGGGGAAATTATTTGAAAGGGCTAACTTGAACGCGCTAATCTCAGGAACACTGGTCTGATTTGAAAAATTCTTTCAGTGTTAGATAGCCTATTTATTGAGGAAGGCTATAGAGTATAGGCTATATTTTATCACGCTAAGACTAATAGGAGTATGTGGATAAAACGTTGGAAATTATTTGAAACGGGGGAAAATTATCTCGCGAATTACTGAGCAATTTTTATGTTATTTGGCACAGATAAGAAGTAGATCATAGGCTAAGAAGTAGATCATAGGATAGATCATTGATTTTAATCATTTTTTCAGTGGCTATATATTTTATACCCGTGCGACGCCGGGGCGGGTCGCTAGTATAAATTATAATATATTCGGTATTATATGTCTGGTACTTGTAAGTTGTAACACAAGTCCTTAGTGTACTTAGCACGGGGCCAGGCTGACGTGGTGTGATTTGTGAAGAGTCCAATGTAGATATTATAGTAAGTATATTATTTTAATATATTATGTAGAATCTGTATTCTGTTCAGTTCAGTGACAAGATCGACGACACTACGCCCGCGCCCGTATTCCTACTATTCCAATATATAAAACAACCACAAAAACAATATTGTTAATGATTCATGAAACAATAAAATATAATACTTCGCAAATCGCAACAAACGCACGGCTTGAATAACTTGGATCAGAGTAAAATAATGAATGACGACGCACGCACACATATAATACGCTGCCGGAGGCGCGCGGGGCGCACGGGGTACCTCGCGCCCCGCGCGCCTCCGTAGCGAGACAGCAACATATAAAACTTGTACTGGCGCGGTATCGAATTTCATTTGATCGAGCGCGTCACCCGAGCTCTTAATATGTTTGTGTGAACAACAGGGTGAATTTCAACAAATGCCTTTTTTTATATCATATTGGTGAACTTTTTTATTTATACATATTTTATATACTTTTCAGGTTTTATGTATTCTTTAGGACACAAAATGTACCCAAATTTAATATCATTAACGTATCATTTAATACTAAGGAGAAAATTCAGTTTGAATTTTGGTTTCCACCGACATGATAAACAGGCACCGATTTTTATCTCTGTGCACCGATGTGATAAGTTTAACCACCGAAATGACATACTAATCCAGCGATATTATAATATTATCTTCATAATAATATTATATTTAGGTATTTATTTTGATGAAGAACATAGTTCTTAAAATTAAATTAAAATATTTAAAAATGTGCACTGGACATTGATAATAGGAACTTAGAATAAAAAAATAAAATAAAATTTATCATTGTTATCTTTATCACAATGAACTATAGTGAAATAACTTTATTTTAGGAAGATAAAACCGACTTCTAAATAGGCTACTTGACCTCTTTTTTTTTTTCATTCTAATCGCTTCTTAATCATTCATTTTCACTAAAAAAACTAATATTTTAATATTTTAAACAGTAGAAACCCAAAAAAATGTTGATTGAAAAATATGCCTTTTATTTGGCGCCGAAAACACTGTCCGCCATTGTACCGCCATAGTGTGACGTCATGTTTTTTGTATTTTATACTTTCTATATTGAAAAAAGTTTTATGTGCTAAACGTACGAGTCTAACAGTGCTTAAAAAATTAAAAAAGAATTTAGAAATCATTTGTAATGTTGAACACTTTTGTAGAAAAGTTTTGGCTATTTCATTTCCTAACTACAATGAATGGAGATAATATATAAAACTGATGTTTTATTTGAATTATTCAAGAAAATATATTTTATAAATCTTTCTAGGCTTATTCATATTATTTATGTACAAATAAACTTACATATAACGAGCGCGGTAAATAAAAGATATTAAATTACAAATGGGATGACGTCACATCCAGATCGGAAGTACCGCAAAAGCGTTTTCGTCAGTACAATTCCTATTTTCATAAAATCATATTTTCAAATCGACTTTATTTTTCAATCATAAGCTTTTATTTCACGATAAGGGTGAAATACAGATTCCTAGGCCAAGTTCTATTAGAAATATGCATTTTTTCAATGAAATTAAATATATGTCAAGTAGCCTATTGTATGTAATTGAGAATTAAAATTCTCTATCTCCAAAACTACTGAACCGATTTTGATGAAACTTGCACTATTCCCTAAGTTGAACAATACCTAGTACAACAAAAAAGAATTACTGAAATCGGAAAGGTACTTCCAGAGATATCCGAACACAAACATAAAAACATACGTACATACGCGTCAAATTGATAACTTCCTTTTTTGAAGTCAGTTAAAAAATCTCTTATAGGTAAAAACATAAAATTGCCCAATATATCCTTACATCCATACATTTTTACAATCTTGCGAATTTGTAATTTCTTTGTTTTAACGAAATGCCACTAGATCAACCGATATGATAAAACAATTCACCGATATGGTAAAATTATCAACCGATATGATAAATCAAACCACTGATGTGACAAAACTGTACGTTGGTCATGATTCCAAACACCGATATTAGATTTAAGACACCGATTGGTATTTTCTTATAATTTCGGTGTAAATTATCATATCGGTGGTTAAAATGACCACCGATCACACCGATATGAGAGCAGCGACGTGAGAAAAAACACACTTTTTAGGAAATTATGAAAAATGCATGATATCTAAGATAAATTTGGTTACAGATAATGAAACTTAATCACTTACTACATTCATTAGAAACAAACAACAATTTTAAAACTATTCATTACATTAAAAAATTCAATCACCGATATTATAAAATTATTGTCCGAGAGCATTTTACTGGCATACTTATGTTGTTGGCGGGAATATGCAGTGCTTTGACACAAGTCCGTCTTGACTTCGTGGAAGCACACACTAAGGAGTAAATTAAAATTGGGGTGGGGAGACTAACTGACTCGTCGATGAAAAGTAATGCTTAAATTACTTTTATCCAGCGATATGAGAAAAATTCTCAGGACAAGTACATTTGTGCCTCTAAGTAACCATAATCGTTAATTATATCATTAAATATGGTCTATAAATAGATAAACTAATATTCTATGAAGTAATATAAGTTACACTCTTAACTTATTCATATTTGTTAGTATATAAGCGTTTTTGTTTGTAAAAAAAGTAGAGGGACAGCACCGATTTGATAAAAATAGATCTTTAAGTTATTTATTTCTACCTTTGTAACAGTGCTAGGCATATTATATTTTTGCCACAATCCTATAGCTACCAATTGAATACTAAAACAAAAAATTTACAATAATATTTCCTTTTTTTTTAACGTAATTTCAACGAAGACAAAATAAAAAGCCATTTGGGAAATTCACCCAACAATGTGTTGAAATGGATGGACCATATTATCGTAAACAAAAAGTTTATCATGATTGAGGTCGTAGATATTATTAGTAAGTAGTAACAATAATTTCCAATTATGCAATCAGTACAAACATGTGATAATATTATTATTAAGTTTGCATTAATTACTTATCGTCTTTATTACTATCCTTATCACAGTTTGAGAATAATATGTTGCATGTTTGCATTATTCTATGTAGAATATGCTTTATCTACAAACACAATAATATGATGATATATAACAAATATTATCATTATATTATGTACTTATTATATACTTTTATTTTATACAGGGCGTAACAAGACTAAGTGATAATACTTTATGGTGTGTATGGGTTCCCTGTATAGAGGTCATTGTGAAAGTACCAGCGCTGGATGCAAGCGCACCAGCATCATCCCCCCCACCCAAAGTATTATCACTTTTGTTACACGTTTTATAAATGATTTATTATAAAAAAATATTTTAATACATTATTGTGCATTAAAATATTTTTTATTAAACAATGTGTATTCACGACACAGCTTTCTTTGTACATAGTTCATTAATTTTATCTAGCTAGTTTATATGATTACTAGCCGTTGCCCGCGACTTCGTCCGCGTGGACTTCAGTGTACTTACAGCGCGCGGTGTCAACAAAATTGGTGTCAAATTTTAAAGGTTTTTAAAACCCTGGTACCCCTTAAATCAAAATAGCCAAAAACAGCTGTGCAGTGTGCACTGTGCACATAATATTTCATAACTTTAGCTTTACCCATAAACTATTTATCATAGACTGGTAGGTTTAAGGTTACGTCACTCATCACATAAGGCCTGTATTCACTTTGATTAGTGCAAGTGCAAGTGATTAGTAATTGAGGCAGTGGAGTGCAGGTGTGTAGTGCAAGTAGTGTCCAATTCTTGTTTAGTGGCTCTTTAGTAATTTAATTTAGTAAATTCAGTAGTAGCTGTCAACACGAGCGACTTAGTTTCAAAAATAAAACTGCCATTTTGACATGTCCTTCATTTTTAATATTGGTTTTATTAAAAACGAGCTTTTGCCCGCGGCTTCGCTCGCGTTAAGAAGTATTGTTATATACAAACTTTGATCCCCTATTTTCACCCCTTGGAGGTAGAATTGATCAAAATCCTTTCTTAGCGGATGCCTACGTCATAACATCTACCTGCATGCCAAATTTCAGCCCGATCGGTCCAGTGGCTTGGGCTGTGCGTTGATAGATCAACATGTCAGTCAGTCACCTTTGGGTTTTATATATTATAAAGACCACGAAGTATTTTTATATGTCCTTTCCCAGGACTCAAAGTATCTCCATGCCAAATTTCAGCAAAATCGGTTCTGACTTCTGAGGTATAAACGTGAAGACGTAACAGACAGACAGACACACATTCGCATTTATAATATTATTAGTATATTAGTAAGTAATAAGTATGGATTAGTATGGAAGTAATTGAAAGGGTGTCCTTTTGTACTTTTAATAGGTATATTATTTAATAATGATATACTATATCTATGGACGCTTCACACGGCACACCACGTCAGTCTGGCCCATAAAGTTAATATACCTAGCGGAATAATAGTAACAATCTCGAGCTGTCAAACGAAACCAAAATTAGTTTTCATCTGTCACGCACTTGCACTCGCAAAAAATAGAACACGCTTTTAATCATGTTACTACGCAGCCGACTAGTCACTTGCACTAATCAATCGCTGTCCACACTTACTTTCTACTAATCACTCATCACCTGTACTAGTCACCTGCACTTAATCACTAATCAAAGTGAATACAGAACTAATCACGTTACTACGCAGCCGGCTAATCACTTGCACTAAACAGTCGCTGTCCACACTTACTTTTTCCTAATAACTAATCACTTGCCCTAATCACTTGCACTTATTACTAATGAAAGTGAATACGGGCCAATAGATGAAGTACTTAGTAGTGAGTTATACATTATCAACGTGTAAAACAATCGAAAATATCGAAAAGCATAATTTGACATGGTACCACGTCTTATAGAAAGACTTATGAGCAAGCGATAGCGCGACGTAGGAGACGCACGGCGCCATCTATTATGAATTTTTGGAACTAACTTAATTTGAACAAATTTACCCATTTTCACCCCCTTACAACCCCTTTTTCCAGTTAAAAAGTAGCCTATGTCCTTTCTCAGGCTTTAGACTATCTGTGTACAAAATTTCATTACAATCGGTTCAGTAGTTTTGGCTTGAAAGCGAGACAGACAGACAGACAGACAGAGATACTTTCGCATTTATAATATTAGTATAGATTGATTACCATAAAAGTGACTGGCCAGTGAGTAGTGACTCACAAACATAAACTGTTACATGTTTTTAACCGACTTCCAAAAAACGAGGAGGTTATATGTTCGGCTGTGGATATTTTTTTTTTTTTTTTTTTTTATTTTTGTATGTTCAACGATTACTCCGCCGTTTGTGAAGCGATTTTCGAAATTTTTAACCGACTTCCAAAAAACGAGGAGGTTATATGTTCGGCTGTGGATATTTTTTTTTTTTTTTTTTTTATTTTTTTTATTTTTGTATGTTCAACGATTACTCCGCCGTTTGTGAAGCGATTTTCGAAATTTTTGTTTTGTTGTATTAGGTTTCACTCCAATTTGGTACCATGTTCACAAAAGTGGTGACCTGATGATGGGATCAAGGAGTAATCGAGGGAACTCCTCGAAATTTATATGGAAACATATGGTGATTTTGGTTTTATGTGAAGTGTACTAAGAATATGCTACCAAAAAGTCAAATATTGGGTCAAGGTATACCATGGTTTCGAAGATGCTGAGAGAACTCCTGACTCTTTATAGATACACGTTTGGGAGTTTCGGCGTTGTTTTAAGAACAGAAAGCATATGCTACCATGCAATTCAAATTCATCATCATCATCATCGTCATTACCACGTCGTGTTAAGGTCACCAATGTCTCATGGCACAAAATAGATAATAGTACAAGGCATAGGTATGGATACAATAATAATAATTATGTACATAACAACACCAATTATTATAGGCTGTTTAATATACACGGCGGTCGGCGCCGCAGAGGCAACGGCGTCGCCGCGCGCCGCGTTCGTTAACATCGTATTCAAGTTCTAACTGGAATGTCAGGGCATGCGGCATGCCGCCAGAGTAGACAGAATGATAGAGTATGCCGACTTAGAACTGATGTAATTTTTTTAAGTTTGACGTATTATGACAAAAGTCGTCGCTAGGGTCGTAACCTACAAATTTAGTTGTTTATATTTTGGCACATGCAAAGAAAACTGTCAGAATTCAATTTCAAAATCTTATTTTTAAAATTAAATTATACCAGCCAGCGCGCCAGCCTTATCCTGGCGAAACACGAAAGAAACGACAGATATTAATACTCGTCAGTCTCATAGCAGTCGAAGTACTGGTAGTTATGTCTATTGTGATGCCACGCTGCGAGCATTTTGCAGCGTGGCATCACAATAGACATGTTCACGTGTTCACTTAGATCTTTTTAAATGTATTGTTTAAATTTATCTATCTACCTGATATTTGGGCCTTGGGGTATGCCGTATGACTCATATCAGTCTTAACAAATTGTAATAAGATACGTAGAATATACGCAGTACCACCGACGACCACTTATAAATTCGCGGACTATGACAGAGGTCAACTTAAGGTGAACGCAGATTTGGCCGCACCGCACGCACCGCAGTCGCCGCATTCGGAATTCTTTATATGAAGTTATAGGCAAGCTCGCATACCTACCTACCCGCGCCGCAGTCTTCGCAACTTCATAATAATATGAAGAATTGCGAATGCGGCGACTGCGGTGCGTGCGGTGCGGCCAAATCTGCGTTCACCTTTAATAACAATTATACGAGATCAATTACCACTCAATATTATGATTTATGTTGTCAGTTCAATGCTCACTGCTCACACAATTACACACAGTTACAACTACCTATATAAAACTTCTACGTACAAGCGATAGCGCGACACAGGAGCGCCTCAGTGACATCTAGTGAAGACAATATGAAACTATTTTTATACAATTTGAATTGGCACTAACAGTTTACCTACTAGGTAACTAAAAAGAGTGAAATTATTATTTTTAACAAAAAATTAAAACCGACTTCCAAGGTAAAAACAATATTAATAGCATCCTTATAATATGAACTAAAAAGTATTAAATAATTTTTCCTATCTAATATGTAGTGCCTTTTCCCGAATTCGGCTAAACTTCAACTATTTCTGTACTCAATCTTCATAATTTTGAAGTCGGTGCCAGTTCCAAAAGTTTCAAATTTTCTGTCAAAGAAATAAAGATTCAGCTATATCTGGTACCGACTTCAAAATGATGAAGATTGAGTACAGAAATAGTTGAAGTTTAGCCGAATTCGGGAAAAGGCACTACATATTAGATAGGAAAAATTATTTAATACTTTTTAGTTCATATTATAAGGATGCTATTAATATTGTTTTTACCTTGGAAGTCGGTTTTAATTTTTTGTTAATTTTAAATAATGTACAATGCTGTCGCGAACTACCGTTCACACATTCGTGGGGTGATTCATTTTGACATTCGCACACGAACATGGAGGACGTGATATGATAGCGACGTTGAATGAAAAATATTATGAAATGTATGATAGCGATATTTTGGGTTCCAAATAGTATTTCCAAATAGCTTTTTATATTGATGGTTATAAAAAGTTCATATTAAAAATACGATCAATCCATCAATCCGAGTCGTACACGATCAAATTTTCGTCAATCCGTACCGGATTGATGGATCAGATTGATGAAAAATTGACCGTGTAGCCGGTGACATAGGCTCTTCCTTTTTGTAAAATTCTAGGAATTCTAAAATTTGCCCTTCACTCCACTGCATTTTTATTACATAATAATAATAATAATACTAAATACTAATAATTAATCTGTATTGAAAACCAAAATATATTTCCTTAATATAATATTAGCCCGCCAAACTGCATAGTAGTTTGTCGGCGGCGATATAATATTTTTGTATGAGTAATAAGTATGTATATGTTATATCTTAAATTATGACTTAAGTTTACACAATGATACACGTATGTGGCATTAGTAAGAAAATTATTATTTTTAACAAAAAATTAAAACCGACTTCCAAGGTAAAACAATAATAACATCCTTATAATATGAACTAAAAAGTATTCAATAATTATTCCTATCTAATAGTACCTTTTTCCGAATTCGGCTAAAACTCAACTATTTCTGTACTCAATCTTCATCATTTTGAAGTCGGTACCAGATGAATCTTCTGTTCTCTGACAGAATATTTGAAACTTTTGGAACTGGCACCGACTTCAAAATTATGAAGATTGAGTACAGAAATAGTTGAGTTTTAGCCGAATTCGGAAAAAGGTACTATTAGATAGGAATAATTATTTAATACTTTTTAGTTCATATTATAAGGATGTTATTATTGTTTTACCTTGGAAGTCGGATTTAATTTTTTGTTAAAAATAATTAAGGATACAGATCTAATGTCTATTGTTTGCCAAAATTCCCATTCCTTAATTTTTTTACTTCCATAAAAATTTATTATAAAGTACACATTTGATGGCTCATGGCTACTATTTAAAAGCTTCTATTTATCGTTCTACTGAACCAATTATAGGTTAATTGGTGCAATTAACATGCTTTTATATAAAAAAAAAAAAAACTAAAGCTATGCATAGTTGCTAACAAGATTTTCAATTTTACTCAAAGTCTAAAGCAGAAATTTTCTATCTTTACTTATTAAGTAACTAGCTGTCCCGGCAAACGTTTCTTTGCCATATTATATTAAGTATATCGCCCGTATTATTTTATTGAATTAGTGACTAAAACATAAGTATGTCACCATGGCAACGTCCATCGCTATTCCGTGACCCGCGTCGCATAAACAATGGTCGCTCTTTATAGACAAATAATTTGCAATAAAATAAAATTGCGACTATAATTAAAGATCTAAGCTATCCTATCTCTCAAGTTGGAAAAAAGCACACATTAAAAAACAAAAAACATTAAAATCGGTTAAGTAGTTTAGGAACCCATCGCGGACAAACATCGTGACAGGAGATTTATATATATTAGATAAACGTGAAAGTCTATCTCTCTAGCCTCTTCACACCTAAACCACTTAACGATTTGTCACGGAGTCACTTGAATCCCGGGAAAGTACATAGTTTGAATTGCGGTATGATACGGAAAAATGCACGGTTCAATACATAAACAAATTTTAACAAATGTCTCTCATTTGGCGCAGGGCCCCAACGATCCGATGCAGAAGTTGAAGAAGCAACTGGCGGAGAAGGAGAAGGCTCTGGCGGAAGAGGTGGAAGCCTCACAGGCGCTCCACGCCAAACTCAAGGAGCTTCGGTATGTCTTTTTAATAGTAATACTCCTTACCAATATTATAAAGGTAAAATGTGTTTGTCTGTTTGTCTGTCACTCTGTTGACGGTGTTGTATGGTGTCCCGATAGCTGAAATTCTATCGAATTAACTTACATTTTACATTTTTCCGACCATCATCCAAATCTCTTTAAGTCAGATGATTGTTAGGCTAAGAACTCACGGAGCGGTTTTTTCCCGCCAGCCTCGGCGATCGTAGTAGAAATCGCCCGCAGAGTTTGCGGGCGATGATCGCGACCGCGGGCCTCAATCAAAGCAGCGGTCTCGTGAGTTCTGAAATAAAACCGCAGCTCCGCAACCGCGGCGGGCGCGGGCGAAAACCGCGCCGTGAGTTCTTAGCCTTATGTAGCTACTCGTCTAACCGCCGCACTCAGATACATTTTAGGGTAATTAAACTTCAAGTTAATTAAGAGTTTGACAGATAATCTGCATTTAATTACAAATGTTCGTCTCTGAGAGCGGTAGTTATTCTCTCATTATTGACTAATCTTTGGTATTGCAGTACGAGCCTGAACGCTGAGCGCGCACGCTCGGCGGAGCTTGTGCGTGCGAGCGAGCAGGCGGCGACGAGCGGGCGCGCCGCCATGCACACCCAGCAGGCGCGCCTGCAACGCCTGTTGGAGGACAACCGCGCACTCGCACAGGAAAAGATCGTGGTGCGTATACTAGTATTGTGTAAATGTTTACTCTTATAATACTTTTATTATTCCAAATTGCAAAGAAACAAATTAGGTAGAGAATTGATTATATTCAATTTACAATTAAAATAAAGCTATTTTAATTTTAAATTGATTTTATCCTGACTTATCCGATTCGGGCTAGGAATCCATCCGAATGTTATAAAGAAGAAAATTCTCCGGTTTCGAAACTTCTGAATAGATTCAAATATTGTGTATATTTTCAGCTCCAAGCCAAATTGAGCGAGGAAGCTGAGGCCCAAGCACAGCGAGTCCAAATGGAAATGCATATTCAAAGATTGTCTGAGGTAATATTTCAATACTAGATGTTCCGCGCGGCTTTGCCAGCGTAATTTAGGAATTTCACGGAAATCGTACATTTTTCCGAATTTCGCTAAAATTGCCTATGTACCTAGGTCACGTGGTGCCTTTCTTCAAGTGTGCCAAATAACATAAAAAATGCTCCAGTAGTTCTTAAGATTATAAGCAATTTTATATAATTTTCCCCGTTTTTTTCCACATTTTCCTCTATTTCTTCGCTCCTTAAGGCAGGGATCAATCTCAATCCAAAACGATAACCTTGCACACAACCAAAGACCAAGCGTATATGCATCGCAATAAGATTCATTTTAGCTTAGCATAAAACTGTCGTTACTAGGGGCGGATCTTCTCTATTTTTCATGTTTTTTTTAAATATCTTTGGAAATAAATATTAAGAAACAAAATTGTTCGGTTAAAGATATTTTAATATAGATTTACTAACAATTTATTCAAATAAAATGTATAATTATCCTAGTTAATACTTATATTTCGATGAATTAGATTTTTGTCGGAGGTGAGTTTGTAAATTAATTACAGCCAAAGTATTACGTTTTATAAAAATGTTTATGGTTTAAAGTCTTTTAAATATTGTGCTTTATATCTCATATTTTTTTACATTTCGTTATTATATTGGAACTAGGGAATGCAAATCTCGCAAGATTGGGGCTCAAGCGAGATCCCGCGTTTGTGAATACAATACCGCGAGATCTCGCCAATTTCGAGATCTCGCGAGATTAGCAATTTGGTTGCAAATAATCACAATATTTGATTAAATTACGAATAAAAGTAATAAATATTATAACATTCATTTTCACGATTTTTTTCAATGGAATTTTATGCATCAAACATTGTTTGACGTATCAGCTGTCTATAATATTTTTAAGTAGTAAACTTTGAAAATTCGTATCTACTATCAAACAACAAATAAAAGAAACAACCAGTCTTCTCTTCTAATGTGCGCTTTTATGATTTTGGACGTGGCGGTAATATCATGGATGTCCACGGTACAACGATAACATAGGGAAGTAAAATGTATGGAAATACATATATGGAGACGCTTTTAAATTTCCGTCGACGATAACTTTTTAACGTGCACGTTAGAGGACATCACGGCGTCTACAGTGCTGAACCGCACAAAACATCCGCGGTGCGTAAAATCAAAAGGGCATATTTTAACGTAGGTACCCAACGTTTTATCGTGGAAGCCGGCGTCCACGCTAACGTGACGTTCAGAATTATGAAAGCGCCATTATCAAACACAAATCTTTTAATAATAAAACAGTTCTTTTATGACTGACAAAACAACGAGCAGTCAAAATTCAGGACCTAGTTGAAAATCACAGTGCACAGTTGCTTAGGCCAGCTCCTGTTTGTTTTTACTCCGTGATCGCAACTCCGTCCGTATCAGTCCGCGCTTCGAATAAGACATTTTTATGCTCAAATGCAATCTCGTCAAACTCGCGAGATCTCGCCTTTTTCGTCCGAGATCAATCTCGCTAAAAAAGGCCGAGATCTCGCGAGAACGAGATTGCATTCCCTAATTGGAACTAGGTAAACTGGGAGACACGGAATAACAAATTGGGGCTTATGCCCGCCTTAAGAGCCCGTCCTCTCTTTTCTACTGCTCTCTTCACACTCACGCCCGTCTTTCATATGCCAGGTGAAAAAGGACGATCGCCAAGTTAGCGGGCAGATAGAGGTTTTCTGTTTTTAAAGGGTTTTTTATATTGAAGTGGTAAAAAGTAATTCCAACACTTTATAGACGACTTTCTCAACAGTACATTGTATTTTTTTCATACCGTTAAGACATCAACACAATCCATAAAAAGGTGATATTCTAAACCTTTTACAGCAAAAATCACAAAACTGTCGCGAGTTGGATTATTTAAAGATACTTAAAAAAAATAAAAATCTAGCTCCAACACTATATTATAATTGAAATGATCTTACATGTTGTGCATTAAAATTTATAGAAATACTGTATTTTAACTATTAAATCACGTATGTTAAATGAGCGAAATCGGCAAAATTTCGTATACGGACTCTTAAGTCTTAGCGTGATAAAATATAGCTTATAGCCTTCCTCGATAAATGAGCTATCTAACGCTGGAAGAATTTTTCAAATCGGTCCGGTAGTTCCTGAGATTAGCGCGTTCAAAGAAACAAACTCTTCCGCTTTATAATATTAGTAACTATAGATAAGTTTTTTTTTTTCAATAACGACGATAATACAGATCACGAATATTTTTGGTTACACCGAGATACCTGTTACAGAGTAGACAGAATTATAGAGTAATCCGACTTAGAACTGCCGGGCTAGCACGGCCACCAGTAGAAATGCGAAAGTATGGACAAACTGTGGACATAAACTTAAGGTGCCGTTCCGATCTTTACCGCGGCTAATGGCGACCGACAAAAATTCAATTAAAATGCCACTTTATGACAGACTATAATATATATAATGAATTTAAAACTATGACATATTCGCTGGACGTCTTCCTCTTTGGTCGTATTGTTGTTTGTGTTTTGGCACATGCGATTAAAATTGTCAGAATCCAATTTTGAAATCTTTATTTTAAATATTTAAAAATAAATTATATCAGCCAGCGCGAGGCACATTCCGTTCATAATCCTAGTGAAACCCGACGAATTTGACAGATATTGAAACCTGTCCATTTCTTTGCAGTCGAACTACTGGTAGTTATGTCTATTGTGCCTGTTAGTTGTGAATTGTGACATTTATAACTCATAATTTTTCTATATACTTGTCATCTCTTACTGCAAACGTCGTTTCAACTTTCAAACGTCCAGCTCTAATGTACGTTTCCACCGAAGCCAAGTTAAGCTGTGTTGCGAGTTTTTTAAAGATCCAATAGAATCGCTGCGCTGAGTGCGGTTAGGCAAATAAAGCGATTCTATTGGCTGTCAGCTCCAGTGAGAAACCTTTAAATGGACACTAGGAAATAGTACGCAAAGGTCGAAGCAGACTAGGCAGAGGCCGCTGCTAGCACATACAGTAAATAATCCGACTAAAATCGACATGTTGCGCACGTCATATCAGAATGTTGACAAACAGTTGTCAAACGTCGAACAGAACTATTTGTTTACTGTCTAAGCTGGTGATGCACTCTAGTGGGAAAACATTGCAGTAATATATCCAACTAGATGACGCCCGCAACTCCGTTACGCCAAAATTGTTTTATCGCGTGGGAACCGTACATTATTCTGGGATAAAAACTATCCTAAGGCTCAAAGTATTTCAGCAAAATCGGTTCAGTGGTTTGAGCGTGAAGAGGTAACAGACGGACAGACACACTTTCGCGTTTATAATATTAGTATGGCTTATGTGCAGGCGGAGCAGACGCTGCTGGGTCAGCTGGGCGCGCTGCAGGCGGAGCTGCAGGCGCGCGTGGTCGACACCAGCCTGGCGCAGCAGCACGCCGCAGACCTCGCGCAGCAGCTGCAGGTAAAGTCAGCATCGCTGGTGGACGAGTATTATGGCTAAGCGATGTTGTTAGGTGGTACTCGGGTGGATATGGTTCGTATCTCACCGATCCACCCCCAGCTATAGTATGTCGTCTAGCTATAAAAAAGTTGCCCTTCCATAGTTTATGTCTAACTAGCAATTTGACCGAGCTTTGCTCGGTATTCGATAAAACACGAATAAAATGTCATTTTCTAAAAATGATTCCTAGCTAGATCGATTTATCACCCTATAGAGTATACTATATACTAAATTTGATAAAAATCGTTGGAGCCGATTCCGAGATTCCAATTATATATTTATATATATATACAAGAATTGCTCGTTTAAAGATATAAGATTATATGTCTAATATTACTAATAGATAAAGGTAGTAGTTATTTTGGTTGAACTTATTAATACTTGAGGAATAATAAAATATTGCTCATGTCCCACTTTTCGCAATTTGATTTGTTTCATCTGAATCGACTAAATGACAAATGTCTGAACTTTCACGGTAGCGATTCGTGAGATTACTTAACGGTATTTTATCGCTCCCCTTTTCACTAATTAATATAGTCATAATGTTATCTAAATACAGTTTATCTTAATGATCTACCCCGCGTTCCACTTGACGTTAAAAACGATCAAACTAGGAGGCATTTTGAGCGTTTTGATCGTTTTTAACGTCAAATGGAACGCGGGGATTATGTGACGTGTATATGACATGTGTAATACGTGGCTAGGAGGCGCAGCGTGTTTGCGGCGAGTTGGAGCAGCAGCGGCAGTGCGCCGCGCACGCCGACCAGCTCGCCCAGCAGGAGCTACGCGCCGAGCGGGACCGCCGCGCCGGTTAGTGCGCACACACACACACACATTAACAAACAAATAAACACATGCAAAACTAATTTGATGTCGCATTGTGTTAATGTGTCACACATTTGTAGTAAAAGGCGTGTACACCGTGACGTCGTAGGCGTATATCTATCTTTCTGAGTGTAAAGGAGTATGACATAAAATGTATGGAGTTTGGTCCAAATGTCCACCACTAACGGGACCTATATTATAATAAAATGATCTACTGAATGATTATAACCAGACCACAAAAATATCCTGCCAGTGAAAAGTTATGGCGTAGCACCTCCATCGTGGATATCGCAGACACAATAGATTTTCAATTGTTATGCGGCAGCCGGCTGCCGCTTGGGGATTGATGGGTTTTTCATTAAATTTTAATGGATAATATGTCAATATGCGTTTATTAGTAGTGGACATTTGGACTACTTTAGTTCATTCTCATTTGAATTGTTTATATCTTCCTTATTCACTCCTTTCGTTTATCGAGTAGTGAATAAGAAAAATGTTAACATGGCTATAGTCTACAAGCATGTTGTTATTTTTTTACAGAACTTCAAAATGAAGTGCAACGGCTCACGTCCCTCGCACAGATAGCTGAGGCCGCTATGGAGAAGGTGGAGGGTCTACAGAAAGAGAAAACTGAGGTAATATTTATTCTATTCTGATAGATATAGTTAAATCAGGGCTCGGAACCGGTATTTTTTTAACCAGGTTGAAACGCTCTTTAACCAGTTTGCGAGCGGTACTGCTTCTGAAATTAACCTGTTTAATTCCTCGCGGAAAGTAAGTAGTGCGTTGATGTCTTCTATCCCTTTCTAGTGCACCATCTAATAGCCAATAGGCCTTTGTTTTTAATGTGTGGACAATGGGTGATTGTCGTGGTTCGCCCCGCCCACTCACACAGTGGGCAGGGCGAACATAATCGCGAACGGTTTTAACCTGTATTTTGAGCAGGATTGGTTTTATTTTGCTCTTTGAACAAAAATAGGAATAATTTCGGTCCGTTCAGAGCGGAATCGAAATGAAAACGCTCTTATGGAAATATATGGCGTTTCTAACAAACAGGATCGCGAAGATTAACCAGGTTTCCGAACCCTGAGTTAAATAAAAATTAGCGTCGATTATCCTGATTTAAGACAATTTATCTCATTTAATTGAAGAATGAACGAAAATGACTATTGGGTCTAAAGAATATAGGGATATAGACAAAAAAATTAAACGTAGCGTTAGGAAAGATTTAAGAGACTCATTTAGTTAAAGTAGCTCTAGAAAATATAATTATTATCGCTGAGAATCTTAAAACAAGGCATAACAAAATTGAAATCATGGATCAATAGTCTTAAAGACGAAGAAGGAAAAAAGCATAACAATAGAGAAAAAATAATGAACATAGCCACGATCTTTTACAAATCGCTCTATTATGATAACCCACAGCCAGTTAACCAAAATTTTCATTAGGTTTGCCCAGAATCTATTCCCAAAAAAATTAGAGGAAATAGAGAAAGCTCTGATTAGTATGCCTAATAACCGAAGTCCCGGAGAGGCTGGAATCAGCACTGAAATGTTAAAAATCGGTCTATCTCATTTATTGCCACATATCACAACCTTTTTCAATATCATTCTAAAATCCGGTAAGCTTCCAAATAAGATGTACCATTCGAATATTGTCTTGCTTCACAAAAAAGGGTATAAAAGTGACATTACAAACTACCGTCCTATTAGCCTAACTGCGCACCTTTACAAGATATTAATTAAAGTTATACTAAACCGTATCAACCATAAATTAGACAAACAACAGCCACCAGAGCAGCCAGATTCCGACACAGTTTTTCCACCACAGATCACCTCCAGACAGTTAACCAAATCCTTGAGAAGTACTTGGAATTTAGGAAACCTCTTTACCTAGCCTTTGTCGATTATGCAAAAGCCTTCGACAGTATTAAACACTCTGATATATCCCTTTATAACTAAGATATAGATCCTACTTATATAGAACTTCTAAGAATAATTTATGAAAATAGCACCGCTGACATAAAACTCGATAGTACCAGCCCTAAATTCCGAGTACTCAAAGGCGTCAAGCAGGGTGACCCGCTCTCTCCCAAACTTTTTACCTGCGTGCTTGAAGAGGTTTTCAGAAAATTGGATGGTCCTTGGGAGGCACTGGGCATTGAAGTTGGCAAAAAAAGGCTCACCAACCTTTGTTTTGCTGACGACATTGTCCTGTTTGCTCCCACATCCTCAGAACTGCAAAAAATGCTACAAGACCTGAGCACGGCAAGCCTCGAGGTGGGACTAGTTATGAATAGGTCCAAAACTAAAATAATGACCAATAGCACGAAGCGTAGGGACGAAGTAGACCAGCAAGTAATGCAATATGTTGACGAGTACTACTTGGGCCAGATAGTTTCTTTTGAAAATAGACAAGGCAAGGAAGTCGATCGCAGAATCGAGAACGCCTGGAAGAGCTACTGGTCCATGAAGACGCTGATGAAGGGGGATTTACAAATCTCCCTGAAGCGAAGACGCGTCGACATTTCTGCCCGTCCTAACCTACGGTGCGCAAACATGGTCATTGACCGATTTGCAAAGGTCTCAACTCGGGGTATGCCAAAGAGCAATGAAGCGCAGTATGTTAGGAGTAAAGCTTCTCGATAAAATAAGAAACACCATACTGCGCCCATCCACCCACCATCCCAAACGGGTATCAAGGACGTAGGTGTCAGTCAAGGCGGCCAAGCTGAAGTGGGAGTGGGCGGGTCACGTTAGCCGCATGCATCCCGACCGCTGGGCAAGGGTCTCAACAGAGTGGGTACCCGAAGATGGACGCCGCCGCCGAGGCAGGCCTAGAAAAAGGTGGCGTGACGAGCTGGAGTCTTACCAGCCAGGCTGGCTATCAGTGTCGCAGGAGCGAGAACAGTGGAAGATAATTAACATTATGGTGTGATAGTGCAGCTCTGTGTTGAATTGAGGAATGATTTACAGTCCACTTGGTGTTTTGTTATTCTTACCCGTTGACTACCATTTACGAAATTAATTTATGAGTTTGTGTGTGTTAAATCCAGCTGCTTTGTATGACAATATATTCAATTTTGCTAAAACTTCACCTTCTCTACATAAGCAATCTTGGACGTCAGACAGACCATCAGTAATTATTCTAAGATTCGGTAGAAGTTTTTAGATAATATATTTTATGATGGGCCTCTTTCACCACTTCCTGATAAGTGCCTGATATGCTCTCCACCACTTGACAGAGTATGGAGAATCTGTCAAAAAAGTTGTGGATAGCCTATCCGGCATTTTTTCAGGAAGTGGTGAAACAGGCCCTAAATATGTAAATTCTTGGTGGAAATTCATGTTTCACAGTAATAATTAATAAATATACAATTTTCATGCACTTGTTCCTAAATAATTGTTAAGTACGGTGACGGGCAATCAGGGTAGCGTCTAATCAAACATGTGGTCAATTTCGCACTGTCATTTATTGCACTAAAAACATAGGCGCGCTACAACGCGAGGGTGAGCGGGCGCGCGGGGGAGCGCATGCTTCCGGCGTGTTACAGATTATAAATAATATTTAATCTGTGATCAGTGATCACTGATCATTGAACTAATATACGTATAACAATAATAAACTAACTAGAGTATTCCTTTGCTACAGCTGAGTAAGGAGGTGCGTGCTGTGCGCGAGCAGCTGGCGGGCGCGGAGAGCGAGCTGGCCGAGCTGCGAGCGATGCGGGCGGCGCCGGCGCACAACGGCCTGCCTAACGACGACAAAGTACGCCCACAATAATATATACCTCTGTCACAACTGTTAGTAAACATATTACTAACATAGTGGATAAAGTCTTTACGCAGACTTTGTACGCAGCATAAAATCTGATCAGTGTAATTTTTTTGCAAAACGGGGCTACACAGAAAAAGTTGTAACGACATGACACAAAAGTGTCGGTATATTACAACTAGAGCAAAAATGCTATAGTTGTAAGCCGTGCGGTAGCGCGTGTTTCTCTCTCTCTCTCTCTCTCTTTTTTTTATAACTTCTTTCCATGAAAATGGAAAGAAGTTATAAAGAAGTTATAAATTTCCATGAAAGGTGTCAAGGGACACCCCTTGACACCTTTCAATTATTATACATATAATTTTTACACAGGCGGCGGAGTTGAGTAAAGTGGAGAGCGTGGTGGCGGCGCTGCGCGAGGAGTTGTCGGCAGCGCAACGCAGCAGCGCCGAGCAGCAGGCGCAGCTCGCTCAGCTGCGCGAACAGCTGGCGAACCACGCCCGCAAGAACGACGTAAGCTCTATCCACTACGTATTAAGGCTAGTTCGCATTAGGCCAGTATTTTAGTCAAGTAGCGAGTATTTTAGTAGCTAAACGTGTCTGAACACTAAAAATTTAGTCATTTTGAGACAGAAGCGAGAATTTCAGCTACTAAAATACTAATATGGTATTTGACTAAAATACTGGCCTACTGCGAACTAGGCTTTAAGGGCGATTTTTACTCTGCACAACATTATAATTTTACTGTTGTTTAATGTAAATGGAATTTACGCCCGTATCACTATAGTCATTAGTTGCTTACTCGAGATATCCTTCGATTATACTATAATCCTGTACGATTCAGAGTTCGGTGCAGTGTAACTTTCGCTTTGGTTCACTATAGAGTATAGACTGTTCGCGTTAAAAAGAGTGGCCAATACAGCACAATGTCAAAAGTCAGTGACTTATCTGTAAAAATTAAAAGAATTACTACAATTGGTAGATGTAAACTACCTAAGCGTCATTGGGTTGATTTGCTTAATGATATTCTTTCTTGAGTCGACTATAATATTATGTCTTTTTTACTACACATAATATCTTACGATATAAACTTGAATCTTTAAAAATACAGAGATGCCTTTCATTGGTATTTGGTTGTAACTAATTAAATTGTAATAAAATAAGTACGGATGTGCACTTACATCATAGTACTTACAAATTAATTTGTTATAAGCTTCTATTGTCAGATAACCTCAGTGGCAATAAAGTATAAACTATTTTATATCATTATTGAAAACTTGATCATTTCCAAGAGCTTGACAATAGTTTGTAAATCTCTAACATGTGTGATGACTTGTATTAACTATTAACAGTGATATTATAACTTATTCAGTGGCCAAATATTAAATTATAATAACATTATTTATCTCTAAACATTCTTCGTTTTGAATACAGAACAATAAATAATTAACAATACATTTTCCGTTTAACCTATTGGTAGGAGTTGAGAACTAAAAATTGGAAAATAATGGAGGCGTTACAAACGACCGAAAGGGCGCTGCAGGCGAAATGTGCGGCCGCGCCGGCCCAAGACATGCCTAACGTAAGTCCACCTTACATATACACAGATCTTCGGCCGGCCTCGCGTCCTAGCTGTAGCCGCTTTCATTAAATATATATACGCCTAAAATCTCGAGAACCTACTTAATGTAAAAAAAAAAAAACTCCTTAATATTATGTCAAGTCGTAATATCGTTAGCTTGTAGACTTTGTGTACAATAGAAACTAAAAATCTAAGCAAAAAAATATATCTGGGCATGATATTATCATAAATATTATACTTATGTAAAATATATTTTGTATTTATTTATATATTGTATGTGTAATGTAAATTAAGTATATTCACCTAGATGAGCTTATAAGCATGCAGAACTACATACTTACAAGATATATTCATGCCCTTTTTACGTAAATAGGAGTAGATAACTTACGAATGAATATAATTTAATCGAATTCTTTCGGTCCAACAGCAAGTAACAAAGGAGCAGGAGTCGAGGATAAGCGAGGCCGTGAGCGTACTGAGTGCCGCGTGCCCGAGCGCCGCGCCGACCGCTGCCGCCGCCCCCGCTGCGGACTGGCTCCACACCTTCGCCAGTAACCTCAAGAAGGAGCTCCAGAAGAGAGAAGAGGAGAGGAAGCGCCTCGAGGCGGAGCTCAGCAGCACGACGCCGAAAACCGAGGTCAAAAAGCAGCTCGAAGACATGCAGAAGACGATCAGAGAGAAGGAATCAGAAAAGAAGCTAGTAGAGCAGGAAATGAGGAGAAAGCTACAGGAAAAAGACGAGGCTAGAGTGAAATTAGAGACTGAATTGAGAAAGAAAATAGAGGAGAGCGAGAAAGCTAGTAAAAAAGTATTAAGTGAAAATTCGAGTACAGACAACTCTCGGGTCACAGACCTGCTAGCACAAAACAAGCACCTGCAGAGTCTTGTGGACAAGTACAAGAGGGTTATCGATGATACGGTTAGTATTTTTTATTTTATTCTCTGTGTATCCTGTCGCTCTTCTCTTTACATTGTTTTGTTTTTAATTTTTACCTCACCTTCAATATAAAATCCCCCCCTATATAGAATCCTGGCTACGCCCATGTCGATACTAGCAAAAAAATTGCATAAACGACAAGCAATACAACATTACTTTTATTGTAATAGTCACTAGACAGATTAAGGTGTAAATTGCTGGAAAATAAAGGACAATAAAATTATCAACACTATATTATTAACATTATATTATCATTTAGACCATTGATTCCCAAAGTGGTCCAGGTGGACCCCATGGGGTCCACGGGAGCCCGATATGGTAGACCCCTATCGGGCTCCTGTGGAAGAAAATGGGGGTCCACGAGTCGTTAACGGGGGTCTGTAAAAATTAGGTGACCCGATTTGACTTCTCCTATCATTAAAGGCAGACAATATTATATTGATATCAGATTAAATATTACAGAGCGATGAGATTTAGAAAAAATAAGTAAAAGTGTGGTAATTTTTGTGTTAAATAGCTACTAAACAAGAAAATATTTGCGTTTACGTACGTAATTCGGGTTTTACCATCCCGAAGCGAAGGTTATTGGTTCCTTATACTGTAAATTGTGAGTCAAACTTAGATTACATAACTGTATTTTAAAAAGATAAAACCTATTTCAAAATTTTAAAATTGTAAAAACTCCCTATCTCCAAAACTACTGAACCGATTTTGATGAAACTTGCACTATTCCCTAAGTTGAACAATACCTAGTACAGCAAAAAAATTATTACTGAAATCGGAATTGTAGTTCCAGAGATATGCGAACACAAACATAAAAACATACATACATACATACACTTTTGAAATTTGGCACATTTGTTCAGACGCTGATATAGACTAACATATTCGAAAATTGGGCAGTTCCGGAAATATTACATACATACGCGTCGAATTGATAACCTCCTTTTTTTGAAGTCGGTTTAAAAAAAGTAAAGGTCCAACTGTTGGATGAATACGCTTTTTAGACCAGTCTTGAACTTGGGGGGGGTAGTTGTGGAGTCCACCGGATCCAGGAAAATGTTAGTTTGGGAACCTCTGATTTAGACTGTTGGCCTTACAGTCTTTGCTTCTACATACATAAAGCTAATGTGTGTGTAACATGCCAGGAGGGCGTGCTGAGCCGGCTGCAGGCGAACGTGTCGCGTGAGGAGCAGCGCTGGCAGCAGCTGCTCGCAGACAAGCAGCGCGAGCTCGACCTGCTGCAGCAGACCACCGTGCTGCAGGTAATTACCACATTCTACATTCCAATTCCCGAGTTTTTTTGCCACTATTTACTGTCAACAAGTAAAGTACCATCGAGGAAATCGATTTCTAGGCAGTTGACGGACCTACGTCATGTGGTTGGCTTGTGTCAGTTCAATGTACCTAAACTGTGATCGGTCGGATGGGTTTGACTTAACGCGACCAAATTACTTAGGTCCGCTATCTGCCTAGGAATCAACTTCTCATATAGTACAATTTGTATGACATCGAATTAATTACTAAAGTTTGTCGCTAGAGGCGCTGTTTCGATGTCACACAAATCGAATTTACCTTCTTTACGGCAGTAGTTAAAGTTAGTGATGAAAACTCAGAATCAGCACACTGTTTCGATTAATTTTGGTGATTTTTTTAATTAGAAAATCGCATAGCTAATATAAGATAATAATAACTTTAAAAATTCCTATAATGTGGGTAAAATCAATGTAGCATTTATCACCTATCCATGATCGATCGTGCACATCATACCGGGGCTAGGAATATTATATTTGTGGCACCAAACATAAAATAGTTACTCCCTAAAACTATTATACTTGACTGTCTAAACACACTAGGCTGAATTACGCCGACGTAAATTCCGCCGCGTTTACGCCGCGTATCAAACGCATACAAAATACGGACGGAACGCGACAGACGACACACTATGCCGAAATTCCGTCGCGAGCCGAATTTCCGACGAACCGAGTCGAGCGTAAAGTTCGGCAGCGATTCGGCGGTAATGTTTTGTATAGCAACTCACTATACGCGACAGAATTATTAAAACCGAACATAGCAAATCCAACCTTAACTCCAAAGCGTTAACGCACACATTACATCTGAGAATTTTAAATAGTCACTTACGCATGCGTTCCGCAACGGAAATTACGCCGCGAAATTTCGGCTCTTCGCGTATAGGGATTGCAATCCCGCAATCCTGCGCCAATTTTTAATCTGCTGGATCCCGCACCTACAAAACGCGGATTCCTTCTTCTTCTAACTTCTAACTTCCATTCCATAATATGATGGAATGGAAGTTTTGATAGCAGCGCTTAGTGTCAAACCCGGTTAAAGGCCTTCGCAATGTCCAAACTAACAGCAAATGCCTCTCCCTTCGACACAATCGCCTGATCCCAACGATGAGTTAGGTACGCCAAGAGATCACCAGCCGAGCGACCCTTACGCAACTCGTACTGTTTGTGCAAGTATCGAAGGAGCTGGCTATTGATAATAATAATTGATTCCATTATATTGGTTATTACTTATTATATATATACTTATATATATATATATATATATATATATATATATATATATATATATATATATATATATATATACCTTTTTTGGGGATCGGGTACACCAAGTCTTCCAGGAAGCCAGTACAATGCCAGAAGAACAGGAGAGCCGAAAAAGACGCGTTAAGATAGAGCCAACACTGGAGCACACTGTTTTTAACACAATAGGAGGGATTCCGTCAGGCCACTGATCTCTAATAAACAAGTACGTTGGATAGATGATACCCTTTGAAATTACAGCTATTTCTTGTGCCTATTTGAAGCGGAATCAGCGCCCCCATTATTGGGGGCTGAGAACTAAATCTGACGTAAAAATGGCGTTTGAAAGCCGCCGCCATATTGGCGCTGATAGCAGTAGTGAGAGTACTTGGAACAGCTAATACTAGTGATGACAACTGTTGTTATTGATTGTGGTTACGTCAAATTTAGTTCTCTACCCCAATAACGGGGGCGCTGATTCCGCTTCAAATAGGCACAAAAAGCAGGCGGGTATCAGCTATCCAACGTACTTGTATAAAAGAAATCAGTGCGTCAGGCCCATTCGACTTTAATTGGATATCAAGGGAACGGAGGGCTATTTGCACTGAGCGCTGATGAAACCAAATATCCGACATGACTGTTCTGTTTCTTTTTGTTCTGTTCCCCGTTATCTCGGGTCAAGCTTGACGCAAAGAACTTACCCAGAAGATCGGCTTTGTCTTTTGCGTCATGGGACAACGATCCATTTTCGACGTGTAGGTATGGTAGAGTTGGATTGCAGAAATTCCCTTCAATAGCTTTGGCCAGAGACCAGAATGCACGAAGGGAGGCGCTCGAGTCTCTCACCAATTCTATTGAAGTGCTGTTTCTTTGCCCGGGTGATCTCTTTCTTGAGTATTTCATTTTATATGTGCTGGTATTTCATCATAATTTTGAAGTCGGTACCAGATATAGCTGAATCCACATGCCAGAATATTTGAAACATTTGTAACTGGCACCGACTTCAAAATTATGAAGATTGAGTACAGAAATAGTTGAGTTTTAGCCGAATTCGGAAAAAGGCACCATGAGATAGGAGAAATTATTTAACACTTTTTAGTTCATATTATAGGGATGTTATTATTGTTTTTACCTTGGAAGTCGGTTTTAATTTTTGGTTAAAAATATAAATTTCACTCTTTTTAGTTACCTAGTAAAATCATCGCGTACTATACGTAGATTAGGGCCGATTCACACCGAATGGCAGAGGTGAGGCGAGCAGTTTCAGTGTCATATGATTTTAAATTTTATCTTCATTATTGTAATACATAGTATCGCTTGAGAAATCGACGCCGCCGGCGGCCGCAAGAGGCCACGAGCGTCTACTAACAACTAGTGCCCGAAGGGGCTAAATTTGGCGACATGTGCCACGCCATGACATATCTCTTACTTCTAAAATCTGTGGTCGCAACCGACGTAAGCGGCTGAGCGTGATTTCGGTCACGTAAATTACGCCGCCGTAATTCAGCCTAGTGTGTTTAGACCCTAATAACTAAAAAATAAGACCACGTGGTGGATTATTTACATTGTCACGCGGTAGCTAAGAAATAACATGAATGTTTTGACATAGGAACCCCTGGCCTTCGCATATTCCTGCATGGAAAAGTCCTTGTACACCATCGTAGACGAGGTAGAACGCATACTACTGCGTGTCCACTGTTTGTATCGTGGAGTCTCTCAATACTTATCCTTCTTTGTGCCTTCATATGATTTTAAATTATATTTCATAGTTACCACATTTTTCTATTAAGGGGCCGGGCTACCCTCGAAATTCTCATACATACGTAATACCAAAATCATTTTGTCATACGAAAATATTTAACATGTTTGAGTTATTTTTCAGCTTAAAATAGTAATTACTAGACATCGGATTATATGCACGATCAAAGTGCCGAAATATGCATGCAAATATGCACGAAAAATAGCCGAAATATGCACAAAATATGCACAATCAAAAGTCACTTATTATTAAAATTCATTGTTTTTTTAAGAGTTTTCCGGTGGTGCCATCAATAAATGCGCAAAAATTCACCATTCCATCAAATCCAGGATTATTCGTTTCTTATGTACAGTACCAATAATTATTTTTACCAACATTAATCGGAAGTTCATTACCTACTTTTTTCTAATATTGCCGATAACAAAGAAATATGTTTATACAAATACATAGTATCTATCGGGTGAATTTACTTATCGGGTGAATTACGAAAATCTCGGAAGTTAATAAGGATGGGGCCACATATTATTTGAACTATTTTGATTTTTGATCATACCTCTATTTCGTGACATCGATGTAAATTATGATAGTAGTTTGGATACTACGGAGGGGGTATAAAACGACTGGAAGATGCACTATCCACGAAAAGTTGCCAAAATATGCGTTAACGCCTAAAAAGTGCCATTATATGCATTTGCATATGCAAGTATGCAAATGCATATAATCCGATGTCTAGTAATTACCTAGATTCCTGAACAAAAATTAACTTCAAAATATTTAAACACTAAAAAAAAATTTTTGTGTATAAATTTTTTTTACTAAATTTACTACTATATTTTTTTTTTTGTGTTTTGCTCTATTTTTTAGTGTTTAAATATTTAGTAGTAAAATTAGTAAAAAAATATTATACACAAAAAAAAATTTTTTAGTGTTTAAATATTTTGAAGTTAATTTTTGTACAGGAACCTAGGTAATTACTATTTTAAGCTGAAAAATAACTCAAACATGTTAAATATTTTCGTATGAGAAAATGATTTTGGTATAACGTATGTATGAGAATTTCAAGGGTAACCCGGGCTCTTAATGTATGTCAAATGTTGACATGAAGAATGTTATCTTGTTGGGTTTTCTTTTTGTTTTACTGAAATGGTTTACGGTGACGTTCGAGGTTATTGTTTTAAATGTGGTGGGGGCTTAAATATACATACTTGAAAATTTTAAAGCATTTTATGTAGGTGATTGTACCAGAAAATAAAACTGTATTAAACACATCACCGTGTTGTAGATAGGTACTTATAATATTACTAGCTGTTGCCCGCGACTTCGTCCGCGTCAGAATAGTACCTTTAATAACGGAGATGGGTTTCATATTCCTAACTTAAGAAATGACGTACTTTCATTCAAACTTTCAACCCCTATTTCACCCCCTTCGGGGTAAAATTTTCAAAATTCCTTCCTTAGTGGGTGTATACTTGATAAAACAACCCTGCTCACCAAATTTCGTGGCTGTAACTTTAATAGTTTTTGCTCAGCGACGATGAATCAGTCAGTCAGTCAATCAGGACATGTAATTTTATAAGTATAGATAATCTTTCAGTTTTGTATTTTTAAATATTATTATTTTTTTTAATTATACTTTCAGCTCCAGAGCAAGATCGACACATTGGAAGCTCAACTGAAACAAGCACAAAAACCTAACCACATAAACAATTTTACAGACTCTGAAAGAATCGCACAGGTAATGTATTTTTATTTGCACACTTACAATTATTATTATTAGCATTTAGAAAGATCCAAAAAAGTATGCCAATCCAGGATATTTTGTAATACTTCGGCTTTAAGTGTAATGTGTATTAATTTTAGACCTACAAGAATGTTCTCGTCTGCTGATTATTGGGCCACAATTATTAGTACTATTTATTAGATTCATTAATCATTAATAATTAAAATAAAATATTATTGATTATTATAGTTTTATTAAAGAATTTTCTTTTTATTACAGGAGAAACTGATGTCAGTGGGACTAACTGAAAAACTTGATGTTCACAATGGTCCATTAACGGTACGCTGATTTTATTTTCATGCGTATGATTATCACCTACTAGCCCCGACGTACTATTGAGTTTGTTTTTTTTTTTTCAGGTCGGCAAATAACAAACAGACAACGTTTGCACAAATTGTGAGATAGAAATACAACGGCGGTCGCACGGCGCGCGTCGGTAGCGCCGCCGCCCCGCCCTAGAGGCTATCACACCAACTACATGCGTGAAAACTTGCCAATTAAAATTACGCACGCTAAATAATAAGATTTGTGTAAAGTCTACTCTTCCGGGCATCGCAAGAATAAACTTTGCTTCTATATTTTAGTACTTACCGTCTGCTGACTCGCGACCGTTGAATTTTATTTGGCATGTATTTCAGCACGTGGACTGATGTGAGCCACTAAGTAACCGCCACTGCCGCAGTGATCGCATACAAAGTTCAAATTTAAAGTCGCAGGAACCCAGTCGTTCGACCCCACACAAAACCGATGTTCAAAAACTATTCGTTGTAACGATCGAGTAGGTGCGCTACTCTTAAAATAATAAATCAGCTTATATATTTTAAGTCAATGCAATTATAACATTTTAGTTGTAAAATAGTTAAAGTGATTTTAATGTAAGTAAATTGTATCAATCGATTTTGGTAACGACTTATTTTAGCATAATGATTGTAAAATCGAAAAATGATATTTTGTTGTTATATGAATAATGATATGGCTCTGGATGAGTGAAAAATGTGCAAGGCTGTATTTGAGTTACGTGGTGTTTTTAAGTTATTTTGATAAATAACAGGAAAATAAAACTCCAATATCGATCTTTTTTACTAGCAGTATAAAAAAACTTAATTTTTATTGGTTGCTGTGACACAAGTCACAACTTATAATTTGTATGTTTTATGAATACTGTTGAGACTTGAGGCAATATAGTATATAAGTAGTTTGAATTAGGCATTTTTTATTTTATTTAAATTATTAATATAAATTAACGTTAAAAGGAGCACATTACTCATGTAACAGCATAGATGAAGATAGTTACTTTGAACTTTGAAGAGACTAATAGAGTAACATGCGTATTTATAAAAAGTTTATGTTAATTTTTGGCAAATTCTAGTGTTATTTAGCAGTTAGCTTGTTAAAATTTATATTGTTTGATATACCGAATTTAAAATTTTGTGTGCATTTCCTTGTACAATGTATAGTTTATAAATACCTAGGTAATTTTTATTTTTTTATTTTAATCAATATTCAAAGCATATTTTTTCAGTCAGTGCCTTAGAATAAGAATTTTATAATGCTTCATGCTGACCGTTTTGTTCATTTTTTTAAATCAAATGCTTTTTAATGGTAGCCACTTGTAGTATAATAATTACAGCTATAATTTTCCCCTTAATTATAATAACCAACTGAAGTGTATATTTTACGATTCATCTAATGTAAGGCCATTTCACTGTTATTATACTACACCGATCGTCTAACGTAATCTTTACCAACCAATGCCAGACTAGAAAGAAATGTTTGCCATGTCCTGGATGTTTATTATATTTATATAATATTATGTATTTTATAAGTAGCATTAATTTTATGATAAGGCAGTTTATATCAAGATTCATATTATGATAACTATTGAATAAAGACATTATTAAATAAAATAATATAATTTGAGAAGTGATTATTTCCTTTATTCCTACTATTGCCTAGTTCGACACCGCGCGACACTTCACGTTCCATCCATATCCATCCATCCGTCTGTCTGTCTGTCTGTCTGTTACCTCTTCACGCTCAAACCGCTGAACCGATTTTGCTGAAATTTGGCATGAAGATACTTTGAGTCCCGGGAAAGGACATAAGATACTTTTTGTCCCGGAAAAATGTACGGTCCCCACGCGATAAACGAGTTTTGGCGCAACGGAGTTGCGAGCTTCATCTAGTATTATTATAACTGACGTTTGTGAAACGAGTGGGGTGTTTTACAAAATATTAAGTAATTATTTCCAGTATCAATATAAAAAGTAGATGAAAACCTATTCTCAAGCCTAACGAATGTACTACTTATCTATAACACATCTCTATTAAACAAGTATAATGGAGGTCAGTGATCTATAACTATACTGTACTGTTCGAAACATGGCGATAGCGGTCATTGACTATCTGTCAAAAACTTGTCATTTTCTATAATATTATAAACTTTCAACTTTGAAGTTTGATATAAACCGCGATTGACAATGAGTTGTCAGATGTTGTCAATCGCGGCTTTGCAGGGAGTCAATGACCGCTATTTACGGTACTGTACTTGGCAAAACATGGTGGATGTTTTGTCAAGTACAGTACCGTAAATTGAGACACAACTTTCAACTTCTACACTGATTTTCTTAGGCTGCGTTGCACCAGAGGCGTGGTTAAAGTTAAAGTTAAAAATGGCGTCCAAACACCCCATATGCTCATACGACATCTGTCAATTTTTCCGGTTAAAGTTAAAGTCAAAGTTAGTTCGTGCAACCCACTCTTACATATTTTGTATGAAAGCTGTTATTAAAGAATTGTCGAATTGCGAGTCTCGTTTTAATTTACCAATTATTAGTTATTCTTTAATTAAGCATAAATTTGAGAGGTATTTGTAACATAGGAAAAAGTAGGTGGTTTCTATTTACCTTGAAACTGGGGTCAAAAGATACGAGAGAGGGGTGAATAGAGAAATAACGTTAGGGTTGTCAAAATCAACTTTTATTGTACGTCTATGTAAGTAGGTAATTCGTTTTTCAGTAAACAACTATCAAAAATAATTGAAGAGTTTAATTTTTGTAATTATCATATATAAGTATAATATCTAGCGTTAAAGTGTCACAGAAAAACATTTTAACAAAAAAATCGGTTGTCTGTAAAGTCGGTTTACTGACGATAGTTGAACGTGACAACGTATGACGTTGTCACGTTCAACTATCGTATATAAGTCATACGCTAGATATTATACTTATATCATATATAAGTATAATATCTAGCGTTAAAGTGTCACAGAAAAACATTTTAACAAAAAAATCGGTTGTCTGTAAAGTCGGTTTACTGACGATAGTTGAACGTGACAACGTATGACGTTGTCACGTTCAACTATCCTTAACCCCTTAACCCTCGCTTCCGAATCTCTATAAATAGAAACAAACTTTTTCGACTGTAACCTAAAGTTATTTCGATGTATTTCTTTCAAATGATTGTCTAAAAATATTTATAATGAGTAAAATAAACTATTCGCAATACAAAACGCTACATACATTCGTGAAATCCAGTAAAATCTTCGAACAAAGCACAAGTCATACCTTGACACGTAGGAAATAGAGCACAATTTTAAATAGCCGAAATAATACTAATAGCTCACAGATTATTTATTTATCATTCAGAGTGTGGACAATGTATTGTGTAACTTCTTCATACAAAAGTATTCTCTAAGTCATCGAAATACATAATATAATCGAAACAAAGAGCGCGGCCCAGGTGGGCCTTACGGTTGTTGAAAGACTTGAAAGTGTAAATGGAACGCCTCAGAGCTGTCAGCGAAGTAACGCCGCATGAACTGTCATGTTTTTCGGGCGCGCACCTCATATCGAATTATAAGACGTTATCACGTCAAAAATGTAAATGAAAACTGTCATGATGAAAAAATACTCGATTGACAACCCTAAAAATCATGTTTCTATTAACCCCTTTCTCGTTGCTATTAACCCCTCACTCGTATCTATTCACCTCTTTCTTCGTGTCTATTGACCCTAAAGGCGTTTCTAATCACCCCCACTCGTTTCTATTCACCTCGAAATCAGTAAAAAAATACTAAGTCTCGATTTTACTAAAAAATAAGAGCAAAATGATGGAATATTGATACTAACCTTTTTATTCCTAATAGATGAGAAACTTGACTATCCAATTAAGCAATTAGCGAATTGACAAAGAGTTATCAGTGACGAACTTGATGGTTTTTTTTAAGTTTTATACAGTCAATAAGCACTGGTACGCAGACGTTCACTTCAACAGTTTTTTTTTTATGTCATTAGACTTGACGTAAATTTTATGGTTGCCAGAATAAAGGAAAAATGTTGCAGTGTTGTTAATAGTAGAAATAAAGATACTTTAACTGACTATAGAGCAACTAGAACGACCATAATCAAATTCTTAGATTTGTTTCCATTCACCCCGCGATTTCTATTCACCCCATTTTACGGTATAGCTGTCTGTCAAGAAAGGGTAGACGCTGAAATAAATTTTCCAAACATTCACAATCAAATGGTAGTTTTTTTTTCAAGTGCTTTTTTATAAAGATTTATTGGCCTGTTATGTGATAACGAGACCTATAAATGAGTCGTGTTCGTTGGTTTTTCAACTGTGCATGCGCGGCTTTTTTGTGTGCCAGTGTGAGTGTCATATCCACAGATCTGTGATTAAGAGCACGGGTGATGCAGTAGCTGAAATCAAACTCGACACTAGCGCCTCTGCAACTTTTACATATCGCTGTCTCGTTTGCGAGACAGCGATATGTAAATCCTCGCCCCGCACGCCCCGCGCGGCAGCGTGAGTATGTGTGCGTGCGAGGTCATTCAACGCGGGCTCGCGTGGAATTCGAAAATCGCGTAAAAATACGAATATTCTTGTAAGCTTCCTTTAAAAACATAATGTTTTTTCAAGACAAAAAGTAGCCTATGTTACTCTCCATTTTTTTAACTAAGTGTACTTACCTATGCCAAAAATTAAGTCGATTGGTTACTTCGTTAGGGCGTGAAGGAAGGACAAACAAACAAACAAATACACACACTTTCTTATCTATACTATATATACTATATTACTAAACATAAAGTGGAAGAGTTTGTTTGTTTGTTTGTTTGAAGGCGCTAATCTCAGGAACGTAGGTCTGAATTGACAAAAATCTTTCAAGTTTCAGTGTTAGGCCGTGTTCAGACCAAAGCTTACTGTGGAGACTGTGGTGGCCCCAGTGTGAACGTAAGTGAACGTGAAATATACGGTATCGAATGTCCACGCCTACGCCTAGCGTAATGGCGTATAGTCAGTTTGGTGTGAACACGGCCTTAGATAGCCCGTTTATCGAAGAAGGCTATAGGCTATATTTTATCACGATAAGCCTAATAGGAGCGAAGAAATAGAAGAAAATGTGGAAAAAACGGGGGAAATTATTTGAAAGGGCTTATCTCACAAACTACTGGAGCAATTTTTCTGTTATTTAGCACAGATAAGAAGTAGACCACGTGAAGGATCATAGGCTATTTTTGTGGACTAATTTGTGAAATATCTAATTTACGCAGGCGAAGCCGCGCGGAACGTCTTGTTTGTAATATTAGCATGGATAATATTATAATATGAATTAATATTTTGGAGCATCCATGTGTGTGTGCGTCAGCCTAGTAGCTAAGAGTATAGCTAGTGGAGAAATACCACGGCCTCACAGAAAAATGGCGATGAGTTTGGTCCAGTGAGTGAGTTTACGGAGGCCCAACTCCCTACACCTCATTTCTATTCCCTATTCCCGTAGCCTATTCCTTCATTAAAAAAAGGCCGGCAATGCACTTGCAACACTTCTGATGTTACAACTTACAAGTGTCCATGGGCGACGGCAGTTGCTTTCCATCACGTGTCGCGTCTGCTCGCTTGCCCCCTAATTTTCATAAAACATGATTATAAGTATACAGATTATTTTTTCACCAGTACAATACCACGTCATTGGTATCGATAATAGAGTATATTTCATATTTTTTTTTCATTTAAATTAACTTATCCTTTATAGTTTTAAATCCAATCTAGTAGGTACCTGCTTACCACTTTGGCGCACTATTACAAGGCGTGACCGTGTGAGGCGACAACGGGTGCTGTATGAGGTAGGGGGCGGCGCGGCGGGGTGAAGTGAGTCACAGGCTACACGGTCAAATTCTCATCAATCTGATCCAACAATCAGATTGACGGAATATTGATGGTTATATAAAGTTCATATTAAAAATACTATCATTTTTCAATTTAATCTAAGTGCGATACTCACTTCAATGGACGCCTATTTTCTTTATTTTTATTATTACTTCGTTTTCTCCTAGGAACCGATAGCCACAAACGACGTTTGATTGATCGCAATGGTTCTATAAATACAAAAAATGGTAATTTTGTAATAAAAGTCAACACAAAGAAGTTAGATAACGAAAATATTTTTAAGATTGTTTGAATAATTTTTCCCTCATTACTAACAAGTATGTTACAATATATTAAATAATAGCAGTGTTTTTCAACATGTGAGCTGTGAGAGTTTTATATTTTACTTTATTTCAAGACAGGGATTAGCAAGTCTGTTTAGGAGTTCTCGAGTTTAAGCGAGACTAACGAAATTAATTATAGGTATGCCGTATGTATAATATTGCATTATATCTATACTAATATTATAAAGCGGAAGAGTTTGTTAGTTAGTTTGTTTGTTTGTTTGAACGCGCTAATCTCAGGAACTACTGGTCCGATTTGAAAAATTCTTTCAGTGTTAGATAGTCCATTTATTGAGAAAGGCTATAGGTTATATTTTATCATGCTAAGACTTATAGGAGCGAAGAAATACAGGAAAATGTGGAAAAAACGGGGGAAAATTATTTGAAAGGGCTTATTTGAACGCGCCAATCTCAGGAACTACTGGTCCGATTTGAAAAATTCTTTCAGTGTTAGATAGCCTATTTATCGAGAAAGGCTATACTTAAGTTATATTTTATCACGCTCAGACTAATAGAAGCGAAGGAATAGAGAAAAATGTGGAAAAACGGGAGAAATTATTTGAAAGGGCTTATTTAAACGCGCTAATCTCAGGAACTACTGGTCCGATTTGAAAAATTATTTCAGTGTTAGATAGCCCATTTATCGAGGAAGGCTATAGGCTATATTTTATTACGCTAAGACTAATAGAAGCGAAAAAATAGGGGAACATGTGGAAAAAACGGGGTAAATTATTTGAAAGGGCTAATCTCACGAACTACTAGAGAATTTTTTTGTTATTTGGGTAGGAAGGAATAGGAAGTAGAGCACGTGAAGGATCATAGGCTATTTTTTGTGGACTAATTTGTCTGTGAAATATCTAATTTACGCGGGTGAAGCTGCGTGGAACGTCTATTAATAATAAAAATGAATCCATATTTCCCTTGGTTACGACATCACGCGTAAACAGCTGGACCGGTTTTGCTGAAATTTGGTATAAGTAGATATACTTTGAGTCCCGGAAAAGGACATAGGATACATTTTTACACAGTTACCGCACAATATACTTTTATGATTTGCGCGTAAACTATTCAATCGATTTTGATGAATTTTGGTATGGGGATACTTTGAGTCTCGGGAAGGATAAGGGATATATTGTGTTCGCGGAAAAATGTACGGTTCTCACAAAATGTGCCTTTATGATTTGCGTGTAAGCTATTCAATCGATGTACGGGAACAACTATAACTGAAGTCCACGTGGACGAAGTCGCGGGCAACAGCTAGTTTATTATATTTTTTAAAATTTATATAGAAGACTAATGAAGGGGAATTGTGGAGACCGTACATTTTCTCGCAACAAAAACTATTTATATGCACATTCAGTAAGTCTGAGGACTGAGAATCGGCTACTGGGTACTTTTTATATTGATGAGTGCATTTGTTGAATAAATAATAGTAAATTACTACAACTGGAGACTGACTGCGACCATTCTTTGTGCAACGGAATAGCGATGAACGTTGCCATGGTAACATAGGTACTTATTTAGTCACTTCAATAAAATAATATGGGCAAAATACTTTATATTATGGCAAAGCAACGTTTGCCGGGACAGCTAGGTTTACACTTACTTACCTATTTATTTATTAGTAAACATTTTGCACCATATTTAAAAAAATACCTAGGAAGTTAGGATTTAGGAAAAGTCTCTATTATGTCGGCCTTCTAAATAGTAGAAAAATACCCTATCCTACCGCTCGCTATTCCTGAACGTTAGAATAGAATAGAAATTAGAATAATTTATTTCATAAAATGTGGTACAAAAGTTATTTACAGTTATTTGTAGTTATTTACATAGTTCAGCTCTTCAGTTTACTAACTTCAGTTTTTTATTTACAAAAGTTATTTACAGTTATTTACAAAATACTAAGTATAAGAAAATAATAATAAGATATAATATACTTACTGTGTGATACATCCCATCTTTCGGTATCCATTATTATTAAAAGTTCAAACACCACAACAGGCCACAAATCACAATAATTATATTTTGTTCAAGCAATTTTCTTCAAACTTATGACAAAAAACTTTCAAAACAACAACAATAATATTCTCTCGATCGCGAATTCTTGGAATTCTACTGTTATCGCGCGCGCGCGGTCACATGCGACCGCTTGGGGCTTGAGAGACGAGAATTGAGGTAATATTATTGTACTTTTGTCACGTGTCGCTTACCCCGCTCCGCCGCCCGCGGCCCGCGCCACCCGCCGCCGCGCTCTGTCGTGCGAGTGGATCGGCATGATACCATGTTGGAAATTATAGAGAAATTTCGTTGCGTTTACGAATACCAAAAATGATGAATGAAAATTTATTATATTGCCATTCTTTTGAAGACATTCTGTAACTACACAATATAAGCTGTGTTCCCAGGAAAAATACATTACGATTCGATGAGTTTTTAATATAAAACAAGTGTGCGAAAAGTATGTCGACAATGGCGTAAAAATTTATGAAATGTAATCGCTTATATTTTTTAGTGTGTAAATATTTTGAAGTTAATTTTTGTTCAGGAACCTAGGTAATTACTATTTTAAGCTGAAAAATAACTCAAACATGTTAAATATTTTCGTATGACAAAATGATTTTGGTATTACGTTTGTATGAGAATTTCGAGGGTAACCCGGCCCCTTAATCTGTGGTCATATCTATAAACCACAGATTCTATCCCCGCGTTCCATTTGATGTTAAAAACGATCAAAACGCTCAAGATAGGAGGCATTTTGAGCGTTTTGATCGTTTTTAACATCAAATGGAACGCGGGGTATAACGTATAAACCGTATACCGATAAATTTCTGTCAGGTGAGGTGAGTGTCATGAACAGTCATGTTCTAAAATACCCGTCAGATTTTGACAGAAAATGATCGCTATTTTAGAGACAATCACACTGACACACAAAAAGCCGCGCATGCGCAGTTGAAAAACCAAACGAAGGAGGCTATTAGTCGTGTTCGTTTGCTTTTTCAACTGCATATGCGCGGCTTTTTTGTGTGTCAAGAGAGTGTCATATTCTAAAATGCCGATCAATTTCTGTCAGATTTTAGAAAATGTGACAGGTATTTTAGAACATGACAAGTATTTTAGAATATGACACTCACACTGACACACAAAAAAGCCGCGCATGCGCAGTTGAAAAAGCAAACGAACACGACTATTATATTTTCAAAGAGATTTGAATGCGCTGAAAAACGAAACGAAGGTTTGAAATAGTAGCCGGTGACATTGAGATAAATAGTATCTCAATGTCACCGGCTACACGGTCAATTTTTCATCAATCTGATCCATCAATCTGGTGTCAATCTGATTGACGAAATATTGATGGTTATAAGTTATATAAAAGGTATATAAAAGTTAATAATAAAAATACGATCAATTCATTAATCCGTGGCGTACACGTCCCCCCCCCCAGTTCAAGACTGGTCTAAAAAGCATATTCATCCAACAGTTGGACCTTTACTTTTTTTTTAACCGACTTCAAAAAAAGGAGGTTATCAATTCGACGCGTATGTATGTAATATTTCCGGAACTGCCCAATTTTCGAATATGCTAGTCTATATCAGCGTCTGAACAAATGTGCCAAATTTCAAAAGTGTATGTATGTATGTATGTATGTTTTTATGTTTGTGTTCGCATATCTCTGGAACTACAATTCCGATTTCAGTAATTATTTTTTTGCTGTACTAGGTATTGTTCAACTTAGGGAATAGTGCAAGTTTCATCAAAATCGGTTCAGTAGTTTTGGAGATAGGGAGTTTTTACAATTTTACAATTTTGATATCGGTTTTATCTTTTTAAAATACAGTTATGTAATCTATTTTTGACTCACAATTTACAGTATAAGGAACCAATAACCTTCGCTTCGGGATGGTAAAACCCGAATTACGTACGTAAACGCAAATATTTTCTTGTTTTGTAGCTATTTAACACAAAAATTACCACACTCTTACTTATTTTTTCTAAATCTCCTCGCTCTGTAATATTTAATCTGATATCAATATAATATTGTCTGCCTATAATGACAGGAGAAGTCAAATCGGGTCACCTAATTTTTATAGACCCCCGTTAACGACGTAGACGACCTGGACCACTTTGGGAATCAATGGTGTAGCCGGTGACTATGGTTTGAACCATTGAGATATTAAAGATTAAGAGAGAGCCTTATATCGGTGTTTATGCGTCAAAAGCGTGTAATGTTATGTCCTACTTACTAGGACATAACAAAGGAGTCGGTTTGCATATTTCATGTAATAAAAGTGTTATTATAGGTTTTTAGTGAACATTTTATGCTAGTTAATGTTGAGTTTTGTGGTTCCGCTAAATAATTAACCATAAGAGTGGCCAAAGAATGCCTCAAACACGTGGATTTAACATTAAATACGTAAGTTTTGAACAAGGTTTTTTGGGCTTTTCAATCGGTATTTTTGTAAGCTAAAAAGAGTATTTATAAGTTTAATAATCCCTTATTCGTGCTATAGGCATTAGTGCTAAAAATGTCACATCAATTATTAATTTGTCTACAAAAATTGCATAGCTTTTTACGTGTGTTTACGGATTCTCATTACTTGAACTATAGTTTATCGTTAACATGAACTAAATCACTTTCTTTCCTGTATTAAAATGTGCTTCGAAATGATCGACAAATAGAAATATTCACGAAAATAAACACACACTACTTGTATGAAAATAAGCACAAAATGGCCACGCGATGACGGGCTAACACTGACCTCCATTACTTGCAGTGCTGCCAAGTGCTAGCTTTGCTGAGTAGCTAGATTATTGTTCAAAAATTGCTAGATTGCCAGTTTTTGTTCACCCATTAAGTTGCTAGAAGTAGCTAAATGTAACGGACACTGTTTTTCCAACTGCTACCTCTACCAAGTGGCTAGATTGCTCCTAAAAATTGCTAGATTTCCAGTTTTTGGCGCTAGAGTAGTTAGAAGATAGTAGAATAGCTCAACGTATCTTTTAGTTGGTGACTGAAAATAACTGGCCAAGTGCGAGCGGACTCGCGCACGGAGGTTTCCGTACCGCTATAGAGTGAAAGTGGCAAAAATTGTGTTTTTTGTATGGGTTAAAGTTTTTTTTTAATATTTTTATTTTATTATTTATTATGAAAGTACAAATAAAATTAAGGATTTTGTGCAAAGTTCAAGTGCCTACCTGGTGTCTTTATTGACTACAAGCAAAAAAGGCCAAAAAAATTACGTAGACTCTTGCATGGGAAAAAAATATTAACTTTGTTTTATTTTTAGGAATGGGTGGACAAACCGGCAACAGAAATACGCAATCTGTGAAAATTTCAGAAGTCTAGCTTTAGCGGTTTTTGAGATACAGCCTGAAGACCGACAAACAGACGGACAGACATCGAAGTCTCCGTAATAGGGTCCCGTTTTTACCATGAAAAAGATATATTTTTACATTCTTTCCTTCGATTCTCGGTAAATACTTTACGAATCTCGAAAGATGAAAAGTAGCTAGAAAAAGTAGCAAAAAAATTTAGCTACAACTTTTTTTAAAATCGTAGCTGCCTGATACCGAAAAACAGCTAGATCTAGCTACAAAGTAGCTAAGTTGGCAGCACTGATTACTTGTTTAAAATTGAGGTCAGTGCGGGCTAAGATTACATCTTAAAAGTTAAAACGAACTGCTCTATGGTCATACTAATGTCACATTTACGTTGTCAAATGTCAATTGTCAAAATAACTAAAATTGTCTATTGTTTAATGTCATGACAATCCATTTCTCGAAAAGAAAATCGTCAAACATTATTATATTATTTTAAATTATTTAATAAACAATTTCAATAAATAAATATAAAATCATAGAATGACTACCACACTTGAAGACAAGTCCATCTGGGAGGATGGGGAGGAAGCACTCAGCGATGAAGTTCTACGTATGCCAACAGAAGAGATCATTAGCCGGACTCGTTTACTGGACAATGAAATTAAGATAATGAAGAGCGAAGTGATGCGAATTTCCCATGAGCTCCAAGCTCAAAATGATAAAATTAAGGAGAATACGGAAAAGATAAAAGTAAACAAAACTCTGCCGTACCTGGTGTCCAATGTGATCGAGCTACTCGACGTGGATCCCCAAGAGGAGGAGGAAGACGGTGCGGTCGTCGATCTCGATTCCCAAAGGAAAGGAAAATGTGCCGTCATTAAAACTTCTACCAGACAAACATACTTCTTACCAGTCATAGGGTTGGTGGATGCAGAAAAACTGAAGCCAGGTGATTTGGTTGGAGTCAACAAAGACTCGTACTTAATTTTGGAGACGTTGCCGGCCGAATATGATGCCCGTGTCAAGGCTATGGAGGTTGATGAAAGACCTACTGAGCAATATTCTGACATTGGTGGCTTGGATAAACAAATTCAGGCAAGTAAAACATTGTGTCATAGTTAAAGTAGTTTTAATCATAATTTAAATGAATAGAGTTTCATATTAGGTTGAGATAGATTGGGATAAGGAATTTGTCCATAAATAGTTAATTTAATAAATTATGAACTATGAAACTGTTGTCTCTTTTGTTATAGGAGCTGATTGAAGCTGTGGTCCTGCCTATGACTCACAAGGAGAAGTTTGTAAACCTTGGTATCCACCCACCCAAAGGTGTACTACTGTATGGGCCTCCCGGTACTGGTAAAACGCTCCTTGCCCGAGCCTGTGCGGCACAAACAAAATCTACTTTCTTGAAACTTGCTGGGCCACAACTTGTGCAGATGTTCATTGGTAGGTATTTTTTCTTTTCTTTTTCAAGTAGCCGTCTAAGAATTTAAAATATAAAAAAAAATACTTTATAGGTGATGGTGCAAAGCTGGTACGTGATGCTTTTGCACTTGCCAAGGAAAAAGCCCCAGCCATCATATTCATAGATGAACTTGATGCTATTGGTACAAAGAGATTCGACTCTGAGAAAGCAGGTGACCGTGAAGTACAGCGTACCATGTTGGAACTACTTAACCAGTTGGATGGCTTCAGTTCAACTGCTGATATTAAGGTATGTAAATGTACTAAAATAAGCAAAAATACTAAAAAAAATTTAAACACTTAACACATTATATTATAAGGTTTAAACACTTACGGATTTTGTCGCCGAGCACTTTTATTAATCCCGACGTTTCCGTTTAAAAATCCGTAAGTGTTTAAACCTTATAATATCATGAGTGATACTCGCGAAAACTTAAGAAATCATTACTTATGACATTGATAATTATTTTAGGTCATTGCTGCCACAAATCGTGTGGATATTTTGGATCCTGCCCTTCTTAGATCTGGTCGTCTTGATAGGAAGATTGAATTCCCCCACCCTAATGAGGAAGCAAGAGCCAGAATCATGCAGATTCATTCAAGGTAATTCTTAATATTTCATTTGATTGTTAATTTACAAACTGTAGCAACTTAAAGCACACATTAACATGGTATTTGTTTCTAATTTTTTAAAGGAAAATGAATGTATCTCCTGATGTTAACTTTGAAGAATTATCACGTTCTACTGATGACTTCAATGGCGCCCAGTGCAAGGCAGTTTGTGTGGAAGCTGGTATGATTGCTCTCAGACGCTCTGCTACTGCAGTCACCCATGAAGATTTTATGGATGCAATTCTTGAAGTACAAGCCAAGAAGAAAGCAAATCTTAGCTATTATGCTTAAACTTAACATTTTATATTAATTAAAACCATATTTAGTACTTTAACAATATTATGTTTATCAATTATTCCTTTACACATTATTTCCCAACACAACTATAATACTCCTTTTGAGTTTTAAAATAATAATTTGTTATAAAAGATTGACCTCGTTTGCTTTTTATGTTTGGCCCCTTACAAGTGTAGATGTGTGTCTGGATTTTTTCTGATTATTAAATTAATATAATCAAAAGGTATTTTTGAGTGTTTTTGAGCCTGGGTGTGTGCAGTAGTCAGTGCCAGTACCGCTTTCGTAACTCGACCACTGGGGGGTATTCTGTGACTGGGGGACCTATCAGACAAAGAGCGGTCAAGCGTTCTCCGTTCGCATTCTACTTTCGAGCTATCAGTTACAAAGGAGTATAATATTGACGACCTCCGTGGCGCAGTGGTAAGCGCGTTGGTAGCTCAAGCCGGAGGTTGCGGGTTCGAATCCCGCCGACGGCACAAAAAGTTTATGAAGTTCCTGGGTCATGGATGTGTATTAAATATGTGTATCATATAATAAAAATCTTAAATATATGTATAGTATAAAAGTATTAAATATATTTCCGTTGTCTGGTACCTGTAACACAAGTCCTTCAGGTACTTAGCACGGGGCCAGACTGACGTGGTGTGAAGCGTTCATAGATATTATTAATATTATGTACCTATGTAACGTAATACTTAAGATAAAGAACTTGAACACTTAACCGAGTGACCGCTCTCTGTCTGATAGGTCCCTAAAGTGGTACCTAGCTCGACGCAGTCAAATAGTAACCAACAGAACACGATGCCTTTAAAGTTTAGAGTTTAAGCCAATTCCCAGTACCTGAGCCTTGTGGGTTGGTCTTGGGGACTCTTTAAAAGCCTATTGTTTCAGCGGCACAAAAAAACTTACGGTAATGCTGAATTAGTATCACGTTACCTCTTTCATTTTTCATAAGAATGAAATATATATAATAGAAATAACATTTTAACAGGGTTTCAAATAACGTTATTTTTTCATAACGTTACTGCTTCAAGGGCATAGATAACGTTATGAAAATTTACCCGATAGGTATTAAAAATAACGTTAAAAATTGATATTAATAACGGTTAATGTTATAACGTTATATAGGATTTATAACGGTAAATATATGTTCTTTGATAACGTTATAGTCCGTCAAGAAAGTCATGACAGGTGGGAAAATTTTCTAAACGTAATCACGCTTATAAGGTGTATTTTTTCTTTGTATTTTCACACAAATCTCGCAAAAAAGTGGGCTGCGAGTGAGATTTAATGTACCGTGCACGATCGTATACCTGATACCAGAAAATAACGTTATTTTACTAAATATCGTTAAAAAAATAACTTTATCTGGCTACCATCCAGGGCTTCAAATAACGTTATTTTTTCATAACGTTATTGCTTCAAGGGCATAGATAACGTTATGAAAATTTAACCGATACTAGAAATAACGTTATAAATGTATTTAATAACGGTAAATGTCATAACGTTATATAGGATTTATAACGGTAAATATATGTTCTTTGATAACGTTATAGTCCGTCAAGAAAGTCATGACAGGCGGGAAAATTTTCTAAACGTAATCACGCTTTTAAGGTGTATTTTTTTCTTTGTATTTTCACAGAGAACGCTTATTACATTTTAAATATGAGTGAGATTTGGTGCACCGTGCACGATCGCATACCTGACACTAGAAAATAACGTTATATTTACCGTTATTATTATAACGTTATTTTACTAGATATCGTTAAAAAAATAACGTTATCTGGCTACCATTATGAAAATAACGGTACGTAACGATATTTTTTCTGTTATTCGATAACGTTATGAAGCCCTGCTACCATCATGAAAATAACGGTACGTAACGATATTTTTTCTGTTATTCGATAACGTTATGAAGTCCTGCATTTTAACCATAAACCATATTATAAGTCTATGATTATAAAGGGCCCCCGAGACGATCAAACGGTTTGACTCAAACACGTAAATTTTGGTTTGACTCAAACTATTTTAATCGTTTACAAAGCTAGTTTGAACGGTTTGTCTAACATTTACGTGTTTGAAGCTCGTTTGATGAAATTTCATATTTTTGTTGTGTTTGACGCGCCGTTTATTCGTGTTCCGATGCGTTTGAACAAACTTTATACCATTCTTTGGAATAGGTACATTATTTTTAACCGACTAAAAAAGAGGAGGTTATCAATTCGATGCGTATGTATGTAATATTTCCAGAACTGCCCAGTTTTCGTATATAATGTTAGTCTATATCAGCATCTGAAAAAATGTGCAAAATTTCAAAAGTGTATGTATGTTTTTATGTTTGTGTTCACATATCTCCGGAACTACAAGTCCGATTTAAATATTTTTTTGTTGTACTATAATAGGTATTGTTTAACTTGGGAGACTTCTGCAAGTTTCATCAAAATAGGTTTAGTAGTTTTTGAGATAGGGAATTTAATTCTCAATTTCGTACAATTTTTAAGTCGGTTTTATCTTTTAAAAATAATATATTTATTTGTCACAAGACGTGTACTCCACAGCGAGTATTGAACCAAACTGCGCAGCAGGGCTTCAAATAACGTTATTTTTTCATAACGTTATTGCTTCAAGGGAAAGATAACGTTATGAAAATTTAACCGATACTAGAAATAACGTTATATAGGATTTATAACGGTAAATATATGTTCTTTGATAACGTTATAGTCCGTCAAGAAAGTCATGACAGGCGGGAAAATTTTCTAAACGTAATCACGCTTTTACGGTGTATTTTTTTCTTTGTATTTTCACAGAGAACGCTTATTACATTTTAAATATGAGTGAGATTTGGTGCACCGTGCACGATCGCATACCTGATATCAGAAAATAACGTTATATTTACCGTTATTATTATAACGTTATTTTTTTGTTATGTCATAACGAAAAAATAACGTTATAATAATAACGGTAAATATAACGTTATTTTACTAAATATCGGTAAAAAAATAACGTTATCTGGCTACCATTATGAAAATAACGGTACGTAACGATATTTTTTCTGTTATTCGATAACGTTATGAAGCCCTGCTGCGCAGTTTCGTTTGACAAACCGTTCAAACCAACATCAAACGGTTGCATCAAACACGTAAGGTTTGAATCAAACCGTTTGATCGTCTCGGGGGCCCTTAACAAGCTGAGATGTTGGTGAAATTGGGCTTTAGTCTATGGTCCTTTTGACAAATGACAGCTAACATTCATTGACGTTTGACATGCAACCATGCAAGAAAAAAATTCAAATTTATTCAGGGGTGTGACAGTGCAGTTTCCAAATGTGCCGCTTTGGCGCTGCGATCGCCCAACTCATAATCTGTGACGTCGCCTCTACTATAATATAACTCTTAATCTGTGACGTCGCCATTTTGTGACGTATTTTGTTTATTGTGTTGACTAACCGCGTTGAGTGTGCTGATACTTTGTAAATCCTCGCTTCTTGCTTGAGTTGATCCAAATTAATCAATTACTCCGCTGTTTTTTGATACAATATAGCAGTCTTTTATAGTGTGCTACTGTAAAAGCTTGTTTAATTGTCGTTATGGGACTATTGTGTTGCTCCTCAACCAGCGAAACGCATCGGCTTTTTTCTTTCCCAAAGAATGACAATTTAAGAACCCTGTGGATGTCCTTCCTGGTGCCAACTAATTCTATCCTCATCGGCCTATCTAAAGAGCAACTTCTTCGGAAACGTGTTTGCGAAAAACATTTTGATATAGATCAATTTGACGAAGAAGGCAAGAGACTTAGGTATTCCTATCCATGTCTCTTTACGGATGTTGAAATAGAACACGGCGTACCCCTAATGCCCAGCGAATCTGGTAAGTTTAACTTCTAATTTTTATATCTAAGTAGATAAAACTACATAATATTTTGTCAGGTATGTCAGGTTTCAACTCATGTAGATGCATTCAAAGACATGTCACAGACAGAGCAGGTAATGTAAAGATGTAAATTATAGCATGATACATCTCGATACATCTTTCTATAGAAATCGTCAGGAGACCACACACAACAGCTATAATGTATATTTTTACATCTTCGTATCTTAAGATACAGAGCTATATGAAAATATTATATATGTATTTACATTTTGATACATCTAATTACATTTCCGTGTAAAATATACATCTCTTCTCTTCATAGGATGTTCAAAAATTTGCAGCTGAAATGTGTTTCAAGGCTACCATTGAAATGTAGGGAAAGATACATTACATTACCTGTTGTGTGTGTGATAGATTAATATAATGTAAAGCTATACATCCCGGGATGTAATGTATATTAATATACATTACCTGCTCTGTGTGTGAACCCCTTAAGACTTTATTAGCATTGAGATTTAAGTTGTGTAGATGCTTGTTAACTTTACCAATGTTTTTTACATATTTTGTGTACCAATAATCTGAAATGCACTCAATTGTTTCAGACCGAAATGCTCTAAGTGATCACAATTATTGCAAAAGAAACTCCGATGAGGATATAAATGTTACTGATGAAATATTGGTCCTCGGAATAGCAGGTAGGTATTCTGTACTATGGCATGTTCAAATTAATTACATGAGACAGGCTTTTTGCTTGCGTGTCCGGCCAAAATTAAAGAGAGTCCGGCTTTTGTAGAGCCTAGAATCTATAACTTTATATAAAAGTCCTACTTTTAGACGGTTGATGGACACCTAATGAGATGTAAAATTGTAGAGCTATTAGATGTTAAATTGTTTTAACCTAATACTTAGATTTATTGAGCTTTTGATGTTTAGAGCTTTTATGTACTAATGTCCGGCCAAGTTGACTGCCGGCGTTTCGGTCTAGCAACCTGGCAACGCTAAATCTATATGATCATATCAGATCTCTTCCTATGTTTGTTATGTTGTTTTGGTCATCCATTACCATAACCCACTAGGTCTGACTAAGGGCAAGGGCATACGGGGCTACTGCTGTATATGACAGACTAAAATTAGACAGAGTGCTTTTGTGTACTACAAAATAAGGAGCTAATATTAACTTTTAGGCATTCATGTTAATAGAAATTAACAATTTATCTTTTTGTTGTTGTAGGTGATGATATTCATGGACATCCATTATACATACATGAAGTTAATATGGCTGTTAAAAGACAAGGAGGTATGTAAAATAATAACAGCTCGTTATTCAGAACCTTCATTCTCCTAACTTCTAAAATTCTTTATAAATGTGTGTTCTATTTAATGTTAATAATTGTTATTGAAGTGAAAACTTCTTTAGCGGCGTTGAGCACTTTTGTGGGATGGGTAAAAACTGTGAAACTCGCGCCAGATTTTCGTGTTGATCGAAAAACCATACAAAACGCGTAAGACGGTTGGAGAGTAGTGTTTTGTGTCAAACTCGAACTCGAACGAAATGTACAGTCGGGGAAATGAGTTGTTTAGAAGAAATGTACAGTCGGGGAAATGAGTTGTTTAGCAGAAATGTACAGTCGGGGAAAATTGTGCTAAGCAGAAATGTACAGTCGGGGAAATGAGTAGTTTAGCAGAAATGTACAGTCAGGGAAATGAGTTGTTTAGCAGAAATGTACGGTCGGGAAAATGAGTTGTTTAGCAGAAATGTACAGTCGGGGAAATGAGTTGTTTAGCGGAAATGTACAGTCGGGGAAATGAGTTGTTTAGCAGAAATGTACAGTCGGGGAAATGAGTTGTTTAGCAGAAATGTACAGTCGGGGAAATGAGTTGTTTAGCAGATATGTACAGTCGGGGAAATGAGTTGTTTAGCAGAAATGTACAGTCGGGGAAATGAGTTGTTTAGCAGAAATGTACAGTCGGGGAAATGAGTTGTTTAGCAGAAATGTACAGTCGGGGAAATGAGTTGTTTAGCAGAAATTTACAGTCGGGGAAATGAGTTGTTTAGCAGAATGTACAGTCGGGGAAATGAGTTGCTTAGCAGAAATGTACAGTCGGGGAAATGAGTTCTTTAGAAGAAATGTACAGTCGGGGAAATGAGTTGTTTAGCAGAAATGTACAGTCGGGGAAATGAGTTGTTTAGCAGAAATGTACAGTCGGGGAAATGAGTTGTTTAGCAGAAATGTACAGTCGGGGAAATGAGTTGTTTAGCAGAAATTTACAGTCGGGGAAATGAGTTGTTTAGCAGAAGTGTACAGTCGGGGAAAATTGTGCTAAGCAGAAATGTACAGTCGGGGAAATGAGTTGTTTAGCAGAAATGTACAGTCGGGGAAATGAGTTGTTTAGCAGAAATGTACAGTCAGGGAAAATTGTGCTAAGCAGAAATGTACAGTCGGGGAAATGAGTTCTTTAGCAGAAATGTACAGTCGGAGAAATGAGTTGTTTAGCAGAAATTTACAGTCGGGGAAATGAGTTGTTTAGCAGAAATGTACAGTCGGGGAAAATTGTGCTAAGCAGAAATGTACAGTCGGGGAAATGAGTTGCTTAGCAGAAATGTACAGTCGGGGAAATGAGTTGTTTAGCAGAAATGTACAGTCAGGGAAAATTGTGCTAAGCAGAAATGTACAGTCGGGGAAATGAGTTCTTTAGCAGAAATGTACAGTCGGAGAAATGAGTTCTTTAGCAGATGCGCTGATTAAGGCCGCGTTTCCACCTGCAAGACAACTGTCGCGAGAAGTGTCTGTCAGTCTGTCTGACAGCAGCTTTTTTTTTCGATTGTCGATATTTTTTAATCGATAAAGGGTTTCGATTAATTAATTAAAATTTAAAACGATCGTTTTTTTTTATTATTTTTTTTAAATCGATTTTCATAAAAAATGGGTTGAAAAAATAATGCGCAACGTTAATAATCAAGTTTTCACTTCTGCCGGCACTCCCGGAGTGCAACCCATCTTTTATTTACAGATGTGACAGACCAGCCTTCATGCTCCTTCAGCAAGCCTTTAGATATAGAAATCCCTACTCTTTCTGAACATACAGGTTAGTAAACCTTTTTGTTCTGGTCAATTATAATAATTTACCTGAACCCTGCACAACATACCCCGTGGAGTCTCTCGGACTCCCAGAAACAAAATGGTAAACTTAACCCATCAATCCCCAAGCGACAGCCGGCTGCAGCATAACAATTGGAAATCTATTGTCTGCGATTCCCACAATGGAGGTATTATTAATATGAAACAAGAACATTTTAAAAGTGAAATACTTATTATTTTTGTTAATTATTTAATTGGTTTTAATCTACGAAAAATAAAAACTAAGGAAAAGTAACTCCGTCAAAAAACATATTCTACACCTTTTCAATACATTTGCAATATTTAGGTGGCCTTCAGGCTGATGTTACATGGCAGTTTAAAAGGAACCAAATTTAAAATGGTAATAGTATGGGAGTTACGTTTCCTTAGTTTTTATTATTTGTAGGAATATTAAAATTTAATGCCATTGTTTATTGCACTATGGAACAATAAACCAATATTTTTTTCAGAAAATGAAATTGTAAAAACTACAGAAAGAAAACGCAGTTATGAAATAAGGATTAAGAGGTTTAAAGGTATTATTTTTATTACTTTATGCATATCAGTATTATAATATTATGAGAATGAGTGTCTGTCTGTATTTTAACTATTGAACTTCTGAACTGATTTAGATAGACTTGGTATGCAACTGCTAAACAGACTATGTAGAAATTTCTTCTGTAGATACTTTTACTTATAAAAAGTATTTAAAGTAATAATAAGCATGTTTACAAAAGTGTTAATATAATGATGGGATACATGAGGAATTTAGAAAACTCCTTGTAATTTATTATATCTATGATAAAAAATGAAATGCTAATTTATGTGTGTACAAAGATCAGATTTAAAATTTTCCTAAAGTAAACCAAGCATAAAATTATAATAGACGGTTCACATTATCCCTATCCATGGGGTATTGTATAGTGCCTAAGCAAATTATAAGTTGTCTAAGCATTGTTTAAAATTCCATGTATAATATGCATTATGCATGTAACATATGAAAAAAAATTATACAGGTATGCTTTTACAGGTTTGGCTGTGAAAACAAACAACTTCAGGGAAACCAAATTTGTCAAGCGAGTGAAAGAAATAACTTCAAATAGATCTATAATATTTAAAAACTTTGGCTGTCTAAGCAAACAGGCACAAACATTTTTATTTATGCAACTGAAGCTATGTAGCAAAAATAAAATGGCGAGAAGATTTAACTTGGATGAAAAACTAACTGCCTTGGTATTATGGAAGCAAAGCCCAAAATCTTACAGATTATTGGAAACTATGTTTGCTTTGCCAAATAAAAGAACATTAAATCGCCTTACAGAAAAAATGTTTATAGAACCAGGCGTTCTAGAGTTTTTAAATATATTGAAAACAAAATAAGGAATTGGAAGTCGCAACAGAAATTATGCACAATAGTTTTTGACGAAATTGCATTAACGCCACATTTAGCATTTAATGAAAAACATGATGAAATATTCGGGCTAGTTGATGTAGCTGGAGACAAAAAAATGCGATTTTGTGACCACGTTTTAGCTTTTATGACCAGAGGAGTGTGCTCATCGTGGCGCCAAACTGTCGCATTTTATTTTTATGAAGGGACTGTGGTCTGTGTCACAGCTTCACTGCAAAATATTTTAAAACAACTTGTGGAGCAGGTGGCATTATGTGGATTGATAAAACTGGGACTAGTATGTGACCAAGACACAACATTTAGATCAGCTATTAAACATCTAAAAGAGATGACCATTCAATATTGTATAAAACAAAATGAAAAAGATGGTAAGTGTTACATTTAATAATAATTAACAAAATCTTAAAGTAGTTAGACTGTTTTCTGCAATAATAATATAATGGTCAGGGCCCCCGCTACCATTTATGTGCAACGTGTGCAATGCACACGGGTGCCATCCTCTAGGGGCGCCAAATCGCCATCTTTAAGGGCGCCAAAACCAAGGACCCAAAAAATTTTCCTAAAAGGGCGCCAAAATCCTTTTTTTACACACAGGCGCCAGTAGCCCTTACGGGGGCCTTAATAATGGTTATTTAAAATTTATTCAGCATAAAGTATGCTGTGCTGCTATGTAGTATGCACTTAATAATGTATGTTTACATTTCAGATGGTACAATTATCATAGCTAGGGTACAGCTTGAGTGTACAGTACTCCAAAATTAATAATGCGCATGAGTGACCGTGAATAATGACCGTGTTACAAAAGCTACAGGAATATCACGACGAACTTTGACTGATACATGTATCATAAACGCAATGCAAATAGAAAATGCAATATCGTCTACCGTCGCTCGGGAAATACGACCGTTTCCGACAAATTTCGGAAACTTCTATGCGCATTATCACTTTTGGAGTACTGTATTTTTCGACCCACCTCATCTTTTAAAAGGTGTAAGAAATAACTTCTTGAATAAAAATATAATTTGGAAGGGTAAAACAGCCACATGGAAGGATATCCAATTTATTTACGATTTGGATAGCAAGGGCACTACCTAAACTAACGGCTCATCATGTTCAGCCAGAGAAAATTAAAAAAATGAAGGTCAGTGTGGCTGCCCAAGTGTTAAGTGCTTGGACCGCAGCCATGCTAAAATATACAAATACACTCAGTAAGTGAATATCAAACTTATTTTCTAACATGAGAGATGGATAGAGTAAGTTTAAAATAAAGCAACACACCACATCCACAATAATACTGTGTAGTGTACAGTAATGTAGAAAAGTTGGTGTTTTGTATCCAAAGCTTTTTTTTCTACAGGATGTTGAAGATTGTTGTTTATAGAATTTTTAGCACACCAGGGGGGTGTGCCAAAATTTTTTCGTTTTCGCTTTGCTATAGAATCGCCGATGAAAATGTATGGAAGTGACATAAGCGTTAATTAATATGATGTTGACGTTCGACTCGTCCAATGTCAATTCCATACATTTTGATCGGCGATTCTATAACGAAGCGAAAACGAAAAAGTTTCGGCTAAACCTTCCTCCTAATATTCCTCGTCCCACTAATCTTAAATCTATTTTATCGTTAGTATATTCTCCATTTATATACACCTTATGCTCGTTCATTGCTCGTAATCATATTGGGCTCTAGGTGTAATAAGAATTCTCTTTTATTTAATATATTATTACTTATGTACTTATGTTTATGTATTCCGTGTATATTTAAAGGTTAAGAAACAATATTTTGCTTTATATTTGCTTGGTCTGGTATTTTCTGTTTTATCTTGTATTTGCATGGTCGCATGAAGTCATCACTCATTACCCGTGCCCAGTGCATGGAAATCAGTTTTCGTTTTAACTGTACATATTTTTCGCCTCAACTCTGACGCTGGCAACTCCTAAATGGGGAGGCTTACCCCAAAAGAAGAAGAAGATAACGAAGCGAAAACGAAAAAGTTTTGGCTAAATGGCCAGGCCATTTAACTAGTTAGTACCTTCTAATATTTAGCTCACTAGAGTTTCTAATTCTGTATATTTAATTTTCAGATCAGCATTACACGGGCAGCAGCAGCAGCATGGAAACTACAGCAGAAGTCGTTGCATTTTTCAAGCTTTTTGATAGCGTAAACTGCTATCCTGGTGGTGCTATCAAAGGAAAATTAAGAAAAGCAGTTAAAGTAAATTCCCCACATATGCAGTTTTGGACAGAAGCCATTAAAAAATTAAATCAGTTGAAATTTGAGGACACATCTAGTAAACTCGCCATACAATCCGGGAAACCTCGATATGTACGGGTCCCTTCCGTAGATGGTTGGATTACAACATTAGAGAGTTTTATTAGGTTAACTAAAATATTATTTGAAAAATATGCCGTAGAATATTATTATCCTCGATACATTAATCAGGACCCACTGGAAAATTATTTAGGACGTGTAAGAGCTCTAAATTATCGACATGTTAACCCAGACGCAAACACTTTTATTTAGGTATGCTTATAAATCATTACTGTTTTCAAACTTGTTAAGTCCACATTCAAGATTTGCTAACTGTGAAGTGGATAACGGAGACAACTTAATTGACATACAATTTTTATTTGAAGAAGATAATAATGAAAATTTTGAAGAAGAAAATAATGAAAATATTAATTATTCATCCACTTCACAGGAAAGAAAGAGTGTAAGACCCGCTCTGAGCGGGTCTATATCAAAGGATGAGGTTATTTTTGGCTGGTTTAAGGCTGGTTATATTTGCAGAAAAATGACGAAAAATGTAAAATGTTCAAAATGTATAGAGACTTATACAAATAGTTCTACAGGGGATGATATTTATTCATATATACGGCATAGAGAATACAAATTGTTAAAAAACAATAATTTAGTTTATCCTAGTCATAAACTTTTAATGTTGTATAGAGATGCCGCTTCACATATTCATAATTTTTTAATTAAAAAATGCTTGTCAAAAAGGAATAGGGGCAACTCTAAGAAAAAATTAGAAAATTTAGAGTTTTCCTGGTTGGGGTGTCAGTATGTGCACTCAGATTTGTTAAAAAAAATATTTATAAATTATGTGATCAGGCTTCATGTCCACAACTGGAGCAATATACTTAGTAAAATTTTAAAGGGAGACATTGAAGAAAACTATGTTACAAAAATGTCTAACATTCATAAAATTGCTTTTCATAAAAATTAAATATATAAGACCAACAAGTTATGAAAAAAGGCAATAAATAAATGATAAAACTTAAGCTGGTTTTATTTTTAAAATACATAATCAAAATAGCTGCAGTAACCAGAGCTATTATACTACCTATAAAACATTTTATCGATAAAGTAGGCACTCACTAGTATCGACATCTGGATTATCGATCGTTTGAAGCTCTATATGACGTTTCATACTGATGATGCTGTCAAAATGACAAACGCTACACAAGCGCCAAAACGGAACAATGTGAAACTAGGGAAAACATCACTGTCGCATCTGTTACGAAGTAACTAGTTCTTGATCTGTGAATTTATTGCAGAGAGATCTTTTCATAAAATTTTTTGTTATAATTTGCCATAATTTATTTTTCAATTTAAAAAACCACACACATTTAAAGATATTATGTTAGTCTTGCAGCAAGTACATTAAATCGCGGGCGCTTTTCGTCGCTATACCTACCAGCGAATCGTAAGTAACCTTACTGATTGTTTACCTTTAGCTAGTGAAATGACAGACAAAAATTTATTAGTAAAATAGTGAAATGCCGCATGATGTTATTGATTAGGTAACAGATGTTTCCTAGGATGCGGTAATAATAGAAAGATTAAAAATCCTAGTTAGACGTTACCACTTACGATGTCGCTGTCCCGTCTTTTTTAATTTTATTGGCGTCTTGAAATGTTGCTGAAGTTATGTATATTATACCCTTATGTCCTAAGATAAACATCAACTTACTGGAATATAATAATGTAAAATGTTAATAAAACAGGGTATATTTATAATTGCTAGAGTTCAAATTATCCTCACCATGAATCTGTAAATAATATTATAAACTTGTAAGTTAGGGGGTAGATTAATTAGTAAAATTTAACTTATATTTTATTTGCCTAACTTGCTTCCACAAAGACATCATGGAACATGAAGATGAACTCAAGCCGCAGTTTAAAATATCTGCAGGTGACTTACCAAAAGTACATAGTAAAATCAACCACAACCGTCCACATGCCAGGTTAATATTGTATTATATTATAATATTTTATTATATTTTCATATTTATTTATTTTATTACTTATATTTTCATATTTATTTTACTTGTATTTTGCACCCTTTGTATAATTTGAGTTTTAAACATGTCATTACATTTTCTGAGCTGAACTATGTTCACAAAATATATCCATGTAGGTCCACTTGTGTTAGTCTGGGTTTTGATCTCGAGTTTGGTGGGACACAAAAGAGCATCTTATATTTAACTTTAGATTCATCCAGATGTGCACAAGTGCTCCTGATGTTACTATGGTGTACTCATTACTCAATCACAAAGACACAATTATTTTTGAATATTACTTTTCTTTTTTTATAACGAAAAGAATGTAAATGAGAATACATTATGCAGTAGGTATCATTTAGATACTTTTGCTTACTCAGCTTATAGAAAAAGCTTAATTTACTAATAAAATGTTAAATTAAACATTTCTTTCTACATCTCACAAGTTATTTAAATATGCATTAGCAACTGATACAGAAATTTTTCTTCAGCTAAGCCCAGGCTGTAAAGGAAAGCCATCTCATACTGGTGCACATGCTGTAAAAATATAATTTTTGCACGGCTATCCAATTTTGGTACTTGTACACCACAAACACTGAATTTTTTAGCTTAGAGTAACATTTTTTTGGACTTAAAACATTGCAAAACCTAATAAAACTCAGGCATTTGTTTCTCTATAGTGAACAATGTCAAACATTCACTCTTATATTACGTGAAAACCGTTTGTTGTAGTAAGCCATTTTTATAGTTGTGAGAGTGGTTTGAAATGATAAGGTAAACAGGTTAATTTTTAAACAATGCTTAAAAAAATCTTTTCAGTATCATATTTGTATCAAGTTATTTTTCAGTGTTTCTATCATTCTTTTCTTAAATCCCTATTATGGAAGCCATATTGCTGCTCTTTTTATTCATAGAGAATGTGTATTATCATATTATTACGTTACGTGCTTCGACAATGTGGAAATTAATACTAATTTTTCCATCGTTCCCTGATGGGAATTATGCGAGATATCTGCCTAAATTTCTTTCCTGGTCCAAATTAGTATTTGGCGCTTATCACTTTCGATAACGTAGATGACAAATAACTGACTCTGACCCTATTTACCTGACTAGGACAAAAGAAAGGAAAAATCGAAAGTCCAAGTTTTTGAAAATGGGAAATCGAGAAATGAGCCCTGACCACTCCGTCTGACTCCACCTCGCGCGGAGTCATCCGCGGTATTCGCTACGCATTTCCATCCTGTAAACACCAAGGCCGTTTTATTGACATACTTTTTATAATCAAATCGTATAAACAAATCGTTGCCAAAATTTACCATAACAAAAACCGAGGTGCCCCTGTCTAGCGCGGCGATGCGTGACGGTGTGTCATGAGCCACGGCACTGAGCCTGAGCAGTGAAACTTGGTAATCAGTAGCGTACGGAGCGAGCGCCCAACGTGTGCTGTACACGACGCGCCCGCGTGACGATGGGAAAGGTTTTCCTGTAAGTTTTTCGAAAATATTTTTCTCCCAAACGAAATGTTTCCTTGAATGGTCCTTTTTCTCATTCATTTCTGCCGATAATTTCTGCGTGTACAGGTTGTGGATGACTACGTTTGTTTTATTTCGATTACAGATGGAGATAAATTTTATTTACTTAGTGCAATAAAAAGTGTATTTTAGCGTTTGGTTCGAACGAGCTGCATATTAATTAAGTACCTATACTGTTTTTAATTTTTAAATAATTTTAATGAGTTTGTCGGAGTAAGAATTTATTGTACGTTTTCTACGAAATCAGGCAGGGGTCTACTAGGCGTAAATGCTATCACCACCTATAAGGGCCGGGACACAAAAACACGGCATGACGTCGTACGGCGTCGTACGGCGCCGTATCGGACGCGCGTCGTAAAAAACTACGACACGGCGCCGTACGGCGTCGTACGACGTCGTGCCGTAGAAACCACGTAGAAATTCAAGATGAGTTTCTACGGCACGACGCGACGTCGCGTCGTACGACGCCGTACTATGTGTCCCGGTCCGTCCTCAAAATCGTATCCCGCTATTATGGATACCGCGCATTTTCCAATCTGCATACATGTTACATATTTGTATTATGTATACGCATATTCGTTTTGCTTAAAACTGTGTAATATGTATCTTGTCACCCACGTAAGTCAGCTCTCGCTGTATCAGCAATTCCTAAGTTAAGCATCTTTATCTGATATCTCCGTACAGACTTCGACGACCATCGCGTCTACGGTCTAGGCTTGCCATATCAAATAGGTCTCAAAGAGCTAAGCTTAATTTATTTCACGAAAATTGACCCAGATAGCTATCGGACTTTCATCAGATGATGCAATTTTTCTGCGTTCCACGCGCAAAGTAGGTATCATTCTTATATGACTGGCAGGCTGTCATATAAGCCTTCTAAGTTCTAAGCGCAATACCCAAAATTTTCTGCCAAGGAAATAAAACTTTGGAACAAACTGTCGCCAGTCGTACTTCCGGACCATTACGACCAATGAATTTTGTAGATACGCTTCCCACTTGAGTACGTAAACGCTATTTCATATTGTTTTTAAGGCCGAACTCGATATTTGTGAAATCAACGTGTGCAAAAAAGTTTGGGAGATTGACCATGGTATCACAAGAAATTGTCTCTGAAGCTGGTGCTGGTAGAAATACTGGCTTGAATTTCATCTGGATTTACTACAATCACGTGTTCAAATAATTCTGTGGTGTGCTACTATCGTCAGCCGGGTCTAGAGAGTCATAATTCGTGTCATAAGGTGTTACCATGGCCAATCTCCCAAACTCATGAAAAAGCAACCCTCCGCATTTTCTAGATCGGGATGCTGAAAAACAAAATGTTTTGATATCATATGGACCATCTTAGTGGGAACCCTTCAGCACGGTTTGGTCAGTTTCTAGAGACTCGTTGCTCTCCTGTAGCCTTTTTACTGATCGCATCGGCTTAATTTTTGGCAGATTTAACCACATTATTCTGGTTTTGAACTGGTCTACAGGCTGTTTTGGCATAAATTCGGTCTATTGTGACTAGAACAGGCATTTAAAAGATTTTTTAGTAACTTAGATAGCAGGAAAAATGATTACTTGCAATTACAAGGAATTTTGAGCCTCATACCGCAGAAAGACTCAAAAAATGTATTTTTAGGTAAAAATAGTCTGCACTAACCATAGATTAGGATTCATTATTATTAACATGACCATTGGCAATAAAAATGTTGAAGATTTTTTCTCATTAAAACGAAATTTTCAGTTTTATAAAACGAAGTAATGATTTGTTGGTTACATATGAAAGTTCTATGGCCATTGAAAAATCAATGATTTTTCGTAAAGACAAAAAATCCAGAAAAGTTTTTTATGTTTTATTAAAGACCATAAAATAAGCTATTATTTATCTATCTACTGTCTTCAAAAATTCCTGATATTTCAGAAAATACAAATATCCTTAGGTCGTATTGATGTGTGTATTTGAAAATCGACCAATTTTAGAAGCTCATAGCTAGGCAACGATTGAAGATAGATACAAAGTGTAAAGGACAAAGAGAATTTTATTAGCTTTTCTTATGTAGTACAATAAAATTTTGTACGAAGCACCGTTTTCCTAAATTAGTCTAAAAACCAAAAAATGGGTCCTTCTTTTCCCCACCTCCCCTCCGGCGCACCTCGGAGGGGTCAGGACTTTTAGTATGTTTATCTCCTAACTAGTCCAAACAAAGTGGCGTAGTCATAATTTCTGCTTTCGACATTTCCAACCAGAATCATTCGTTTGCTAGGCTATTGTGGTACAATATATTATTATGTTAAAGAATTGAGGTTACGGATTTTTCCGCTCAGTTTGACGGTTTTAGCAATTAGGACATTGATTTGATCTAAAATTAACATGCAGATAGAACTACATACGAAACATAATAAGATTGGGAGCACAATAGACATATACGTTTTTGACGTGGGAGAGCCATGCTTCGGCATGAATGGGCCGGCTCGACCGGAGAAATACCACGTCCTCACAGAAAACCGGCGTGAAACAGCGCTTGCGCTGTGTTTCGTCGAGTGAGTGAGTTTACCGGAGGCCCAATCCCCTACCCTTTTCCCTTCCCTACCCTTCCCTATTTCCTTCCCTACCCTCCCCTATTACCTCTTAAAAGGCCGGCAACGCACCTGCAGCTCTTCTGATGCTGCGAGTGTCCATGGGCGACGGAAGTTGCTTTCCATCAGGTGAACCGTTTGCTCATTTGCCCCCATATTGTATGAAAAAAAATATACTACTAGGCACTGCACAGTGCACACCCTCACAGTCTATACGTATGTATAAGGAAAAAGAAACAAAAAGCAAGCAACCTTTCGGTAATGTTTCGAAAGTCAATTGCTCTACATTTTAAACCGTGAACATTGGTAACAATTATGATAATCGTAACTTCACGCAGATGCTATTTGTTACTGAAACGTGGTTTTGAAGTAGGTTTGTTATTTAAAAATAATTATAGCTGTCGAATGCTGAGTTCTAGAAAAATATGAGGAATACTTCCAAAAAAGTATAAGGCCAGTGGCCACAATGGTGTAGGGCAGATTTGGGAAGAATTATTATCGGATTTGTATTCAAACCATACCTACTTATCCCGAAGTTAAAACTATGGTACCTTAGGACTGGTTTGGGACCCTGAGTGATCACGGAATAATAATAGCACGGAAGTTTTATGCCTGAAAAAAAAGTAGAAACATAGACTCACTCTTCCTGAAGATATTAAAAAAAAATTAGATAGGCTGTTTTGAAGGAGGAATCAGGCTCTATTTTGAAGGAGGAATCAGAGGACTACGTTACCTCGATTTAATGTATCTGTCTTTATCACAATACACGTGCTGGCGCAGGGTGAAGCTGAAGCACGATGACAATAGTTTATTCATTTAAATTCTTTTGCACCCACGTTCCCTCTTAAAATTGAATTGACATAAGCCGTCCAAATAACGTAGGTCCGTCAACTGCCTATGTATCAATTTCTTCGATGGTACAATTTAAACACTACGTCCATATTTCTATTTTCGGGGTATGAGTGAATGATGCCATCCTTTGTTTATTTTTATGGGTATGATTAGTACGTGCCATCCCATTTTTTTGGTCCCTCTAGACTAGAGTTTATGATTTGGTCTATGATGCTTTTACGAGTTGTAGCAATTAGCAAATGAAACGGAGATTACTGACCTGGATTACTGTCGAACCTCTACATATTCCAGCTCTTTTTTTGAAGGCCAGTATTTTTGAAAACATCTGTGAAAGTATTTGCTGTGAAGTAATTTACATGAGCAAACTGCAATTGGTTTACGCAAGCCTGATAATATGGAAGCAACCAGTCATTCGACTTATATAATTTTTGGGTTGCATGTAAAATGCGATAGTCGCTAGTCACTTGTAGCACTCGTGAACCCGTGAGAGTTCCGCCGATCACGCTAATCAATATAATGGCTGTTACTAGGGGTACGTGGTACGTGCCCAGAAACTGAAGGGTGGGCTGGGGTTAATACGTGCGAGCGATGCCAAGATAAGGATTCCTCGTAGACACGGGGCCCTCAAATTGGCGAAGAAGTTGAAAAGGTTAATTTTATTTTCACCGTGAGGAAAACGTCTTCATATTATAATAATATTATAACATCATAATGTTACAATATTATTATCTTGTTTCTTATATATAAAAATGGATTTTCAAATGTGTTAGTCGCGCTAAAACTCGAAAACGGCTGAACGGATTGGCCTGATTTTAGTCTTAAAATATTCGTAGAAGTCCAGGGAAGGTTTTAGAGTGACACGAAGTTCACCGGGACAGCTAGTCATAATATGAAGTCGAAGTGAAGAATTGTGTCAGTCTGTTCTAGTATATTCTCCTAATGTTAAAAGATTCCTTTTTCAAAGACCACTTATCTTGGTCCTTGAAGTTCTTGTTACAACGAGGACTCAGTCCGAACCTACACTCAGGACTCGGATACTGAAATAGGTTGATTAATAATTATTGTTATAGTGTACAATTTAGCAGCGTTTGGTCTAGACATGTGGTGCTCTGCTGAGTGCATTTATGACTCGCGCCAGAGCAACAGGGGGATGAGCTGGGAGTTAATTCGTGACTAATGAACGTAAATAGACATGCAATTGGGGATCGCTTGAGTTGGAGCGGAGCCACATTGCCCCGTTGTGTTGCACAAACGCAGCGGCGCGGCGTCGCTCCAGCGTATACCATACATTATTACCATGCGACATTGATGCGCTCAGTCGTTAGAAGTTAGAACTCAAACGCGGTGGTAGGAGACTCAATGACATGTTACGACCTTCTTATATAATATCTTGGTAAACATGCGTCCGTCGTTGCCGTACCTCTGGTATATCAAGCCGCAATTTTATTGGGCGCAATGAAATTGCGAATTCTTTGCGATACAATGCCACAACGCGAACGTAGTGTGGCTTGGTCCTATGCAATGCTTCACTCCATTTTAATGTACCGCAATTCGATGCGTACCGCAGTCCGCAGCGCATCAAAGTAGTGTGGCCTCGCTCTTACGTAACATCACGCCGCCCGCCGCGGCTGGCGAAGTCCACGTCGAGTTTGTGCGGAATATTTAAACGGTTTCCGCCATGCTCATGACGGATATTAGTCATCTAATACCGTAATTTGGATCGTTTATCGTTGACAAAAACACAATAGCCTGCTCATCAAGCTTTAAGTGTTTTTCAACTGCCACACCTAGCAAATTGTTTGCTTCGTGACTATAATTTTGAATATTATAAGATTACTTTTAGATTTTTAATAGGAAAGAAAGATAACTAATGCCGATGCATTTTTATTTTACAGCAATTTATTAACTTCTATTCGAAAATAAATTCACCTCCTAGCATCATATTGAGAGATCCTTTATCAAAGGGATACGTGTTTACCAGAATTAACAATTCCGAATGGCAGTAAGGTGTCCTTATTTGATCACAATCGACCTATTGAATCGCCATATGGCGACCGACCATCAGTTGCTGAGTGCATTATGTATGTAAGGTGACCATACGTCCCGCTCCGCTTTGGGCGGGACAGTCCCGCTTTCAGGCAGTCTGTCCCGCTGTCCCCCGCGAGGCTGAAATTGTCCCGCTTTCGCAAACAGACCAAAAGACAATAAAAGTATTTTTATGTTCGAAATGCCGAGGCACATGGCAATGCCCTCTCCCATACAACAAATAATGTGATTATTCTGCTTATGGGGTAGGATATATTCCTTAGATGTCCCGCTCTGACAAATAAAATAAATGGTCACGTTATGTATGCCCGACTTGTCGCTATATTGTAAACGTTATGATTTTGCACACTTCGATCAAACTTGCTCATATTCTAAAGACTTCAATATTAAACTCTACCAACTACATAAATATTGCGAAGGTTCACTAATAGAGTAATATTTAAATCGGGCAAGAGTCAAAGCTATTAGAAATATTATTCATTAACCCATGACCTATTAAACTTTCTATGCGGGATATTATACATTTCGAAGTAGAGACTGCTCTTCAATTACTGTTATTGAGTGACATCACGATACATTTACTAAATTGAAAATATTATAGTATTAGCTGTAGTTTGCAACTTTATATTTTTACACCCAGCGACTTAGTTAATTGATGCTTTCATACACGGATCGATCAGTTCAAGGCGAATCGAGTGTCTGCGATACATATTACATGAGCCAGCGTTTTTTTCTTGAAGGCTCGTAAATTAATTTACACAATACTCGACGGAAATTGCTTTGTGTTATTACCTCACCAAAAATACTTTGTCAAAGGCAAAATTGAAAATGCCGTCGAGTCAGGCTAGCGCAATGCAGCTTAAATGCCAATTTCGATGCCTACTTTATAATAGAATATGTAACATACCGACGCTACGGTGAAATGTTAAGGAATAGTAAGCACATGCTAATACTGTTTTATAAACAACCATAAAAATGATTCTTAAACATTATCATTATAAATGTATTTTATTTCATCAAGTGCTTTCCCCTCATTTAATTCTGACATCCAAATTAGACTTTACCTTTGTCGTGGCCATATCACAGATTTGCATTCCATTTCCTAAACTTCTCGAGCATTTTATGAAGCAAACAAATCTACGAAGTGGCCACGACACATACTATTAATAGATTATCGTATTTTTTATGCGTAGGTATCTAACACTTCATTGAACCAACACCTTCATTTGTAATTAATTTTAGTTAAAGTATGTTAATTTGTAATATTTCCTCGCAGTCCACATGTATCAGAAACGACAGCTCCGTCTACATCGGGCCAACGAAAACCAAACTCGAGCATGCGACAAAATGAGGAGGCGCCCAACAATGAGAAAGAAAACCAGGAGGCCGCGGCTGACTGGATCGTCGGCGGGCCTGTCGGCGCCAGGGGGGCCGTGCTGGTCTTCCGATCGTGCGTCCTCGCCACAAAAGCACCTCCAGACTCCACTAAACCAGAGAACCACTCTGCAACGGGGACGACCATACTCCTGAACAAGGCGAAGAACATGGCCAAGAGGCTCGTCTCGGCGGACCCTAACTCAATCAACATCAAGCAGAAGAACATCATGCACGAGGTCATGGAGACCTTCGGGAGCAATAACAAGTACGCCGGCCAGGCCTACATCGTGAAGCACGCCAGCGACGGCGAGCAGGACACGATCCCCAGACCGGACGCCGGCGGACAGGACAAGACGGAACGCAAAAGGAACATCGAGGATGTTCTCAACGACCTCAACAAGATCACCCTCAAAAAAAATAATTTAACCAAACAGATCTCCACACCTAGCATCAAGTCTACGCAAGAGGCGCCGCCTCGAGAAAATGGTTAGTTGTGGCTTGTCAATAATGTCATCCAATTTAAGTACTAATGAACTCATTTTTAGACATGGTTATTGGTCCTTATACTCTAATCTATTAGCTTATCTTATTCTAGCCATACACAGGGCCCCCGCTACCATATGTGCAATGTGTGAAATGCACAAGGGCGCCATCCTCTAGGGGCGCCAAATCGCCATCTTTAGGGGCGCCAAAACCAAGGACCCTAAAAATTTGCCTAAAGGGGCGCCAAAATCCTTTTTTTGCACAAGGGCGCCAGTAGCCCTTACGGGGGCCCTGGCCATACAAATGGCTGTTTGACCCTTTCGTTTAAAAACGTTGTATTTTTTATTTTTAGATAGAAAAGAAGGGAACAAATATACCAAAGATAGCAAAGCCAAAACTCCCAAGAAGACGCTACGAAGGGACACGTTACCGGCGGTAGACGCGGACGACTGGGAGAATATGGTCATAAAGGACGTCGATCATATAAAGGTAAAAAGTTGAAAACTACGAATAAACGGAAACCTAACCTAACAATATTTGCAAAGATTGTGAACCTAAGCGTCACGTTTTTTTTTTTTTTTTTTTAATTTAAGACGTGTTAAAGGTTTTAGACAGCAGCGATATGCCCGCGCGCACCCTCAGGATAAAGTACAAATTAGTGAATACGGAGACCAAACTGCTGCACCGGCTGCTGCAGGCGCACGGCCTGCTGGAGTCCGCCTCCGACTCCAAGGAGTTCAACCTGATGTGGTCGGGACTGCATCCGAAGCCGGACGTGTTGAGGGCGCTGCTGCCGTACCAGCGGGTTAACCATTTTCCCAGGTAGGTGACGCCCCCCTGTATAAGGAATTGACAGCAGTTGCAGGGGAGGGATTTCGTGGTGGGCCAATTTGCCCATCTTTAAATACCGCTATATATCAGACGTATTAATATTATTAGATGTAGTTTGTGACTATCAGTTAATCGGCTGACTTAAGGGTCCCACATTAGTACCTAGTCCGCCTGCAGTCTCTGGTCGGCAGGCTGCCTGACAGTCATTGACCGTCGAAACAAATTAATCTACAAAATCGTCATGTGATTCTGTGATCTTTTCCGATTAAATGTCAGGCGGCGGCTGGCCGCCGAACTGTTAATTTGTGGGGGCCCTTAAGTTTGACAAATTAGTCTCCAACACAAAAAACGAAAGAACAGAAAATAGAAGTAGTTCTATTTTCTGTTCTTTCGTTTTTATCGACAACTTTTGCATTCAATGTTATTGGCGCTGAGCCTTGCTACAGCTCCGGATTGTGCCATTTCAGATCGTACGAGCTCACGCGCAAAGACAAGCTGTTCAAGAACATCGAGAAGATGCAGTACTTCCGCGGTTACAAAAACTTCGACTTCATCCCCACGTCGTTCCTGATGCCGACGGAGTACAAGGAGCTCTGCACAACGCACTACCGGACCAAGGGGCCGTGGATCGTCAAACCCGCCGCCTCCAGCCGCGGCCGGGGGATATACATCGTGAATACGGTAAGGCTAGACCCAGATTTATAGGCCGTTATAGCCTATAGGCCACGGCCTAGAGGCGGCAGCGTCCATACAGGGCGGCGGAAATGAAGTGGCCTACTCTCATAAAAATATAAATTCGGCACTGGGTAAGTCGCTAACAAACTGATCTCTATTATACAAGTACGCAGGATCGATGATACCGACCTGCTTTTTGTGCCTATTTGAAGCGGAATCAGCGCCCCCATTATGAGGACTGAGAACTAAATTTGACGTAACCACAACCAATAACAATAGTTGTCATCACTAGTATTAGTTCCAAGTACTCTTACTACTGCTATCAGCGCCAATATGGCGGCTTTCAAACGTCATTTTTACGTCAGATTTAGTTCTCAACCCCAATAATGGGGGCGCTGATTCCGCGTCAAATAGGCACAAGAAATAGCTGTCATTTCAAAGGGTATCATCTATCCAGCATACTGGTATAATAGTGATCAGTGCGCTAACACAAATGGCTTCAAAAATGTCCTAAAGTTTGCCTTGAATCTTGATTACGTGATGAAAAAGACCATAAGTAGGTTTAGTAAAAAATGTGCAGCTTTATGGACGAATGCAATAGTATTGTTCTAGATATTGTTCCCGAATGCATACTACGTTTCAAGCTAAAAATTATACAGGTTGAATTTATAATAGTGGCGTTTTACCTACCAATAAAACGCATATTAATTTACTTACCTTATTCGAAGCTTATTTATTGAGATAGGCACTACGTTTCCCGCCATTATATCCATACTATTGACTTCCGGTTACTCCCACTTTCGTCCCACCATGGTGAAGAGGTAGGGAGAGTTTATAAAAGCGAGCTAACTCGTCTGCCAGTTTATTGCGTCTTAACTCACCAGGCAGAATGTAAACTATAAGCTTCGAATAAGGTAAGTAAATTAATATGCGTTTTATTGGTAGGTAAAATGCCACTATTAATTCCCTGTACCGTTATTCGAAGCTTATTTATTGAGAATTGTTTGTTATCGCCTGGTGGGATCGAAAGTTTATAGAATGTATTTTAGACGCCAATGTGAAAGATACAAAATACAAAATTATAATATAAATCAAATAGTAACTAAAATTATAATATAAATCAAATAGTATACTATGGGATCGCCAATTTCCCCTAAATATTCTTTTTCTATTGGAAAATTGTTCACCCAATTTTTCAATGCAACTGCTGATCGAATACTTCCCGGCGTGGCAGTTATACCCACATCTTTGAAAAGGGATATGATCATCCACCCTTGAGGCAGGTTTAATCTGACCTCTGCAAGTAATAATAAATTATGTAAATTAATTGTATTCCGCCTAGACTCGAGTACCTCAATAGTTCTTATGACCCAATAAACAGTATTGGATCAATCAGTCAAACTCCAACCAGATTGCCTGTAATCAGAAAAGTCCGTTTTTGAACCAAAGAATGGCCAAAATATTATTTCATTAGTATTTTGTGTACAATGGTCATTATCAATCTTTAGCAGGGTTAGATCATGAATTCATCTACCAGAACATATAAGAGCAGTAAAACAGCTGTATGTCTTTGAAAAGGGTTGTCAAGTTCTAGAGTGTAATTATTTAGATGTGATGCCAAAGTATCTATATTCCATATTGGTGGTTTTGAGCTTGTAGGTTTTTGTAAAGCTATGGATTTTAACATTTGCTCAGCTGTAATATTAGAACTATTTACTCCAGCTGAATTCGGTTATAAAGAGTTCGGTTATAAACAAAAGACTTGTGTAAAATAATAGTGTTATAAGATAAGTTCTGATAAGGTCTGATAAAAAACCTGGCTACATATTCACCCTGTGGATTACATGAATACTTAACCAGTGTAGCCATCATTTCCAAGCAACATTATGAGCTTTTTTGTGTAAAATTACGCCATGACTTACATAGCAGATCTACTTACCGTTCGCTCCAGGTTCTTATGCGTTGACTCCACCCCCACATTTCGGATTTCCAAACTTCCAGTGTCATCTTGTGGACCCCGGGTGGTGGCAGACCCGTCGACACGATGATGAGGAACTGTATATGGGGCGGCAATCCCTCGGGCTTACAGATCTGCTCGCCAGTAGACTTTGCTACAGTGGGGAACTACCAGCAAGTATAATCCCTATGCGTGATTGAGATTATTCAAAACTTTGGGTATTAGACACGGTGGCGCCTGGCGGAAATATCCAAGCTAACTGGAAAATCCACTGCAGTAAAAAGGAGTATAGAAAGAGCGCCCCAGGGTCGATTAAATCGAGAGAAATGTAGTTCGTTACCACATGCACCCGACTGGAAGCAAAGAAGTCGATTACTGGAATGCCCTATCTGCGGAAAAAATTTGTTAGTCCATTCAGACGTCAGATGCCCTCTGGGTTCCGACGAAGCCTTGACAAATGGTCGGCGTGGCTGTTGTACATCCCTGGAATGTGAAAAACTTCTAAAATTTCGAAAATTTTGTAAGAAAGTTTGAGATTTGGTGCCGCCTTCGTGACGAAGGTATGCGATTAGTTTTATTGTCGCATTGTACTAAAATTACTGTACTATTAGTCATTATTTTATTATGACTGAAAAACTTTTAATACAGCTAATATTTCTTTCTGATTACAACGGAGCATGATTTCGTCTTGCGACCAAAAACAGGTCAGACTTAAATATTAAGACGAGCGCCCCATGCGATATCAGAAGCATCAGTTTCAGTTGAAAGATAATGCAATGCTGAAGACATAAATAGCCGAAGGCTTACGGCAATTCTCGAGCCATCAATCCAAAATGTTTCTGGCGTCTACCGGAATCGTATGTCATCTGGTGTCCGATATTAAAATTCTGTTGAACAGCATCAAAAGCGCGCGAAAATTGAGCCGACCTGTGGGTACAGTAAAACTAGCAAAGTTTAATAAACCAACTAAGCTCTGTATCTCTTTAAGGGATACACGTTGCTTATTATAAATTTTACAAATTTTTTGGTTTTTAGAATTTGTAATTTCTCTATAGAAACTCGCTTTATATTAGTAGTAGGATTCCACTCGACTCCTTAATAAACTATTGACTCAAATGGAACAAGGATCGCTTTTTCCTTAAATCAATAATTCGGGCTCTTAAATCAATAATGCATTTAAATCAATAATGCATTTAAATAATCTATCCTAAAAATTCCAAGGTTTGTACGGCAACATGAACATATTATTATGTCCCCTGAACTCATTTGCCGATTGGTAGGCTATTAAAAATAATCTAAACTAGCTAAAAGCCGAGCTTTGCGAGAGCTCGCGTCGTCACAACTTGACTGACATATTACTATGTTAAAGCACAAATCAACAGGCGTGATAGTCTTTCCGTAAAGTGTACCACAAAATGTAGAGGTTGTGGGATATACTAAGGCTCGCTTTGCTCGCCCTGATAAACCATGTTACGAATACCTGTTTTTTGCGAAGAACTTGAGCCATCCAGTTGGTTATTGTCGCAAAAGCTCTTGGAGCAGAACTCAGTCAATGATAGACACCGTCGTTTCCCAAAGTTGCTTTTGATATATCAGGCGTTAGAATCTATGAGACTCAAATGTGAAAGTATGCCTGCGACAGATCCACTTTGCAGAGCCAGTCTCCCGGCTGAAGAAAATATGAAACCCAAAACATGTTCAGAAGTTGTTTTGATGTAGTGATTCAGAACCCTTAAGTTGAAGACAGGCTGTGCAGTACCGCCAGTACCATCCGTTTTGCGTACTAATAAAAATTTTGCATCCCCACATGAATAAGGGGCGCTTCTTGCGAAATGGTATACGATACCTGGAAATCATTTTCAGTATTGTTTCTGGTGCTCCCAACTGCCTCCATTGATCCACATATTAAGCGAGACGGCCGGCCTGATATGTCGTGTCAAAAACGACGTCGCTTAACATCACCGGTGTTGCGGGAAGGCGAGGCGACACGTTTATGTCCAGATCCTCTGTTTGCCCGTTTAAAGTGGTTACGTGATGTGCCACGTCCACGAAATGACCCACGATTACTCGATAGGACTGAATGAGAGCTGTGATGACTGCTAGCTTGCGGGGGCAGATCGTTTGGGTAACAACCACAACAACCCTGTAAGGGTTTTTTTATGAAATGCGTGCTCCTGGAAGGAGACGCTGGGCTTTTTACCCTCTGCCTGCAAGGTGACCCACGCGATAATTCCTGAGAGGCCAAAAACACTGACGTATTTATCGTCGGATCGCGAACTTGTTTTGTTATAGCCTCTCGTAGGTGACCACATACATAATCTGCAACATATCTGAGGAGATTCTCTGATACTCACCTTCAGAAAAAAGTTCAGCGGAGCTAAAATGGTCGCATTTTGCAATTCCTCTAAAATCAATTCAGAAACTGAATCGTCAAAACAGTCAATCTGACGAATGTAAAATTAGTACAAATTACTAGTCATGAATTGCAAGCAGACTGCAGAGATTTTTATGCCATTAAAGATGAATCATATTATGATTCTCCAAAGCGACCATTTTAGCCCGCTGATAATTTGTTATTAATACCTGTATAATCAGGATTCTCCTCTTTAAACAATTTTGTGACGTCAGTGGTTTTTGTAGTGAGTTGCGTTGTTCTATGACGCACACAGTAAGCGCTCCAAAAGCCTTATGGCGAAGAGGATTGGAGATTTAGAACTTATTCATTAGTCTCCAAGCTCGTGAATCCTGGAGATGATAGATGAGTTTTTTGTGCCTCTGGCTACCTTATATCACTCCAAGAGGCGTCGTCTAGATGTTGGAGACTACATAAAAGCTTTAAATGTTTTTCTGAGGATTTAAGAACCGATGGTTCCTTTAAATTAGTTAAACTTTTTCAGGAATATCGTCATATAGGTTGTGGCTTATATTGAAAAACTCCATATATATTGTCTTTTACCTTATTTAAATACTGAGTATTATTCTGATGCGGCTGCAATTATTATTGGTTAGCTAAAAATTTTGTTAAGTCGCTAATTTCTTTTTACATCCGTTTATATAATTACGGTTTAAGTGACACCTGCGTTTGCCCCCTCCTTTTTTTGCTACGGTGCTTAGCCGAGTCTGAAGAGCTATCACTATCGGAGCTAGAATTTAGAAATTATTCGAATCGTCATAAACAACACATCGCTGTGCAGGTTCGTCATTTTCACATATTTTACTAGCATTTTCATTCATCCTAAAAATAAAATACTGAAAAGCTAGTCATTAAATTAATAATTTCATTATATTAAAATTATTATGTATAATTATATACTAAAATTGTTTATAAACTTGTAAGTAATAAGTAATAACAAAAATTTTATTTGAACGGAAAAACCGTTAAAGAAAAATATGATGCAAATATTTTATACTTCTTTCATCGACAGTAATAATTAATTAAAAAATATAATTAAAAACCAATTGTCATTATATTAACAAAATAAATTATTAAATTAGTATTTATATAAAAAATAGTACTTACTTTTTCATTTTTATTTCACATATAATTAAAATATATTAAATTTAATTAATATTAAAAGAATATAACATACCTGTAGATATTTATCCTTGAAATAAAATCAATTATACCTGTGTAATTCCTTGAAATAAATTGCACTTATACCTGTGTACAAAAACACTACCGGGGCGGGAAACAAGACGCCAATGAACTGGCAGACGAGTTAGCTCGCTTTTATAAACTCTCCCTACCTCTTCACCATGGTGGGACGAAAGTGGGAGTAACCGGAAGTCAATAGTATGGATATAATGGCGGGAAACGTAGTGCCTATCTCAATAAATAAGCTTCGAATAACGGTACAGGGAATTAATAATAATTATCTCTTTAAGGTGTAATGTAAAATAGAATTTATCGAAAATGCTAGTAAAGTTGCGAACTTGATTTTGATAACCGAAACTACATTATAAGTTTTTCGGTAAATATCACTAGATTGAAATAAAAAAAAACATATTTTGAAAAAAACCTGTATTATTTATTTTCACAAGAACTTTTAGCCAAGTAATCCTTACTTTTCCAGCCGGAACAAATCCCGAAAGACGAGAACGTAGTGGTGGCCAAGTACATCGACAAACCCCTCCTGATTGGCGGACACAAGTGCGACCTGCGGCTGTATGTGTGCGTCACCTCCATAGACCCGCTCCTCATATACCTGTATGAAGAAGGGCTGGTGCGTTTCGCCACTGTTAAATACGACAACACTAATAAGAACCTCTGGAACCCCTGCATGCACCTGTGTAACTACAGCATTAACAAATATCACACGGACTACATCAAGTGAGTAACGTTAATAAAGTATGTAATAGAAATAATTAGAAATAATAAAAAGAGGAGATGAGTAAGCCACTTGTAACCCATAGTAAGTTTATCAATGCGTTAAAACTTAGAGTGTTGGCGCAATACAATGTAGCACCTTTGATTCTTTGAAAATTAATATGGTCAGGTTATGTCAAGATAATTACGTCGGTTCACTATCTGGATATAAATTAATTCCACTTATAGTCATTTTTAATCCAATAGGCTACTTGACCTATATTTAATTTAATTATTTCTAGTAGAACTTGGCCTAGGAAACCGTATTTCACCCTTATCATCAAATAAAAGCTTAAGATTGATAAATAAAGTCGATTTGAAAATATGATTTTATGAAAATATGAATTGTACTGACGAAAACGCTTTTGCGGTACTTCCGATTTGGATGTGATGTCATCCCATTTATAATTTAATATCTTTTATTTATCGCGCTCGTCATATGTAAGTTTATTTGTACATAAATAATATGAATAAGCCTAGAAAGATTTATAAAATATATTTTCTTGAATAATTCAAATAAAACATCAGTTTTATATATTACCTCCATTTATTGTAGTTAGAAAATGAAATGGCCAAAACTTTTCTACAAAAGTGTTCAACATTACTAATTATTTCTAAATTCTTTTCTAATTTTTTGCCACTGTTAGACTCGTGCGCTTACCACATAAAACTTTTTTCAATAAAGAATGTATAAAATACAAAAAAGATGACGTCACACTATGGCGGTACAATGGCGGACAGTGTTTTCGGCGCCATTTAAGAAGCATGCTTTTCAATCAACATTTTTATGGGTTTCCACTGTGTAAAATATTAAAATATTAGTTTTTTTGGTGAAAATGAATGATTAAGAAGCGATTAGAATGAAGAAAAAAATAGGTCAAGTAGCCTATTACAGAATGAGATTTACAATACAAAGTACTAAGATAGGGCCAGGCCACAAAAACGCGTTGCGGCGTCTCATCGTAAAAATCTGCGACGCTTGTCGCTACAGAGGGCATCGTGAAACCCTCCGTTAGAGTGTTTACAGACGAACGGCACGTGTCGGCGGCAGTTGACGGCAGCCGTCGACAGTTTATCACGCTTGCAGTTGTGACGTAATGCGTAAAGGTAAGCGTCCACAGGTCGATATCGTACGCAACGGACGTTTTGCATCAAACGGATATTTTTTTACAGTAGATCCCCTGTATCGGCAGCGTACGGATTACCGACTAGCCAGTATGCTTATCTTCAAATTAGTCCAAACAATGTTCCTAATCGAAAATTTCTGCTTTCGACTTTTTCATCCACACCTCCCTTTTGAGCATTCATTTACTAGGCTAGTCGGTAATCCGTACACTGCCAATTCAGTGGACGTACTGTGAAAAAAATCTCCGTTTGATGCGTGACGTCCGTTGCGAACGATACCGACCTGTGAATGTTTACCTTGCGGGGGTACATCACTACTGGGGGCCTACCACCAACTCTCCTAAGCGACACCGTTTGACAGATAAACATTTATTACTTTTACGTCAAGCTAGAGATCTTAAAAAGTTGATATTTCACAGTGGATTTAACATTGTTTTGCATTTTTACTGTTTTTTAGTAAAATTTTATTTAAAAAGTGAGTACGGTAATGTTATTGTAATCTTACAACAAAGTGTTCTAGAAACATGATAATTTTAGGAAAGGTCGTGGTAGGCCCCCCTGCAAGCGTCATAAACTGTCAACGGCTGCCGTCGGCTGCCGTCGACTGCCGCCGACTGCCGCTGACACGTGCCGTCGTCTACAGTCGACTGCCGCCGACACGTGCCGTTCGTCTGTAAGAAGCATTAAGTCATCGTACAATGAAATTTTTGCGTTGCGACATCGCATTTCTGTGCGATGTTGTTTGCGATCGACGCCACAATGCAGTGTTATGCTGACCTATACAGGAAGGATGACTAGACCAGGGACTAGTATGTTTGTGATTTTGCCCAGGACCTGGATTATCCAGGTGATATTTTTTCACGGGATGTCGGCCGAATACTGGAACGTCTCTCAAACATTTAAATGCTGCTTAAATTTTTGAGTACCACTTATACGAAAAATTCGTATTCTCCAACGCAAATTTTAAGTTGCAGTTAGTTTTAAGCGGACCTCCAAATAAGTTGTACTCAGGCTCCACATGAGCACCACTTAGCAAAAAAATTCGTATACTCGATGGTTACTCAACTTTTTTTAGCTGTCAAATGATCTGTCAAACTGATTTAAGCGTCACTTGCGCTTAAGAGTGGTCAAGAGGTCTCTTAAATCTATAATTACGGTAAAAAGTGTGTGTATAATGTTAAAATAATGTCTTTATCGTCGCTATCTAGTCTTTCTGACCATGAAAGGCCGACCGCAAGTCGCCGTCGAAATAAATGCTCAATGCGTTTAAAAAATACAACGATGCATTTACGTTTTACAATACACAACTACATTTTCATGAAAATAGTACCTATATTGATATTAATGTTACTTGTAACTCACTTTTAAACTATTAGCATAATATCCTTTTCCGAGGTAGTATAATTACAACCATGTTTATTTTTTGTCTCATTATAATATTATCACAAAGAGTTTTCCACAAAGAGAATATAATCACTACGGTCGGTCTTCTTCTTCTTTTTGATAATGTCAATCGGTCGGTTTTCAAACATGTCAATTGTCAGTTGTCACTCAAAAGATCGTTCCATTCTACGTATGGTTGCATTGTTTTAAACTGTAAAGTCGATTTCGGATTTTCTATTGTAATTAATCAGAAAATAATGTTAAAAATTGTCATGTCTTTAATTAATTTAAATATATTTAATGAAAACTAATAGTAAACGGCAATTAAATGATTTTTAGTGAACTTTTTATTTGTACAATCAAGTTAGATCTAGCGTAAAATGTAATACTGTAAATGTTGCCATGATGTAAATATTTGACGGCTACTCACAGGGCTACTTACGTGAGTACCACAAGAAATTGTCTGAGTGGCGTTTGTGTATATCACTTAAATATGGGAAACGCTTACATTTAAATGCCCTTCAACTGATTAATGCATTTGAGTGACGTTCCAGTATTCGGCGGTGAGTGCCTTCAAACTTTGACTCGTTGTCCAGATGTTCAGACGCGACGGCGGGCAACGTGGGCCACAAGTGGACGCTGTCAGCGCTGCTGCGGCACCTGCGCGCTGCGGGCCGCGACACCGCCGCGCTTATGGCCGCGATCGAGGACCTGGTGGTCAAGTCTGTGTTAGCCGGCGCCCACACCATCACCGCCGCCGCGCGCGTCTTCGTGCCGCATACATTTAACTGCTTCGGTGAGTTATAATTTATACTGATAACATTATTAGTGTTAGGGCCTGTTTCACCGCTTCCTGATAAGGTGCCCGATAGGCTTATTTGACAGATTCTCCATACTCTATGTGTCAAGTTAAGTGGTGGATAGCCTTATCAGGAAGCGGTGAAACAGGCCCTTAAAGTTTCACTCTATCTTAAACCTTAATATTTGGATCAAATGAGATTTTCTGCGTTCCGGGAAAGAACGCAACAAGTTTTACACTTATATTTACTGAGTTCATTTAAATCGGGTTTGGAAACTTCAAAATTGTATAAATGTATGTTGTTTATCCCATGGCACTAATAATAGTATTCAGGATGAGCAAAAAAAGCCCTGGTATATCCCACAATGTTTACATTTTGTAATACACTACGGAAAAACTATCATGCCTATTGATTTGTGCCTTAACATAGTCATTTTTAGGGTTCCGTAGCCAAAATGGCAAAAACCGGAACCCTTATAGATTCGTCATGTCTGTCTGTCTGTCTGTCTGTCTGTCCGTCCGTCACAGCCACTTTTCTCCGAAACTATAAGAGCTATACTATTGAAACTTGGTAAGTAGATGTAGTCTGTGAAGCGCATTTATAATTTGATACAAAAATGGAAAAAATATTAAAAATTTTAGGGGTCCCCATAGGTTCAACTGAAACAAAAAAAAATTTTTCGTCTAACCTATTCGTGTGGGGTATCTATGGATAGGTCTTCAAAAATCATATTGAGGTTCTAATATCATTTTTTTCTAATCTGAATAGTTTGCAAGAGAGACTCTTCCAAAGTGATAAAATGTGTGTCTCCCCCCTCTAACTTCTGAAGTATAATTCTAAAAAAAAATATATGATGTATATTATTATAAAAACTACCAACGAAAATTGGTTTGAACCAGATCTATCAGTAGTTTTTTTATACGTCATAAATGGTAAACCTTAATTTAACTTTCATTAAATCAACTAAAATATATAAATATAAATCAAAAACCTTTTAATTTTATAGAAATAAACCTTATTGCTGCTGTTGGACTCGCCCATGAAGGGTTCCTTCATGGGCGAGTCCAACTCGCACTTGGCCGGTTTTTATTTATATCATGTAGATGTGTTATCACCAGTCATTCAAGGTGTGACGACGCGAGCCCTCACAAAGCTCGGCTTCTAGCTAGTTTATTTTTAAAATAAACTTTGCGTTTGTTACAGAACTGTTCGGTTATGATATCCTCATAGACGATACGCTGAAGCCTTGGCTACTGGAAATTAATTTGTCACCAAGGTACGCGGTAGTATAACGGCTTATTGTAGCTAATCCTGTGTTAAAATGACAAGCATTCTCATACACAAAGAACGAGAGAAATGACATAATAAAAATGTATAAATCTAGCTAAAGCATTTTACATAATTTCCACGTTTCTCCTTAATTCATGTCGTATTATTGACTGAAATATTTTTTCCGCAGCCTGGCGTGCGAGTCGCCGCTGGACGCGCGCGTGAAGTCGGCGCTGCTGGCGGACACGCTGACGCTGGTGGGGCTGCCCGCCATGCCCGCCGCGCCCCGCGACGCACATCGCCCGAGAGCGCCGCAGGTGAGAACGGGTTTCCGCAGCCTAGCGTGCGAGTCGCCGCTGGACACGCGCGTGAAGTCGGCGCTGCTGGCGGACACGCTGACGCTGGTGGGGCTGCCCGCCGTGCCCCGCGACGCACACCGCCCGAGAGCGCTGCAGGTGAGACAACGGGGTTAACATTTTGACGAAATTCCCATACATAATTATTATTAAGTTGTATCTATAGGTCCGCCTGTGGTCGACATTCGCACATTAGTATTCTCATTTCTATGTTATCTTCTTGTATTTCATTACATCAATGTCTTTAGCTCGTATAGTTTTTAAGTTTGAACTTTTACAAATCCCAAAAGCTAAATATTTATTTATTTATTAAAAACTTTATGCACATACAAGTACAAAGGTGGACTTAATGCCTAATGGCATTATCTACCAGTCAACCTTTGGGCGATACAGGAACAAAATTGTATAGGTGCCATTCAAGTTACCAGAAGAAAATAAAGATCTAAAAAAAAAAACTAACAACATGTAAATATAAATTATAAATTATACAAATAAAATATTATAATATACTAGCTGTCCCGGCAAACGTTGCTTTGCCATAATATTTAAAGTACTTCAAATGGGTAGTACTTCAAAAGGTAATGTAATTCGACAAAATATCGATTATGGAATAATAATTGTAAGAATGTAAAAATAATAAAATGGGATAAAATAAAACTGCATAGATACATAATAAAATTGTAATTTTGAAGTAAAATGTGACTTTTCTTCAAAATGCTTGCTGCATAATTTAGTATGCATGAATTTTTCTTCGGAGTCCAGTTTGAACGGTTAATTATTTTAAGCCATGAATTTTTGGTATTCAGGTCAGCAGGAAATCTGAAAAATTGGCCAAGTGTGAGTCGGACTCGCGCATGAAGGGTGACCGGTTTCAACCGGACATTTTCTAAAACCCGGCACGATACGACACGACATGTCATGACACGATTCGACACGACAGGTTACGTCACGTGACATCAGTACACGACACGACTTAACTAGACCCTATTAATTTTCAATTCACTCTCAATGAGCCCTTTTATTTGATGCCCATCTTGCAGAAGTGCTTTCAACTATTCCCCTATCTTGATTCTTGGATGAGCAGCCATATTGGATGTAGAATGACATTACATCTGTGGAAATTTCAGAAGTCTATTACTATAGCGGTTCTTGTTATACAGCCTGGAGACAGACAGACGTCAGACGGACGGACAGATGGACAGACGGACAGGCAACGAAGTCTTAGTAGTAGAGCGGGCTGCGGGGGTCCCGCAGCCCGCTCTACTAGGACTTTTTACCGTTTGGGTGCGGAACCTTAAAAACGATAAGTTATGTATAATAGTATATTAATATACTTAAACTAATAGGGATGATGACAAGGTCCAAGATTAGCGAATTTGGTAAATAAAATAAAGACATCACGGTAAAAAATAAGTGTTCCCAAAATTTCAGCTTGATAGCATTTGTATTTTTTTTGTTATGCGCCTTCAAAGTTGGATAATCAAGTCGATTTTTTTTTTCAATTAAATTTCTTAATATACTTACCATTCGATAACTTATGCAATTAAAAGCAACTTTTGTTATGAAACCACTTTCATAAACGCAATATTTAATATACCTACCGAACAAAATTTTCTCCCGATCCGTACAAACTACGAAAGAGTGACGTCAGTCTTTCGTAGCACTTTGTATGGAGCGTTTCGGGCAGATCTATTTTATGAGATATTTGAAATTGTCATATCATAGTGAATTTTTAAGCTATCAGAGTCATTCTTTCAGCGATGTTCCTATTTTTAAGGGTCTTTCAATTACCAATAAGAAAAAAAAATAGTCATCATGCCTTTTATAAACTACGGATAAGTATGTTATCATTTCAACATTCCTAGATAACTAGTATACATAACTAAAAAATATTTTCATATCGATACTACTGATCGATAACTTGATGCAGCCCTAGTGTAAAATAGATGAAAATTGTTTACACAAAATATCCTTAAATTGTACACCATGGCTAGTCAAGTTATGTTTTCCATATAATTAAACATATGTATAGAAGTGAATTATCAAAATCAATACCAATAACTCGTAGGGAATTGGCAAAAATAAACTTAAAACTAGGTCCTGTCGATGTAGAATAATTCACCTGTGAAATGAATATTTCACAGGTCAACTTTTATAACACAGAATAACCAATCAAAAAGACCTCTGTAAAAAAGGGATTCCTATTTTGCCAACAGAGGAGAGTGATTTAAGCTTCCAAAACTTTGTACATAAATTAATTCAAGCATACAGTTTAATTTGCCTATAGCTTATATGAAATGTATTTATGGTTTTAAAATTACGCGACAAAAACCATTTTGTCGCTACGCCCTTTCCATTTTTTTGCTGTTCCATTGCTTGTTTTCTATGAGAGGCCGGGCTGGTCTCGCATAGAAAACAAGCAATCTAAAACAAATCCAGCACGGTTTTTTACTTTAACGTGGCGTCACCTTAAGATGTTTCTATTGGTTTTGTGTTGCATATTCTATAATAAATATATGAAAAAATCGGCCAAGTACAAGTTGGTCTCGCGCACGTAGGGTATCATAATAGAGCAAAAATAGGCGAAGAATGTGTATTTTGTATGGATCCTTAATTATTTAATTTATTTTAATTTTATTATTAATTGCTAAAGTATAAATACAACAGAGTATTTTGTGAACATTTCCAGTGCCTACCTGGTACCTGTTGCCGTAATTGATATCGAGCAAAAATAGCAAAAAATCACGTTTGTTGTATGGGAGCCCCCCTTATATATTTAATTTATTTTGTTTAAATATCTGTTATTATAGCGGTAACAGACATACCGTACACAATCTGTGAAAATTTCGGAAGTCTAGATTATTGAGATACAGCCTGCTGCCTGGGCTTGTACCACGAAACCGTTTTGAAACTCAAACAATCGATCGAGAATGTAGGTGAAATGACGTTGTTAGAGAAGGACGTGGCATTCTCGTCCGATTGTTTGAGTCTCAAAACGGTTTCGTAGTAGGCCTACTTGAGACAGACAATAACACATCAAAGCCTTAGAAATAGGGTCCCTTTTTACCTTTTGGGTAAGGAATCTTAAAAAATATAATAGGTATGCATGTTTATCTAAAGACTTCGATATAAAATTAATAAATCAAAGGCCTAAAGGGGTTGAAATCATCCATGATTACGAAAAACTTTTACTAAGGGACCAACTCAATTCGGCAAAATAATCAGCTGTTTGGCAAAATAAAGTAACTTAAAGACCGAAAGGGGTTGAAATCATCCATGATTACGAAAAACTTTTACTATGGGCCCAACTCAATTCGGCAAAATAATCAGCTGTTTGGCAAAAGCGTAACTAGGCAATTATTTCCTAGAATTACGATTCCCATAGTAAAAGTTTTTCGTAATTTATTTTGCCGAATTGAGTTGGTTCCATAGTAAAAGTTTTTCGTAATCATGGTTGATTTCAATCTTTCGGCCTTTAAGTTATTTTTGTTAGTCTCTGTTATATTATTAATTAATTATCACTTTCATTGTTTTAATAGTATTTAAATACCTACCAAAATACATCGATACATCGTAATAATATGGTAATAATTAGAGATGTGCCGATCATGACTTTGGCCGACTAGTCGGCTGCAAAGAAGCCGAATAATCGGCCGACTAGTCGGCCAAGACGATCATGGTTTCGGAAGTTTCCGTAACGCTTTTTTTACTGCTGTTTCGCGGGTATTAGTCGCACACGCCGCCTGCAAACGTGACACGTGTCGAATCGTGTTATGTTTACTCCAAAATTAATAATGCGCATGCAAATCTTCGCTAATTGTCGTAATCACGAAAACACCCGAATCTATGAAACGTAAGAACCCCAAACAATGCACTTGCATTTTGCACCTTGTTCAAATGAAATAGAAGTAAATTAAAATTAAATTAAGTAAAAAAAGGCTATAAGCCGGTGGCTGTCCGCTGCCGCCGGTCCATCAATAAGTGGTAAAATATACTCACCGGTAAGTCATCGCTTCGTTACCATGGTAACGTCCAAGCAACGTCTGGTGCTTCTACGTCACCGCCAAACGGTGTTTTTCTTAAAGTTAAGTTTAAAAGCAGCGCTTTGCAGCGACGTCTTCCGAGTTCCGATGCTCGGGAAATGCGACCGTTGCCGAAAAATTACGAAAATTTATATGCGCATTATCACTTTGGGAACACTGTACTTTATTTTGTTTCTATGATACAGTTGATAGTTTTCATTAAATATTTCATTTACTGTTAAAATATATTTACGAAAATAATTTCTTTACTAGCAAGTAATTTCAGAAACACTTCATTTAATTTTTAAAATATTGTGCAACACTCATTGAGTGTGGTATGATTATGAACACATCTATACTAATATTATAATTGGGAATAGTTTGTTTGTTTGAATGCGCTAATCTCAGGAACTACTGGTCTGATTTAAAAAATTCTTTCAGTGTTAGATAGCCCATTTATCGAGGAAGGCTATATGCTATATTTTATCACGCTAAGACCAATAGGAGCGATGTAATAGAGGAAAATGTGGAAAAAACGGGGGAAATTATATTTTAAAAGGACTTATCTCATGAACTACTGGATCAATTTTTATGTTATTTGGCACAGATAAGAAGTAGATCACGTGAAGGATCATAGGCTATTTTTTGTTTGTGAAATATCTAATTTACGCGGGCGAAGCTGCGCGGAACGTCTAGTAAACTATAAAGAATTCCAACGCTACGAACAAGCAACCAGCATTTATTAACAGTATTTTTTTTTCAAATAATTGCATTCTTATCATTATTATCAGAGTAACGTTCAGGTATTGATGTAAAACAGAACCGTATAATATATTTTACATCTTCAAAACATACATTGGCTTAGAATGGTATCCGGGTACGGCTCCGCGGATTTGCTTCCCGTCGGGATTTGTGTTGTAAATATTATGTTATTACAGACGTGTCACATGATACTGAATCGGGTCATAATATCCATACTAATATTATAAATGTGAAACTGTGTCTGTCTGTCTGTCTCTCTATCTGTATGTCTATCCGTCTGTTACCTCTTCACGCTCAAAGCGCTGAACCGATGTTGCTGGATGAGGAAATACTGTGAGTTTTTTGTCTCGAAAAAATGTATGGTTCCCTCGCGATAAACGAATTTTGACGCAACGGAGTTGCGGGCGTCACCTAGTTATAAATAATAATCAAAGTTTTTCTTTAATGTAATTTCAATAATAGCAAAAAAAGTAAAAAGCCGACTAGTCTGCTCTTTTTGCCGACTACTCGCCGACTAGTCGCCGACTACAAAAGTGGCCGGATAGTCGGCTTTACCGACTAGTCGGCGACTAGTCGGCACATCTCTAGTAATAATTAATCGACACCGAAGATAGATCGGACATCACTAGACCACGTACCGTTGACACTATGCTGACAATGTAGTGTCATTGAAGTTGGCGACATAGGTTTCCATATAAACGGCGCTTCAATAACACTTCTCCTTATTTTCCTGTTCTGAGAATATGCCGTAGATCATGACATTAAAGGATCGGACGCCGGTGTCGGGACACATTGTATAATATAAATATATAATAATATACATTATTATAATTAATTTAATATCTGCCAAGATATAATGGGTATTAAATTGGATTTAATATAGAGATCAACTACGATAACTTGGCGCGCCCCTCCAAAATTCAAAACGTTTTGAAGTGCGTTGTCAAAACGTTTGAAATGCGTTGTCTTGCGCGGTAGGCTAGTTATGATTAGTTGACCAACAAATCTTGGTAATAAGTGACATTAACTGAAATATTACGTGTACTGTGATTGGTTGAATACTTACTACATACAAACTCATTCATAAGAATGTGACTGCACACATTGAAACAGTCATTTGGAGGGGCGCGCCATGTTATCGTAGTTAATCTCTACTATATTCTAGTGTGTTTCGGGAAATGGCGGCAATACAACATGGCTTTTCCTTATCACATAATACGCGTACGCATACTTCAGGTTTTTGTTTATGACCGAGCTTTTATTTTACATCAGGGTCGGCGCGTGCACTCGGCGGAGGCGGTGGGGCGGGGGGCAAGGACGGGCGCGGGGGCGGGCCTAACGAGCGAGGAGCGGCGGCTCGTGCGCGCGGTGCGGGCGCAGTACACGCGACGCGGCGGCTTCGTGCGAATATTTCCCAGCCAGAACTCCTGGCAGAAGTACTCCCAGTATCTGGGTATGAAACTTCTCCAGTATTTGTGTTTATTTACGTGTTTGCAGTTTATGAATTTTTATACTGCTAGCTATAGCTGTTAGAAATTTCTTTTCATTAGTTAATTAAATAATTTTACTAACCAGAATATAATTATATAACGAAAGACACCTTAACTTAAAAAATAATTATACGCTGCGTAAGTTATCTTTATTAGAGAGATAGATAATGGATATGATGGGGTAACTTGATCCGAAACTAACCGAGTTTTACCCCCAGACCCGGTGTCGGGCGTGCCGATGTGTTCGACGTCGCTGGGCGGCGGTGCGGGCGGCGCGGGGGGCGGGGGCTACGTGCAGCGCAACCACAACCTGCTCGTACACGCGCACGTGTTACCGGACTTCCAAGACGCTGCCGCGTCCACTGACACGCCGGAGAGGTATGTTCACTCGAGGAAGTTGATTCTTAGGCAGATGGCGGACCTAAGTAATTTGGTCGCGTTAAGTCAAACCCATCCGACCGATCACAGCTTATAGACAGAGTTCCCTAGCAGTGGCGAGGGGTGAATATTTTGAGAAGGGAAGCCGGAGTAAAAAATCTACTTACCAATTTTGGTAATTTATAATTGAATGACATGCTTTTAATTTTCAAAACTAAGTTTGGAAAACAAAGTTTCCTTCGACAGCAAAATATAATCTGTCAGACAACAGTCTTTCTGAATTAATGCCATATTTTCCGAACTACACGATTACGTCGTACGACTCACAATTCACAAGTCACAATATAAATTAATTTAATTCACGACACTCTTCTAAGTTCTAACGCTAAAACAAACAAAATTTAAATTCGACAAAACAAAACAAACGACATGTTGTTTACAAACACACTATCCGCCATATTAATATGTCAATCTAAAAACCAGCAAAATAAAAATGTATTACGCGCCTGTCATATTTAGTACCGCTAAAGGCATTCTTAATAAAGTCGTATTACAAAAAATCCTACCAAAATAAAATGTATTACGCGCCAGCAAAAGTATAATGTCGCTACATTCATTCTTAAATTCGAATCATAACAATTTTACTTCATGACTCATCTATCTCGCTTGCACTTGTGCGTTGCTAATTAACCTTTCTCCGTAATAACTCGTCGGGCATCGAGTTATTTCCAAGTATATATCGCGCGTGCTAGAACGAGACAGAACATGACGACCAGTTCACAGGAATGAAAAGGACAGATGCTTACTATGAACTGTCGTTGTATGGAGAAATAAGCCGCTAATCCACGGCTTGATTCTCTGCGCCCGCACATTGCATTGCCTTTTAAAATTTGTAGGCGATAGTTATTAATTCAAACTATGTATTTCAAGTAAGAGAAAAATTTATTGCATATAACATTGTGAATTCAAAGTTTTTTAAGTAGGTATGTAAAATATTTATTAGATAAATATGTCGTTGGCCCATATATTAGATTTTTCTAAGCCCTAAGGGAAGCCGATGGGAATCGGGTTATATGGACTCTTCGCCACTGTTCCCTAGAACATTTTTTTTATTACTATCAAGCTAATAATGAGGTTAATAGGTTAATCTTCCTATATATAAAATTTTCGTGTCACAATGTTAGTCGGCGAACTCCTCCGAAACGGCTTTACTGATTTTTATCAAATTTTATATGCATATTCAGTTGGTCTGAGATTCGGCTACTCGGTACTTTATATATTGATAAGTGCATTTGTTGAATAAATAATATAAATTACGACCATTGTTTGTGCGATGGGATAGCGATCTATTATAGGAGACTTAGCAAAAGCCTTTTAAAAAAAAACTTTTATTTTTTCTAAAATTAGAATGCATTAATTATAAGGAAATAGAAATTAGAAATAGAAAATATCGGTTATTAAAATAATTCGACCAACCGGTTTGGAGATCTAGTTGTTTTAGTTAATAGTTCACTTTCACACATGGGATTGTTGTTCGTCAACATTATCATTGAAATCTCGCAAAGGAATAACTCAGAATTAACCGTTTTACATAATTCTAGACTATCTAGTATACAATAGTTAATTTTGTCATATGATATAGCAATACACTTGTTATGAGGTTGAATCATACTGAATACATTAGGCTTGTTCGAGCCATGGGGCGTTGGTAACGCCAAACTATGATACGGGCTGAAATCATCATTTAAAACAAGTGGAATTTGTAAAACGAATACAAGCTTATTTCTAAAATAGTAACATGCAACATCAGATATACTTAATATTAAATGAATTTTGTCTATACTCATGACAGTCGGGATTCTCGAATTTTTGGGTAAGTATCTATCATTATTAATTAATTCATTGAAAAGCTGCATTGGCGTAATAACTGTAGGATGTAGAATATTTTGTTTTGTCAGGATGACAGCATCGGTTAAGTCTTCCAATTGGAAGGATAGAGTCATGAGAGCGCCTTCTAGGTAAGTTAATATAGAAAGGACTTTTGAATATAATTTAAGTGATTCAGTGGTGCTGTGAATACGATTCGTTATATTCAGCAAATCTTTAATTTTATCATTTAGGCGATTTTCGTTTTCATTTAATTTGGCTATAGAATACTTAAATTTTTCTAATGATGAATTTGTAACCAAAATATTTTCTTTTACTAGTTGGACGATAGATTTTTCATCATTTTGTAATTCATTAATTGCGGAATCATATTTTATCGCATCGTCTTCATCTAGAGTACCAAAAATATGTTTAAATATTGTTCCTACTGCACCGAACCATGCGGATCTCTTATTACGTTTAGATATAAGATGAGATATAGATTCATATTCCTTGACAAGTTCTTCGTATCGAACCACCAAAGGAGACAGTGTCTCTAGACATTGTTGAAGTAATGATTGTTTACAAGTGAAGGTGATTGTATTCATGATTTCTTTTAAATTGACAAGGTGAGATTGCATATAGGAGACATCTATATAATTTACAACGTTTAATTGTCCGTTTACAACTTTTAATTTTCCCAGTCCATCAAAGAAGATGCCGGTAGAATGGTTGAATGGCTGTATAACATCTGGCCGTACACCGATTGGCATGCTGAAATAAGGTAAGTGAACATCAATTACTATTTTATATTCTATAATACTTACATTCTAATACTTATTTTCTAATACTTATATTCTAATGTACTTAATCTAACATCATTTTACATTTCCTTTTCAGATCATTGTGTTACAGCTGGCTTAAGCTGATCGAAATGGTGAGTAACATGTCTCCTATTAATCAACAGGGTAGCTGTATGGTTATTATTAACTCGTATGATCTTGTAAGATCCTTTCCAGATCGGAGATAGTGCTTTCCTGAGTCTCAGGTGATTTTTGAGGTAGACGTAATCGCCAGTTTTATATTTCGGTGGAGATTTTGCTCGAGTATCGTAGTATATTTTGGACGTTTCTTTGGATCGGAGAATATTTTCTAATGCTTTTTCTCTTGTGTACTTAAGTTTATGTTGTAATTTCCTAATATAATCGGTGTATGTTGTACCGAGGTCGCAATCGCATAGTGAATTTGGAATATAGGGCTTGTTGCCGAAGACTAACTCGTAAGGAGTAAATTTCGTTGTCGTTGTATTATATGTAAGTATGCCTGTGTAGACGTATTTTGCCCAGTTGTCCTGGTTGTCGTTGACAAATGATTTTAAGTATTCCTTAAGGGTAGAGTGGCTCCGCTCTAATGCACCCTGGGTTTGTGGATGATATGGTGAGGACCATATTTGTTTAATTTTTAGGAATTGGCACGTGGTTTTGAAAAGGTCGGAGGTGAAATTGGTACCTTGATCGGTAAGGATGGATTTAGGGATGCCAAAGAGAGATATGAAATGAATGAGACAATCACTAGTTTCTTCTGCTGTTGTACTTCTTAAAGGATATGCTACTGAGAATTTAGTAAGGCGTCCTGTAGAGTTAGGATATATTTTAGGTTAGCTGGTCCCGATTCTGGTAAAGGTCCTACTATGTCTAGCGCAATTCGTTGAAAGGGAGCTGTCGACGTTGTGGTAATTTCCATGGGCGCTCTATTAACTTTCCTTAACGCCTTGTTCTCTTGACAGAGCCTACATTTCTTTACAAAGTCTTCTATGCCGCTTCTCATTCCTTTCCAGTAATATTGTTCTTGGATTCTGTTATACATTCGTGATGATCCTAAGTGACCGGCAATAGGAATGTCGTGATTTTCGCGAATAATTTTGATTCTTTCGCTTAATGTCGGATAATTTATTTTATTGAAGTAGATGTGTACTGTGATTTTAGAATCGTGGAAAATGTAAGTTAACATATTATATATTTTCGTATAAGCATATTGCTCGAATGGATTTCTAAAGTCAGATATAGCAATGTCTGTCATATTTAGTTTCGTTATTTCTTCTTTGATATTCTGAAGGCATTTGTATATAGACGGATATGATGATTCGTCAAAATAATGTACTTTGGTAAACGTAAAATATATGATTTTATCTAGATAAGTAATTTTTAAAAATGAGTATAGTTCCTTTTCTTCATTAATTATTTCCTCTTTATTTTCAAGGTTTGACAGGATTTCGGAAACGTAAGGGTTGGATTCGTCTAAATCTATAGGTGTAGGAATGATTATTGTGTTATATTTTGTTTTCAATAGTTTCATTGTGTTCATTTATTGTGGTATTGAAAGTTTTGTCCTTGTTGGAACTCTCCTTTAGGAATTTAGAATAGGAGTTGTCGCTAGATGTAGGATTTGCAATTGGTTTTTCAGATATAGGACTAGGCAAAGGTATATTTTCGAAGTCTAAGTCAATGTCTGTGCTTCTGGGACTTATGTTAAGATCGTTAAAGTCAATGAGGTCGAAGTCAGGAGTTGCAGGATTTTGATCCTGGGTTGGTGCGAGATCTTGTCCCCTTCCAGGGTTCATTATAATGTTGGGATTTAGAAAATCTTCTGCATCAAAGGTAAATGGTATGTGAGATGGTAGTTCTAACAAAGGATCTTCTAAGGGATTTATAATATTATCGTCATTGTCATCGAGTATTTAGTAGTGGATTTTGAACGGGGTTTACAGGGAATCGAGACAAGGCGTCAGCATTCGTGTTGGTTTTCCCTTTTTTATGAACTATTGTGTATTAAAATTCTTCTAATTTGAGACGCCATCTGATTAAGCGAGAACCAGGGTCTTTACAATTAAAAAGCCATTGTAGTGGTTTGTGATCTGTTACAATGGTAAATTGGCGCCCGTATAAATATGGACGGAAGGCTTTAGTACCAAAGACAATTGCTAAACATTCTTTTTCTGTTACGCTGTAGTTACATTCGGCTTTATTGAGCGTTCTGGATGAATATGCTATAGGTCGATCCTTCCCTATTTGACCTTGGGAAAGTATTGCGGATACTGCGTAATTAGAGGCGTCGCAAGTAAGTATGAAGGGTTTAGAAAAATCTGGGTATGCTAATACTGGAGCTGTAGTTAATTTATTCTTTAGTGTTTCGAAAGCGAGCTGTTGTTCGTTATGCCAGGAAAAGGGTGTGTCCTTTTTTAGAAGCGAGGTTAGTGGTTTGGCGAGTTTGGAGAAATCTGGAATTAATCTTCTGTAGTACGAAACGAGACCAAGGAAACTTTTAATATCCTTAGGTGATCCAGGGACTGGAAATTCGGCGACTGCTTTGACCTTTTCAGGATTGGGTTTGACCCCATCATTGTTAATGAGGTGGCCTAAATATGCCACTTCCTTGCGCATGAACTCACATTTGTCTGGTTGGAGTTTTAAATTGAATGATCTGAGTCTATCGAATATTGCAATAAGATTTTGGACGTGAGACGGGAGATCGGGTGAGTAGGAGACTATGTCATCTAAGTATACAAAGCATCTATATCCTTGAAGGCCGGAAAGACATGTATTCATTTCTTTTTTGAATGTGGCAGGGGCGTTAAATGCGATTATCTCGGAAACTAAAACCCTCCATAAGGTCCCTTCTCCCAGATAACGTCACATATGGGCGAAATACTTTATATTATGGCAAAGCAACATTTGCCGGGACAGCTAGTAGTTATATAATTTAAGAGTCCTAAGAGTAATGAAATCCTTTCCATCTCTGTTAGCTACCACTTTCGAAATTTTTCGTAGATAAAAATGTTGTTCGTCTTATCAAAATGAAGATACTCACAAAAAAATTGCTTGATAGTGATAAAAAAAATGTTTTAGGTAACCGGAACTATTACATTGAATTAACGTAAAAAATATGTGTAAATTTAAAGCCACATTCATTGTAGAAAAGGTGACATTCATTCATTGTAGAAACCCCAGAAATAAGCACAAGCTAGATTTGCGGATGATCAGACTTAGTAAAGTCAGTAAATCTTTTAAAGGTCAATGTATACGCCTTTTCAATAAAATCCCAGAAAACGTTCAAAATCTTTCCATTAATAAATTTAAGAAAGTAGTCAAAGAGCGTTTGTGTGCCAAAGCCTATTATAAGGTCAATGATTTCATAAATGATGGCACATCTTGGGAGTAGGATGGCTGCTTGCAAGGCTACCTACACTATTGTATGACTTACAATTATGTATGTGTCTTGACATTGTATATTTTAAGTAACAGCATTGTAAATTTTATTTAATTTTAAAAGATTTTTTTTTCTCACTTTTTTTGGTAAAAAAGTGGGCCCGTGTGAGTTTCTTACGCCGGTTCTTCCCGCCGGGTTAGTTACCGAACCGGTGGTAGGCACCAGTAGTATCAACATTCTGAAAGTATTTTTTTAAAATGTATTCAGAAATAAAACAGTTTTTTTTTAACATAAGCCGACCAAATGACGTAGGTCTGTTAACTGCCTAGGAATCAATTTCCTCGGGTATGCATATGTAAGCTGCAGGAGCCTAGGTTATTTTGTAGCGAGTAATAAGAATTTTATTTTAGTACTTTAGTATACCTACATTCCGTATGTTATTTTAATATTATGACAAATCTTATGCTAATTGCAAGCACAGAATACATAATTAGTACCTTACGGTACAAAAGTTTCACTCCTGAGTTTAGGTATGATAAACGCAAGCATCCGGTCACCGAACTAGTCTCAATAGGCTGGCACTCGCTCGACTTGTCGCACACGCAACGCACGCATCACGCAAAAGTCCGCCGCGCCGCTCGCTTGACAGCCCTGGCAGATTGGAGCGAGATGGCAGATAGTTATTGTACTATAAACGCTAAACGCTATGCAAAAGGTTGAAATTAGGTTGTTTTCCAGAATAGTAGGTAAATATCTCGGCGATTTCGCGCCGTTTGTATGGAAGTGAGACAGGCTTGTTGCAAGGACGCAATGCTCAAAAACTTAGCTTAAAATATAAATTTTTTTCGTTAGCTACTTATTCTAAGCGGGCCCTTAGACGATCAATTTTATTGTGCAATATTACGTATTGTGCTATATCACGTACTAGCTGTTGCCCGCGACTTCGTCCGCGTGGACTTCAGTTTATAGCGCGCGGTGTCAAGTGCTTTTTAAAATCCTGGTACCCCTTAAATCAAAATAATTACCCAAAAACAGCTGTGCAGTGTGCACATAACATTTCAATTTTTCAAATTAACATTTATTTATATACCAAAAAAGCTTATTTAGCCCCCCATTACACAACTTTAGCTTTACCCATAAACTATTTATCATTGGTTGGTTTAAGGTTACGTCACTGCAATATGCATAGATAAAGTACTGAGTAGTGAATTATTTAATAACGTGTAAAATAAAGATAAATTTTACAAACTAACTTATTTTTACAAATTTACGCATTTTCACCCTTTTTCCAGTTAAAAAGTAGCCTATGTCCTTTCTCAGGCTTTAGACTGTGTACAAAATTTCATTACAATCGGTTCAGTAGTTTTGGCGTAAAAGCGAGACAGACAGATACTTTCGCGTTTATAATATTAGTATAGATTGTGCAATATTATTGACCGTCTAGGATTATTGAACGCGCCCACCTTTTAATCTTACTGTCAAATAAGTTGTTCAATAATATTGCACAATAAAATTAATCGTTTAGGGGCCCACTTAAACTAGGTATGTTAACATTAATGACCTTATACATATTACGGTAAAGGTTGAAGCGGTACGAGACGGTGAGCATCGCGGGCGCGGCGCCGGCGGTGCAGCTGAGCGACGCGCCGCCGCGCCCCGACCCGCCGCGTGACATCCGACACGCCAAGGAGCTCATCAAGCGGCAGCTGGCTAACGGCCTGCGACTCACGTGAGTGATACACAATAATAACCATAAACCATAATAGTATTTATAATTATTATGTTGAAAATTGTTAGATGTCTTTAAAGTCGATGATAATAAGCTATTTTTAACGACTTGATTAATAAGTTTAGTTATCGGACTGTTATCTGATATTGCAGTGCGGGCGAGGGTCGGCGGTTGTTCGGGTTATACCTGACGCACGTGCTGAAGCGTCTATCGCGCGCACAGGACGGGGCGGGGGGCGGGGCGGGGAGCGAGGCGGCGCTCGTGCTGCGCTTCCTGCGGCGGGCGAGCGGCGCGCTGCGGACGCCGTACCGCGTGCGCGCGCCGCCGCCCACGATGTGCGACAAGGACCGCTGCGCTGTCGTCGCCAGCCACCTCAACGACTTCCTCTACATGTACTGCCGTGAAACTGACCTCTACACCGACAGCGATGATGACACCGGCTGCGTCCCCAATATCCACTTCGCACAGTTCCTGTATGCTGCCAGGTGATGCTCGGTTCAAATACAAATAAGTGACTGTTCTTTATTTAATAGTTTGAGTATATCTGTTTGTTTATTCCGGATACTACTGGAACGGTTGAAACCACGGCGCGTCCACATTTGTATCATTTGCGCGATCAGATCTCCGTCGCGATCATCGCGCCGTATCAAGTATGCGTATCATAGTGTGGACGCCTATTAGATCATTCTGCCCATCATGCGCGTATTTGATACGACACGTATCAGATACGCGGTTAGTAACGATCGGGGCGTATAATGATACGCGTATCATTTTGACACGCTTCGATGATACGCGACGGAGATCTGATCGCACAAATGATACAAATGTGGACGAAGCCGTTCTTTCACTGTCTTATAGGGTTGTTAAATTTCGTCATATTTTCTAAATAAAAATCCTGGGGAGATATTTGATTATGTACTCAATTGTAGTACTACTAGCGAAAACTTTATAATTGGCTTCGTTTTCTACTATAATTGTACTTCTACTGTAATTTCTGCAAGCTGTGAGTTTTCCGAATAAAATAAATAAACAGCGAGGCGGATCTGGAGGAGGTGTTACTGGCGGTGCTGCGCGCGGACAAGTACGTGGCGACGTTCCTCGACGACGGACGCGGCGCCGCGCTCAGCGTGGACCTGCCGCCCGCGCGCCGCGCGCACGCCACGCGCCCCGACCGCCCCGCCCTGCTGCGGCTGCTCGCTGCGCTCACGCACCGCAACTGCCGAAGATATAGGTTAGAATGCTTATGTTATGTTTGGCTATACATATTTTATCGAGACCATCGACTCGTTCGAATATCCTCCGCCGTTTCGGCTCGCTGGGCTAAGTCCAAACCGGTGTTGAGCATCATGAAGATTTTCAGTAAATATTTTGTTAGTCAACCTCAGCTGTAACTTCATGTTTTATTCATGCTATAAGGTGGCTCAATCGCGATTAAAAATATTACGCATTATTGTTAGACCAGAAACAAAGGAACAATTACCTTAGCATAAATAAGGCTAAGTAGCTATTACATACACACATACATTACATTAGTTCATATTTTAAACAGTAGAAAAACATTTTTCAGGTCGGACGACGAGACATCGGAGACCTCAACTCGGTCGGACCCGGACGAGTCGTCGACCCAGGACTCCGAGTCGGTTCTCGTCGACTCCGCCGCCGTCCTCAAACACTCACTCATGGAGGAGAAACCGCTTAACGAAGCACTAAAGTTTGCAAAGTCATAACAGACATTGTAACACTTCAATCTTTCCAAATATTCGATGACATCGCGTCTTCACTCTTCACAATCCATCTTCGGTATTATGATATTAATTTATAATGGTGACAGTGAAATGATTTGATTACGCATTGAAATCTAGTTCGTAAGAGCCCACTGAGGTTTTTAAAACACTGCTAAAAATATTTTGTTAAGCGACTGTTGAAAGTAGAACGCTATTATATATTTTTAATACATTCAAATCTTATCTAAGTAAAAGAAAGTAATTGATGAAAAAATTGGTAAGTTAAAAAAAATTGGTAAGTAAGTTTATAAACAAATTTATGAGAATCGGACTAAGTAAAATTCCTTTTGAGTAATATTTTGAATATACTGTTTTAAAATAATTCATGATATTGTTTAACAATATCTAGTTTATTACTAGTTATTATAGACTTAGTAGTACATTGAATTCGCTAGTCATGATGAGTGATTGAATATTAAAGTAATTATTTTATTATTTCAAATTATGTATATCGTTAATAAATAAAGCACCTACTATCAATATAAACACGATAACGTAGTGCAAACGCAATTTTAAAGTGGTATAATTGTATCATTACTAATTACGATGTAAGAGAGTTTTTACGTAATCCGATGCGATATGGTACCAACGTAAACGACAGGCCGCTTATGAATTATGATACGCAACTGCGTGATAAACTAGCTAGCATGGCCTGGGATATGGGATATCAGCCTACGATACTGATATCGGATCAGATAATGGATCTTTCAATTAACAAAACTGCCAATTGGCATTGTCCAAGTCATGTAATTAAGTGGTCACTCCGAGTGTTAATAGTATTAATGATCTGTGGTCGATATGCTTAAGGTTTCGAATCGTCTAGTCTTAGTGATCGTATAGCTAAAATAGAATTTATTTTTTTAGTATAAACTCTACCTGCCCTAAAAATTGTTTGCGATAGCGACACGCAATATCATGTAGCCTTATTTTGCTAAGAGCTGAGAGGTGATAAGTTCCTTATGTGATATCACGAGAGGACGCGGGGATGGTAAATAGATAGAATTTTTAATGTTTAGAAATAAATTATTGTAGAGTAGGATTAAACACAATTTCATGTTGGGTAACTTGATAACACTGATGTTAGGTGACAATTTGACAAATAAATCATCAAATTACGTAATATACAAAGAGAATATAATCACTACGTTTGTATTATAAAAGTAAATTATTGTCGAGATTGTATACAATATATAGCTTGACCTGGAAATAGGAAAATATTGCCAAAGTGGCCGACAAACGGGACGTCGCATTGTGTCAAATTCAGACGACAGATCACAATTGGCTGCTGTTTAGCATTGGTGATCCATTCCACATAAAATTTTTTGAGTTAATAATGCAGTTTTATTCTTTAGTGTTTAAATATTTAGTAGTAAATTTAGTAAAAAAAAATTATACACAAAACAATTTTTTTTTAGTGTTTAAATATTTTGAAATTAATTTTCGTACAGGAACCTAGGTAATTATTATTTTAAGCTGAAAAATAACTCAAACATGTTAAATATTTTCGTATGAGAAAATGAATTTGGTATTATGTATGTATGAGAATTTCGAGGGTAACCCGGGCTCTTATGAGCCCGTATTCTCTTTTCTACTGCTCTCTTCACACTCACGACCGTCTTTCATATGTTAGGTGAAAAAGGACGATCGCCAAGTTAGCGGGCAGATAGAGGTTTTCTGTTTTTTAAAGGGTTTTTTATATTAAAGTGGTAAAAAGTAATTCCAACATTTTATAGACGACTTTCTCAACAGTGCATTGTATTTTTTTCATACCGTTAAGACGTCAATACAATCCATGAAAAGGTGATATCCTAAACCTTTTACAGCAAAAATCACAAAACTGTCGCGGGTTTAAGTTGGATTATTTAAAGATACTTAAAAAAAATAAAAAATCTAGCTCCAACACTATATTATAATTGAAATGATCTTACATGTTGTGCATTAAAACTTATAGAAATACTGTATTTTAACTGTTAAATCACGTCTGTAAAATCAGCGAAATCGACAAATTTCGTATACGACCTGACATCAATGATGTCAAACGCTCTTGTAATGTTAAACTGTGCCTCGATCTTTAAATCACTAGTACATACCTATGCTTACCGTTTACACCAAAGACGTAATGTACTCAACCTGTACTGTACTTAATAAAAATATATTTACAAAACCAGTCACTTTTAAGAGGAAACTAGAGGGTGCTAGAGAAAGGTAAAATCGTTTGTAAACAACCGGGACTTAAGAATGTGCAACACCATGCCAAAAGTAAGCTCAATGTTTTTAAAAGCAGCCATAATCTCACTGAATTTGCATTTCTTAAAAACTTTAAAATGTCCATCATAAATTTTTGGAGAATTACAGTTATGCAATAGTCCTAAATCCTAATTATTTACTAGTAAGGCAGCTAGGCGTTGAGACTTGAGTAGTTAGTGCTGTGTACTTAAATTAGAAATGGGTCTGAAATCTACCATTCTCAGAGACTGTCAAAGTTTTCTTAAATATTATATTTTAGTTTTGTTAATAATTATTCGCTTTAAGTTTGAATTATTTATTGTTTGTTATGTTTGGTTTTTTCATTAGCAGAAAATAACGAAGGTCTTAATGTACGCGAATGTTGCTACTTCATGTTAAGAATCGCACTTGGTTTATTTTATGAGATTTTATTGGTTATCCATGCTTATTTATTATGATGGCACTTCACATGGCTATTTGTATTTGCGTATTTGATTTATTCGCCAATCACCATGTGTAGGCGGTGTTTGACAAAGTATTGGCCTTATTTACCTATTTGAACAGAATACATGACCAATACCAAATACGCGTCGGTTTTTAACGCATATCAAAAGAGTCAAATAGGCTAGTAAACAAAACAAGTAAAAGTTTGGTATTTAACTTCCATGTGTAGAAGGCCGTATTTGCCTTTATTTGCTTGTGTATACGTCAATAATTTTGCCAAATGCAACAAATAGCCAATAGCAAATACCAATAGCCACGTGAAGCGCCACCATTATACAGGACAAGAATCTAGATAATTTGATGATACTAAGCATTATTATAATTATTATTTATTATACTGTAAATTATAAAAGATCTGTCAAATGGCATTTGTATTAGAGCGCGGCAACACTACACGTGCGCGTTGCGTCGACGGATAGGAATAACGAAGATTTCCGTCTGATTCAAAGCACTAAAGAATATTATATCTAGCTTTGTGATGTCTAATATTAAATTGCATTGCTCTTTTTGCTGCTTTTAAATGTTGGTATTTCGAACCAAAGTATTCATAAAATTAAATTTTGATTATGTTTACTAGGGGGGTATTAGATTATCATTCATATTGGATCCTAGATCATTGACTCATTTATATTGGATAATGTAATATAGATAAATGATTCATTTCTTCCTTGATCATAGATTTTTGACGTTTGCTGAGAGATTGGATCCAATACGGTCATAGAAATTGGTGTTGCCAGTTATTTAATATAAAAAAAGAGTTTTTAATTTCTTGTTCGCTAATAAGTTTCAAATAATGTAATGTAATTCTTTTTCTAATTATACACTTGAATAATCTTGCTGAAATAACATAAAACAAGCCATATTAAAAATGACGATGTCTTTTGACAAATCGAATTCTCTGAGATCTAGTAACACTGATGTCAAAACCTGTCAGCGTTAGCGCTCCCCATTGGCTATTGAAACCACATATGACGTAAAATAGGATCAATGTTATATGATAATGTACTAAGCAAATATGATCAAATGATCATTTTTATTGGATCCTATAAATGATCCAATATAAATGATAATGTAATACCCTCCCTACTGGGTGGTTTGCCCAATATTAATTTTATTAAAAATAATTTAACAAGGGGAGATAATTATTATGATAGAGAGAGAGAGACAAAATTTTAATTAAAAATTTGAATGTGGATGTGCATTCACATGGCCTTATCAAGATTGTACCTGGGTCCTGGACCATAGTGAAACTGACATGTCAATGTAGTGCCATACGCTGCATGCAACCAACAGTTCAAAAGCAATAAGCTTTGCTTAGGTGATGTGATAAAATATGTAATAATGAATTTAATGTACATCATCTGCAGATATATTTTCAATATGCTGAATACAATAATATGATAATCATAAATTGTTTTATTTATTCTGTTTTGTGGTATCAGAAATACACAACTTTTCTTCTTCATTTTTAAACCTTTTAATACAAATTCTACCCATATAACAGTCACACCCAATTTAGTACTCAGTACATTTCAAACACATTTTGCACACATAATAAAAAGAAGAATCAATTAGGATAAGATGGTAACAATCAGTGATTAATGATATTAAAACAATACTTTTTCCTAAGTTATTATAATATTAAAAAGCCAAAAAAAAAATCTTATTTTTTATTAACACTTCAACTCCCCGAGAACAATAGATTTCCAAGAATCCACAATCGAAGGATCATTTTATCATAATAATTGTCAATGATTTCATAGGGTGGGTTGCCAGCTTACTTTAACTATAACTACAGTGCAAAATGTCAAATCTTTGGTCAAGGACACCATATTATAACGATAACCATAACCGCTTAAGGGGCCGGGTTACCCTCGAAATTCTCATACAAACGTAATACCAAAATCATTTTGTCATACGAAAATATTTAACATGTTTGAGTTATTTTTCAGCTTAAAATAGTAATTACCTAGGTTCCTGAACAAAAATTAACTTCAAAATATTTACACACTAAAAAATATAAGCGATTACATTTCATAAATTTTTACGCCATTGTCGACATACTTTTCGCACACTTGTTTTATATTAAAAACTCATCGAATCGTAATGTATTTTTCCTGGGAACACAGCTTATATTGTGTAGTTACAGAATGTCTTCAAAAGAATGGCAATATAATAAATTTTCATTCATCATTTTTGGTATTCGTAAACGCAACGAAATTTCTCTATAATTTCCAACATGGTATCGTGCCGATCCGCTCACACGACAGAGCGCGGCAACGGGCGGGAGGCGCGTTCAGGGTGGCGGAGTGTTGTAACCGGTGCACGTGACAATAATTCATTCAAGGCATTCATTATCCAAGTACAATATTCCCTCAAGCTCCAAGCGGTCGCATGCGACCGCGCGCGCGATAACAGTAGATTTCCAAGAATCCGCGATCGAGAGAATGTTATTGTTGTTGAATGTTGATTTCGAAAATTTTTATGTGATACTTGAAGACAATTGCTTGAACAACTTGCTTTTATTGCTTAAACTTTTGATAATAATTAATAATGGATACCGAAAGGTGGGATGTATGATGTATCACACAGTAGTTTAAAATAAATAATAATTATGAATATCATAAATCATAATATTATTATTTTCTTATATACTGTATTTTGTAAATAACGTTTAGGAATATTAGCGATAGTCATAATATTATAATATGATTATACAATATACATTGATATTATGTATAATTAATTTCGTTAGTCTCGCTAAAACTCGAGAACTCCTGAACAGACTTGCTAATTTCTGTCTTGAAATAAAATAAAATATAAAAGTGAACTTGTATTCTAAGTTTGTATACCTATGTTTGTATATTTTATTTTAGTTTGTATTTTTAGTAATTATTTCCTGATGTCAGTTTTATTCAATTAAATAATATAAATACTTTACTAATTAAATAATATTATTATAAAGCGGAAGAGTTTGTTTGTTTGTTTGAACGCGCTAATCTCAGGAACTACTGGTCCGATTTGAAAAATTATTTCAGTGTTAGCCCATTTATCGAGAAAGGCTACAGGCTATATTTTATCACGCTACGATTAATAGAAGCGAAGAAATAGATATTCCATACTAGCTGTTGCCCGAGACTTCGTCCGCGTTAGCATAGTAGTTCACATCCCAAGTAGGTATTAATATTTATTGTACAAAAATATTCAATGTACAGAATTGACTTTCCTATGACTTTATTATAATATAGCTGTTGCCCGCGACTTCGTTCGCATTATCATAGTACTTAGATCACATCCCAAGTATTATTTTTTGTACAAAAATATTCAATGTACAGAATTGACTTTCCTACGATTTTATTATTCGGCTTCGCTTGCGTAATTTAGGAATTTCACGCAACCGTACATTTTTCCGCAAAAAATAGCCTATGTCCCTTCAGGTGGTCTATTCTTTATGTTTGCCAAATAACATAAAAATTGCTCCAGTAGATCTTAAGATAATAAGCAATTTCATATAACTTCCCCCGTTTTTCCACATTTTTCTCTATTTCTTCACTCCAATTAATTTTAGCGTTATAAAATATAGCCTATAGCCTTCCTCGATAAATGGGCTATCTAACACTGAACAGCAACAGCTAGTAATTAATAATACTCTTTTGATTTTTAGGCTTCCGTAGCCAAATGGCAAAAAACAGAACCCTAATAGATTCGTCATGTCTGTGTGTCTGTCTGTCCGTATGTCACAGCCACTTTTCTCCGAAACTATAAAAAAAACCTTATAATTTCATAAAAATAAACCTTATTGTTGCTGCGGATTGCGGAACCATTTATGGGCGAGTCCAACTCGCACTTGTCCGATTTTATTATTTTGAATGATAACAATGTGAGGAATATTTGGAGTAGCCTTTTTTCTGTTTTTGAAACTTTATTGTTACGTACTGTCTTTTAATAATTTTTAAATAAAAGCGTCGACCTCTGTGGCGCAATGGTTGAGCGCATGGTAGCTCAAGCCGGGGGTCGCTGGTTCGAAATTCGAATCCCACCGACGGAACAAAACGTTTTCCTGGGTCATGACTCATGACTCATGTATGTGTATTAAATATGTGTATAATAATATTGTAAAAACTAGATGACGCCCGCAACTCTGTTGCGCCAAAACTAGTTTATCGCGCGGAAACCGTGCATTTTTTTCGGGATAAAAAGTATTATATGTCAAAGGACAAAGACTCGGGACCGCCTCAAAGTATCTCCATGCCAAATTTCAGCAAAATCGGTTCAGCGGTTTGGGCGTGAAGAGGTAATAAGCTATTAACAGACAGACAAACAGACACACTTTTTTATTAATTTTTTACAATTAGTATGGAAGTATGGATCTTAAATAAGTTGAGTATAATAAAAAGGAAATCTATATCTAAATAATCCTTCAGGCCCCGCGCGAGCACCGGTGATCGCGACAACAATAGAATACAATAGCAATTCCTGGAAATTCCGACTGAAGTAATATTATAGGTACTTATTATAAAACAAAGTCCCTTTTTTCCCTCATGTCCCTTTGTTCCCTTTAATCTTTAAAACTACGCAACGGATTTTGATGATTCTTTCAGTGTTAGATAGCCCATTTATCGAGGAAGGCTATAGGCTATATTTTATCACGCTAAGACTAATAGGAGCGAAGAAATAGAGGAAAATGTGGAAAAAAACGGGGGAAATTATTTGAAAGGGCTAACTTGAACGCGCTAATCTCAGGAACACTGGTCTGATTTGAAAAATTCTTTCAGTGTTAGTTCCTATTTATTGAGGAAGGCTATAGAGTATAGGCTATATTTTATCACGCTAAGACTAATAGGAGTATGTGGATAAAACGTTGGAAATTATTTGAAACGGGGGAAAATTATCTCGCGAATTACTGAGCAATTTTTATGTTATTTGGCACAGATAAGAAGTAGATCATAGGCTAAGAAGTAGATCATAGGATAGATAGATAGATTTTAATCATTTTTTCAGTGGCTATATATTTTATACCCGTGCGACGCCGGGGCGGGTCGCTAGTATAAATTATAATATATTCGGTATTATATGTCTGGTACTTGTAAGTTCTAACACAAGTCCTTAGTGTACTTAGCACGGGGCCAGGCTGACGTGGTGTGATTTGTGAAGAGTCCAATGTAGATATTATAGTAAGTATATTATTTTAATATATTATGTAGAATCTGTATTCTGTTCAGTTCAGTGACAAGATCGACGACACTACGCCCGCGCCCGTATTCCTACTATTCCAATATATAAAACAACCACAAAAACAATATTGTTAATGATTCATGAAACAATAAAATATAATACTTCGCAAATCGCAACAAACGCACGGCTTGAATAACTTGATCAGAGTAAAATAATAATGAATGACGACGCACGCACACATATAATACGCTGCCGGAGGCCCGCGGGGGTACCCCGTACCCCGCGCGCAATAGCGAGACAGCAACATATAAAACTTGTACTGGCGCGGTATCGAATTTCATTTTTTCGAGCGCGTCACCCGAGCCCTTAAACCTATATCAAATTTTTTTCGTGAAAATTTGCAATGGATCACAGTGTTGTTATAACCAATATTTTTCCTGTAGATTTTTACGGATAATTCATTTTTTATACTGTTACTCTAGCTTTAACAAAAAAATAAACGCAACAGACATCTGTCAAATTCTGTGGTCAAAGTTAAGTTAGCCTTAACTATAACCATAACTTAAACCACGCCTCTGGTGCAACCCACCCATAGTATAGCAAAATAGACTAGAGATAAACTACGATAACATGGCACTCCCCTCCAAATGACTGTTTCAATGTGTGTAGTCACATCCTTATGAAAGAGTTTGTATGTAGTAAGTATTCAACCAATCACAGTACACATAATATTTCAGTTAATGTCACTTATTACCAAGATTTGTTGGTCAACTAATCATAACTAGCCTACCGCGGAAGACAACGCACTTCAAACGTTTGAATTTTGGAGGGGCGCGCCATGTTATCATAGTTCTGCCCCCGATAGTAAGAAGGCATCTAACAAATTTGTTAAAAATTGAGTTATATACAATGTGTCCCGACACCGGTGTCCGATCCTTTAATGTCATGATCTATGGCATATTTTATCGACAAATTGGCTCTCAAATTTTTTTTCTCTCTCAAGGTTGTAAAATGGCAGCCATTTTAGTTTTTCTCAGGCTTTCACACTAATCTGACCAGAACTGATATCCTATGAAGATAAAAAAGGTCTCATTTGATAGCTAAATTTGTGGACTACGCTTACACAGGCAATATGTTATAAATTTCGTGGAATTAAACATAGAAAAACCTAATTTTAAGAAAAAAAATGTGTATTTTATTAATGGCTTTCTGTGAAAAATCTAGCACATTAAACTGGTCCTTTTTTATTTTTAAAACATAGAGGAAGTTTTCATCTTCTAAAATTCTTTTACTTCAATGCTCTAAGTGCGATAGTTTAGAAGTTATATGATATATATAGAGGAAGTTTTCATCTTCTAAAATTCTTTTACTTCAATGCTCTAAGTCAGTTTAGAAGTTATAACGATTTTCTTATGATGAGGTGGTCAGATCAGTATGAAGCCAGAGAATTTTTTTTTTCAAAAGTTAGAGAAAAAAACAACATGAAAGCCAATTTGTCACTAATATAAACCCATACATCATGAGTTCAAAATTTTTTTCTACAACTTTTGAAAAAAAAAATTCTCTGGCTTCATACTATTCTGACCACCTCATCATAAGAAAATCGTTATAACTTCTAAACTATCTGACTTAGAGCATTGAAATAAAAGAATTTAAGAAGATATCTTTTTAAAATAAAAAAGAACCAGTTTAATCTGCTAGATTTTTCACAAAAAGCCATTAATAAAAAATACAGTTTATTTTTTTCTTAAACTTGGGTTTTTCTATGTTTAATTTCACGAAATTTATAACATATTGCGTATGTAAGCGTAGTCCACAAATTCAGCTATCAAATGAGACCTTTTTTATCTTCATAGGATATTTACATGAGAAGTACTGGTCAGATTAGTGTGAAAGCCCGAGAAAAATTAAAATGGCTGCCATTTTACAACTGTGAGAGAGAAAAAATTTTAGAGCCAATTTGTCGATAAAATATGCCATGCCATAGATCATGACATTAAGGGATCGGACATGGGTGTCGGGACACATTGTATATTGCCGGATTCAGGAAGAAAAGTCGCATCTTTCTGTATTTTACTTTTTTTTCTATCTAGTGCCATTTCGATTTATAACGAAATAGGTCGCATCTGTATGCATGTTTATACCTATTTTAAGATGAAAAGACGGTTTTATACAAAACTTAATTAAATAGTCGTATTTACACAAATATGTCTATTTCCGTTATGATTCCTCTAGGAGTTCGGTAATTAAGTCGTATATTATATTGTAAGTTTCACACGCAATTGAAAAGGCGCAAGTAACCATTTGTGCCTTTATACTCTTTTTGGAAACTTATCTTTTACTAAGTAAGTACGTCTACATCTACCATAAGCGCCCTAGCGCCCTTGCTATGAAACTTATAAAAAAAGGCACATATAACCACATGCGCCCTTTTTTATAAAAATATTTAAAAATATAATAACGAGTTGTAAGAAAAAAAGTAGAAAAAAAGGCATTTGAGGATGAAAGGGCACATATGGCTAGATGCGTTTATTCAACCTAGTTTTTAAAATTTATTACAATGGTTTTTGCTAAAAAGAAAAAGTTTTATCGAGTTTTTAAGTAAATAAATTAAAAATAATATTAATTTTATTCATTAGTATTAATCCTTCAGGCCCCGCGCGAGCACCGGTGATCGCGACAACAATAGAATACAATAGCAATTCCTGGAAATTCCGACTGAAGTATTAAAGACAATCAATATGGCCACAATTTCCAATAAGATTTTTTAAATTATCTTAATAAACTAAAAGACAGTAAACGATTTCCCATTTCGTTCACTAAATGCATTTTTCTCAGATTTAACTTTATGTTAGATGCTTATTCTTACTATCGGGGGCAGAGTTGATCTCTACTTATTATTATTTATCACTATATTAATCTAAATATCTTCAGAGTTCTGCAGAGTCAATATTCCCTGATACTCCATTTCTTTATACATGATATCCTGATTTAATGTGTGCAAGATGTCTTGGAATCTTTGCCGCAATGCCAAATTCCCCATGCCCGCTATCTCATGCTGGGTTCTCTGTCTTCTCTGTTTGAGTTCGTCCAGCTCCTCCTTAAGCTGTTCAGCCCTAAGGGTCATGCTGTCCTTGTGCATGTCACGTTGGTAGTCACCATCGTCCTCTGAAGACAGGGTACTCTTCAACCCCGACGTAGAGGGCATTGAATCTCTCGGCTTGTAGGATTTTTTTTTTGGCCCTTGGGAGGTGTTAAACATTTGGGAGTCAAATTCAATAGGTAAAGAATTTCTTTTAGAGGAGATCTCCCCTATCCCCATCATAGAAGTGTTGTCAGACATGCGACTGTCATATGGTGACATTCCATTGTCCTCCATATTAGCCCGTGCATTATCATCTTCGCCATCGCTGTCACTGACGGCACCACCAAATATGTCCACTACATTTGAAGGATTAGAGTTAGAGGTAACTGTTGCAGTTGGTGCTTCCTTCTTAACATTACGTTCCACTTTAGGTTTCTTTTCTGGTTTGTTTGAAGATGGTTTTTCTGGTTTAGAGTGTTGCTCATCATCCTCCTGAATAACTTCCCACGTGAAACTAACAGCTTCGTTGTCAGCTCTGAGTAATCTTTTTACTTCCTTTTCTATTTCCGGTGCTTCTACATATTTTTTCTTCAATGTTTTCCTGAACCTACGTTTCCTTACATTTTTTGTTGGAGGTGTAATTCCATGAGCCCAAAGAAATTTTTTGTCTACTTTATAGGGATCTTTCTTTTTGTTTTTTGTAGGAGATTCTTCCTCTGTTGGCGTCTGATCCGCCTCTTCTTTACATATCATCATTTGGCACAAGTCGGCAGTTTTATAAAAGCTCTTGTTGTCTATTGTTTTAAGGGATTCAACGATTGTTGGCAGGTCAACAATTTTAGCATGCATTAACCAGTGATCAAATCTGACTTCTCCATGTCTCATATCGTTTTCTATCTGAATCGTTAAGCGATTTTTCAAATTTTCACCAGTTTTTAAAACATCCCTCAGAACTTTTGCTGGTTCTTCGGGTAATCTTAAGATAAATTGGGACTCTAACTCAGTCGGATACTCTACGTCCCTCCTATCGCGATTCATTTTTTGAAGCTTTATTTAAAACAGAAAATACTTTCAAAAATATATTTTGCTAAAATTTCAAGACAATTTTTTACTTTTCTGCACTGGTTTTCTTTTTCTTAAAAATTTCTTTGTTTCCACTATCCGCAGTAGTATCGCAGTAGTTTGAAGTAGAATTTGACAGCAGTTTGACAGTGACAATGGTGACAATAACATTTTGAGTGACATTGACGTCTTAATTTTTTTTTTCTTTTTTCTTATTATGGCGCTCGGCTTTTTAAGGCTGACTTACATTCATACAGTAGCTGGCGCCAGCATCACTGGTTCCGTCGCTGCACTGGCACTGGCACTTGATCGCATCGTTTACACGCGTCCAGTGGTCAATTCTACTTTTTTGTGGTGACTACACGTTTGCATTCTCAAAAAATGAGTATTTCACAAAAATTTAGGAAATTGAAAACATTGTCTAAAAATCTTTGTGCGTTATTACTAGACAAGCTGACAAATATGATCAGAATATAACCACTTTTTAGATAACGTTTTTGATATGTTGATCGTTGAATAAACAAAACGCGTGGTAACTGTATGATTAAGCGCCAGCGACTGGCGTTCACTGGCACGTAGTGTTTATACAGATCCAGTGCCACTGGCACGGGATGCGCGGCGTGCGGGGGGGCGTTCACTGGATCGAAAAATAGGCAGCCGGTCTATTTCGATCCAGTGCTGGATACTGGATGCTGGACTGGATTGAAACATGTTTACATTGATACAGTGCTGATCCAGCGACGGAATCCAGTGATGCTGGCGCCAGCTACTGTATCAATGTAAATCAGCTTTTAATCATGGCCAGACTTGCAGGCCTGCACGGCGGACTGCAACAGGACTGCAATGCAGGATAGTGAATGGGCCCTTTTAGTATACCCCACCCCAAGTAATTTTAAATATTATCATTTTGATTTTTTGGGGACTTTTGGTTGAATTTTAGTGGGTTGAAACTACAAACTATATAGAATGCTAACGCATGTTGAAACTTGAAGTTGCTTTAGGGGGAAAATGTTTTGAATAGTTGGCAACACTGCCGGGCTGGGTCCACAACGATTCTCTGCAGCCCTCCTTGTGAGTATAGTATTCGTTGCTGCAGCCTATCATGACTTTTTCTTCCTTAAATTTTGGTTTTTCTATCTTTAATTTTCGAAATTCCGTATTGCCTGTGTACGCGTAGTCCATAGGATATTTACATGAGAAGTATTGGCCAGATTAGTGTGAAAGCCGGAGAAAAACTAAAATGGCTGCCATTTTACAACCGTGAGAGAGAGAAAAAATTTGAGAGCCAATTTATTAATAAAATATGCCATACATCACGACATTAAAGGATCGGACACCGGTGTCGCGACACATTGAATATGGCGCGTTTTCGACCGAAGGCACCGGTTAACCTGAAGTGATACTTTGACCGCGCGCTCTCCGCCCTCTTTATCGGAAACGGTTCACCGTATAAAATTTTTTTTTGCCAAAAGTTGTAGAGAATTTTGTATTGTACATTATGGTAATACACACAAATAGCAAAAAACCCATAGGTTCCTGAGATTAGCGCGTTCAAGTTAGCCCATTTAAATAATTTTCCCCGTTTTTTCCTCATTTTCCTCTATTTCTTCGCTCCTATAAGTCTTAGCGTGATAAAATATAGCCTGTAGCCTTCCTCGATAAATGGGCTATCTAACACTGAAAATCATCAAAATCCGTTGCGTAGTTTTAAAGATTAAAGGGAACAAAAGGAGATGAGGGAAAAAAGCGACTTTGTTTTATAATAATATATATGTATAGATAGGGTTTCGGTGACGGTGGCCGATTTCATTGAAACCAAGGCCAGTTACGCAGAAGTCAGAACACTCTCTATTCCTTTTACTTTCATAACCCAGTGGGACGAACGACCGACACGACTGGCGAGAGATCAGGCGCAGGACCGACTTTTTACATGCCCATCCGACGCATGGATCATCTTACTTGTCAGACAATCAGCCTACATTGTCCTAGCCAAACTTGGAAATAACATGTAACATGAAATAATATTTGCTATTATAGAACTAACTCCAAACAATTTAATATAACTAAACTTAAGGACAGGTGTATGTACTTAGACTGCATTTTCTTTTTTAAAATAATTCATAATCATGTTAATTCGCAGAACTTGCTAGAAAAAATAACATATAGCATTCCAGGTCACTTCTTACGTTCTCATAATTTAATTTATTTTATATAGTATGCCCACTCAAACTATGCTAAACACAGCTTTTTCAGGCGAGTAACTACCAAAGTATTGTAATAATAACTTACACCATATAGACCCTTTTTGTCATTCTATAAACAAAATAAAAAACTTACTCAAAACAGAATTTACTATAATTAGTTATTACGTTTTATACTATTTTCAATCTTAGGATTTTTGTAAGCCCTACTTAATGTAAATTATAATTATACAGGGCGCAATTTAACCTTCCTGCCAATTTTTTTCCAGGGCATAGGTATCATTAGGAGAGTCAATTTAACCAAAAAAATTGGGTGTTATTTTTTTTTCAATGACATATTTTGACCCATTTAAAATCGTTGCAGAATGGTCAATCGCGGCGCGGGGGAATGATCGGGGGTGACACGGGATGAGACGCGCGCGCGGGGGCACGTCACGCGCGGCCGGCGCATCGTGTCCATTAATTGTAGTGTTTTTTAGGATAACTCGCGGAAGCTATTTCTCAACATTTTAGTACTGAGTGACTATAAAAGAAAAAATACGTGTACTTTTATTTTTCACAAGGATCAATGTATCATAATTTGGCAGGAAGGTTTAATTTACTACACCCTATATATTAAAATATGCAAAAAAATTTATATTTTATAAAAATTTGTATAAACAAGTATACAATATAATGTTGCTTATTTGTATGAACGTTTTATGAGTTTCATGTTTCTGTAAATTTTGTTTTTTTTTAAATTTTTGTAAACACACACATACACACACACACACACACACACACACACACACACACACACACACACACACACGTACACATACACGAACCCTAGTAGAACTAATTTTCTGATCCCAAGACTTTTGTCGTAGGGCTAGAGTTCTAAACAAACACTACAATTTTATGTAACATTACACACGATCAACCAATCTTTGTAATTTTTTAAATTTTAATTTAAGAACCTAAAGGTCTTTTTAATGTTAAACTTATATGTAACAGTGCTTTATCGACTGTATGTTGTTCTGAATAAAGAAAATAAAAATAAAAAATGTTTCCAACGCGGGAATCGAACCCACGACCTCCAAGTCAAGAGCCGAGCTCTGAACCACTAGACCATGGAGGTGTTATAGATGCACAGATGGCGTCAATGTAATATTATGGAGCTATGATAGTAATTCATAGTATGAACCATAAAGTTAATGTATAGGTATATTACCTTTATGGTATGAACACAGTGTAAATAAATAATGAAGTTATGAACTTTCAACTTTGGCAGTTCGCGTTCGGTGCTCCGACTCCGACTTCCAAGCCAGAAGTCCAAACTCCAAATGTCGGATTTTGCATGACTATAAAATAAACGATTATTAATCGATTATTTATAACAAAAAAATCGCGTATGAAAATCGATTTTGTCAAATGTGTGTTTTGTATTGACGCGACAGCGGAGCGGCGCAGTCGCGTGGTCGCGTAGGTTTGTGCTAAGCATAAAAAAACAATCGATTTTTAATAGATTTTTTTCATAATCGATTATTTTTTACATCCCTAGACGCGACCCGCCGGCCGCCCGGCGCACAGATTTATGCACAGATTAATATATGTAGCAACTTAGCAAGCTAGATTTATGTATGTAGATACCTCAAGGCTCAATCCTCATTGGCCCAGCGCCTGCCCAGTGTTGCCAATTTAACAACTAGCTTTTGCTTATGTCTTAGCGACTAAAAAAGAGTTTTGACGACAAAAATAGTTTAGCGACTTATCTAGCGACTTTTGAGGTAGGTAAATTAAATCAGTTCTAGAGTCATTATTGCATAAATTTTTAGTCAACTCGATACAGTGCCAAGAGATACATTAGGGAAAACAAACGCACCAAACTTTAAAAAATATATTTAGTGTCTTTAAAAAACATATTCAAATCAAAACATTTGAATTTTCTTCCAAATCTAAGTTTTGTACCTACTTTTAATTTTTTTCACATACTTACCTATCCCAACCTTTCACACTGCATGCCGGTGTGCTCTTCTGCCTCTCCTATACAAAATCCTGCGTTCGCTTCTGGTGGAATTATTTAATTAGCGACTTTCTAGCGACTTTTGATGTTGAGTCACTGACCTCTACAAGAGGTCAGTGTGTTGAGTCTAGCGACTCGACAGTGTTGCCAACTTAGCTACTTTGTAGCTAGATCTACCTATTTTTCGGTATCAGGCAGCTACAATTTTTAAAAAGTTGTAGCTAGATTTTTTAGCTACTTTTTCTAGTTACTTTTCATCTTTCGAGATTCGTAAAGTATTTACCGAGAATCGAAGGAAAGAATGTAAAAATATATATTTTTTAGGGTAAAAACGGGACACTATTACGGAGACTTCGATGTCTCCGTCTGTTTGTCGGTCTTTAGGTTGTATCTCAAAAACCGCTATAGCTATAGACTTCTGAAATTTTCACAGATTGTGTATTTCTGTTGCCGCTTTATCAACCAATACTAAAAATAAAATAAAGTTAATATTTAATTTCCCATACAACAGACGTCATTTTTTTGGCCTTTTTTGCTTGTAGTCAATAAAGGCACCAGGTAGGCACTTGAACTTTGCATAAAATCCTTAATTTTATTTGTACTTTCATAATAAATAATAAAATAAAAATTAAAAAAAAAAAACTTTAAGGGTTCCCATACAAAAAACACAATTTTTGCCTACTTTCGTTCTATAGTGGTACGGAAACCTTCGTGTGCGAGTCCGACTCGCACTTGGCCGGTTATTTTTTTGTCACCAACTAAAAGATACGTTAAGCTCCTATCTACTGACTACTCTAGCGCCAAAAACTGGAAATCTAGCATCTTTTTAGGAGCAATCTAGCCACTTGGTACAGGTAGCAGTTGGCAAAACAGTGTCCGTTACATTTAGCTACTTCTAGCAACTTATTGGGGGAACGAAAACTAGCAATCTAGCAACTTTTGAACAATAATCTAACTACTCGGCAAGGCTAGCAGTTGGTAACACTGCGACTCGAACTTCTAGGAGTTGGCAGCATTGCGGCCCGCCGGCCGCCGCCCGCGTCCGATGTCCGATAACCGCGGACCGCCATCTTGCGATTGTGGTGACTGGTGAAACCGTATATTTTTTCGCACGTGCTAAATAAAATAATTTAAAAGACAAGTGATACTTTTGGAATTCTACAGAATGGTTGCAGTGAGTATATTTTTCATTAAGTAATACATAATGTTTCATCATAAAGTATCATGTTTCATGTATTGCGTCTTTTTTAGCAAACTAAGGTGTTTGTGGGAAGCTTACCCCAAGGATCAAAACCTGAAGATTTGAGAAAGCTTTTTGAACGTTTTGGAGTAGTCACAGAATGTGACATTATGAATAGGTGTGGCTTCGTACATATGCAAACAGAAGATCAAGCGACGGCGGCTATTCGCGCTCTAAACAATTCCAACTTCAATGGCGGTGTTATTACTGTCGAGCGCGGTCGTATCAAAGAACGCGGGCAAAGAGGAGGTCGAGGCGGTATGCGTGGTGGAATGCGGGGATCGATGGATCGCCGAGGTGGAGGCCCAATGCGTGGTCCGCCTCGCGACGCGCCATACCCGCCGATGAGGGACTCCAGGGGCATGGGGCCCATGCGCGGGGCCGACATGAGAGGACCGCCGATGGGCGGTGGAGCTATGAGGAACGGTGGTATGGGTGGCGGCGCTCCTTACGACCGAAGTATGGATCGTTCGATGGGTGGCGGAGGCTACGACGACCGAGGTTACAACGGCTACGGCGGTGAAGATAGGCGAGGTTTCGCATTAATGGATGGTCGTGGTGCCCGAGACCAGTACGGCGCACCCCCGCCGATGTACGGAGACGACAGACGCGGCTACGGCGCGCCCGTCGACGACATGGCAGCGATGTACCCTGATGACAGACGAGCGCCCATGTACCCCGACGAGAGAGACATGATGGACAGGAGAGTGCCCATGAGAGGTGGCCCTATACCAGTTGCCACTGGCTATGACCGAGCACCGCCTAGAGCCGCTGCGATGGGCAATGGAGATATGTACAGTAGAAGGACACCACCAGCAATGTAAGTTTCTTTACATTTACACTCTTAAATAATAAAATTTGATTATTGTGTAGAGCATTTATTAGTTGCAGAAATAAGGACAAAATTTTGTCTATAAAGTAAAAAAACCTATATTTTGGAGGAGGTGCACATATATTGTGACATGGGAATTTTATATATTATTAGATAGTGACTTTTTTTTTTAAATTGTCATAAAAAATTATAACACTGCCACATTAACTAGACGCACGGTTTGATGATGTCATTACAGAGCTCGCATGTTATTGCATTCCTGCGACACATCAAGTTAATGTGACCGTGTTGCGTTGAATCCATTATGTTATATATTATGCTACAGGTGTTTATAGGAAGTAAATTATTTCAGGAGGGGTGGAGCTGGAGCTGTCGGCTACGACAGAGACCCATATGCTCAACAGTACCCACCTCTGGGACGGTAAGTTTCTCATCCATTCCATATCTGCTAGTAACCAGAGAGATTGTATTACATTTCTTGTAAACTAAATTACCTTATCCTTAAATAATAAAAAGGTTCTAAAGGTTATTTTATTACTAAAAACACTACCATTTTTCTACAACCACCTCTCTGGTTACTGTTAAAGTATAACTTGAGTTCTTATCAAATCATGCAATTTTAAGTACAAAATTTTAAGTTTTCAAAGTCAAATTATTATTTTATTAATCTAAAATCCAATAAGTAAGTCTAAGACATCACTTAAATAGACTTAATAAACTGATATTGTGTGGTGCTCAACACGACATCTCTTATGTTAAGACGTGCATAGACTTGAGCAACGTAAACGGATTAGATAGATAAGAGATGTCGCGGCTGGCGGCACGGGAGTACGGACGCGTCTGAGCTCGTGTTGTGTGTGTGTAACTAGCGGCGGCGGCGCGGCAGGGCGCGGCGGACGGGAGGCGCTCCGCCACTACTAGCGCGACGCCCGCGGCGGCGCGCGGCGGTACGTCCGCACCGTACTCGCCGATCTAACGACCCGCCACACGAACAAAACCTAACCTCCTAGCGTAGTCTTCCCGAGCGCATTCTAGTGCGCGACCCGCGTCACGTCCGCGATGCGTCCGACCCGTTGCTAATCGAATACGGTAAGACGGTATCTGACGTACGTCCCGGTGCGAACTCTCGACTCAGTCGATTTAAGGATTTGAACAAGAAATACATTCAAACGTTTTAAATAAATAAGTATTAATATGAAGCGGCGTTTTCTTTCCCGACGTCGAGTGATCTCGTTCGAAGTGTCTAGGCGTTAATGCGTAAACATGCGAAATCTTGCGTTTTAATTTTTGTAATTAATTAAGGCAATCGAGATGTGTATAATATTTTTCTTTTAGATTAAACTCCTTTTGGAAAAATTTTTGTTTTGACTTTCAACTACTCCTATGTAACGAGTCCACTGCATGACACCTGCGACAGTCCCCCGGGGCCTCCCATCGCTTCCTCTCCACTTATGCGTATAGCTAACATGTCACGGCTTACAGAAATCTACTGTTTTATTTTACTGTAGTTATCGTCACGATCGTTTGATATGTTTCAAAGGACGAGAAATTGATTAAGAAACATCAAAGTAGATGGTAGATTCTCTGAGTGAACCGATGCTACGACTGTTAGGTAGAACAGTGCGGTCGGTAGTCGGTCCGGAAACTTAACATAGTTGCAAAATATGTTCTACTAAACGTTGTCGAGCGTCAACTTTCAACCTGAAAGTGCGTGCGAGTCCTTTCAGTCAGAGCGGCTTGAGCGTAGCGGTCGTCGGCGGCGCCTCGGCGGTAACTGGCTCTAGCCAGGTCTGGGCGTGTAGATAGGCGACGGCGACCGAAGATAGAGGGATGCGAATAATACAATCGTAAGTACGGAGCTGACGGATCCTAACGAAATTCACTATCGCATTTTATATAGTGACGACATTTTTTTGTGCGTCTTTCCTTCCTAGGGAGAAGGTTTAGGGCTAAAAATATGAATGTTATCTAGGACGGTCATAAGAAGAAACGCAGAAATAATATAGACACGGTTTCGTAACTATAACTACACGAGACGAAACGTTTTCGATTTGTTGTGTTAACAGTAATCTGCACAAGCTGTCACTGTTAACCCCCTTGACATGGGCTTCAATTCGCTAAACCTAATTAAAACTATGCTCAGATTGCATTCTAATTCATATTTGTTTGACAGGAATTGGGGAGCTGGATGAAGGATTGAATTTAAGAAACTGGAAGGAACAATTCAAGAAGGGTACTCTGCCAAAGTAAACTCATAATATGGACGGATGGGGACTATGGAGGGGATGATGTCTGAAATAAAATAGTTGTCTGTATGTAATTTTGTTTCACTTACACTTGACCTAAACTGATTTGCCAATATCAGTGCCCTATTCATTAGGCACAAAAGGAATGAAAGCTAGTCAAATTACTAACTTTTAATGAAAAATATGAAAATCCTTAAAGCGCATCACAGACGGTGAAGATCATATAAAATATATATTATCTTAGAGCATATTTTAGAATATCGCTCACCATAGAAATCCTACGAACCATCACACACGACGAAGTTAATATATATTTTATCTTTTGTATCTTAAGATACCGAGCGATATGGAAATATATATTTCGGATCTTAATATTTTATCTTAAGATACGAAATATATATTTCGTATCTTAATATGTTATCTTAAGATGCGAAATATAAATTTTTGTGAATACAGGGTGTTTTTGTGTCGGGCAGCGCGCGGGCTCATCGGTGATCGGACGATGTTTCTCTTGAATTTCTAAAATACTCTTGAAACTTCTTTGTTGACAGATCTTAGTAAAGGTTAAATTAACCGCAAGTTTTTCTCTTCTTTATGTGAGGCTCTATCCAAATGTTTCTCCTTTTGGAATGTGCTATTGCAATCTGCATTTCACATTCTATATCATATTATAGCTGTCTAACAAATCAAGAAGTAAGGCAGTATCACTCATAGTCAATCACCCTGTATATAGAACTCTAACAAGGAATACGTGTGGCACCAACGCAGACTCGTAAGGAAATGAACATATTTTTAATATTAACGTATCTTAGCCGTTTGTGATAGATACTATAATATTTTATATTTGGGCATCTTAAGAGCCCGGGTAACCCTCGAAATTCTCATACATACGTAATACCAAAATCATTTTGTCATACGAAAATATTTAACATGTTTGAGTTATTTTTCAGCATAAAATAGTAATTACCTAGGTTCCTGAACAAAAATTAACTTCAAAATATTTAAACACTAAAAAAAAATTTTTTGTGTATATTTTTTTTTTTACTAAATTTACTACTAAATATTTAAACACTAAAAAATAGAGTAAAACACTCAAAAATTTATAAATAATTAGTAAATTTACTACAAAATATTTTAATACTAAAAAATATTTTTTAGAGTTGAAATATTTTGTAGTAAATTTACTATTTATTTATATATTTTTTAGTGTTTTACTCTATTTTTTTGTGTTTAAATATTTAGTAGTAAATTTAGTAAAAAAAAATTTTACACAAAAAAAAAATTTTTAGTGTTTAAATATTTTGAAGTTAATTTTTGTTCAGGAACCTAGGTAATTACTATTTTAAGCTGAAAAATAACTCAAACATGTTAAATATTTTCGTATGACAAAATGATTTTGGTATTACGTATGTATGAGAATTTCGAGGGTAACCCGGGCTCTTAAGATAAAATATTATAGTATCTTCACCGAGTGTGATGCGCTTAAACCAAGAAGTTGCGATAAAAAATAAGCTTAACATACTTACATAAAGTAAATTTATTAAAGCTTCAATTAATGTTATGACAACAATGTTATTTTTACTTTTTTAATTGTGTACCAAATACAAAGACAACAGCACCAAAATCAACAGGAGAGCTGCACTTCGAGTGGTCATTGGCTCATTATAACACTTAAAATGGAATAGAAACTTATGTAAAACAGTCTGCACACTTCACTGTCACCTCAACGAGTCGAGATACGCGGAGGCGTTCTGGATGGACCTCAGGAGCTTGTTGACTTCGATGCTGATGGCGTTTTTGACAAAGTCGGCGGCGTTGTGCTCGGTGATGGCGCCGCACTCTGCCGCGCTGCAGTGGAACACGTCCAGGAGACGCGCCGTCACCTTTCTCGGGTCGTAGTGGTGGATCGCTTTAGGCGCGATCGCTTTGGCCTTCTTGTACAGATTCTCAGCGGACGTGGTGAGATTAATAGGTACGATGTCGCTGGTCTTCCTCACCTGGTTTTGCGCCATCCGACCGAGCAGGAAACCTGGAAAGTAATGTGTGATATGTTAAAACTACTCGTAATTTTTAAAAGTCCATGTTATAACTGAATCTAACTTATGTATGTTGTTAAATTATTGTTGATTTTATCAAAATACCGACCGGTAAAATAATGAAACTTGTAAAAAGCTAAACGCAACTAAGTCCAGTATTGCATATCATTGCAAAAATTGTTCATCAAAGATAACATGCGCATCTAATTTGCGAACTCACCTCCGAGGACGCAAATCACACCGATGAGGGACAAGATCACGGTGCAGAGACGCTTGGTGACATGCGGCGCGGAGCCCGTGATGGAGCGGTGCTCTATGCTCATTGCTGCAGCACAATAAACACTGCGAGCGGTCTCCAGACACTGCGCGCGCGCACTGGACTTGACGCCCGCCCGTGAATCCCGCGATATATTTAGACAATATTATGTCTCGATGTTAAGAGCCCGTCCTCTCTTTTCTACTGCTCTCTTCACACTCACGCCCGTCTTTCATATGCCAGGTGAAAAAGGACGATCGCCAAGTTAGCGGGCAGATAGAGGTTTTCTGTTTTTAAAGGGTTTTTTATATTGAAGTGGTAAAAAGTAATTCCAACACTTTATAGACGACTTTCTCAACAGTACATTGTATTTTTTTCATACCGTTAAGACGTCAATACAATCCATAAACAGGTGATATTCTTAACCTTTTACAGCAAAAATCACAAAACTGTCGCGGGTTTGAGTTGGATTATTTAAAGATACTCAAAAAAAATAAAAAATCTAGCTCCAACACTATATTATAATTGAAATGATCTTACATGTTGTGCATTAAAACTTATAGAAATACTGTATTTTAACTGTTAAATCACGTCTGTTAAATGAGCGAAATCGGCAAAATTTCGTATACGGACTCTTAAGAGCCCGGGTTACCCTCGAAATTCTCATACATACGTAATACCAAAATGTGTGCGTCCCCCCAGAAAGCCCAATCGAGCTAGGTGTATTTTCAATATATCAGAATTTAGAGCAAAAATAGAGCACCTCTACAGTCAAGTAAAAAAATTGGAGCATTAATACGAACGACGCTGCGAGCTAAAAACCGTGGGCTTGCTGGCGTCCTGTCCCGTCAGCACGCCCAAGCTAGATCTCGGGAACCGTTGAGAGTACTATAGTGTATTGTGGTTCAAATTTTAGAGCAAAATTGGAGCACTCTGCTCCCGTGAAATCAACTTCGAAACTAGAATGTTTTCAGCTTAAACTAGTAATTACCTAGGTTCCTGTACAAAAATTAACTTCAAAATATTTGAACACTAAAAAAAAACTTTTTGTGTAAAATTTTTTTTACTAAATTTACTACTAAATATTTAAACACTAAAAATAGAGTAAAACACTAAAAAATATATAAATAAATATTAAATTTACTACAAAATATTTCAACTAAAAAATATTTTTTAGTATTAAGAACCTAGGTAATTACTATTTTTAAGCTGAAAAATAACTCAAACATGTTAAATATTTTCTTATGACAAAATGATTTTGGTTATTACGTATGTATGAGAATTTCGAGGGTAGCCCGGCCCCTTAATGACTGCGGTTTTACGAAAGCTTTCGGTCATTTTCGTTGTATGCGAAAAGTTCAAGAAACGTTACGAACTTTTGTAATCGCCAAAACACTCGCCAGTGGGAGTTTAGTGAAAACTAGCATTTGAAGAATATAGATCATAGATAGTAAACTGTAAAACACATTAATAACAGATGTCGTATTTATTATTATATAATTAAAATAACATTCGTCGCTTTAGTAAACAAATATGAATAGTTTAGGGTTTTTATAGAAGCGAGTTGTATAAAAACTAAAGATTTTTCTACTAAAGATTTCCTGATTCTTTAAGAACTAAGTTTATTTTGAAATTAGTTTTGTCTTTAATTTGGACTTTTTTAAAATAAGTACAATATAAATAAAACTTGTTCTTATTAACAATCTCATTGACTCCCCAGAACTACATAACAAAATATCCATCAATGTACCTACTAGGTTTTTTCGCAATTTTTTTCTTTCCACATTCCACCCTTTAATACTAATTATCGTCGCAATTCGTTTATGTGTAGGTCTTCGGCCCACTTTAATGATCTCGTTCGTGCTCACTCAAATGTAGATGCATTTTCGTTTAAACCTTCACATATTAAATTACTTGCAAACAAAGATTTCTTTTCTGCTGAACAATTGACTCATGTACTGTACCTATGCATTAGACGTATGAAACCAGTTCGTTTGGCCCGTGGGTTGTTAAACCTATTACATTAATATTAACTGTACTAACGTGGCAATAATTAATTTTCTTAGCAGATATTGTAACTTTTTATACTTCTATTGATTATTGTTTATTACCTTCTTTTAACATAAACTCAAACTCAATTTTTTTTATTCAGAATAAATTTTTGCAAATATTTTCTGAAAGTCTACATGATGCCTACCACCATGATACTCACTGTTACTTAAATGTAAAAACTTGTAAATGGCTATCTGTTTTTAACTTAGTCGTTACTGAGATTTGTTTAGCTGTAAGTTTTTCTGTACAAATAAAATAAAACAAATAGTAAAATTAGCATAAAGTTTTTATTTATTAGCTCTTTTCATTCGAATTTTCATTGCAATAATATAAGTCAAGACTAAGAGTATTATAATATTATAAAGAAAATATAATTTTAAAGATGTCTTCTCTGGCTTTAGTAACTACAATCCTCCTGTTGAACAGTTTTTAAACACAAAAATAATGTCAAAGTGGAAAATAATAACAAAAAAACAAAAATTAGAAATAAAATGAATTGAATAATTAGTAAGATATTTAAGCCAAGATAAGACAAATTAATAACATCATTATAGATAGAGGTCAACTACGATAACATGGCGCGCCCCTCCAAATGACTGTCTCAATGTGTGTAGTCACATCCTATCGAAAGAGTTTGTATGTAGTAAGTATTCAACCAGTCACAGTACATGTAAATCCAGTTAATGTCACTTATTACCAATATTTGTTGGTCAACTAATCATAACTAGCCTACCGCGCAAGACAACGCACGCAAACGTTATGAATTTTGGAGGGGCGCGCCATGTTATCGTAGTTGATCTCTACTTGTATAGTTATTTACATGACTTAACCTATGATTTCAATGTGATAGCATAAACTTTTACTCTATGGTGATAGTATAAAAAAATTACGATAAAATAAAAAATAAAAAATTAACTTCTAAACAATTATACGATCTAAGATTAGCATAATATCTTTTCAAATATAGATAGTAAATAACTGACAGACATATTCGAGCCATGGGAAAAGTTTATCAAAATACTATTTATGTTTTTGACCGTCGCTTTTTCATTCAATCTAGTTGCATTCGCATCACATAAAATGAGTATATAGCTAAACTTGTACTGATATCTAGGCGCGATTTATCTTCTTATATAATTCTAGAGAGCTCTGAACAAGTCTGTTAGTGCTACAGTTAGACATTTCCGTTTATTGTGAGGTTAGGACGCCATACTCATTGCTTTGGTGTAATAATGTAAGGCCTTATGTTCTGGTATATAGGTGAGAACCCCCGGTTGGCTGTAATTGGTCGGGTATTATATGGTTTGGACACCTGGTTGCCTATTGCTCGGTATAATAAAATTAGAGTTGCCTGTTGCTCTGGTCTGGTATATAGTTAAGTTAGTTCATGACCCCTGGTAGTCTGTTTATACGTCAGGCCCTTGACTGCTCTATGATGCTATAAGCCTGTACCGATGCAGTAATATATCCCCTGGAGGCCTCGCGAAGAGCATACGCAGCCAGGGACTGTTTCTCGGTAGTGATGTAAGTATGGCAACTGAGTCATGTCTCCTGGGGCCCCATGTTGAAGAGCATATGCAGCCAGAGGACTGTTAATCGGTACTCTATGATGTAAGTATGGCAACTGAGTCATGTCCCCTGAGGCCCCATGTTGAAGAGCATATGCAGCCAGAGGACTGTTAGTCGGTACTCTATGATGTAAGTATGGCAACTGAGTCGAGGTTATGTCCCCTGGGGCCCCATGTTAAAGAGCATATGCAGCCAGGGGACTGTTGATTGGTAGTCTATTATGGAAGTATGGCCCCTTTGAGTTGAGATTATGTCCCCTGGGGTCCCATGTTGAAGAGCATACGCAGACAGGGGACTGTTTCTCGGTAGCGACGTAAGTATGGCAACTGAGTCGAGGTTACGTCCCCTGGGGTCCCATGTTGAAGAGCAAACGCAGCCAGGGTACTGTTTCTCGGTAGTGACGTAAGTATGGCAACTGAATCGAGGTTATGTCCCCTGGGGTCCCATGTTAAAGAGCATACGCAGGTCCTCGATGGTGAGCTTGGAGGCGTGCGGGCGCGCGCCGGTGAGCACGCTGTCCGCCATGTCCAGCTTGGCGCGCTGCAGCTGACGGATCGACTGCTCCACCGTGTCCAGGCACATGAATCTGAAGCACAACGAAGGATATGTGTAGTGGACAATGATAGTATGAGCAATGTGTGAGCCAGCTGTGGCGGAAAGTAAGTAGCAGGATAATATGGATTTTTTTCTACATTTTCTCTATTTCTTCGCTACAATTAGTCTTAAGCGTGATAAAATATGTATAGCCTTCCTCGATAAATGGGCTATCTAACACTGAAAGATTATTTCAAATCAAACAAACTCTTTCGCTTTTTAATATTATGTATTAGCAGAGAACAGGTATTAGTATATATATATATATTTCTACCACACCATTAAGTTGGACCTACTGCTTCAATATATCCAAGCCTTCGAAAAAGTTAATCCGTAAAAGTATTTAAATGCATGTATTTTCGACGTTTACGCGCTAACAATATTAAATATGTGTTGTTAGATTGAATAAAATAAAATACAAGTCTGGAATTCCAGACGGCTAAAATTCTAGGAACTATGTTTACGTGGAAATATTTTAAGAAGTGATACATATAACATAACATTCCGAACTCTGTACAATTATAATGTGTTGTTATAACGCCTTGTCTGCCATACATAATGTACGATATTGAAGCTATGTCGCAAGAATGCGAATTATTGGCATTTGGCATTCTATTATTCGTAACATCTACACCAATAATATTTTAATGCCAGAAAAAACGTCTGGACATCTTTAACTTAATATCAAAATACTTAAAGGTTTAATTCAAAACTGTAGAGTGACTAAATAAGCACATCAGAATGAAAGCGCAAGTTTCTGAATTTCACGCATGACGCAAAAACTAGTGAACTGATTTTGATGCCTGTCTACTACACCCATTAGGGTCTGGGGTCTGAATTAACAAATATTTTTATCCCGTTGGATACTAAAGCTAGTATATCATAATACTCGGAGCTTTTACGAGCTTGGGAGACCTTGAACAGACATTATAGGTCAGTATTACGGAGGTTATCATTTAAAATTATTATAAAAGAGCGGAAACAATTTAATTAAATCATAAAACTGTATAATGAACAAAATTTGAGAAAATATTAGTCATATACATCGGACAGCCAAATTTTTTCGATGCCAACCCGGGGCGACGCGTCTCGTTTCACGTTTGTGAGAATTCTTGGCAACAAAAATGTTTCGTTTCGTATTATCATTAATGTGACAGAATTTGATAGAGATTACTAAAATTAATGTCCGATCAGTGGTACGAAGGACGTCGTCGGCCGAAGCGCATAATTTAAATATTATGTTCTGTTAATCAATAGTTTAAATACACGGCGACATAATCGTGGTGACAATTACGGTATCCTCGATGGGCTCTCGAAAAAAAACCTAAAAATCACATTCTAGTACATCGTATGATATATTTTTTTCGTGTTAGGCTCCGCCTAGGAGCCACTTTAGATGTAAAAAAAGCCATTTCGACCGGAACTTGGTAATTAGTAGTGTGACGAACTCGCATTCTCAATGAACCGCTCCCGTTCGTGTGAACAAAAAATATGGCACTCAAAACACGACGATTCTCAAACTGTAAACTTCAGCAATAAAAAAATCTCATTTCTGATTTTTATTGCGTTTTTGCTGTCCTTCGTAGAAAAATATACGAAGCAAATGGTATTATTATAACATTCAAGACGATAAGTAAAAACTAAAAATATAATGTATCATATTTTAGCGATTTCCTTTTATAAGAAGGAAGTACAATCTTCTTCTAAAAATCACGAGAGGAATAATTTAAGACACGTTGAGAAGCCTCGCGTGACGTCAGTAGACCGGCGGAATTTTCCTTGTGAATGGTTCCGGCCGCGTCACATAGACCGTAAAAATATTGTTACGGATACGGACACACAGCCATCTAGCGTCAAACCAGCGCAACTTATCGGAGAAACGCAGATAGCGTAGATCCGCTATTGGATACTAGATGGCGTAGGCTTCTCGAAATATTCCACGCTTGTTTACACGAATTGGGTACGATCTAGATTGTTCTCGTACAGTCCAGAACTCGACTCGACCCATATAAATAGCCGCAGGTAGAGGACCCGGCAGTTCAGTTCGATACAAGCGATCTTCAAGGCGACTTCGAATTGAAAACAAGTGATCAATAGTGAGTGAACCAGTGAACCTACGACTCGGCTACGAACTAGGACAGTGATAGTGCTCAGTGATTTGGATCTAGTGCTTAGTGTTTGGATTTAGTGATTTGTGTGAGCTAGTGTTTGTGAATAAAGTCTTCAAGAGAGTCACCAGGTCTTTCTCTCCGAATCTTACGAACCCTAGCACGTAACAATATCTTTAAAGTTTAAAAAGTATCCATATCTGCATTCGTCCGTTAGGTGCAAGATTTCGTCATTATAGCCACCTTGTATAGTCGGTGTAAGCCGACTATACAAGGTGTAACAGAAAGTGATAATACTTTAGGGTGTGTAAGTGTCCCTTATATCATAGAAAGTTCACAGTAAAAGTAGCAGCGCTGAAAGAGCAATATATTTTTAGTGATTTTCATAGGCAAGCGCCCCAGCGTCATGATTTCTGCATACAAAAGTGAAAAAAAAGTTTCTTTTCAGCGGTGCTACTTTCACAGTGAACTCTATGCAAGGGCCCCATACACACCACCAAAGTATTATCACTTAGTTTTGTTACATCCTATATACTAAACGCTAATATCCCATCGATGACGAGTTGGCAAGTGTCCACGTGGTATCGCCTGCTGACATTTTATGGCAGGAAATATCAATTCGTGCTCAAAGGTGTCCGCTGGAGCAGCGACGGAATAGATTTCAAAATAGGCATGGGAAATTTTTCACTGAAATAAAATTTGAAACAACACGGAGAAGGCCACCACAATGTTGGTGTCGAGTTCAAAAATAACTGTTGTTTGATGAATTATAAATGATCAAACGAACTTACCAAGTGAAGTTCGATCATTATTATATGAGTCGCTTCATTCGAAGATATATAATTATTAACCAGTAGTACCTCTGTATCTGCTAGGCAATCGCGTTTTTTCAAAGACGTATGTGGGTAGTTGAAAAATTACCCGCACGATTACGGTCACTGGACGTTCCGGCATGTCTCATTATGTTTAGAGAGAAGTAATGCAAAAAATCTTTCTTTCTTTCTTTGGGTACTGCAGCAAACATAATTTCGTGCAGACTGGGTGGGAGGGAGATTATATCTTCGAATGAAGCGACTCATATAATAATGATAGAACTTCACTTGGTAAGTTCGTTTGATCATTTATTATATTTCTTCGCTTCATTCTTCGATATATAATTATTAACCAGTAGATTTCCAGAGTAACGAAAGAAAGATTTTTATTTTTTTCCGAAATACCATATATTCATTATGAATAGTAATCATTATTATATTGGAGAAAGAATTTAACAATAAATAATAATAATAGTCAGAAACGAGACGTAAGAAACCTCTATGGTTTGTGATTTAAATGATAACATACTGGGATCATTCAGCGAAACTTTGTTCGTCGATAAAATTATGGCTAAGAAAAATATCGAAAGTATTGGAGTCGCTAGTCTTGCCTTTCGACTGTCGTCTTACTAATCGTCATTAATCGTGTCCAATTTCAGTCCCCGTGTCTACGCTCGTGTCGACGCTCGTGTCGATGCTCGTGTCGACGTTCGTGTCGACGCTGCGCCGATCTCGCACAGCACCTGCTTTATCCTATTTAATATAATCTTGAATAACCATCGCACGGCGTAATAACTTAAATATAACTTGAAACTTATTTTTTAATAAAAAAGAATTACATAAATTAATAACATCACCGACCAATCACGCTCGGGAGTTGATATCTTTGTAATATAAATTTCGATACCGCTATTTAAAACCGTAATTTTTTATTTTGCCGAGTTTTATTAGGCAGAAAGTTTTAACTCAATGACCAGTATTCAGTTGGTACAGAGTGCAAGAAAAAACAAATAATTTATAAGTGGATCCCGGGTACTGTACTACTCAGGTATTTATTATACAGGTATTTTTACCGGAAAGCTTCTTTCGAAAGACGCTTCAGTCTTCACACATTCATCTGAGCCAATGTCACCAACCAATAAAGTCAACACTGTTCATAAACAATGACAGTGCACAGTGATGGCTGTAGAAGATAATATCGTGATTCGTATTACAGCCATTGTCAAATTGTTTGGCTAAGGTTCCGATGGAGCGGACGAAGATCTCTGTAATAAGTTTATTTAGTTAATAAGATTAAACATTCATCTAAAATCTAAGTCGAAGTAAAGTATTTTAGAATAAATTTTAAGGAGTCTACTGCTTTAACTGGGTCTAGCTCTGTGGTCATCGTGATTCTGTTATCGTATTTGTCATTGCATATTTTATTTAGTATTAAATATTTTAATCGCTTAAAACTAGTTGCATTCCGCGGCGGGGGTCAGAAATCAGGATATGAAGGTGTCAAAATATCTATCAGTTGAGATAGCTCACGAGTACATTGATTTAACTGTTCTATATTATTTTGTTTTTAATAGGCATATATTATTATTATATTATATATTTAATATATAAAATTCTCATGTCACGGTGTGCGTGGTTGAACTCCTCTGAAACGGCTCGACCGACTTTCGTGAATCTTAGCGAGCTAGGGTTGAGAATCGGGCAACATCTACTCTTTTATCTTTATATTAATAAGTGTATTCATTTGTTGAATAAATAATAGTAAATTGTTACAACTCGAGACTGACGGCGACTATTGTTTGTGCGACGGAATAGCAATCTGAACTTTGCCATGGTGACATACTCTTTAGTAGGTATAGTCACTTCAATAAAATAATAATATTATGGGCGAAATACTTTATATGGCAAAACAACGTTTGCCGGTACAGCTAGTTATGTTATAATAATATATATTATAATCGTCAAGACTTAAATATTTACATATTTTTTGTGGGTTTAATACACCCATGGCACTATTAACAATAAAACGTTAACAAAAAGGGGGCGCCTGAGGCTGAAGAATTGTCGCCTAGAATACTGATATTGTTAAAGCGTGGTAACTCTAGTCTAGATAAAGCCTACGCCTGGTCTAGTTTCCTTCTTTATATTTATTGTGAAAAAAAAAATGAAATGTAAGCGCATCTGATAGTCTGTATGCCAAGACTTAAGGCTCTTAATCCGTTAATTAAAATCTTTCGATCGACTAGTGAGTTAATAGAAAACAAGAAGTAGGCTCTTAAATCTATTTTTGCTAGATATCCACTTTTGGGTATTGGCTTGAAAGCCTTAAAAGTTAATTTTCCAAATTAACGTGTAATTTTGAAATAAACTTACGAAGTGGTTTCAAATTTAAAATAATTTAATAATTGTATTTAAAATATAATACAATATTTTCCGCCGCTTTGTTTGGGGAAAAGAAAATCTTTGAAATAAGGCAACCTTCGATAAGGGTACACGAAGATATAGTTTTAAATTCTAATAGTTTATTGATGTCATGATGTATATTAAATTAAGCCAGTGGTCCCCAACCTGTTTTTGTTTTTGGAACGAAGTTCCCTAATTTTTTTATTTTTCCTGCGGGCCGCAAACATTTTTGGTCTTGGTGTCGCGGGCCGCAACAAACATTTTTAGGTTTAAAAAATAACGTAATTTAAAATTAACGATTTACAAGTGAAAAAAGACTTTCACGTTGACTGTATATTTTGCCCGTGGGCGTGAATTTCAAAATGGTTTAACATCACGCGGGCTACAAATAAAGTCCCGGTAGCCAGCATGCGGCCCGCGGGCCGCGGGTTGGGGATAGCTGTGTAAGGCCCACAATAATTATAATAGTAACATCTATACAATATATATAAAATGCGGTGTTGAGCGTTTAGTCGCCTCAACGCTCTTCGAACTAGAAAGAGGTTGATTGTAGCGGTATAGTACTAGCGGCGCCAGCCGACGGTAACCAACTCTGCCCCCCCCCCCCTTTTTTTTGACGGGTAGCGGGAAAGGTTTGCTAGAGCCCAAAAGGTACCCGATTGATGGGATGTACTAATTTGTCTCTGAGAACAAATACTGGAACTATCCAACGAAACAATAATAATCTCGGTCTGATATTGAGACAAGACTTATCGAGTCTGAGTGTTATAGGTTTCCGTTACGAAGTTGTCTTTCTGATAATATATTATCTGATAAGTTTGATAATAATTTATATCGAGATAAATCAGATACTGTTGATAAGTCTGATCATATCCAGACTTTGTTAGGTGAGTTCTATAATGATTATAATTGATCGAAATGGAATCGATCTGCAACACTTATTTTCAGCCATACCATGAGCTCTTATAGCAGTATTACTTTAATATTACTTTCAGATTTGGCACAAACAAAAACCATACTTATGCTATTATAAATAGAGATCATGTTTGCTTATACGAAATCCAAAAGTAATATTAAAGTAATACTGCTATAAGAGCTCATGGTAGGGGGGCAGGAATGTTTTATAAGAAGTAGCTCAACTTAATCGTTTTTGGGATCATTTAAAACAATAATCTGGCGAATCCAACGAGGGTGCACCTAACGTCAGTATCTATCCGGATCTGATCCGGTTCTATCAGTGCCGGTACTCGGGAAGGCTTCGGGTTCATTCGTAACCTGATCGTCCCGTACCTATATATACTTTTAGTGATAATATTTTCCCGATTGTCTGGTCTTAGTGACCTAAAAAAATAGATATTGGGGTAGCTCGTTATAATTGACTTATTTGTCGATAAAATATGTTGCAAAAAATATTGAGGGTAGTAACTATAACGTTACGTAGATATTAAGTAAGTTTCGTTATGTACACTCGCAATGTATCCCGAGTCCCAAAATTGGAGCAAGATTTATTTAATAATAATAATTATATACCGGCAGACATAGTAAATCATAATCGTAGTTCTATATTTAGAACAAAAGGATCGCGCGAGACGCGCATTGGTTGTTAACTGATGAGACTCGCAGTCTATCTAGTTATTAGCTCGAAATAGCTATTCTCTATAAAACGACAAAGATATTAATATTATAATAATAATAATTATGTAATTATATTTATAGAACAAAGAGCGCGGGAAAAACGCGCGGTAGTTGCAAATTTTTTATTTTTAAGCATTGTCGGAGACTCGTAGTCAATCCATACATAATGTACATTTGAAAAATATCAATATATATTTTAAATTGTAATTAACTCGCAGTTAATCCCCTCAAACCAGCCAACGTAGTATTGTACTTCTATTTTTAGATAAAACATCGTTAGAGACCCGCGGTCAATTCCGATGCATAAGGATTGTGTTTAGAGACTCGCAGTCAATCCACACATTATAGCGGTTTATAAAATAACTCGCTGTTAACCCCCAAACCGGCCAACGTATAGTTCTATTTATAGAACAGATAAAGCATCGTCAGAGACTCGGAGTCAATTCCGATGCATATAAATTGTGCTTAGAGACCTGTTGTCAATCCACAAATTATGGCGGTTTATAAAATAACTTAATATTAAACTTGCAGTAATTAACTTGCAGTTATTTCCCCCAATCGGACAAACATATAGTTCTATTTATAGAATAGGTAAAACATCGTCAGAGATCCGCAATCAATTCCGATGCATATTATAGAATATAGATTGTGTAAAAGGACTCACGATCCAAACACACTGACTCACAGTCGCAGTACGTGCCGGTTAGTTAAAATAATTGCAGTAATCACCTGCAGTTGTTTCCCCTAATCCGGCAATCATATAGTTTTATAATTCTATTTATAGAACAGATAAAGCATACATAATATTATAGATCGTGTATAAAGACTCGCAGTCCCAACACATTGTACGTTTATTGACTCGCGGTCGCAGTACAAGCCGGTTAGTATTGAATATACTTGACTCGTCTAGGCCTCGGTAGTGCCTGCCGTTTATTTAATTATTTAATAGTACTTACATGTATCTTCTTACTACACGATAAAATAACACTGACTTTAGTTACTTCCAACACTGACTCAATGATTTTAATAATAAGCTGCAGCGCTTTGGCATGGTTACTAAGTATTCGTGCTCGCGTTGCCTCGCGTTAACAAAGAATGAGACATGCCGGAACGTCCAGTGACCGTAAGCCGACCGTAAGCGTGCGGGTAATTTTTCAACTACCCACATACGTCTTTGAAAAAAACGCGATTGCCTAGCAGATACAGAGGTACTACTGGTTAATAGTTATATATCGAAGAATGAAGCGAAGAAATATAATTCAAGTCCAAACACAAAAGACATGGAGATTGATATTTATTTTGATTACATTATATTCTTAGTCGTGTTAGTAAGTAAAAAAACTATCGTAGGAAAATGTTTGTTATTATAGATTCAACCGGAATAAAAAAACATAATTAACCTGTATATGGTGACGGGCCGCTTCTGTCCGACGCGGTAGATGCGATCCTGCGCCTGTTGCTCGAGCTGTGGGTTCCAGTGCGGGTCAAGCAGCAGCAGGTGGTTGGCGCCGCACAGGTTCAGCCCCACGCCGCCCGCGCACAGCGACAGCAACATCACCTGGGGTTAGGGCCAGATTTATATTTTTTACTAGGCGTTCCGCGCGGCTTCGCCCGCGTAAATTAGAAATTGCACAGACAAATTACCCCACAATACGCCTATGATACTTCGCATGGTCTACTTTTAAAAGCCTACTGTCAAAACGCTAGCCCCGCCTACACACACCGTTATCCTCCAATCGTGATATAATGATTCCATGAATCGTGCTCCCGAGCAATGTGCTTTACGCTGCAGCTAATAGTGAACAATATCGCGTAACAATGGTTCCCGCATGCACGAAAGTGAAGGTCGTAAGTCCCAAAAATGTTTTGGCTTTACAGACTGTGGCGAAATCCGGGGTAACTCGCAACAAGGTGATGTTGTGTGTGTGGTGGGATTGGAAGGGCATTATTCATTATGAGCTGTTACCGCCAGGCAAGACCATCGGTTCTGAACTGTACTGCGAACAACTGATGAGATTAAAGCAATAAGTTGAGAGAAAGCGGCCGGAATTAAAAAACAGAAGGGGTGTGGTTTTTCACCATGACAACGCTAGACCTCACACATCTTAAGCCACTCAGCAAAAATTACGAGAGGCTGGGAGATGTTAATGCATCCGCCGTATAGTCCTGACCTTGCACCTTCAGATTTCCACCTGTTTCGGTCGCTGCAGAATTCCTTAGGCAGTGTCAGGTTGACATCACAAGAGGACTGCCAAAACCACTTGCCGCAGTTTTCTCCTCAGAAGCCCTAATTTCTATAGCAATGGGATAATGTCCCTACCAACAAGATGGCAAAAAGTTATCGAACAAAATGGCACCTGTATACTTAAGTCAATTGTAAATAGACTGTATAAAAAACCTTTTCAATTTTTATATAAAATGCGAAGAAAATTTTTCCTCGACCTAATTCTATACATATTTGATATTATAAAACAAAGTCGCTTTTTTCCCTCATGTCCCTTTGTTCCCTTTAGACCTGAGCTTTAGACCTAGTTTCATTAAGCAATGTTAAAATATAAATAATGCCTTGTTAAATCAGTTAATGACCTGTTAGAGCTTTCGAGCGTTTCACCATGCCCTAATGTCATGTCAAATCACGTAACACGGTGTTAAATTTAATTCCTGCTGTAAAGGTCCGTTAAATATATAATCCGTTAAATGTATAATATATAACAGGCAGTTATATGAGTCAAAACAACAATTTTCAAAGACAATATCAATAAAATAATCTGTTTTGACTTTTGAGTGTTTCCGGCATGTTTCCGCTACGTCCTTGTTATTAATATTTTTCATAGTTACGAATAATTATTTATTTTCACTTTGTCAAAAATTCAGCCCTCGGATTTTCCTTGACATTGCAAATATACTAACTTGTATTAAAATTACCAAACCGCTAAGCGAAGTCTGAAATATGTAATTAAATAAAAGTTTGTATTATGATTCATGTTTTCAGCTTTGACAGATAATAATTATTAACGTAGTAAATTATGAAGAACTATTATAGCGTAACAAATGTATGCGATCAGTGATATTTTAATTTGGTCGCATTATCTACTATTATACGAATATGGAAGAAAGTGACAAATTGCAGCAAACATGTCGTATTAAACTTGTACTATCAAGGAGGGTCGCTAGTATAGCCTATACAGCCTTCCTCGATAAATGAACTAACACTGAAACAGTTTTTCAAATTGGACCAGTACCTCCTGAGATTAGCACGTTCAAACAAACAAACAGCTTTATAGAGGTAATTTTATAATTTTAGTATACATGAGTATAGGCCACATTAATTTGCCGCCCCTATGTACGAACTCTGCCGCTATCCTAGGACGCTGGGGGGTGTTAGAGGGTAAATGGATTAAAAATATTTTATTTATGAATAGATTAATTATTAATACTTACTAGATGATGATCGCAACTTCGCTGCGCCTCGCTGCGCCAAAATTCGTTTATCGCGTGGTATCCATACCAAATCTCAGCAAAATCGGTTCAGCAGTTTGCACGTGAAGAGGTAACCGACAGGCAGACACATTTTCGCATTCTTAATATTAGTATGGATTGTGCAGGATTTGGCGACGCCGCGCCGCCATAACTCTCTTGTTTCAAACATCTGTGGTACTAACCCTAGTGTTGGAGTTGGGGTCGTTGAGTGCGGTGACGAGCGCGTTCCGCTTGGTGACGGGCACGGCACCGCTCAGCGTCACACACTTGACGTCCTCCCGTTTCAGTTCGCGCTCGACGAGTGACAGGACCGACGTCCATTGCGATACCACCACCGCCTTCTCGCCTGTTGGTTTTATACATTGCATTATTAACTTGTTTATTTAAGGACCATAACAGATTGGCATCTATAATATCTGTATAAATAAAAATTAATTTTTAATTTTTGATTTTGTGGTCGATACAACTATATTTTTAATTAATAAAACTTAAAACATTAACAAAATCTAGTCTCTCGAATCCATGTTCGAGATATTCATTGTAAAGTATATTTTATTTATAATGGATTATAACTTATAAGGATTATTATTTTATTAAGTAATTTCTATATGCTTCGATGCTGCTAATTTTCTATGATTTTTTCAGTACCAATGCATCCTTTTGGATACATGGACTGGACGGTAACCACGTTTTCGTATCCGTTTGGATACCGTGGACTGTGAGAGTGTTAAAACAACTAGCTATACTACGTCTGAAATAATGTCAGGGAGCTCCAGCCTGGCCGAGCAATCACCTCGCTCGGTTGAATCTACCTGTGCACTACCGATATTCTCACAACAGCTTTATTGCATTCTACATCGTCTATCTTATATCTTTAAACGAGCGATTATTGGAATCTCGGAATCGGCTCCAACGATTTTCATGAAATTTAGTATATAGGGGTTTCGGGGGCGATAAATCGATCTAGCTAGGAATCATTTTCATAAAATGTCATTTTATGTGTGTTTTTTGAATTCTTTGAATACCGATCAAATAGCTAGTTATATCTGGTTACAGCACACATCACCTACTTATACTAACTAAATTCAACATCACTTAAGGGCTGTTTCACCACTTCCTGATAAGTGCCGGATAGGCTATCCACAACGTATTTGATAGAGTATCTGTCAGAAACTAAATTCAACACGTACCGGGTTTGCTGAACACGTGCTCGTTGAGGCAGGCCATGACGGCGCGGATCTTGGAGGACTGTTTGAGCAGGTCGAACACGGGGTTGTGCGGCGACAGCACAGAGCGGATCGCCTCCGCCACGCTCGTGCCCTCCCCGCCCTCCTCCTCCTCCCCGTCGATACCGACGCTCTACAGACAGAAGAATAACGCTCTCATTGTGGATTCGTGTTAAGGGTCCATCCATAAAGTACGTCACACGTTTTTCATGATTTTTAGACCCCCTCTCCCCCTTGTCACAGGTTATCACATTTGTGAGATAGTGTGACGTCACAAATTTGCAATTTTACATCTAAAAGTAAAAAAACCCGGCCAAGTGCGAGTTGAACTCGCCCATGAAGGGTTCCGCAGCAGCAATAAGGTTTATTTCTATAAAATTAATACTTCAGTCGGAATTTCCAGGAATCGCTATTGTATTCTATTGTTGTCGCGATCACCGGTGCTCGCGCGGGGCCTGAAGGATTAAAAGGTTTTTGATTTATTTTTATATTTTAGTTGATTTAATGAAAATTAAGTTAAGGTTTACCATTTATGACGTATAAAAAAAAAACTACTCGATAGATCTCGTTCAAACCAATTTTCGTTGGTATATTTTATAATAATGTACATCTATTTTTTTTTTTTAGAATTACCATGCCCCTACTTTAGAAGTTAGGGGGAGACACACATTTTATCACTTTGGAAGAGTCTCTCTCGCAAACTTCTCTCGAAAAAAATGATATTAGAAACCTCAATATAATTTTTGAAGACATATCCATAGATACCCTATACGCATAGGTTAGACGAAAAAAAAATTTTTTTAGTTTCAATAGTACGTATGGGGACCCCTAAAATTTTTTTATATTTTTTTATGTTTGTATCAAAATCTTAATGTGGTTCACAGACTACATCTACTTACCAAGTTTCAATAGTATAGCTCTTATAGTTTCGGAGAAAAGTGGCTGTGACATACGGACGGACAGACAGACAGACAGACAGACAGACAGACATGACGAATCTATAAGGGTTCCGTTTTTTGCCATTTTGGCTACGGGACCCTAAAAAGGGGTGGCTTTAGGGCTGACATACTGCCCCTAAGGCGCGAAACTCCAGACGATATTTAAAGCTGACGGTTAGGAGTTTTTTCAAATAATTGTTGTAGACAACTTGGCATTGGAAGCGAAGGGATAGTGACTATAACGTTAACTTGTGGGAATAAAAAAAATCCGGGAAGGAATGATTTCCTAACACCTGTCTCGAACCTGAAAAACTTTTTATACTTAACTAGCTGTTGCCCGCGACTTCGTCCGCGTGGACTTCAGTTTATAGTTGTTCCCGTACATCGATTGAATAGTTTACGCGCAAATCATAAAGGTACATTTTGTGGAAACCGTACATTTTTCCGCGACAAAATATATCCTTTGTCCTTCCCGAGACTCAAAGTATCTCCATAGTCATACCAAAATTCATCAAAATCGATTGAATAGTTAACGCGCAAATTATATAAGTATATTGTGCGGTAGCCGTACATTTTTCCGGGACAAAATGTATCCTATGTCCTTTTCTTAAACTCAAAATATATCTACTTATACCAAATTTCAGCAAAACCGGTCCAGCTGTTTACGCGTGATGTCGTAACCAAGGGAAATATGGATTCATTTTTACTATTTATAGACGTTCCACGCGGCTTCGCCCGCGTAAATTAGATATTTCACAGGCAAATTAGTCCACAAAAAATAGCCCATGATCCTTCACGTGCTCTACTTCCTATCTGACTCAGATAACAGAAAAATTGTTCTAGTAGTTCGTGAGATAAGCCCTTTCAATTAATTTCCCCTGTTTTTTCCACATTTTCCTCTATTTTTTCGCTCCTATGAGTCTTAGCGTGATAAAATATAGCCTATAGCCTTTTTCAATAAATAGGCTATCTAACACTGAAAGAACTTTTCAAATCGGACTAGTAATTCCTGAGATAAGCGCGTTCAAATAAGCCCTTTCATATAATTTTCCCCCTTTTTTCCACACTTTCCTCTATTTCTTCGCTCCTATAAGTCGTAGCGTGATAAAATATAGCTTATAGCCTTTCTCGATAAATGGGGTATCTAACACTGAAAGAACTTTTCAAATCGGACCAGTAAGTTCCTGAGATTAGCGCGTTCAAATAAGCCCTTTCAGATAATTTCCCCCCTTTTTTCCACATTTTTCTCTATTTCTTCGCTCCTATAAGTCGTAGCGTGATAAAATATAGCTTATAGCCTTTCTCGATAAATGGGGTATCTAACACTGAAAGAACTTTTCAAATCGGACCAGTAAGTTCCTGAGATTAGCGCGTTCAAATAAGCCCTTTCAAATAATTTTCCCCCGTTTTTTCCACATTTTCCTCTATTTCTTCGCTCCTGTAAGTTGTAGCGTGATAAAATATAGCCTATAGCCTTCCTCGATAAATGGACTATTAACACTGAAAGAATTTTTCAAATCGGACCAGTGGTTCCTGACATTAGCGCGTTCAAACAAACAAACAAACTCTTCCGCTTTATAATATTATAGTATAGATTAAAATTCCCTATCTCAAAAACCACTGAACCGATTTTGATGAAACTTACAGCATTCCCTAAGTTGAACAATACCTAGTACAACAAAAAAAGAATTACTTTAATCGGACTTGTAGTTTCGGAGATATGCGAACACAAACAAGAATCATACATACATATTATATATGTATACATTTTTTTAAGGGTGGTATTTAATCGAGTGACTGTAAATTACCGTTTTAAGTGTCAAAATTAATTAATTTGGGTTATAGAATTACTATTTGAGCGACTGACTGTGAGTGACGAGAAATTAACAAAACAGCAACTTACAAATTATTTATTTGAGTTACTTAAAATACAAAATGAGCAGCTTTATAATATTTGAGCGACCTAATGTCTAGTTGAGTGTCAACATTACGTCCTGCATTTTTTTCAATATTTACGCGGCCAAAGCCACGCTTTGCCCGCGTAAATTAGATATTTCACAGAAAAATTAGTCCACAAAAAATAGCCTATGATCCTTCACGTGCTCTACTTCCTATCTGACCCAAATAACAGAAAAATTGTTCTAGTAGTTAGATAAGCCCTTTCAAATAATTTCCCCCGTTTTTTTCACATTTTCCTCAATTTTTTTGCTCCTATTAGTCTTAGCGTGATAAAATATAGCCTATAGCCTTCCTCGATAAATGGACTATCTAAAACTGAAAGAATTTTTCAAATCGGACCAGTTGTTCCTGAGATTAGCGCGTTCAAATAAGCCCTTTCAAATAATTTCCCCTGTTTTTCCCACATTTTTCTCTATTCCATCGCTTCTATTAGTCTTAGCGTGATAAAATATAACTTTAACGGCCGAATACTGGAACGTCACTCAAATGCATTAATCAGTTGAAGGGCATTTAAATGTAAGCGTTTCCCATATTTAAGTGATATACACAAACGCCACTCAGACAATTTCTTGTGGTACTCACGTAAGTAGCCCTGTGAGTAGCCGTCAAATATTTACATCATGGCAACATTTACAGTATTACATTTTACGCTAGATCTAACTTGATTGTATAAATAAAAAGTTCACTAAAAATCATTTAATTGCCGTTTACTATTAGTTTTCATTAAATATATTTAAATTAATTAAAGACATGACAATTTTTAACATTATTTTCTGATTAATTACAATAGAAAATCCGAAATCGACTTTAAAGTTTAAAACAATGCAACCATACGTAGAATGGAACGATCTTTTGAGTGACAACTGACAATTGACATGTTTGAAAACCGACCGATTGACATTATCAAAAAGAAGAAGAAGACCGACCGTAGTGGTTATATTCTCTTTGTGGAAAACATTTTGATAATATTATAATAAGGAGACAAAAAAGAAACATGGTTGTAATTATACTACCTCGGAAAAGGATATTATGCTAATAGTTTAAAAGTGAGTTACAAGTAACATTAATATCAATATAGGTACTATTTTCATGAAAATGTAGTTGTGTGTTGTAAAACGTAAATGCATCGTTGTATTTTTTAAACGCATTGAGCATTTATTTCGACGGCGACTCGCGGTCGGCCTTTCATGGTCAGAAAGACTAGATAGCGACGATAAAGACATTATTTTAACATTATACACACACTTTTTACCGTAATTATAGATTTAAGAGACCTCTTGACCACTCTTAAACGCAAGTGGCGCTTAAATCAGTTTGACAGATCATTTGACAGCTAAAAAAAGTTGAGTAACCATCGAGTATACGAATTTTTTTGCTAAGTGGTGCTCATGTGGAGCCTGAGTACGACTTATTTGGAGGTCCACTTAAAACTAACTGGAAGTTAAAATTTGCGTTGGAGAATACGAAATTTTCGTATAAGTTGTACTCAAAAAATTAAGCAGCATTTATATATTTGAGAGACGTTCCAGTATTCGGGCGTTAGCCTTTTTAGATAAATGGGCTATCTAACACTGAAAGAATTTTTGAAATCGGACCAGTCGTTCTTGAGATTAGCGCGTCCAAATAAGCCCTTTCAAATATTTTCCCCCGTTTTTTCCATATTTTCCTCTATTTCTTCGCTCCTATTAGTCTTAGCGTGATAAAATATAGCCTATAGGCTTTCTCGATAAATGGGCTATCTAACACTGAAAGAACTTTTCAAATCGGACCTGTAGTTCCTGAGATTAGCGCGTTCATAAATAAGCCCTTTCAAATAATTTTCCCCCGTTTTTTCTACATTTTCCTCTATTTTTTTGCTCCTATAAGTCTTACGGCCGAATACTGGAACGTCACTCAAATGCATTAATCAGTTGAAGGGCATTTAAATGTAAGCGTTTCCCATATTTAAGTGATATACACAAACGCCACTCAGACAATTTCTTGTGGTACTCACGTAAGTAGCCCTGTGAGTAGCCGTCAAATATTTACATCATGGCAACATTTACAGTATTACATTTTACGCTAGATCTAACTTGATTGTACAAATAAAAAGTTCACTAAAAATCATTTAATTGCCGTTTACTATTAGTTTTCATTAAATATATTTAAATTAATTAAAGACATGACAATTTTTAACATTATTTTCTGATTAATTACAATAGAAAATCCGAAATCGACTTTAAAGTTTAAAACAATGCAACCATACGTAGAATGGAACGATCTTTTGAGTGACAACTGACAATTGACATGTTTGAAAACCGACCGATTGACATTATCAAAAAGAAGAAGAAGACCGACCGTAGTGATTATATTCTCTTTGTGGAAAACATTTTGATAATATTATACTTAATAAGGAGACAAAAAAGAAACATGGTTGTAATTATACTACCTCGGAAAAGGATATTATGCTAATAGTTTTAAAGTGAATTACAAGTAACATTAATATCAATATAGGTACTATTTTCATGAAAATGTAGTTGTGTATTGGGAAAAGTAAATGCATCGTTGTATTTTTTAAACGCATTGAGCATTTATTTCGACGGCGACTCGCGGTCGGCCTTTCATGGTCAGAAAGACTAGATAGCGACGATAAAGACATTATTTTAACATTATACACACACTTTTTACCGTAATTATAGATTTAAGAGACCTCTTGACCACTCTTAAACGCAAGTGACGCTTAAATCAGTTTGACAGATCATTTGACAGCTAAAAAAAGTTGAGTAACCATCGAGTATACGAATTTTTTTGCTAAGTGGTGCTCATGTGGAGCCTGAGTACAACTTATTTGGAGGTCCACTTAAAACTAACTGGAAGTTAAAATTTGCGTTGGAGAATACGAAATTTTCGTATAAGTTGTACTCAAAAAATTAAGCAGCATTTATATATTTGAGAGACGTTCCAGTATTCGGGCGTTAGCGTGATAAAATATAGCTTATAGCCTTTCTCGATAAATGGACTATCTAACCCTGATAGAATTTTTCAAATCGGACAAGTAGTTCCTGAGATTAGCGCGTTTAAACAAACAAACAAACTAACAAACTCTTCCGCTTTATAATATTAGTATAGATTTCACTAAAACCGGCACAGCGGTATAAGCATGAAGAGCAGCAGCATTTTCGCATTTATAACATTAATAACTCCCACACCGGTTTCGGTGACGGTTTCGGCCGGTTTCTAGTTACGCAGGAGTAATTCTATTGTGCCCAAGTGTGTGCGCAGTACACAAGAGCATCTATTCCTTTTACTCTCATAATCCAGTGAGTCGGAAGACCAGCAGGACTGGCGAGAGACCAGGCGCAGGACCGACTTTTTTACATGCCCGTCCGACGCGTTGATTATCTTACTTGTCAGGCAATTAGGTGATCAGCCTGCATTGTCTTAACCAAACTTGGAAATAGTCATGAAACGTGGGTTAACAGGACGCTATTATTCCAAGACAAGTCACCCACCTTCCTCTTATCCCCATCTTCCAGTGACAGCTTGTTGAGCTCGTCGAGCAGGTCCTTGCTGCCCACGTCCTCGCGCACGTCCTCGCTGTCATCCAACATGGCGGCGATGAGGCCGCAGTGGCAGCACACTTGCCGCAGCCTCAGCAGCAACACCAGAATCTCGTGGGATTTCACCGGCTTGGCACCTGCAAATGTTGTGTATTAAATTGCTATGAAGTCCGGCAGAGTGATTTTGCATAGAACTAGGGACACTAATGGAACGAGCGAAAATATCAGGTGATTCAGGTGATAAGCAATATCAGGCGTCAATAAAAAATGCTGTATTTTGATTTATCTCTGGTGGAAGGAAACACAGCCTTACAGCTGAACTTAAAGACTTGTAATACAGTGAAAAGTAGACCTGCTGGTTACGCGTCTCATAGTTTTATGGTTGTTTATGCAACCGATAACCAAAGAATATTAGTTTTCAAGAACCAGAGCAAGCTAATGTCGACTTACCCTGTAGCGCGATCATTTTCTTGTGCATTTTATCGTAGGCTTCGTTTTTGTTGGGTCGTGTGACACCGTACGCCTCCGCCTGCCGCTCCGCGCGCTGGTGCAGGAACTGCGCGAACAGCGTCTTCGAGAACACTAGCACCTGTGAAGTCACTTCGTATAAGTATTTAGCCCAGGGGTTCTCAAACTTATTTTGTCTACTGCCCACTTTGAGAACAAATTATGTTTTAGCGCCCCCATTGTTTGAATTTAAAATTCATCGAGATAAAATAAATCACCCTCCCCCCCAAGCTTCTACACTACGCCCCCATTTTTTCTGGGTCCCACACTGCCCGCCTTCAGAGTTCAGACTTTCAGCGAATTTTAGCCCGTTCATTTAAAGATGTATTTTAAATTAAGCACATGATGACGGACTGACGAAGCAAAAAGATAGCAATAATACTTGCATACATGACAGGAACATATATTTTAATGACTATGAAAACCTTTAGAAGTGAATAAACAAAAGTGCTAATGCGCTAAGTTGTTTCGTATGGAACAGCAAATTTTTTCAACTTACAAAGTTGACTACATACATACTAACAACTGCTTATTTTCATGGATATTCACTCCTAATGAATAATGTTAAAATATTAAAATTGTTGTTATAATAATTATTAAAATTGTGAGAACCCCTTAAATTTTAAGCAGCAAGCAAGTTGAATAGCTAAGACCAAAACAGAAAACAAGATCGACTTCGCTTGCTATAGCAACTGTTTATTAGTTTATACCCACCTTCTGATACACGTTCATCTCCTCCTTGTCTAACGTGACGTCCTTGTCTACGGTGTCTCTATCCGGGAGACAGGCGAGTTGGCCCATCTCCTGCAGCTGCAGCTTGGTCCGGCGCAACATTACGCACTGCATGATCGTCGTCAGCCGCTCCTGACCACCCGCGCTCTTATTGTCGATCCACTTCTTCCACATCTGACAATCGATGACGTTAATATTGCTTGAATAATATTTGAATTCTTCATTTATTATTAAGTTACGTGGCTATTGCATTTCTCAATAATAGTATTTTAAAAAGATAAAACCGACTCAAATATTGTACGTATTTCAGAACTAGCTGTTGCCCGCGACTTCGTCCGCGTGGACTTCAGTTTATAGTTGTTCCCGTACATCGATTGAATAGTTTACGCGCAAATCATAAAGGTATATTTTGTGGGAACCGTACATTTTTCCGCGACAAAATATATCCCCTGTCCTTCCCGAGACGTACTACTAACATACATTCTGTGCCGAGACTCATAATATCATAATACCAAAATTCATCAAATTCGATTAAATAGTTTACGCGCAAATCATAAAAGTATATTGTGCGGTAACCGTACATTTTTCCGGGACAAAATGTATCCTATGTCCTTTTTCGGGACTCAAAGTATATATATCTACTTATACCAAATTTCAGCAAAATCGGTCCAGCTGTTTACGCGTGATGTCGTAACCAAGGGAAATATGGATTCATTTTTATTATTTATAGACGTTCCGCGCGGCTTCGCTCGCGTAAATTAGATATTTCACAGGCAAATTAGTCCACAAAAAATAGCCCATGATCCTTCACGTGCTCTACTTCCTATCTGACTCACATAACAGAAAAATTGCTCTAGTAGTTCGTGAGATAAGCCCTTTCAATTAATTTCCCCCGTTTTTTCCACATTTTCCTCTATTTTTTCGCTCCTATGAGTCTTAGCGTGAAAAAATATAGCCTATAGCCTTCCTCGATAAATGGGCTATCTAACACTGAAAGAATTTTTCAAATCGGACCAGTAGTTCCTGAGATTAGCGCGTTCAAATAAGCCCTTTCAAAAAATTTCTCCTGTTTTTTCCACATTTTTCTCTATTCCTTCGCTTTTATTAGTCTTAGCGTGATAAAATATAACTTGTAGCCTTTCTCGATAAATGGGCTATCTAACACTGAAAGAATTTTTCAAATCGGACCAGTAGTTCTTGAGATTAGCGCGTTCAAATAAGCCCTTTCAAATATTTTCCCCCGTTTTTCCACATTTTCCTCTATTTCTTAGTTCCTATTAGTCCTAGCGTGATAAAATATAGCCTATAGCCTTTTTCAATAAATGGGCTATCTAACACTGAAAGAACTTTTCAAATCGGACCAGTAAGTTCCTGAGATTAGCGCGTTCAAATAAGCCCTTTCAAATAATTTCCCCCCTTTTTTACACATTTTCCTCTATTTCTTCGCTCCTATAAGTCGTAGCGTGATAAAATATAGCTTATAGCCTTTCTCGATAAATGGGGTATCTAACACTGAAAGAACTTTTCAAATCGGACCAGTAAGTTCCTGAGATTAGCGCGTTCAAATAAGTATCTTTCAAATAATTTTCCCCCGTTTTTTCCACATTTTCCTATTTCTTCGCTCCTGTAAGTTGTAGCGTGATAAAATATAGCCTATAGCCTTCCTCGATAAATGGGCTATCTAACACTGAAAAAATTTTTCAAATCGGACCAGTGGTTCCTGACATTAGCGCGTTCAAACAAACAAACAAACTCTTCCGCTTTATAATATTATAGTATAGATTAAAATTCCCTATTTCAAAAACCACTGAACCGATTTTGATGAAATTTACAGCATTCCCTAAGTTGAACAATACCTAGTACAACAAAAAAAGAATTACTTTAATCGGACTTGTAGTTTCGGAGATATGCGAACACAAACAAGAATCATACATACATATGTGTATACATTTTTTTAAGGGTGGTATTTAATCGAGTGACTGTAAATTACCGTTTTAAGTGTCAAAATTAATTAATTTGGGTTATAGAATTACTATTTGAGCGACTGACTGTGAGTGACGAGAAATTAACAAAACAGCAACTTACAAATTATTTATTTGAGTTACTTAAAATACAAAATGAGCAGCTTTATAATATTTGAGCGACCTAATATCTAGTTGAGTGTCAACATTACGTCCTGCATTTTTTTCAATATTTGGCAAATATATTTTTTATACTGAGCGGCATTTTATCTTAAATGAAGTATTTCGAATACTAAAACTACTTTGAAAAATACACTAATGTACAGTGTATAATGAGCTCATATTAAAACAAAAAAAATGAATATGAAATAACTATTAATTGATGAAACACTATTAATTAGGGATTCCTAAAACATTTTTTTTTTATTACTATCAAGCGAATTTTTTGTGAGTAGCTTAATTTGGATAAGAGGAACAACGGTAAAGGTTCGGAAACCAACTGCAAAATTGATGGGAAGTGGGGGTGGGGGGGAGGGGGGAGGAGGGGTAAACACCCTCCGTACTAAATCCACACTGAGAAACCCCCCAGTTTTGGAGCTAGTCACCTTTGACATTTTTGGAATAATAATTCTGAGGCTACATAGTCTTTTGGTCGCCTTTTTTAACGCGTTTAACCTAATAGCGTGTTTTGTGACAGTCGCCGGCTGCTGCCACAGCGCAGTCACAGTTCTAACCTACTTTTGGACTTTCCGGATTGTGTTTGTTTTTGTTTTGGCGGGGGGCTCTGCCCCCCGAGCCCCTCTTTTATTTTGTGACAGTCGCGGGCTGCTACCGCAGCACGCTCGCTACGCTCGCTCGGCTCCCTCTGTGTTGTGGTCTAAGTTCTAACCTAACCTAACCTACTTTTGGACTTTCTGGATTGTGTTTGTTTTTGTTTTGGCGGGGGGCTGCGCCGCCCGAGCCCCCCTTTGGGGCAGCTGCGCCCCCCCCCCATCCCCCCGTTTCGGTGACCTTGGTGAAGTAGGCCTTCTGTTAAGAGGCCGGGTGCCATCGAAATTCTAATACATACGTAATACCAAAATAATTTTCTCATACGAAAATATTTTACATGTTTGAGTTATTTTTCAGCTTGAAATAGTAATTACCTAGGTTCCTGCACAAAAATTTACTACAAAATATTTATTTATATATTACGCACAATGCTGCGTGAGAGCCGGTGATGCAAGCGCATGGCAATCGTAAACACGTAACGCTATTGGTCCGCAGCCCAACTCACATGACTGCAACGATTCGTCGCCTCGCACCCATTCGAATTCGCGCGCATTTAACACTGGAGTTTTCATTAAAACACGTATCAAAATATAAAGTATAAACCCTCAAATAGAATATCAGTAACCAACAATCATTAATAAAGCAGCTCACAAAAGTTTGCTCAAAGTGAACTTTTTAGTAGTTCATAATGTATAACCTCACTTAGAAAAATTGAATCTATCTTTATTAATGAAGTTGCCCGCTATGTATTTCCAGTCGCTCAACTAGTAATACAGTCGCTCGGATAGAATTTTAATATCTGAAATAGATTATTCACAATCCACTTTTTGTAAGCTCATTCTGGATTTTATTATAAATCAATATTAGTCATTAGTTTAGTTACTCAAATTCATACCGCTCAAGTTATTAAAACAGTATGTTCATCATCAGTCGCTAAGTAATTTTTTATTCGCTCGCTTTATTATTTCCCTTTTTTTAAATTAGGCATCTCCTCCTTTTTTTAAGCCGGTTAAAATTTTAACAGTAAAAAGTAGCACGACGACGACATCGACGTGCGTAAAGATCCACAGTTCATTAAAAAATGTCTGTCACTCACCGGCAGCTCATCGAACGGCGTACATCTCAGGAACTTGAGCAGCGCGAACAGATCGAGGTCCTTGTTGTGCAGCGGCGTGCCGGTGAGCGCCCAGCGGCGGCGCGCGCGCAGCCCGCACACCGCCAGCGACGTCGCCGCCTTGTGGTTCCGCACCACGTGCGCCTCATCCAAAATCACGCGACGCCAGGCGACGCGAGTTAGCACGCCGTTCTGTCACGTCAAAAAGCAATATTAAATCGACCATGATTGAAGCAAAGTACTCATCCTATAAATAAATAAAAAATGATCGCAATCTGATCATCTACATCTAATACTATATTTCTCGTTTTCATAAAACGACAAGCCTTTTTTATTAATAAGCAATCAGTGCCTTATCTTTACAATCATAGCTACCGCTTACCTATGCGAGGGTTTTCATTGTAAGTACTTACAAGCACTAGCTTTTAAGTATTAGTACTTACAAAGTAATATAATTTTCAGTGAACATCTGTAAATTCACATGCTTTGAGATTAGTCAAAGCATTTTAATTTACAGCTTTGTAATAATAATGTTTGTAATTTATCTGCACACATATTTTGTTAAACCTTTTCAGCCTCCCGCTGCAAGATATTATACGTGGTGATGACGACGTCGTACGGTGCTAGGCGGTGCGGCTGCGTGGCGCGCGCGGCGCCGTGGTGCGCGCACACGGACAGCGCGTGCGCCGCGCAGTGCGTCGACACCTCGCCCGCCCACTGCGTGACCAGGGAGGCGGGGCACACCACCAGCGTGCCGCCGCGCACCACTAAACACAAAGTTGTTATGTATTTTGATGAAATAATCATTTTACTTATTAATTTATTTATTTACTAGCGACCCGCCCCGGCGTCGCACGGGTATAAAATATATAGCCACTGAAAAAATGATTAAAATCGATAGCCTATGTATGTACCTTCACGTGGTCTACTTGTTTTCTGTGCCAAATAACATAAAAATTGCTCCAGTAGTTCGCGAGATAAGCCCTTTCAAATAATTTCCCTCGTTTTTTCCACATTCTCCTATTATTCTTAGCGTAATAAAATATAGCCTATAGCCTTCCTCAATAAATGGGCTATCTAACACTTAAAGAATTTTTCAAATCGGAGTAGTTCCTGAGATTAGCGCGTTCAAGTTAGCCCTTTCAAATAATTTTCCTCGTTTTTTCCACATTTTCCTTTATTTCTTCGCTCCTATTAGTCTTAGCGTGATAAAATATAGCTTTATAGCCTTCCTCGATAAATGGGCGATCTAACACTGAAAGAATCATCAAAACAAAGAAATAACTGCAGAATACTAATACTGTTATTAACAAATAATACATATCTTAAATATAGTAACTCACATTTTTTGTTAACCTGGTCATCGTCATCATCATCTTGTATTTTCTCCTTGTCGCTCGCGATCAGTGATATCATAGTTAGGGTTTTGCCCAGACCCATGTCATCCGCTAGAACAAAACTTTTGTTAAATCATGTAGGCAACTATCATTTGAAATTGAATGTAAAATACAGTTCTACAATTATGATCTTGTGGGCACGTGACCAACTTTGGAACTAGCGCTACCATCTCCTAAAGCATCACATATTAAACAGATAGCAGCATAAGCATGGAAGTGCACCATACTCCGGCCGCGTCTTGAGCGTCTCATTTCATACACCGAGCTCACCGAGCTCCTCACCTCACCGAGCTACTCACCGAGCAGGCCGCCGGGCGGGCTCTGCGTCTCGCGCCAGCGCAGCCAGGCGAGCGCGTGCCGCTGGTGCTGCATGAGCTCGGAGCGCAGCGCCGCGGGCTGCGCCGCCAGCGCGCCCTCCTCCGGCCGCGTCTTCAGCGACTCGTGCAGATTGCGCAGCCGCGACAGAATAACCTCCCGCTCCGCCATGTGCGTCGACATCGCTACAAACAAATGGAACGGCACGATTACATATAATATACGTACACAACTGAAAACGAGGAAACTTTACCTTTGCTAGATCTTGTAATTTTCATTAATGAATTTTTAAGGTCAAAGCAAAATCTTACCCTGTTTTCCGAACATCCTCGGTTGCACTGCATTGCTGGCTTTTTGGATTTCTTCCCAGGAGAGTCCCTTGATGTCCTTCCCGAAGCCGTCATTCGCTATCACGTCCGGCGTGACAGTGTCTACAACAACATTTTGTAATGAAAATATGCTATTCAACATTTTTGTATGAGGTCCGTTTACTGAATTTGTTTTGAAATTAAGCATTTTAAATTTCAATGTAACCTTTTTACGGTTATCTAGATATTATGTATTTCTTGATTTTAGTTGTAACAATATAATTGGTTTGTATGAATTTCATGAACTGGGCGACCAACGCAACTAGATGGCTACAACATTATGGCAGACAGGCGTGAATCGGCTGTATAACGCTGGTTGTTTATACACTTACCTGGCTCGACGATCATGTTGGCGACCCTGTCCCCCTGCGCCCGCACCTGCTCCTCCAGCTCCGTCAGTCGCTCGATCAGCTTGACCCCGCCGTCCGGCAGTGTGTCCACGTCCATGTTGCTCAACAGGTACTGTGAGCACCGAGTAAAATTAACGACGGAACAGGATCGTTGTGCAGTTCGTTGTACTTTTCTCGCTACAGTATTTGATAGATACGAATTGTGCTGCGCAAGCATGGAATAGCTTCCAAGAGTAACAATAAAAAAATATATCTATTACTGCAATGCACATTTCTATATATATAGTCGCCTAAGAGTTTAGACTCCGTGAGTCTGGATTGAGCAAACGAGAGACAGAGTTGGAGAAAATTTTGAAATAAGCAATATTTTAACGAATATATTTTAATTAGCTCCTTTACTAAGTAATTCCGTTTTTTTTAATTTCATTTTAGCACCTCCATCGTGAATATGGCAGACACGATAGATTTTCAATTGTTATAGGTTAACAGTAGCTGTAAATTTTCCATGTATCTTAAAATAAAATAAGATACCTACAATCAAAACAGTTCTAATCAGATATAAATGTAGCTAAGGCAGCTTGTAACTAATTTGGTTATGATTTCGTGTAAATAAAGGAAAACATACCCGTATATTTTGTAAATCCTCTTTGAGTCCATTTAGTTTGTTGAGTTCATTCTCTCTCACATGCTTTTTAACATACACCACTTGGTTTGGATAGCTGGTGGGCACAAAGTATTGCTTGATTGTACTATCCTGCTTAACTGGCTCATCTTTTACCGATTTCTTTGGGTTTGGAGATTTTTTGGGATTATTAGACTTCTTTGGTTGTTTATCCTGGCAAATTGTAACATAAGCATCAGCTGTGTAATTTATTAAACGAAAACGGTTACGACTCAACAACAAATCATGAATTGCAATTTTCCATACAATATTCAAAGTCCATTTTACCAAAGTTTAGAAATTTATTCAAAAACTTACTGTTTTCGGCATTTTAACACTCTTATTTTAAAACCTCAGTAATTAAAATCTAACTTCTTTAACGTGATCCTCACATAAACTCGCAAATCGGTAAGTAACCGTTTTATATCCTTTTAAAACTACCCTCACTCAATAATTGTCAAAAGATTTTTTTTTTTCGTAATTACATCAATGCAAACTGTGTTGTTATCTATACTAAGATTATAAATGCGAAAGTATCTCTGTCTGTCTGTCTGTCTCGCTTTCACGCCAAAACCACTGGACCGATTGTAATGAAATTTTGTACACAGATAGTCTAAGGCCTGAGAAAGGACATAGGCTACTTTTTAACCGGAAAAAGGGGTTGTAAGGGGGTGAAAATGCGTAAATTTATTCAAATTAAGTTAGTTCCAAAAATTCATAATAGATGGCGCCGTGCGTCTCCTACATTGCGCTATCGCTTGCTCATGCATCTTTCTATAAGACGTGGTACCATGTTAAGAATCATTTTTCGAATCTTGCGATTGTTATGCACGTCGATAATGAATAACTCACTACTCAGTACTTTATCTACGCAGTGATGAGTGACGAAACCTTAAATCTACCAATGCAATGCTAAATACTTTATGGGTAAAGCTAAAGTTGTGCAATGGGCCGGGCTAAGTAAGCTTTAGGTTTAATTTTAAAAAATAATATACTATGTGCGCACTGCACAGCTGTTTTTGGGTATTTTGATTTAGGGGTACCGGAGTTTTAAAAAGCTTTTAAATTTGACACCAATTTTGTTGACCCAGCGCGCTATAAACTGAAGTCCACGCGGACGAAGTCGCGGGCAACAGCTAGTCAGCTTATAAAATTTGTAAAACGCATGCGTTTGGAAATTCAATAATAATATTTGAGAGAATTAATTTAAAAGAAAAATGATAATTTTAATGAAATATTACAAACCTCTTCATCATCGCTGCTCAGTGCTATCACCTCGGGCTTTTGGTCAATGATTTTTATATCATCATCTATTATTACTTCCTCACTCAAATTCCTAAAATTGCTGACCTTGCTTAACCTACTCTTCACTTTACTCTGAATATCGTAAGTATCTAAATGTGTTAAATCGCACACATCATTATCCAATTGTTTTTTATTGGAATTTGACTTATTTTCCTTATTTGGCCCCTTAGGTTCTGGTGATTTAAAGTGAGTCAAGTCACATACATCGTCAGGTTTCTCTGATTCTGGTTTAATATTTGTGACATCACGAAAGGGACTGTTGAAGGGAGAGCAAGATATTCTGGAAGAATTGCTATCATCTGACACCCTTTCTGGCGATTGAAGTGATACTTCTGGTTGCTCCGTTTCTGATGTACCATGAAGTGGACGACCTAACTACAATAGAAATAATAAAATCATGAAAAATGTTAATAATTTTATGCATTGAAGACCTTTTCCAACTTTATTATAAGTAAAAATATGCTGTAAATATGAGAGGGGCATGTCATATTACTATGGACAAGCTATACAAGCTTAGGAGTGTACTTACTGCCTCTGACTGTATGAAATCAGAATTGTCACTATCACTGTCTTTAGGTTCCACACCCATGATGCTCAAACGGATTGCTTTTGACATAGCCTTAGCATCTTCTTCATATTCATCATCAGTTACGTTAATCTGTTTTTCAGAACTATGCTTTATATCCTCAATAACTTTTTCTGGTGATTTTAAAGTCACTTCAGGCAAACTTGTTTCTGATCCACTATGGGATTCACGTCCTGACTAGAATAAAATAATAATCATGGTAAAATATTTCGCGCGTAGAGCATTTTGCTCACGTTATGTTAGTAAGTGTCACTAAATGCAGGTTTTACAAATAAAAGTAATATTTTTACATTTTTCATTTCAATAAATAAATTACACTTTGTTTATTCTAAAAAATGTATAGGTATTTAAAACTTTATTAACATTAATCTTTTTAATTTTCATTAGCATTTATTGATTATTGATAACAAATTTTTCAGTCTTCTGAGGCAGTATGAAGGAAAAAAATTCACAAATAAAAATCTTAAAAAAAAAAGACGGGTTGCACTCCGGGAGTGCCGGCAGAAGTGAAAACCTGATTATTAACATTGTACATTTTTTTAACCATTTTTTATGAAAATCGATTATTAAAAAAATCGTTTTTTTTTTTAAATTAATCGAAACCCTTACAATCGATTAAGTTTTAACCCATTTTTTATGAAAATCGATTTTTAAAAAATCGATTTTTTTAATTTATCGAAACCCTTACAATAGTTACAATCAATTCGAGTTCGAGTTCGGGTTCGGGTTTGAGTTCGACACAAAACACTGCTCTCCAACCGTCTTACGGTTTTTCCAAGGTTTTTCGATCAGCACGAGAATCTGACGCGAGCTTCACAGTTTTTACCCATCCCACAAAAGTGCTCAACGCCGCTAAAGAAGTTTTCACTTCAAAAATTTAAATATGTGGGAAGTATTAACCTTCATTATATTTCCGAACTTTACACATATTATCACAAGATGTATTACTTTGCTCGGTACATAAAAATTTTTGGCAGTAAATACAGGCCTTTTTTGGTCTTCTGGTTTTTGTGTCTTAGGCAAAACACTTAGATTATGTTTGATTTTTCTTGTCCTGGTTAATCATTTTGTTTCAGTACAAAATGGTGAATCAGGTTTAAAAACCTTTATGCTATAGGGATATTCAATGTTTTGTAAGGTGCTCTTCTAGTGATATGACCACACCAAGATGTCTTCATCTCTTCAATCCCAGTCTATTTATAATAGAAATTAGAAATACGTAATAGTTTTCCGTAACAGTAATTTAAAACCATCAAGTAGCAGTAAAACTGTTGAAACGAAGATTAATAATTTATTCATAAGGAACAAAAGTACTCACGTCGATACCCGCGCGATTAGCAAAATGACGCATGATGGTACATGGCGCAATAAACCTCCTCATACAAGTGAATAGTGCACCCCAGCAAGAAGTGAGCTGTATCCAGGGGTGGAGGACGAAACAAAACTCAGATACTGAAGGAACAATGGCTATTAACATATTTTTAACAAAATGGCACGTGTTTTAAATTTACTGTGAGCAAAATGCTCAAAGCGCGAGTGCTCGCAGGTTAAACTAAGTACTTATATAAAAAATTTATTTGTACTTACTGCATCTGATTGTATAAAATCAGAATCGTCACTTTCGTTTTCCTTTGGTATAATACCCATGATGCTCATTCTGGTTGCTCTTGACATGACCATAGCATCCTCATCATATTTGTCATCAGTTACATCAATATGATTTTCATCACTTGGTCTATTAATATTGTCTGTACACTCTGTAATCAATAATAATGTAAGAATTTTTAGGTTGTAGCTTCTTTAAACCAAGAATTAGCCAGGTTATACACTATTGAGTATTAAGGTGATCCTGACAGGTTCAAGCACTATAGGCCAGCGGTCGGCAAACTTTTGGCAGGCAAGGGCCACAAGGTGGCAAAACAAAATAAAGGCGAGCCGCAGACGTCATACTAGTATTAACCCTATAAGCCTAGAAGCTTAATAAACCTACACAAATTGAAAGGTTTACTTAATAAACCTACACAAATTTTATTAAAAATGGAACAAACAGCTACATACTTAAGTGGCGATAACTACTGGCAGTATTAGAAAACATTGTTTTTGATACACATAACTTATTCACAAAACATTCACGGGCCGCAAGTAACACGTTCGCGGACCGCATGCGGAACGCGGGACACGTGTTGCCGACCGCTGCTATAGGCCAATTAGAAGCCCATGTCAAGACACCTGCATAAATTTTACTAGTCGTCTCACCATCATCTGTGACCTCATACTCTTCTGTAACTTCAGGGTCTTCAACTTGGTCTTTTGTAACAATTCTTATATTTTTATATTTTTCTTGTTTTTTATTTTTGTCTACATGACTATCATTATCATCATCATTTATACTGTCTGATTGAATGTGACTAGTTTCTTCATCAGTTGACTGGCTGAGATCACTTTCAATGGTCATATTTTTAATGTCCTTCAACATATTATTAGTTCCAGAGTCAATTTTTATGGGTGTATCTTGCAAACACTTAACCTTTCTATTTTTGTTATGTTCAATTAAAATTGAATTGTCTGTGTCAGATTCAATTAGCATTATGCGTTTTTTATTTTTTCGCCCTACAAATGATTCTTCTGAAGACCTCCGAGGTTTTGTCATAGGTCGCCTTCGTGGTACCATCTCCGGAGAAACTGGACCTGTTTTTGTATAATTTTTGATAAAATAAGATGTAATTATGATGGTGTCCATACAACAAAAAATAAGGATTTTAGACCATACAAAATCTGCTAATACCTTCCTCCTCTGATGAACTGGTAACAATCTTCTCTATAGTAAAGTTACTGTGTCGCCTCATACTTTGTCTCCTCTCATTGTCTAAGATAGGAAAATAGTGGAAAAAAAAAGGTTATATTTCAGACACTACACAGTTAAATCTAAATAAACAATGATATTATATTAAAAAAAAAAACTCAATATAATATCATTGCTAAATAAACAAATAAGTTTTTTTTTGACATACCATCATCACTGCTAGATAAAACAAATGGTTTATTCACGTTGCTCCTTTGACATTTCGATTTGGGTAATTCCTTCTGCTCTTCAGCAGAGTCTTCTGTAATAAGAATTTAGAGAAGAAAACGTTGCGTTATTCGTCAGTTTATTGAAGCAAGTTAAGACATGTTTATTGCTTTTAAATAGACTGAAATTTCTGTTGTATGGTTGTTAAGATTACCTCTAGATATATCATCATCAGATTCTGGTATGTATGCTGTCTGATTTTTCTTAGCAGGAGTTTTCTTAGGAGCAAACGATTCGTCCAAATAGCTATCATCAATAATTCCACTGTTATCACCACTGCCGTCAGCAGTATCGTCACGGTACTCAAAAAATGAACTCTCCATTTTAATTTCTAGATTAGAAAACAGAAATATAGAGCAATACTTTTTGTAAAGCACGTAATATTTATAAAACCATTTCTAAAACTTTCCAAAAATTATTTCGATTTTCAAAACTTCACTTGTCGTTGTAACGTTTTGATAATGCTATGAAAGTTTTTGGTACTGAAGTGTATTTATAGCAAAATATCAGTAATTTTATTAAATCAGTTTTATCATTTAAAAGTACCTATTGTTCATATAATTCATTATCTTTCCATAATCGAGTTGAACTGTGATTATAAAAAATATTGTTTTCAAACACTTATTAGACTATTGACTTTTCTAACAATATCTAAACGCTTCATTGGGGTAAAAAAAATATAAATGTCAAGTCAAAACAAAAGCAACTGTCAAGACTCAAGACGAAGACAAAGAAATTTGGTCTTATACGACATTTACACTCAGCCCTGTTGGACAGGGAAGTGGGGACTGGGGAGGGAAGTGGGCAGCGTGAATATGTAAATAGGTGACTCGCGCTGCCACTGCTCATGCCGCTGCCATTGCCCGGCGCTCCCTCGAGTGTCGGTTTTTCGGGCGGAAGTCAAAGGACGGGGAGTGCGAGCGCGAGTTGAGTGTTTACATTCAGCTCTCTCACTCACTTGCCGCCAGCGTTTTGAACGAGAAGCACGTGCGACAAAATCCGCAAAAATGTCACCGCCTACGATACCGCCGCCAACTGAGTGGAGTAACGAGAAAATCATTAAGTTTTTATTTAATTTCATTAAGTACTTTCCTTTTACTACGACGACAGCGTCTTCGGTTCGATCTGTTTTGATTTCTTTTTAAAATATGCATATAGTTATATGTATATACTCAGCAGACATAATGCTGTCACCGCAACAGTTTCGATATCCGCTATCGTTGCGAGTCGTTACGTAAAAGAGTATGAGGGCTGAGTGTGACTACCCACTTGCCTCTATAATGCCGCAGAAGTATTTGAGGCAATATTTCCGACAACGGCAGGAGCAGTGGCAAGGGCTGAGTGTAAGCGTACCATTATGGAAAGTTGAACGTGACGTCATACGTTGTCACGTTCATGGACTTATTATTACTAACAAGCAGGGCTTCAAATAACGTTATTTTTTCATAACGTTATTGCTTCAAGGGCATAGATAACGTTATGAAAATTAAACCGATACTAGATATAACGTTATAAATGTATTTAATAACGGTAAATGTTATAACGTTATATAGGATTTATAACGGTAAATATATGTTCTTTGATAACGTTATAGTCCGTCAAGAAAGTCATGACAGGCGGGAAAATTTTCTAAACGTAATCACGCTTATAAGGTGTATTTTTTTCTTTGTATTTTCACAGAGAACGCTTATTACATTTTAAATATGAGTGAGATTTGGTGCACCGTGCACGATCGCATACCTGATACCAGAAAATAACGTTATATTTACCGTTATTATTATAACGTTATTTTTTTGTTATGCCATAACGAAAAAATAACGTTATAATAATAACGGTAAATATAACGTTATTTTATTAGATATCGTTAAAAAATAACGTTATCTGGCTACCATTATGAAAATAACGGTACGTAACGATATTTTTTCTGTTATTCGATAACGTTATGAAGCCCTGCTAACAAGTAACACGTTCAACTATCGTCAGTAAACCGACTTTATAGACAGCCGATTTTTTTTTAAATTTTTGGTATGTTTAGAGTGAAAGGTTTTGCACTTAAAAATTTTAACTTCAGTTTCAAATTAAAAAAATAACGGATGATTATTTTTTTTTCTTCTAAGTCCGACCTCTTGTTACGTATAGTGCGTTTCATCAAATAGTTCCTTTGCCGTCATGTTGGCACTAATGCAAATTAATGTTGCCACATTACCCTTACTGTGCTACCTTAAATTAGGGAAGATAATATATTATCACAAAATGCACTTAAAGAAAATTGTACATAATTCTAACAGCTTTCGCCCGCGGCTCTGCCTACGTTAACGTCTATCCCTCGGGGACCGTTCTTTTTCCCGGGATAAAAGGTACCCTATGTCCTTCTCCATACTCCAAAGTCCAAAGTTCCAGACAACATGTACCTATGAAAGTTTTATGATGATCCACTTAGTAATTTATGTGTGAAGGCGTAACCAGCAAAGTCACTTTCGCATATTTACTAGCTAAAAGCCGAGCTTTGTGAGGGTTCGCGTCATCACACCTTAACTGACTGATGATGACACATTTACATGTAAATACTATGTTAAAGCACAAATCAATAGGCGTAATAGTTTGTCCGTAAAGTGTAATAGAACTACTAGGGCTCGCTTCACTCGCCCTGATAATATTATTGTACTAGCTTTTACCCGCGCCTTCGTTCGCGTGTATGTAGTTTTCGTTACTAGAAGTGCGTTTCATGAAATAGTTCCTTTGCCATCATGTTGGCATTCTCTGTTAATGACGTAAACACGGTAGACACGCTCTGCATGTATTCATAAGTTTTACTGTGTTTAAAGGCCTGTATTCACTTTGATTAGCGCAAGTGCAAGTGACTAGTAATTGAGTCAGTGAAGTGCAGATGTGTAGTGCTAGTAGTGTTCAATTCTTGTTTAGTGGCTCTTTAGTAATTTAATTTAGTAAATTCAGTAGTAGCTGTCAACACGAGCGTCCAAGTTTCTGCCATTTTGACATGTCCTTCATTTTTAATATTGGTTTTATTAAAAACTATTTGACCACGAAGTATTTTATATGTCCTTTTCCAAGACTCAAAGTATCTCCATGCCAAATTTCAGCAAAAAATTGGTTCTGACTTCTGAGGTATAAACGTGAAGAGGTAACAGACAGACAGACACACATTCGCATTTATAATATTATTAGTATATTAGTAAGTAATAAGTATGGATTAGTATGGAAGTAATTGAAAGGGTATTCTTTTGTACTTTTAATAGGTATACAGGGTGCAATTAAACCTTCCTGCCAAATTTCGATATATTGATCCTTGTAAAAAATAAAAATACACGTATTTTTTCTTTTATAGTCACTCAGTACTAAATTGTTGAGAAATACCTTCCGAAAGTTATCCTAAAAAACACTACAATTCACGAACACGATGCGTTGGACGCGCGTGACGTGCCCCCGCGCGCGCGCCTCATCTCGCGTCACCCCCTCTCATTCCCCCGCGCGGCGAGTGACTGTTCTGTAACGATTTTAATTGGGATAAAATATTTCATTGAAAAAAAAATAACACCCATTTTTTTTGGTTAAATGGACTCTCCTAATGACACTTAAGCCCTGGAAAAAATTTGGCAGGAAGGTTTAATTGCACCCTGTATTTAATAATGATATACTACATCTAATATCTATGGACGCTTCACACGGCACACCACGTCAGTCTGGCCCATAAAGTTAATATACCTAGCGGAATAATAGTAACAATCTCGAGCTGTCAAACGAAACCAAAATTGGTTTTCATCTGTCACACACTTGCACTCGTAAAAAATAGAACACGCTTTTAATCACGTTACTACGCAGCCGACTAGTCACTTGCACTAATCAGTCGCTGTCCACACTTACTTTCTACTAATCACTCATCACCTGTACTAGTCACCTGCACTTAAGCGGGGAATTGACTACCGGGCCGCCCGTCACGGGCAGGTCTGTCGCATGTCTGCTCGTCAATTCCTAGGTACGGGCACAGCCATGCCCACCGGCCCGTGCCCGCAGCCTGCCCGCGAGATCGCATTTTTCCCGCTCGGGCACGGGCAAGTCTGTACGTGAATGGTCGCAACGGGCGGCCCGCCGTCATTTGCGCCTTGAAGAGCGACTGGAGTGCACTTAAAATATTATTTTAAAACAATTTATTGTAAACAATACAAACACTAAACTTAAGAAAAACCAACAAAAATAATTTTGACATATTTCGTTTATTTCCATTTACCGGTCGCATCCTTGTTTGTGGAAAGTTAAAAGCAAGGATTACATGAACACCGATCTACGTAAAGCCGCTTACAGCGAACTTATTGAAAAATCCAAAGAAATCATTTTTTACAAAGAAGATCGAGTTCATGAGCCCACGACTGAGCTGCAGCTCTCTATATATTCGACTGACTTGCCTGTTCTATGTGTGTTCGATAGGGGCAAGCGGCAGACTTGTGCCAGACCGGGCGGCCCGCGGGCAGCCTGGTAGTGAATTCCCCGCTTTAATCACTAATCAAAGTGAATACAGAACTAATCACGTTACTACGCAGCCGGCTAATTACTTGCACTAAACAGTCGCTGTCCACACTTACTTTTTCCTAATAACTAATTACCTGCCCTAATCACTTGCACTTATTAATAATGAAAGTGAATACGGGCCTTTAGGGTGATTAAACTGACGCTGGTAACCCTATTTCACTAAGCCGTAATGACGGCAGCCCGAGTTTAATGGAATTATTGGGGCCTAGTTACGTTTTTCACGTTCACAAAACTCTTTCACTCTTAGCACCATCATTCTTTCACCACTCTTTAATGTTTTCGGCATGATTTTCTCACGAAATCACAGTAAAATTATGAAAACTCGCAGAGCATGTCAACCTTGTTTACATTATTGATAGACAGGAATGCCAACATGACGGCAAAGGAACTATTCGATGAAACGCACTATAGTACAGTTTACATCCCATATTTCGTTGTCACTTGTCAATTGTCATAAATCCGATCCGTCAAAGAGAATAATATATATAATCACTATGCGATCCGTCGATTAATCACAAATTGTGTGTCTACTGTTTCTACTTTCTTTAATTACTTACATTTATAACCATTTTCTGATTATTGATTTTATTATTAATGAGATAACTTAATAATAAAAATGACTGAGGTTCAGTTGCAAGAATTTAAGTTAGAACCAGATTCCGAATTAAGGTTTGAGGTTGAGTCCAAAAACGAGAAAGTTGTTTTGGAGGTAAATATTAAATACCCATTCAGTGCCAGCAACGCACCATTTGCGTTTTGCGACTTTACTTTCTGGTGCCACCAACGCACCATATGCGTTGAGGTACCTTTGATATTTTTCCCGGTTTTTCTTTATAATGCCTATATTTAAGTCTTTGGCCTCATTAGCTACTGGATATATATTTTACATGTGGTGACACTATTGGTTTTTGGTCTGGACCTCCCCTCTTTTTTTGACAGCGAAAAACCCGTTAGCCCAAAAACTGCCTTATTTTAATTCAACATATTTTCAGTTTTATTGAATTGGAGTGAGAAGTTTTGACTAAGAATATAAAAGTAAGCAATATATTTAGGTATATTACAATTTTTCTTCGATTCATGGTATATTTTATGAATAAAATTACCATAACGCAAATGGTGCGTTCAATGGCATTTTAACGGCAAATTTTGTTGGATGGTTTCATGCATGACGCAACACTACTATGTTCAAATTAGTAAATTTTACCAACCATTCGTTGTATTTATAATTAAATTGATACAAAATCTTTTACTAGCTGACCAGTTGTATTTATCAATATTTAAGAAAAAAAATATTTCAATTAAGGATTTTATTTATTTTATAAGGATTTTATTTCAATTTTCAGTTTTTTTTTTCTAAGAATGTAGGGGAGAAAGGACTTTGAATTACCATGGGTAGCTTGATAAGCGGTTAACTGTATGTAGAAAAAAACCTACCTGTATTTAAAAATTATTCAGCTACCCACTATGTTGCTTAACACAGTTCAATTAAAACAAAAGCGTCAACGTAAGTGGTGCGTTGAATGGCACTTGTGATTGGATTTGTCTCACCAGTGCCACCAACGCAATTGTTGCGTTTATCGTATTTAGAGAGGTTTTCGTTATTTATTGCATTATTTAATATATAAAATACGTTAAACAATGTATTTTAAGTTAGAAAAAACAAAAAATCAAGTGGCACCACCGGTATGTTACAGGTGGATTGGTGGCATTGAATGGGTTAAGCATATTATATATTCCTTTATATTCCTCGCTTATTGCTAATTATACTACAAGGGTTCTGTCGTTTATTCAGGTTAAAAGTGGTTATGCAGAGTTGTTCGGGACGGAGCTCGTAAAAGCCAAGCCGTATGAATTCCACACTGGAGCAAAAGTTGCAGTTTTTACGTGGCACGGATGCACTGTCGAGCTGCGCGGTCGGACCGAAGTTAGCTATGTAGCTAAGGAAACTCCAATGGTATGAATAGTATTATTCCCCAAGATCTAAAATATTAAGTATATTTTCTTCTGCTCTCTTCTTCTCCAGCCTTTGCCTGTCCACTGCTTAAAATAAAAAAGTTTTGTAAATTTCAGATTCTGTATCCAGTTCATATACTCTAAATTTTTTACAATAATATGTTACAAGACTTTTCTCATATCATTATAGGTAGTATATTTGAATGTTCATGCAGCATTAGAACAACAAAGGGTTGCTGCTGAACAGGAGAATACCAGAGGGCCTGTAACTATGATAGTTGGACCGGGTGACGTTGGCAAGTCTACCTTAACAAAAATCCTCCTCAACTATGCAGTCAGGATGGGCAGAAGACCTATATTTGTGGACCTGGATGTGGGACAAGGACAAATAAGTGTTCCTGGAACAATTGGTAAGACTGTTAAGAATTGAAAATTAATGTGTGTGTATATGCCCCTAATTTAACCCATCATGCTCCAAGAGGCTCCCGGCAGCCGCATAACAATTGAATATCAATTGTGTCTGGAATTCCCCCGATCGATGTATTAATTATTACAGCATACTGCTGTCATAAGAAAAACATACACTTGTAATATTTTTTCAAAATTGAGTTATAATATTATATAACATAATATTCTGAATCAGTAAAAAAAGGTACATCTATACCCGCTATCCCCAACCCGCGGCCCGCGGGCCGCATGCTGCCCGCCGGGACTTTATTTGTGGCCCGCGTTAAACGATTTTTAAATTCACGTCCAACGGCAAAATAACGTAAAGTCTACGTGATAGTCGTTAAATTTTTTCCCACTTTTAAATCGTTAATTTTGAAGAATGTTATTTTTAAACCCTAAAAAATTTATGTTGCGGCCCGCGTCACCAAGACCAAAACATGTTTGTGGCCCGCATGAAAAAAGAGGTTGGGGACCACTGATCTATACTATACTGGTATAAAAAAAATTTCTGTTCTAAAAAGAACCCTGTTAAAACAGTGTAAAATTTAAGACACATCTCTAGGATTACAGTAGTAGTTTGGATTATCTACATCTATTTTATATTTTGGTAGATACATCATTTTTCCTCATGACCACAATATGCTCAAATACTATACTTGACAATACCCATTTGTTCTGTTAAAAACTAATGTATGTCTCCAGGTGCATTATTAGTTGAGCGACCAGCATCAATAGAGGAAGGTTTTAGTCAGCAGGCTCCCTTGGTGTACCACTTTGGGCATACTTCACTCAATGTTAACTTAGAGCTCTACAACACTATTGTTTCAAGGCTAGCAGAAGTCATTACTGAGAGATGTGAGAATAATAAAAAAGGTTTGTGTTTATATTATTGATGTGATATAGTTGTAAATGCGAATGCTGCTTAAGCTAGCTTCTCTTCTGACGACCGCCGTGGCGCAGTGGTGAGCGCGTTGGTAGCTCAAGACGGAGGTCGCGGGTTCGAGTTCCGCCGACGGAACAAAAAGTTTATAAAGTTCCTGGGTCATGACTCATGGATGTGTATTAAATAATATGTGTATCATATAATAAAAATCTTAAGCATATGTATAGTATGAAAGTATTAAATATATTTCCACTGTCTGGTCACAAGTCCTTCAGGTACTTAGCACGGGGCCAGACTGACGTGGTGTGAAGCATGCATAGATATTATTATTATTATTATGTGACCAATTAAAAGTTGCATAATATCCTTATCGCATTTCAAAGAAAGAAGCTTTTTCATTATGTATTTTGTAATGTTTAAATACATATACAGTATTCAAATCGTCTTTTCAGCTTCCTCATCAGGTGTGATAATAAATACGTGTGGTTGGATCAAGGGTGCAGGGTACAAAGTGTTGACACATGCTGCGCAGGCATTTGAGGTAACCATCTTGTTGCATTATCTATCTATATATATATATATATATATATATATATATATTATATAATAATCGGCCAAATGCGAATTGGTCTCGCGCATGAATGGGTACGTACAGTTTAAATTGAGCAAAAATAGGCTAAAAATTGTTTTTTTAGGGTTCCATACCCAAAGGGTAAAAACGGGATCCTATTCATGAGACTTTATTATACATTAATATTTAAGGGGGGTTCCCATACAACAAGCGTGATTTTTTTGGCCTTTTTTGCTCGTAATCAATAATGATAACAGGTAGGCAACTTAAAACTTTCACGAAGGCCTTAAATATTTACTTACTTTATTAATTACTAATAACTAAGTACTTTAACAATTAATAATAATGTTTAAATAAAATAAAAAATTAATTAAATCCCATACAAAAAACACAATTTTTGGCCTATTTTTGCTCTATAACGGTACGGAACCCTTCGTGCACGAGTCCGACTCGCACTTGGCCAATTATTTGTATGTAACTCCTTAAATTTTTATTTTACTTAAATATTATTATTAATTATTACGGTTCACGTATATTTAAGGCCTTTGTGAAAATTTCAAGTGCCTACCTGTTGCCATTATTAATATCGAGCAAAAAAGCCCAAAAAAATTATGTTGTACGGTAGCCCATCTCAATTATTATTCTGTTTTTTCAAAATTTCAACTCTAGCTTTTACCGTTCTTGAGTTGCAGCCTGGAGAGAGACAGACAGATGGACAGATTTCGAAGTCTCAGTAATAGGGTCCAGTTTTTATCCTTTGGGTACAGAACCCTAAAAATGGATTTTCAATTGTGTAACACTATAACTCAATAATGGCTGAACCCATTTGGCTTATGTTGGTCTTAAAACAATCCTGGAAGTCCAGGGAAGGTTTTTAAGTGGCACGAAGTTCACCCGGGATAGCTAGTAACTAATAAGAATGAATAAATAGTATTTTAAAAAGATAAAACCGACTTCAAATTTTTGTACGTAATTAAAAATAATTCCCTATCTCAAAAACTACTGAACCGATTTTGATGAAATTTGCAGTATTCCCTAAGTTGAACAATATCTAGTGCAATAAAAAAAGAATCACTAAAATCGGACTAGTGGTTCTGAAGATATGCGTGCACAAACATAAAAACATACATACGTACATACATACATACACTTTTGAAATTTGGCACATTTGTTCAGAAGCTGTCATAGATTAACATTTACAAAAACTGGGCTGTTCTGGAAATATTACATACATACGCGTCGAATTGATACCTCCTTTTTTTGAAGTCAGTTAAAAATATGAGTTCTAGTTGGCAATAACATGATATATTTTGATTTATATTTTTTTTTCAACTCAACTGTAACTAGCTATAATATAAAGTTGTTATAAATTCTTCAATCTTCGCTGTAATGTTTCAGGTAGATGTTATTTTAGTGCTGGATAATGAAAGACTATACAATGAACTCAAACGAGACATGCCGAAGTTTGTCAAAGTTGTGTATTTACCAAAGAGTGGAGGGGTAAGTAACATGGTAGATTGAATATTGATAAATGATAATAGATATAACAAATATGTGTATTTGATTGCTTATTAACGAGTAACAACTGTATTTTAGGTTGTTGAGAGGTCGTCAACGCAGCGAGCCGAGGCGCGAGACGCGAGAATAAGGGAATACTTTTACGGCAAAAGAACGCCCTACTATCCACATTCATTTGATGTTAAATTCAGTGACCTGAAAATCTATAAGGTATATATATATCCCTTATAATATAATATATCCCAGATAAAGTAAATATATATATAATGAGTGAAATAATTTTTTACACTCAAATTATTAAAAAAAATGGAGTATCAAAACTCGTTGATTCTTAGGGGGGTAACTATTATATTATCATTTATTATTTATATTGGATCCTAGATCATTGAGTCATTTATATTGGTTAATGTAGTATCTAAGATAAATGATTCATTTCTTCCTTGATCATAGATTTTTCACATTTGCTGAGAGATTGGACCGAATACGGTCATAGAAAAGGTGTTGCCAATTATTTAATATAAAAAAGAGTTTTTAATTTCTTGTTCGTTAATATGTTTCAAATAATGTAATGTAATTCTTTTTCTAATTATAAATTTGCCTAATCTTGCTGAAATAACAAAAAAACAAACCATATTAAAAATGACGATGTCTTTTGACAAATCGAATTCTCTGAGATCTAGTAACCCTGACGCCAATACCTGTCAGCGTTAGCGCTCTCCATTGGCTATTGAAACCACATATGACGTAAAATAGGATCATAGGAAATATGATAATGTAATACACAGATATGATCAAATGATCATTTATATTGGATCATGTATATGATCCTATAAATGATCATAGGATCATCATCATTTATAGAAATGATGAATGTAAATGATAATGTAATATCCCCGGTCCCCCTAAGAAATCTTCCACGCGTTACGCGTCTCTGCCTAGAGGAGGCCACACAAGGAAGTCTGACGATCAATTACCATATCGGTTGTCTGGAAGAAACTGCTTAATTAATTAATTTTTTTATTTATTTATTTATATATTAAGAAGGCGACCAACCCAAAATTGACGATTTTATAAATCATTTTTATATTTGAAAAAAAGCTCCGAATTGCTTCATTTTCTAAAATTAGATACTACATTATATTTCCAAGAATTCAATCTGGGCAAAAACACGATATCTTAAAATTTTCTCGATAGAAAAAAATCACAAAGATGCATCTAATTTTCACGAATTTTTCATTGATTGCCATAACCGTGCATTGAACTAAGTTAATATTTTAACACACTGTATGAAATTCTATCATTGAGAAACCGACCTAGCGATTTTCAAAATGTTGTATATTTATCGAGTTATTGAGAAAAAACTAATTTGGCGATGAATCCGCGTCGTCCTTTTTCACCTGGCATATGAAAGATGAAAGTGAGTGTGAAGAGAGAAGGACGATGTTTGATTTTTTGGGTTAGTCTGTTCTGTGCTTTTATATTATCTTTTCTTTTGTGTGTGCAAATAAAGAATTTATTATTATTACCATGCAGGTGGGCGCCCCATCTCTGCCGGACTCGTGTCTGCCGCTGGGCATGCGCGCGGCGGACGCGCTGACGCGGCTGGTGGCGGTGCCGCCGTCCGCTGCGCTCGCGCACCGCCTGCTCGCCGTGTCCTTCGCGCCCGCGCCGGACGACCACGTCCTGCACTGTAATCTCGCCGGATTTGTTTGCGTGTAAGTGTACATCTAAATTACAGCACATACATTTAAAATGACTATAACTAGACAAATGCTTAAACTCTTAAATATTTAATATTTTAACATGTATTAATAATTTATTGATCTTAAGAAACTTTATAATTTTATGTTGATTATTATTATTTTTAACAAAAAATTAAAACCGACTTCCAAGGTAAAAACAATATTAATAGCATCCTTATAATATGAACTAAAAAGTATTAAATAATTTTTCCTATCTAATATGTAGTGCCTTTTCCCGAATTCGGCTAAACCTCAACTATTTCTGTACTCAATCTTCATAATTTTGAAGTCGGTGCCAGTTCCAAAAGTTTCAAATATTCTATATAGTATACTAAATTTCATGAAAATCGTTGGAGCCGATTCCAAATATATATATATATATATATATATATATATATATACAAGAATTGCTCGTTTAAAGATATAAGATTAAGTTGACCTCCGTCATAGTCCGCGAATTTATAAGTGGTCGTCGGTAGTACTGCGTATATTCTACGTATCTTATTACAATTTGTTAAGACTGTTAAGAGTCATACGGCATACCCCAAGGTCCAAATATCAGGTAAATAGATACATTTAAACAATACATTTAAAAAAATCTAAGTGAACACGTGCTGAAAAATGCTCGCAGCGCGGCATGCGACATTCCGGTTAGAACTTGAATACGATGTTAACGAACGCGGCGCGCGGCGACGCCGTTGCCCTGCGGCGCCGACCGCCGTGTATATTAAACAGTCTATAATAATTGGTGTTGTTATGTACATAATTATTATTATTGTATCCATACCTATGCCTTGTACTATTATCTATTTTGTGCCATGAGACATTGGTGACCTTAACATGACGTGGTAATGATGATGATGACGATGATGATGATGATGAACTTGAATTGCATATGCTTTCTGTTCTTAAAACAACGCCGAAACTCTCAAACGTGTATCTATAAAGAGTCAGGAGTTCTCTCAGCATCTTCGAAACCATGGTATACCTTGACCCAATATTTGGCTTTTTGGTAGCATATTCTTAGTACACTTCACATAAAACCAAAATCACCATATGTTTCCATATAAATTTCGAGGAGTTCCCTCGATTACTCCTGGATCCCATCATCAGGTCACCACTTTTGTGAACATGGTACCAAATTGGAGTGAAACCTAATACAAAAAAACAAAAATTTCGAAAATCGGTTCACAAACGGCGGAGTAATCGTTGAACATACAAAAAAAATATATATCCACAGCCGAACATATAACCTCCTTGTTTTTTGTAATTCGGTTAAAAATCAAATTGATTATGAATTAATATTATTTTTATTATTATGAAATTGATTTTAAATGTAAGTATTTATATTTTGTTATTGTAATTTAGAATTTGATGGATTGTACTTGAAACCTTAAAATCTTATGGTCATAACCCATAATTTAATAAGTGATAACAATTTTAATTGAATCATAATATTATTTAAAGTTTAATGTATTTACTGCATGAAATATTTTACTACTGTCTTTAGTTATTTTAATATTTATTTTGTTACTATTTGCAAGCGGTTGTACTGTACTCTTTGTGTGGTTACTACAAACTAGGTAGCCCACCTTGTGATGTAAAAAAAGGCAGCTGTGACACAGTTCATACTAGTACGGCTGCCAATGTTTTCCATATCAGTATACTTTGTGAAATACATATTTTGTCCCTGTGAAAACACTGTGAAAAATTGTAACGAATTGAATAATAAAAAAATATTTATTATTATTATTATTTACTTATTTAAAAAAGTAAAGACTACTGTAGTAGAGTACTGTAGTACTTACATTCAGTTCATTTTATATGTCTTTCTTTTTCAGAGAGACAGAAAAGCAACTAATGGATGTCTTTTTGTATATCAAAGGATAATATCTTAGTTTGCATCTCACTTTATTGATTTTTCGCTGTTTACGACGCAAATTGATATGCAAATGCCGAATGGTGTAGGATTTTATTCATTCTGTGGAATAGTAAAAAAAAAAAAATATAATACATACTTGTGTTCAGGATAATATTATTTTATTTATTACTAGCTGTCCCGGCAAACGTTGCTTTGCCATAGTATATTTGCCATAATTTTATTGAAGTGACTAAATAAGTATGTCACCATGGCAACGTCGATCGCTATCCCGTCGCACAAACAATGGTCGCCGTCAGTCTCAGGTTGTAATAATTTACTATTATTTATTCAACAAATGCACTTATCTATAAGTACTTATTATAAAACAAAGTCGCTTTTTTTCCCTCATGTCCCCAATGATGTTTTAATAAAGATGGCGTATGTTCATACAGATTGGTCCTCAGATTTTGTTCCTATACGACATATACGTGCTTACCTCTGTCATATCTATAGGTTACCATAGTTACAACAATGAATGCGACAGATAATACGTAACGAATGGTATAGAAAAGGATAACTATATGTTTTGACAGGCGCATCGGCGCGTCGATAATTTTGGAAAATATCCAAACAAAAAATTAATTTCTAGATGTTTTCATGTACTTTCGTGTGGTACGTAACTGCTTCATCCTTTTTTACTTTAGTATCATAATTTTTACATTTTCTGAAAACGCAGCTTGGCATTTTAAGTCAAAAACTTCACAACTCGTCACTCACTCGCTGCCAACATGCAACTAATTCAAATTACACTAATTAGGTTAAATTGGCCGCTAAGACTGTACACCAGGGGTCACCAAATGGCGGACCGCGGTCCGCATCCGGACCGCCGAACCATTGTGTGCGGACCAAGCATGTTTGAAAATGAAAAAAAATTGTCGGTCTCGACATACTGATCAACATTGAACATGTAGTCAACAAAAACTGACACTTTTCTCATTGATACAAATACCTTTGTAATTTCCTAAATTACATATTTGTTGAAATTTTTTTTTGTGCGGACCGCGGAGGTCATTTTATATCTTAAAACGGACCCCGAGCGAAACTAATTGGTGACCCCTGCTGTACACGCTAGTGCGATATCTACCTTTTTTTATAATATTATATCATAGCATGTCCCTTTGTTCCCTTTAATCTTTAAAACTACGCAACGGATATTGATGATTCTTCAGTGTTAGATAGCCCATTTATCGAGGAAGGTTATAGGCTATATTTAATCACGCTAAGACTAATAGGAGCGAATAAATAGAGGAAAATGGGGAAAAAACGGGGAAAATTATTTGAAAGGGCTAACTTGAACGCGCTAATCTCAGGAACTACTGGTCCGATTTGAAAAATTATTTCAGTGTTAGATAGCCCATTTATTGAGGAAGTCTACAGTGTGTAACACAAATAAGTGATAATACTTGAGGGCTGGTTTACTCGTATTAAGTAGATAAGTAATTAACTAAATTTTAACTTAATTTTAAGTTGTTAGTTGCGTGTAAACACAAAATTTAGTAGCAAGTAGCAAGTTAAAATTTAGTAAGTCCTAAGCTAGATGACAATTAGAATTTAGTTACTACTTATCTACTTAATGCGTGTAAACCAGCCATTAGGGTGTGTACGTGTTCCTCGTAGAGAGTTCACTGTGAAAGTAGCAGCACTGAAATACGATTTTTTTTAACTTTTATATGGGCAAGGGCCAGAGCGTCACGAGTTTCCCCATACAAAAATGAAAAAAAAAGTCTTTCAGCGCTGCTACTTTCACAGTAAACTCTCTACAAGGAACAGGTACACACCCTAAAGTATTATCACTTATTTTTGTTACACCCTGTATAGGCAATATTTTATCACGCTAATACTAATAGGAGAATGTGCAAAAAAACGGGGGAAATTATTTGAATGGGCTTATCTCGCGAACTACTGGAGCAATTTTTATGTTATTTGGCACAGATAAGAAGTAGACCACGTGGATTATAGGCTCATAATCATTTTTTCAGTGGCTATATATTTTATACCCGTGCTACGCCGGGGCGGGTCGCTAGTCAATATATAAAGTACCGAGTAGCCGATTCTCAGACCTACTGAATATGCATATAAAATTTGGTAAAATTCAGTAAAGCGGTTTCGGATGAGTTCGTGGACTAACATTGTGGCACGAGAATTTTATATATAAGAAAGATAAGAAAGATGTAGTAATACTTGATACCCGGATACTTACTTAGGGCTCCCACACAAAACTGAGAATTCGCATCGCAAATATCTGCGACAAAACTTATACTAAAAATGTCATTGCAATGCGAATTCGCAGTTATGTGTGGGGCCCCTTATTGGGACACAAACACAATTTGCATCAAATACAACAAGGGTGCCCTGATATAGGGACTAAAGTAACGTTTTGTTTTCAGTACGTCAGTGGACATGGAGCGACAGACGCTGACGGTGCTGTCGCCGCAGCCGCGACCGCTGCCGGCGACAGTGTTGCTGCTGTCCGACCTCCAGTATATGGACAACCACTAGTCCTGTCTACCGTCTAGGCGTCTGCCGTTCGCCGTCCATCAAGCATGCGCGTGTTGTGTTGAACATTACGCCCGTTTCATTAGTCCTCATGTCATTTGTTCAATAAAAGGTCATTTGAGGATTTAGGTTCAGTCGAAAATACTAAAGAGAAATCTCTAGAATAATAAATTGTGTTTAGATAGCCATCGGTTATCTATCGGTTGCTCTGTTGCTGCGAGTCTAGTTTTTTTACTGAATACTATTATTTATCTAATTACTAACGCTTTTGAATTGTTTACTTTGAATTGAAAAGATAAACTCAAAAGACTTACAAGTTACAACCTAAGCGTAAATAACAGTACCCGAAATCTTAGATTACTCATGTATTGGTTAATATTTAAAATAAAAAAATAAAAAAACTTTGCAAGTGCAGAGATATATCACAAATTAATAGAAAACCAAAATGCGCGAGGCTATAGATAAAATGAAAAATTTTTCAAGAAAATATTGCCTAGGACTCGTAAAGCGTGTCATTTTAACCATACTATGAAATATGGAATACATTTTCTACCATCATTATGTATAATTTTATGACTGAATGAAGTGATAGTTAATTGTAATATGATATGAATTTTTTTTAAATAAAATAAGTTTTAGATATAAAATTGTTTAATTTCAAATACTAAACAGTATACAATTTTTAAGATGTTTTTAACGTATTCCTTCTACAACATTTGATAAATTTGTCTCTCGAATTATTTAAAATTTTATAATACCGTTATTGACAGATTTACTGTTTTATACTACAACATTATATTTTATTTACATTTAAATATCTACATTTTTATATACAAGGCGTAACAAAACTAAGTGAAACTCGTGAGGTTTGGGCGCTTGCCCATACAAAAGTGAAAAAAAAAAAGATCTTTCAGCTCTGCTACTTTCACAGTCAACTCTTTAACCCTTTAGCCGCCAAGGTCGGAATAATCCGACAATTATTTTCGTGCCCATTTCGCCAAGGTCGGATATTTACGACCAGTACCACTACTCGGTTAATCTGCCTGTTTTGTTTGATAGCACTGTATTATATTAAAATAATGTTTATACTTGGTAAATAGTTAACGAAGTAATCATTTACAATTGATTACACTTCAGTTTCTTAATTAGAAGACCTAAAAATAATGTCTAAAGTTAAATAAATTACCGAAAATATTCTTAGAAAAGTGTATTGATGTCCAACGCCCGAGTCGGAAAAATCCGACAGTAAGGACGGGACATAATCAATGATTTATTGATACAAAAATCCACATAAATAAAAACATTTCTGTTTTTACTAACTAATTTATTATTAAACAAATAAAGCAATGGTTACTGAACAAATAAACGTGTTTGTTTTACTTAATTTATAATAAATATAGTATAAAAATGTCAGTGATTGAATTGACGATTCCCATCCTTAGCCTGCATGTTTAGAAACGAATGTTGTCAGCACACCCTGCGCCACGGTCGGAAAAAGGCGACCGCTTCTGACGTCATAAGCGAGTGCGGCCTTCTAGAATTTTCCAATAGTGTTGTGCTTATGATGATGTTTTCGATAAATGTGATTGTAGTGAATACTTAAATTAGAAATAAAATTACAATAAATTACAAAGTAACGCTTTCCTATCTGTCTGTCTGCTACGACATTTAGATGAAATTGTATGTGTGACGCGTGTAAAGGGGATGGGATATCAATCTACTATTGAAAATCTATATTTGTAGTAGGTTATATATTTAAAAAACTCAGTTATTTAATCCGTGGAAACTATGAAATTAATATTATTTGAAATGTAATAACAAATATCGGGAATTATGTCACTTCACTATTCAAGCTGTTTTTATCTAATGTTTTTGCCAGCGCTGTATAATTTACTAACAGCATTATGGATTCAAATACTAGATATTCATATCAGTTTATACTTTATATAAATTAAGAAATAAATTATCGACATCGAAAAAGATAAGTATTGCACATCACTATTTGTTGTAGGTATAAATTTTTCGATTTATGGTGCCGGCGCTAGAGGCACGACAATTGATTTTAAGCTCGGCGGTTAAAGGGTTAAAACGAACACGTACTCACCCTAAAGTATTATCACTTAGTTTTGTTCTACATCCTGTAAAGTAACTTTTAATCTACAAATTGCTTGTTCTTATTTAACATAGTCTAGTCACAACTTGCCACAATACTTCCTTGTTGAAAAATAAAACTACGATATAGTTTCAGTTCATTAAAAAGGCTCCGAAACTACAGGACTGATTTCGATGAAAGGCAAAGAAATAAGGCGAGGAAGCTTATAGGATACTTGGATAAAATATGTACGATTACCGCGGGAAACTGTTTTTTCTTGGGAATCGATTTTTTAAATAATTTTGATACAGAATTAGTTTTATGCATTTTGTACATGAATATCCATGGTTGCCAGTTGCACGATAGCCGCAAACTGGGGTTGCCATCACTTTTGTATACGACATCGCGTGAGGTTAGGAAGCGCAAGAGAAAAGAAGCACGCATTGTTACGTGCGATAAATGAGGATATTGCATAGCAGCTGCGACACTGATAGCCTAGTCAGGACAAAATACTTTGCGCCAAAATTCGTTTATCGCGATTCGCGAATGAACCGTGTATTGTTCGGGGATAAAAAGTATTTTATCTTTTCCCAGGACTCAAAGCATCTATAGATACTTATACCAATATTCAGCAAAATTCAATGGTTTGGGCTTAAAGAAGCAACAGATAGTCAGACACACTTTCGCTTTTAAAATATCATAGTATAAGTGTATAGTATGGATACTCGTTTAATACAAAAAATAGGAAGTATAAAGGAACTTTTCTCAAACTCAAATTCTGTTTTGGACTTTTCCATCCACAAATATTTGTTGACTAGGCTCTTAGTGTCGCAGCTGCTATGCAATATCCTCATTTATCGCACGTAACAATGCGTGCTTCTTTTCTCTTGCGCTTCCTAACCTCACGCGATGTCGTATACAAAAGTGATGGCAACCCCAGTTTGCGGCTATCGTGCAACTGGCAACCATGGATATTTATGTACAAAATGCATAAAACTTTAATTCTGTATCAAATTTATTAAAAAAATCGATGCTTCAATTTTGATGAAGAACTATGTCTGTTTACGGGCTGGCAACTCTAGGTTGCGGCCGACTTAGAGCTGGCAACCATTTATACCTTATTTTGTCTCATCATTTTCTTTCAAATGATGTAAAATTTATTGAAAAAAAAAGATACATGCAAATGTATGCATTTATCTCATGAACATCATACTTAATTAGAGGTACTTGCGGCCACTTTTGACAAGGCAACCCAACATTAATCCATTCTATCCGTTCTAAAGATTATTTTAAAATATATTTGATCGAAAAAAACGATTCATGCAGAATTTTACGGTCCGATCCAATACTAAATTACCTATATCATACATGTGATCTGATACATTTCTTATTTTCATGCCCTAGGTGCGTAATGTAGAGATCAACTACGATAACATTGCGCGCCCCTCCAAAATTCGAAACGTTTGAAATGCGTTGTCAAAACGTTTGAAGTTCGTTGTCTTGCGCGGTAGGCTAGTTATGATTAGTTGACCAACAAATCTTGGTAATAAGTGACATTCACTGAAATATTACGTGTACTGTGATTGGTTGAATACTTACTACATATACACTCTTTCATAAGGATGTAACTACACACATTGAAACAGTCATTTGGAGGGGTGCGCCATGTTATCGTAGTCGATCTCTACTATTACATAGGTAGAGGCGCCTGAAGTTTCGGCCAAACTTGTGCAACCAAAGCGACTGCGAAGCGGGAGCGTCTACCGCGCGGAGGACGCTACCCATAAAACGTCTCGCATTACGTTGGCGTGCGATTATATGGGTAGCGTCCGACGCGCGGTAGACGCTTCCGCTTCGCAGTCACTTTTGTCGCGCAGGTTTGGCCGAAACTTAACTTCTAGTTATTATTATTTTTCACACGAACTAATTTTGTCTTGTGTCGCGAGTGTTGTCGTCGGCGGCGCAGAGGTGCGACTGCGCGAACTTGATGGCGACACGCATCGCGTCCTGCACCAGCTGCTCGCACGTGATCAGACTCACCTGCGAAACGTAAAAAAATAAGCAATTTCCTTATCATAAGTCGCCCATAAAGGCATATGTTGCATATAATAATGTAGGAAGGGATTTGAATAAGTACATTATAATTATTGCGAATTCGCATCGCATATAAAGCTGCCACCCCATATAGACGAACGCACTGCGTTGGCCAACGCGTTGGCGGTGCGCTTGCAACGGCGCTTGTGAGTAATCCACACATTGGAAGGTCATTCAGAATGCTTTGGATCGCGCCAATGTGCGGACGGATTCGAAATGGATGCTGAGTCGCTAACAGCTGCAGCTGTATATTTATTCACAGCTTATAATTACATTATTTTTATATATCATAATTATTACCTTATAATTATAATTATCATGATTAATATATACTTTTACTTTACTTTAATTTATTTTGTTTTTAGTATATTTATTGTTAATAGCGACAACAGATATATAAGTACTTACACAATCTGTGAAAATTTCAGAAATCTAGCTATAGCGGTTCTTGAGATACAGCCTGGAGACAGACAGACAGACAGATAGACAAACAGACAGACAGACGGACGAACAAAAAGGCAGACAGAAAAGCAGACAGACATTGAAGTCTTAGTGATAGGGTCCCGTTTTTACCCTTTGGGTACGGAACCCTACAAAACATCGTGAGTAAAATAGCATGTCCAAGAATCATATTTTTTTGGCACTTTTGATATGATTTTTTTGTTCCACAGGAAGATTTACTCTGATAGTTAACTTAATAAATTTAAATGTTTACTCGATATTTATATTGTTCGCTATTTCGTCAAGTTGGATATTAATTCGCCACAAGAAGGAAACGTGCACTCTTCAGCGCTGCTACGGGGGCCTATGTGTGGATGGAACGCAAGCCTTGCGACAAATTTCCTTTGATCATTCCGACACCGCGCGGCAAGCTCGTAAACGCGTTGACCAACGTTTAAATACCTACCGCGAACGCGCGAACGCCTGTTCCACACATTGGGCCGACGCGCTGGCCAACGCGTTGATCAACGCGTTCGCCTATTTGTAGTGCCGACATAATATCGGAGGCAAAAACAATCAAATCTCATAATGAAAATCAGAACGTTTCGTAGATATTTGCGATGCGATGCGAAATCGCAGTAAATAATAATTTTATTTATTCAGCTCTACACATAGAAACCTCAATCTAGACATACAATTACAATGCTATTATTTAATTTTACAATGGTTTTTATATTAGTTATGTTAAGATCGCAACCGGCAGCTTAGCTAGGTTACAGGATAACCTGTGTTAAAGCCAACTTAAAATTTAATTTTAATAGCCCTTTCCCAACTTAAATTTAAATAAGATTTGAGGTAAATAAAATTAGGTTAGTTATGCGTTCGAGCCCAAAGTAATTGTTCAGACACAGCGGGAATCGCGCGGTTCCCGTGCAGAAACAAGCGGTTAAGTGTGAACGGTGTAATACAGGAGTATATAATAGAATAACGGTGTAATCTACTGCCCACATTGAGAAAAAAATGAACTTTTTTGCTCTAGTTGTAATATACCGACACTTTTGTGGCATGTCGTTATAACTTTTTCGGTCTAGCCCCCTTTCGCAACGCTCGATAAGAAACTTCGTTCCTTTATGTTTTAGCGCCCCCATTGTTCCAATTTAAAATACATCCAGATGAAATGAAATTACAAATCACCCCCGAAGCCTCTACACAACGCCCCCATTTAGACCTTCAACAGCAAGGGGGCATTATCGCCCACTTTGGGAAAGTCTGGTGTAATACACCGCCTTTACAAAAAGCAGCGAGCGGTTAAAACGCGCGGTTTCCGCTGTACTAAGTCAGTACCTTAGTGGCGGTCATCTCGGCGAACGTGTGCGGGGTGGCGACGGGCTCTACGCCGGCGTCGAACACCGGCACGACGCAGCCCAGCCACGACGACGCCGTGAACTTCGACGTTACCAGCTCCTGTGTAACATATCTTATAGTTATATTCTAGCCATAAACCACTCTCCGTTCCTCCTCTAATAATATGTTCGTACCAGTCTTTTCTTGTAAAAGAAAGCTTTAACACTAAAAACTGCAAACTCTTTCCCATTTCAATTTTCTTTACTTTTGCAAATGCAAGAGTGCTGAGAAATATTCACGATACTGTTTGAAAAATATTTTTAGTGTTAGACCATTTCACTGCTCGTGATAATTAGAGTTTAGACTTGGATATTAAGGGCTCCCATAGAAAAATTCGAATTCGCATCGCATCGCAATGACATTTTTATTATGAGTTTTGTCGCAGATATTTGCGATGTGAATTCGCAGTTATGTGTGGGAGCCCTAAGTCAGTACCTGCGGGACATGCGCAGTGGCGACAATAACGCCCCCGGCGCAGGCGAGCAGCAGGGCGGGGCCGGGGGGCGGGGCCGTGAGCAGGCGGCGCACGTCCCCCGCCGGCATGAGGTAAGCACACCGCAGGAAGTGCACCGCGAAACGACGACCCGACGCTCCAGCATCCGATATCGCTTCAGATATCTCCGCTTTCGCGATCGCTCTGAAAAAGTGATGAAGTCGTGCCTTAATTATTATGAAGTAAATTTTGTACGTACACGTTAGAGCGGTTACACTTAGACAGAAGTTCGTTTTTCAATATCTAGAGTATGGCCGATCGCCAGCAAATGGTAAAGACAGGTATATTATGTTCTAAATCAAAGGTAAGACAGCAGCGAAACTACGCGACGCGACACTTCGAGTTACATAGAACTGACTTTTTTTTTATTGCGAAGCGTAAGATTTCATATAAATAATACTAGCTATTTGACCGAGCTTTGCTCGGTATTCGATAAAACATTCATAAAATGACATTTTCTAAAAATGATTCCTAGCTAAATCGATTTATCGCCCCCGAAACCCCCTATATACTAAATTTCACGAAAATCGTTGGAGCCGATTCCGAGATTCCAATTATATATTATACATATAATATTATGTACACCTATACAAGAATTGCTCGTTTAAAGATATAAGATTTGGGCGTAACGTGTCGTAATCATAACACAAGACAAGCTCATTATGATACATAATATTTAATTTATATGGTACCGCGGAATGTCTAGACTCAAGAGGCTCTGGATCAATTCTGACCGCAATGTGATGCGTACTTAGATTGTAGATGCATTGTTATGGATTTGACAGACTTCAATTGCGTGAGACTTCATGCAAATCTATCAATTCAATACAAAAATAGAAATGCATCTACGCGTCGTGATGCGATTTGAATTGACACTTAAGGGGGCGACTAACCCAAAATTTTCGATTTTATAATTCATTTTTATACTTGAAAATAAGTCCCGAATCTATACTAATATTATAAATGCGAAAGTGTCTCTGTCTGTCTGTCTCGCTTTCACGCCAAAACTACTGAACCGATTCTAATGAAATGTTGTACACAGATAGTCTAAAGCCTGAGAAAGGACATAGGCTACTTTTTAACTGGAAAAAGGGGTTGTAAGGGGGTGAAAATGCGTAAATTTGTTAAAATTAATTTAGTTCCAAAAATTCATAACAGATGGCGCTAAGAGTCGCCTACATCTCGCTATCGCTTGCTCATAAGTCTTTCTATAAGACGTGGCACCATATTGAGTAAAGTTTTTTTGATTCTATCGATTGTTTTACACGTTATTATTTAAATAACTCACTACTCGTACTTTATCTATGCAGTACGTAACCTTAAACCTACCAATGATAAAATAATTATAGTTTATGGGTAAAGCTAAAGTTGTGTAATGGGGGGCTAAATAAGCTTTAAATTTGGTATAAAGTTTACTTAATTTAAAAAATGAAATATTATGTGCACACTGCACAGCTGTTTTTGGGTATTTTGATTTAAGAGGTACCAGGGTTTTAAAAAGCTTTTAAATTTGAAACCAATTTTGTTGACACCGCGCGCTATAAACTGAAGTCCACGCGGACGAAGTCGCGGGCAACGGCTAGTTGTTTCATATTTTTCTAAAATTAGATACTATACACATACATTATGTTTCTAAGAATTCGATCTGAGCAAAAACACGATATCTTAAAATTTTCTCAATGGAAAAAATCACAAAGATGCATCTATTTTTCACGAATTTTTCATTTATTGCCATAACCGTGCATTGAACTAAATTAATATTTTAACACATTGTATAAAATTCTATCATTGAGAATCCGACGTAGTGGATGTTTAAATGTATATGTATTTATCGAGTTATTGAGAAAAATCTAATTTGGAGATGAATCCGCGCATGGGCGCCGGCAGGGGTGTGCCAGGGGGTGCACTTGTACCCCTTGGGAATCTCGGGATCAACAGGAATTATTGGAATAAAAAGCATTTTGTAACTGTATTACCATGCCGTACAAATATAGTTCGTAATGTTTCGGCCGCTAAATGTATTCTGTTGACGTAAATAGACAGTTACTGTTGTTCGTAAAAAGAAAAGAAAAGAAAAGAAAGAAAAGTAAAATCTGCACCCCTTGAAAATTATTTCTGCCGGCGCCCATGAATCCGCGTCGTTCTTTTTCACCTGGCATATGAAAGACGGGCGTGAGTGTGAAGAGAGTAGGACGATGTTTGATTTTTTGGGCTAGTCGCCCTCTTAAACTGTTCATTTTATTCCGTATCGTAATTAACACTTACTCTAAAGCCCCATCGGTGTTGTCACTGATCTGCGCGCGCTTAACGCAGCGGTCTAACAGCTGTATACAATCGGCGTACTCGCCGCACGGCTTGCCGCCGCCGCACAACTCCGCCAGCTCGCGCCTGATAGACCCCGCCTCCTCCCGCACTTGCTCAAAGTCGGCCAACTCCGCCACTTGCGACAAATTCTGCGCCCGGCAAAACAACTCTCGCGCCTGTAAGTTAGTAACACTGTTTGTAAGACTCCCAAAAAGGAAATTCATATTCATTTTTGTGATTAAATTATTTTAATATATTATCATTATTATAATTGGGTACTTAATACATTATTTTTGGTATGTAACTGTTGGCTTTATGGAATTATGTTATTTTGATAAGTGTTTCTAGATTCGTTAAAATTAATAGAATGACATAACAATAGGAATATTTTCTTTAAGAACCTGACTGGTTTAATACATAAGCAATTCACCTCTAATTTTCAAAGTAATATATTTTCTCAAAATGATGTAAATTTCAGTATCGTACTGTAAAATGAACACACTTATGGCCAACGGGCGTCATATAATTTACGCGACGAATGATTCGCACTCGCATATGGGTGAGGCCGCCAATTTTTGCTGATATGACGCAGAGAAAGAAAATCTACGCTGCTTGTGACGTTGGAGCACCTAAATTGTTGGGAATTTATTTTTCTACACTATCATAGCGTTGAGAAATATGCCGTTGGAGCACCAAAATGATAGCGTAGAGGCGTAGCGTAGCGTAGAGATTATTATTTTTAACAAAAAATTAAAACCGACTTCCAAGGTAAAAACAATATTAATAGCATCCTTATAATATGAACTAAAAAGTATTAAATAATTTTTCCTATCTATTATCTAATATGTAGTGCCTTTTCCCGAATTCGGCTAAACCTCAACTATTTCTGTACTCAATCTTCATCATTTTGAAGTCGGTACCAGATATAGCTGAATCTTTATTTCTTTGACAGAAAATTTGAAACTTTTGGAACTGGCACCGACTTCAAAATTATGAAGATTGAGTACAGAAATAGTTGATGTTTAGCCGAATTCGGGAATAGGCACTACATATTATATAGGAAAATTTATTTAATACTTTTTAGTTCATATTATGTTGACCTCTGTCATAGTCCGCGAATTTATAAGTGGTCGTCGGTGGTACTGCGTATATTCTACGTATCTTATTACAATTTGTTAAGACTGTTAAGAGTCATACGGCATACCCGAAGGCCCAAATATCAGGTAGATAGATAAATTTAAACAATACATTTAAAAAAATCTAAGTGAACACGTGCTGCAAATTTTGCAGTGCAAAAAGCTCGCAGCGCGGCATGCCGCATGCCCTGACATTCCGGTTAGAACTTGAATACGATGTTTACGCACGCACCGCGCGGCGACGCCGTTGCCTCTGCGGCGCCGACCGCCGTGTATATTAAACAGCCTATAATAATTGGTGTTGTTATGTACATAATTATTATTATTGTATCCATACCTATGCCTTGTACTATTATCTATTTTGTGCCATGAGACATTGATGACCTTAACACGACGTGGTAATGATGATAATGATGAATTTGAATTGCATGGTAGAATATGCTTTCTGTTCTTAAAACAACGCCGAAACTCCCAAACGTGTATCTATAAAGAGTAAGTAGTTCTCTCAGCATCTTCGAAACCATGGTATACCTTGACCCAATATTTGACTTTTTGGTAGCATATTCTTAGTACACTACACATAAAACCAAAATCACCATATGTTTCCATATAAATTTCGAGGAGTTCCCTCGATTACTCCTGTATCCCATCATCAGGTCACCACTTTTGTAAACATGGTACCAAATTGGAGTGAAACTTAATAGAACAAAACAAAAATTTCGAAAATCGGTTCACAAACGGCGGAGTAATGGTTGAACATACAAAAATAAAAAATAAAAAAATATATCCACAGCCGAACATATAACCTCCTCTTTTTTGGAACTCGGTTAAAAATCAAACTTATCTCTGTAAATAATACACAATGCGGTTTGTATTATAGCCCCAAACATGGCCCTTTTGACTACTCACATGATGCATTGATAGTTTTATGTGAAACAGTAATACTTACATTTGTGTCACAAAAAAACTTCCTTTGAATTATTTTTAACAAAAAATTAAAACCGACTTCCAAGGTAAAAACAATAATAACATCCTTATAATATGAACTAAAAACTTAAAAAGTATTAAATAATTATTCCTATCTAATAGTACCTTTTTCCGAATTCGGCTAAAACTCAACTATTTCTGTACTCAATCTTCATCATTTTGAAGTCGGATTTAAAAACGGAACCCTTATAGATTCGTCATGTCTGTCTGTCTGTCTGTCCGTTCGTATGTCACAGCCACTTTTCTCCGAAACTAGAGCTATACTATTGAAACTTGGTAAGTAGATGTAGTCTGTAAACCGCATTAAGATTTTGATACAAAAATGAAAAAAATATTAAAAATTTTAGGCGTCCCCATAGGTACAACTGAAACAAAAAAATTTTTTTTTCATCTGGCCTATGCGTGTGGGGTATCTATGGATAGGTCTTCAAAAATCATATTGAGGTTTCTAATATCATTTTTTTATAACCTGAATAGTTTGCGAGAGAGACTCTTCCAAAGTGGCAAAATGTGTGTCCTCTATGTGTCCCCCTCTAACTTCTAAAGTAGGGGCATGATAATTCTAAAAAATATATATGATGTACATTACTATAAAAACTACCAACGAAAATTGGTTTGAACGAGATCTAGCCAGTAGTTTTTTTTATACGTCATAAATGATAAACCTTATTTTAACTTTCATTATATCAAAAATGAAATATTAAAATAAATCAAAAATCTTATAATTTCATAGAAACAATTCTTATTGCTGCTGCGGAACCCTTCATGGGCGAGTCCAACTCGCACTTGGCCAGTTTTTTATGTTTAATTGTAAATATATTTTTAGACTATTATTGGAACTCAAATAATTCTAATGCATGCTTGAGTACTTTGTTTTCTTCGTTAGAATCAGTTTTCGAACATAAGATAAACACAATACTTTTTAAAATACAAAGGGCGGAGAAAAATAATTGCAAAATCAGCAAAAATTGGCGGCCTCGCCCATATACATTATACTGAATTCAGATAAACCTGTATTGCGGCGTCCCCGGTAACAGCCATGACAGCGGGCGAGTGCGAGCCGGCGGCGCGCACGCTCGTCACGCACGCGTCCCGCAGCGCGCCCGTACTTGACACGTGCGTGCCGCAACATAATTCCCTGCATCACCATACTTTCATTATGATGTATTATTATAAGTAAAGGGGATTGACATTCTAGAAACTTGAAATATTCTTACATTATCCATCTTCTGAGGCTGCTAAAATATTATATAAGATCCTAGATATATCTCTTAAACATCCCAATGAGGCTGATTTATTTGTTGATTTTTAATTTATAATTAATTTGTATTGAATGCCTATAAGGACGGCATTATCATTTTACGATAAAGTCCTTTCTTGCCTAGATTAAAAAAAAATATTATGGCGATATTTTTTTGGTAAATCTAGATATTACATAATAGATATACATTAGTATAGGTGCCAAAATTTGATAACAAATATAGGGATAAGATAGAGTGTCGTGAATAATAATGTAATTGTGTTCTATTGACATGCATTTCTCTAAGCAAAGCCAAAGAGTTTCAGAAATAGAAACGGCCCGTCAAGATGATAATAATATCTTGATGGGCCGTTTGTCTTTAAGCAAAGGTAAAACTATTACCACCTACTTGGAAGGTAATGGTGGAAAACAGGTGACCATTCTCAAGCCACTTTCGGGGTATGTTTCACCGGGCACAGTCAGCACATCTTGTTCCAATGATAGCTGTGTACTGTTCAGTATTTGAGTTTGCACTGGTGCATTTGAATTTATTGATTCTCTGTAAGTGTCAAAAAATTTATAATCCACTCAAATAGAGCCTTATTTTTTTTACTAAAGCACTACTAATAGTATAGGAGGTAGCAACGTTTTCGAGAAAGTATTTTAGGTCGGCTGATTTTGTGATATGTCGTCATTCTTCTGGTTAGAGTCCGGGCGGTCTGGCTGCCGGTAGCCGTTGCGTTCATTAGTGCGCATTTCATTTATCCAGGTTATGCTATTAATATAAGGAGCGCCTGATAAAAAGAAATCTCTCGCTTCTGGCTCTTGTCATATTAAAGGTCAGGCTTAAACAATTGTTATTATTGTATGTACATACATAATTGTTATGTTTGTGTTAAGCACTCCTTGCTCACTAGAATGATTTTAAAATAATTTAAAATCACTTAAAATCATTTTGGTATATTAAAAAAACAAATGATTTTAAGTGATTTTAAATATTTTAGTATATAGTATTTTAAAATCCAGGATTATAACCTGGATACTTTTTTTTCAAATGTTGCTACCTCCCGTACCATAATACATACCTAACTAGCTGCTGGGCTTTAAGTATGACATCTTGGGACAACTTCTGTCCGTAAACTGAGAGGTTCAAGCATAGCCCTCTATCCGTCACACTAGATCCGATTTGACATACTACACTATTCGGAAGCACTTTTCTAATAGCTGCGTTGAGTAAATGTATACCCGTATGATTTCTCATAATGCTCACCCTTTTAGAATTATCTATTTCCAAAACGACTTCACTTTTATTATCCACATATTGCGAGTCGGCCTTGCTTAATTCAAAATGACCTTTGTGAAATACGAAGTTTCGAATTTTAAAAACGCTATTTACTTTAAAGTTGATGTTTCCACTAAATAAAATTTGGCCAGTGTCAGCTAGCTGGCCACCCTCTTCGCAATAGAAGTTTGTGCTCTCTGTCACCACATAATAAGGTCTACCTATGCTCGGCTCTGCGAAATCTAGCCACTCTATATCCTCATTTAGTAATGCGATAACTTTTGTTTTTAGTGGTTCGAAATAAATCTCATTATCTTTGTGTATGTAATCATACTTGGGCTGATCATTAGTTTGTTTGATTCCCTTTTTAACTATGTATTCTATCACTTTGTCAAACAAGACTCCTTTTGTGTTTGCTTGTTCTTTTAATGCAGTTTTGTGTCGCGATTTGTGTTCTGCTAATAACTTCATAAAACCTTTCTTGTCTACTTCTAAATTATTTAATTTTGCTATTCGTTCAATAATGTCCTCTTGAAAACCATGAGTGTCATACAACTTGAAAACTAATTCGCCAGGTACAATGTCGGAGTCTGTTTTTGACATAGCCTGGAAGACAATAATTCTATTATTAATGTAATTAATATATAAGTACAATATTTTTTTTGCTTTGAAGCATCATTTTTTCACTACTAAAATTCCAATTTTACATAATTCAAGACGTGAGTGGAAGTAAGGTAAGTAACATGAAAAAACTTCCCGTTTTTTTGCTTAAAAGGTGGCTTTAGGGTCTAAAAAATTATTTCAAATAGAAAAACTATGAATTATATGTGTAGCCAGGTTATGAAGTAGATAAGTTACAACTTTTATCAAAATAACTGGGGAAAAATAAGTTATTGTCCGTATGTTACGAAATGTTACTTGTTCGATTCTTCCACTCACGTCTTCATTATTACACATAAAATAATTTGTTTACAAACTTCTTTAAACTCCTTATAGCCGAGTGCAAAGCCTGCCACTTCAACATCACTCATACTCTCAACTTCAGGGTATCGTTTCGTAAGATCTTTCCATTTCTTTGCTAGATCAGATCTTAGTTTCGCATATCCCTCCATCTCTTGTTCGATCACCAGTTTAGCGTCTTTTTGTCGTGCGACTAGTTCAGGATATGTCTCGCCCAAAATATTGGCCACTTGGTCATATAAGTGTATCATAAGTTTGGGATGTTTGAACACATCTGATGATATTTTGAATGCTCTCCTCATTATTTGTTTCAAATTGAGACTGGAAAAAAATAGGAAGTAAACAACATTTATCTTAAAACTGGGTTATTTCAGCTTTCAGGCTTCAATATTTTTATGACAATTACCTAGTAGAAGGGAAGACACCATCAGCTAGGCAGACACTGATCATCCTGGAGTGGTCTGCTAGTCGGCGGTAGGCCTGATCGACTATCGCGTCTTGACTATAACTTCCACTGTATGACATGTTATTGCTATTCTGTCGAAAATTTTTACATGAACATATCATACTGCAGCTTAAACCTTATAAAAATAATGAATGAAAACAGAGCATCACCTGTTCAATAGATTTTATGATGGGTTTAAAGAGATCAGTGTCATAGTTGGATGGTACTTTCTGCAACAGCGTCGCCAGCCTCTCCAAGCCCAAGCCAGTGTCAATATGAACTTTACTGAGAGGTCTCACCGATCCACTGGCTTCTCTGAAATGTAATAATAATAAAAACTTTATTAGCCACAATAGTTAAGATAATAATATGCATTCTCAACACTTGCGTCTACAGTAAGATGTCTTATATCTTGGAGGTCAGTCTTCTCAATATTATTAAAAATATTAGCTGTCCTGGCAACGTTGTTTTGCCATATAAAGTATTTCACCCATATTATTTTATTGAACATCCATCGCTATCACGTCGCACAAACAATGGTCGCCGCCAGTCTCGAGTTGCAATAATTTACTATTATTTATTCAACTAATGCACTTATCAATATAAAAAGTAACCAGTAGCCGATTCTCAGACCTACTGAATATGCATAAAAATTTGGTAAAAATCAGTAAAGCCGTTTCGGAGGAGTACGGTAACTAACATTGTGATACGAGAATTTTATATATAAGATTTTAAACAGAGTGTTCTTTAAAAACTAAAACCTAACCTTAATCTATTTATAAACAATGAAGGTCAGAAATATGAGACCAAAATGCTGACATTATTAAATAATTAATGTTTATTAAATGGTACCTGTTAAATTGTATAAAGACAATGTTCCATATTTCGGTCAAGCTGCCATCAGGGTTTACGTAATGTATCTCAGTGCAGGGACCACACGGGCCAGTGGCTCCCATCTCCCAGAAATTGTCACTTGCACTAAGACCTTTAATGCGACTGTCTGGGACTCTGAAATTAAGAAAAAGCTTAATATTAACCCATCAAGCCCCAAACGATCGCGATACGAGCGTGATTTCCAAGAATCTTCGATCGAAGGATTAATATAATTCTTGGTACACCATAATGAAAAAAATCTAGGAAGATTTTTTTCATTATGGTGAAAATGGTCTATGACTATGGTCATTGATTTATTTGTTTAGATTTTATTTTACTGCCATTAAGTAAAAACAAATCGACTCTAATTTTTCTGTCTTCTTAAAAATGATAAGCTAAGCACTTATTATTACCAAAGGGGATAGGGGGAGGACTAATAGGGATGATGACAAGGTCAAAGATTATCGAATTTTGTTAATAAAATAAAGAAATCACGGTAAAAAATAAGTGTTCCCAAAATTTCAGCTCAATAGCATTTGTATTTTTTTGTTATGCGCCTTCAAAGTTGGACAATCAAGTAACATTTTTTTTTCAATTAAATTTCTTAAGGGGCCGGGTTACCCTCGAAATTCTCATACAAACGTAATACCAAAATCATTTTCTCGTACGAAAATATTTAACATGTTTGAGTTATTTTTCAGCTTAAAATAGTAATTACCTAGGTTCCTGTACAAAAATTTACTAGAAAATATTTACACACTAAAAAATATAAGCGATTACATTTCATAAATTTTTACGCCATTGTCGACATACTTTTCGCACACTTGTTTTATATTAAAAACTCATCGAATCGTAATGTATTTTTCCTGGGACCTCAGCTTATATTGTGTAGTTACAGAATGTCTTCAAAAGAATGGCAATATAATAAATTTTCATTCATCATTTTTGGTATTCGTAAACGCAACGAAATTTCTCTATAATTTCCAACATGGTATCGTGCCGATCCGCTCACACGACAGAGCGCGGCAACGGGGCGGGAGGGGCGGGAGGCGCGGGCCGGGCGGCGGAGTGGGATAACCGGTACACGTGACAATAATTCATTCAAGGCATTCATTATTCAAGTACAATATTCCCTCAAGCTCCAAGCGGTCGCATGCGACCGCGCGCGCGATAACAGTAGATTTCCAAGAATCTGCGATCGAGAGAATGTTATTGTTGTTGAATGTTGATTTTGATAGTTTTTTGTGATACTTGAAGACAATTGCTTAAACAAAATAAAATTATTTTGATTTGTGGTGCTTAAACTTTTGATAATAATTAATAATGGATACCGAAAGGTGGGATGTATGATGTATCACACAGTAGTTTAAAATAAATAATAATTATGAATATCATAAATCATAATATTATTATTTTCTTATATACTGTATTTTGAAAATAACGTTTAGGAATATTAGCGATAGTCATAATATTATAATATGATTATACAATATACATTGATATTATGTATAATTAATTTCGTTAGTCTCGCTAAAACTCGCAGACTTGCTAATTTCTGTCTTGAAATAAAGTAAAATATAAAACTGAACTTGTATTCTAAGTTTGTATACCTATGTTTGTATATTTTATTTTAGTTTGTATTTTTAGTAATTATTTCCTGATGTCAGTTTTATTCAATTAAATAATATAAATACTTTAATAATTAATAATATTATTATAAAGCGGAAGGGTTTGTTTGTTTGCTTCAACGCGCTAATCTCAGGAACTACTGGTCTGATTTGAAAAATGATTTCAGTGTTAGTCCATTTATCGAGAAAGGCTACAGGCTACATTTTATCACGCTACGATTAATCTATTAATAGAAGCGAAGAAATAGAGGAAAATGTGAAAAAAACGGGGGAAATTATTTGAAAGGGCTTATCTCACGAAGTACTAAAGCAATTTTTCTGTTATTTGGGTCAGATAAAAAGTAGACCACGTGAAGAGTTATAGGCAATTTTTTTGGACTAATTTGTCTGTGAAATGTCTAATTTACGTGGGCGAATCCGACGATTTTATTATATATATATAGATATTCCGCGCGGCTTCGCTTGCGTAATTTAGGAATTTCACGCAACCGTACATTTTTCCGCAAAAAATAGCCTATGTCCCTTCAAGTGGTCTATTCTTTATGTTTGCCAAATAACATAAAAATTGCTCCAGTAGATCTTAAGATAATAAGCAATTTCATATAATTTCCCCCGTTTTTCCACATTTTTCTCTATTTCTTCACTCCAATTAGTTTTAGCGTTATAAAATATAGCCTATAGCCTTCCTCGATAAATGGGCTATCTAACACTGAACAGCAACAGCTAGTAATTAATAATGCTCTTTTGATTTTTAGGCTTCCGTAGCCAAATGGCAAAAAACAGAACCCTAATAGATTCGTCATGTCTGCGTGTCTGTCTGTCCGTATGTCACAGCCACTTTTCTCCGAAACTATAAAAAACCTTATAATTTCATAAAAATAAACCTTATTGTTGCTGCGGATTCCGGAACCCTTGCGGGCGAGTCCAACTCGCACTTGGCCGATTTTATTATTTTGAATGATAACTATGAAGCTATTATAGAGCTCTATATATTTAGCTCCATGATGATAACAATGTGAGGAATATTTGGAGTAGCTTTTTTTTGTTTTTGAAACTTTATTGTTACGTACTGTCTTTTAATAATATTTAATTAAAAGCGTCGACCTCTGTAGCGCAGTGGTTCAGCGCATGGTAGCTCAAGCCGGGGGTCGCTGGTTCGAAATTCGAATCCCACCGACGGAACAAAGCGTTTTCCTCGGTCATGACTCATGAGTCATGACTCATGGATGTGTATTAAATATGTGTATAATAATTATAATAATATTGTAAAAACTAGATGACACCCGCAACTATGTTGCGCCAAAACTAGTTTATCGCGCGGAAACGGGAAACCGTGCATTTTTTCGGGATAAAAAGTATTATATGTCAAAGGACAAAGACTCGGGACCGCCTCAAAATATCTCCATGCCAAATTTAATTAATATCGGTTCAGCGTTTTGGGCGTGAAGAGGTAATAAGCTAGGTAATAACAGATAGACAAACAGACACACTTTTAAATTTATAATATTATTTTTTTACAATTAGTATGGAAGTATGGATCTTAAATAAGTTAAGAGTATAATAAAAAGGAAATCTATAACCTACATAATAATATATACTTATTATAAAACAAAGTCCCTTTTTTCCGTCATGTCCCTTTGTTCCCTTTAATCTTTAAAACTAGGCAACGGATTTTGATGATTCTTTCAGTGTTAGATAGCCCATTTATCGAGGAAGGCTATAGGCTATATTTAAGACTAATAGGAGCGAAGAAATAGAGGAAAACGTTGAAAAAACGGGGGAAATTATTTGAAAGGGCTAACTTGAACGCGCTAATCTCAGGAACTATTGTTCTGATTTGAAAAATTCTTTCAGTGTTAGATAGCCTATTTATTGAGGAAGGCTATAGGCTATATTTTATCACGCTAAGACTAATAGGAGTCCACATACTCCTATTAGTCTTATTATTATAACGTTGGAAAGTAAGTATTAAAACGTTGGAAATTATTTGAAACTGGGGAAAATTATCTCGCGAACTACTGGAGCAATTTTTATGTTATTTGGCACAGATAAGAAGTAGATCATAGGCTATTGATTTTAATCATTTTTTCAGTGGCTATATATTTTATACCCGTGCGACGCCGGGGCGGGTCGCTGCTCGCTAGTATAAATTATTATAATATATCCGGTATTATATGTCTGGTACTTGTAAGTTGTAACACAAGTCCTTAGTGTACTTAGCACGGGGCCAGATTGACGTGGTGTGATTTGTGAAGAGTCCAATGTAGATATTATCATTAAGTATATTATTTTAGTATATTATGTAGAATCTGTATTCTGTTCAGTTCAGTGACAAGATACGCCCGCGCCTGTATTCCTACTATTCCAATATAATAATATTATAAAACAACCACAAAAACGACATTGTTCATGATTCATGAAACAGTAAAATGTACTTCGCAACACACGCACGGCTTGAAAGAGTAAAATAATGAATGACGACGCACGCACACATACTTACGCTGCCGTGTAGGGCGTCCGAGGCGCGCGGGGCACGGGGTACCTCGCAATAGCGAGACGGCTATATATAAAACTTGTAGTAGCGCTTGATTTTAGAGCCGCGTAACCCGAGCTCTTAAGTATATTATTTTAGTATATTATGTAGAATCTGTATTCTGTTCAGTTCAGTGACAAGATACGCCCGCGCCTGTATTCCTACTATTCCAATATAATAATATTATAAAACAACCACAAAAACAACATTGTTCATGATTCATGAAACAGTAAAATATACTTCGCAACACACTTGGCTTGAATAACTTCATCCTAAGAGTAAAATAATGAATGACGACGCACGCACACATACTTACGCCGCCGTGTAAGGCGTCCGAGGCGCGCGGGGCACGGGGTACCTCGCAATAGCGAGACGGCTATACATAAAACTTGTAATGGCGCTAGTGTCGAACTTCATTTTAGCCGCTGCGTAACCCGAGCTCTTAATATTTTTATACCATTCGATAACTTATGCAATTAAAAGCAACTTTTGTTATGAAACCACATTCATAAACGCAATATTTAATATACCTATCGAACAAAATTCTCTCCCGATCCATACAAACTACGAAAGAGTGACGTCAGTCTTTCGTAGCACTTTGTATGGAGCGTTTCGGGCAGGTCTATTTTATGAGATGTTTGAATTGTCTTATCTTGGTGAATTTTTAAGCTATCAGTCATTCTTTCAGCGATTTTTCTATTTTTTAAGGGTCTTTCAATTACCAATAAGAAAAAAAATTAGTCATCAAGCCTATTGTAGGCATCTATTATAATATTATGTTATGTAATAACACCACCCAGTATTATTTCATGCTACACACCCAATTTGTCTCCAAACGTCTCTGCACTCCCTATCTTCAGGAAGCCCGAGCACGGAATCTCCTCCAAAGTATGTCACCATGAGCTCCTCAGCTTTCAGTCTGTAAGGACCTAGCAGTAACTCCCAAGCCATTTGACAGGCTTCTTTCTGAAATTATTTAAATGTTATCAATAAAAAAAAAAATTCACTTAGGCAACATTTTGTAACTCTATCATGGATTCATGGAGTATTATTAAATTTTTAATAGTGACTAGATGGTTGCCCGCGGTTTCGTCCGCGTGGACTTCAGTTTCTAGCTGTTGTTCCCGTACATCGATTGAAAAGTTTACGCGCAAATCATAAAGGGACATTACAACATTTTTTGGGACAAAAAGTATCCCTTGTCCTTCAGAGTCAAAGTATCTCGTTCGACGTAGACGTTCCGCGCGGCTTCGCCCGCGTAAATTAGATATTTCACAGACAAATTATTATTATTATTTCAAGCCCAAGCTGTCCCACTGCTGGGCAAAGGCCTCCCCCAAAGACTTCCATCACGCCATCTTTTTCTAGGCCGGCCTCGGAGGACGGACCTCAGGTGCCCACTCTGTTGAGATCCTTGCCCAGCGGTCGGAATGCATACGGCTAACGTGACCCGCCCAATCCCACTTCAGCTTGGCAGCCTTGACACCTACATCCTTGATACCTGTTTTGGAGCACAGTGTGGTGTACAGACAAATTAGTCCACAAAAAATAGCCTATGATCCTTCACGTGCTCTACTTCCTATCTGACCCAAATAACAGAAAAATTGCTCTAGTAGTTCGTGAGATAAGCCCTTTCAAATAATTTCCCCCGTTTTTTCCAATTTTCCTATATTTTTTCGCTTCTATCTTCTCCCTATTCTTCCTCGATAAATGGGCTATCTAACACTGAAAGAATTTTTCAAATCGGACCAGTAGTTCCTGAGGTTAGCGCGTTCAAATAAGCACTTTCAAATATTTTCCCCCGTTTTTTCCACATTTTCCTCTATTTCTTCTCTCCCTTATGTCTTAGCGTGATAAAATATAGCCTATAGCCTTCCTCGATAAATGGACTATCTAACATTGAAAAAATTTTTCAAATTGGACCAGTAGTTCCTGAGATTAGCGCGTTCAAACAAACAAACAAACTCTTCCGCTTTATATTATTAGTATAGATGATGTGAGGAATTTATTTAACACACAATCACTATCAATATAGTCATTAAAATTAAAATCTTGTTCTCATCTAGTTACAATGATAATGTCAATAAACATGTTTCATATAATAATGTTTAAGTGGGTGATAATTAAAAATTAAACTCTCTTTATGATATGCCTTACCTTATAATAATCTCCAAAAGACCAGTTGCCGAGCATCTCAAAAAAGGTGTGGTGGTGACCATCTAATCCCACCAGATCTAAATCATTGTGCTTCCCCCCCACCCTCACACACTTTTGAGAGTTTACAGCTCGTGGGTATGGAGGATCTACCACACCCAGAAATATACTTTTGAACTGAAATAAAAATAAGAAATGCTCTTATTTTTTTAGTCTTAAAAAATTTATATTCAAAAGATCTTCATTTTGTGTGATGTGGTATTAATCCATCAAACCCCATAAGCTCACCGGTGAGCGAGACACAATAGAATAACAATAGATTTCCAAGAATTCACGATCAAAGGATTAATTGGATAGTAATTGAGATTTACAATGTAGACCATCAAAAATTGCTACCATATGTGCAATGTGTGCAATGCACACGGGCGCCATCCTCTAGGGGCGCCATATCGCCATCTTTAGGGGCGCCAAAACCAAGGACCCAAAAAATTTGCCTAAAGGGGCGCCAAAATCGCCAGTAGCCCTTACGGAGGCCCTGATCTCTGCAATTATAATCATAATCAAACTGCACAGTTGAGATAGCTTGTATGATGAAGAAAAACATTATGAGGATGTATGCAGTATGTGCTTGAAAGGAAGTAAGCATACATAGACAGCATTTTCGAGGAAGTGAAGTGTGAAGCTAGACGTTATAATTAATTGAATTACCTGATTCATACCAGCGTTTACAAAAGGCACAGATGGATCATATAAAGGAACAACTGAACTGGATTTGACATATTTGTGGTTATATTGTTTGACGAAGTGATCAACAAAAGTGGTTCGTATGTGACTGCTAGAAGACCTCAGACGTTTTGGAATATTTATTTTAATATTGCCGGTGAAGCCACGTAGCCGCAACATTTTGGTAAATATTCTTCTTTAGCCGAGTGCTTTTATTGAATTTACATGTTACACAACTTTTTAACAAAAAGTGATTTTATTCTTGTTTATAACTTGTTACATGGAAGATATGGTAGATTTTGACACTGCACAAATAATACAATTTTAATTGAAATAACAGATAATAATATTAGAATATTATAAATTCACGATAAATTCTTCAGATTTTTGAAAACAAAAGTTATGTTATTGAAAAGTTTACCGACAAATGTCAACTTCAAGTGTTTTTGACTTTTGACAAATACGTTTTATAAATACACTAGCGACCCGCCCCGGTGTTGCACGGGTATAAAATATATAGCCACTGAAAAAAATATTAAAATGGATAGCCTATGATCCTTCACGTGGTCTACTTATTATCTGTGCCAAATAACATAAAAATTGCTCCAGTAGTTCGCAAGATAAGCCTTTTCAAATAATTTCGCTCGTTTTTTTCACATTCTGCTATTAGCAGGGTTTCATAACGTTATCGAATAACAGAAAAAATATCGTTACGTATCGTTATTTTCATAATGGTACCCAAATAACGTTATTTTTTTAACGATATTTAGTAAAATAACGTTATATTTACCGTTATTATTATAACGATATTTTTTCGTTATGTATATACGAAAAAATATCGTTATGATAATAACGGTAAATATAACGTTATTTTCTGGTATCAGGTATGCGATCGTGCACAGTGCACTAAATCTCACTCGCAGCCCACTTTTTTTGCGAGATTTGTGTGAAAATACAAAGAAAAAATGCACCTTTTAAGCGTGATTACGTTTAGAAAATTTTCCCGCCTGTCATGACTTTCTTGACGGACTATAACGTTATCAAAGAACATATATTTACCGTTATAAATCCTATATAACGTTATAACATTAACCGTTATTAATATCAATTTTTAACGTTATTTTTAATATCGGGTAAATTTTCATAACGTTATCTATGCCCTTGAAACAGTAACGTTATGAAAAAATAACGTTATTTGAAGCCCTGGCTATTAGTCTTACCGTGATAAAATATTGCCTATAGACTTCCTCAATAAATGGGCTATCTAACACTGAAAGAATTTTTCAAATCGGACCAGTAGTTCCTGAGATTAGCGCGTTCAATTTAGCCCTTCCAAATAATTTTCCCCGTTTTTTCCCCATTTTCCTCTATTTCTTCGCTCTTATTCGTCTTAACGTGATAAAATATAGCCTATAACCTTCCTCGATAAATGGGCTATCTAACACTGAAAGAACCATCAAAATCCGTTGCGTAGTTTTAAAGATTAAAGGGAACAAAGGGACACGAGGGAAAAAAAGCGACTTTGTTTTATAATAAGTATAAATAGATATAGAATACTATCATTTGTCGCTTGTAAACAAGTTAAAAAAATTAATGTCAAATGATATATTCGACTTAAGCTGGAAAAGATATATTGGCTTTTTAATGTGTAAAGTCGGCTGTACACTCTCGCCGAGAGCTCTCGGGCGAGAGTCTCGTGCGAGAGCCCCTTGCCCGAGTGCGATCATGTACATTCTCGCTTAGTTCAATCGCAGTTATGAACTCAGAGAAGATGGACCATTATTTTTCTAAAAATGGCGAAAAGGTATCTACGATCAATGATCACCATTCACCATTACATCGAAAGATATCATTGTAATCCAAAGATCTATAATAATATTTAATTTTATTTCTCACAGTTAATGACTTATAATGACGTGTATTATTGTTATTTTTCTGTTCTGCACTGTCTAGCGGCGCGACTAGTAGTGAAAAACGCGAGAGTGTACAGTAATGCGCTCGCTTTCCTCGCGAGACCCTTTGTCTCGGGCGCAAAATACCGACACCGGACCGAGAGGGTCCGAGACAGGCGAGACAAGGCGAGCGCACCCATTTACACTCTCGCACTCGGGCCGCCTCGCTGTGTCTCGGCAAGAGTGTACAGACGGCATAATATTGGTAGGATATTAACCATTAGATATTCGTTATCGTGCACAAGTGTAGGAGAGTGATGCAATATCCAGAAACGTGCTATTATGTGTTTCCTCCAAAACTTCATCGCAGTAAAGCGTCTATATACCACTTTACTGAATCGACCGACTTGACTTCTTGAGTCTTGACCAGTGAACTTTAAACTACGTCTTGACTGTATTGACTTTTACTTAGACTTTGACTAGACTTTAGAGCTGACAATACAGAAAAACGATGCTGAAAATTGTATTAAAGAATATTGTTTTCCCGCCATAATATAATATACTCGACAGTCGTGACTTCGTGAGTCGACACTGGCCATGGTCCATCACACCCACGGCTAAATAGCCGATGTGCCATAATAAGAAAAAAAAAGCTGTCACGGCCCACGGGTCCTCACTCCTCACTCCTCGGAACCAATCTCGGAACAATAGGCACGGGCACAGATTACAAGTATATATTTGTAGAGGCACGGGTCACTGTTGTCAACCAAAGAGGATGTAAACTGTATACTACGTAACAAGAGGTCGGACTTAGAAGAAAAAATAAAATAAACATCCGTTATTTTTTTTAATTTGAAACTAAACGAGAAATTTTTAAGTGCAAAACCTTTCACTCTAAACATACCAAAAATTAAAAAAAATAAAATAAAAAAGAAATGACCTCAATTAAATGTTTTATTTCAATAAAAATTATTGTACATAGCTAAATAAATAGGCTAATAAGGTAAATTAAACAATAAAACAGATTTAATCCACAAGCTTTTGTTGATTTCTATTCATAATATTACAGTACAGTTTTATGTATTTTATTTATAAATATAATAGAATAGCTGTCTATGCTACTCTACTAACTACTTGATTGGCTTATACAGTAAACTCTATATAGGGAGGGGATTAAAGCTGCGCGTCCACCAGGTCGTAATCGGGACGTACGGTGCGGACGGCGCGTCACGTAGTCATATATTTGTCAGGCGCAGAATGACGTTCCAGTACTTCTAGTGCAGTTCACAGTAGTCAATACCATAAATACAAAGCAACAAATCCGTCCGCTGCGTACCTACGCTCCGATTCCGATCCAGTGGACGCGCACCTTTATACATACACACTTAAGTATCATTACTTTGTTTTGTTACACCCTGTATACGACAGCTGAAATCTATCGCGTGGGTTCAGGCCAGCTGCATACTACCTCACGTCTTGATCAGAGGATTTTTCCTTGGTGGCCGTACCACTCATAATCCCATACCTTCCTTCTCCTCCTAAAATCTCCTTAACAGCTATTGCTTTCAGACTAAAATGTTGCAAACTAGTATAGGGACCTAAAAACCTGAAATTAATGAAACATTTTTCATTTACTACATTTCCATACAGTTTACATAAATTATTAAGTATACTTATCAACCTTATGTATTATTACAATAAAACAATATACACATTTTAACATTTTCCAAATTAACTGCATACTAATATTTTCTATGAAATAATAATCTATCTTTTTCATATTAATATAGTTTAAGTTGTAAATTATTGTACAAATATGCAAATAATAACTACGACATACTTTGTATTAGAACATGGTATGACATGTTTTGCTTCAATTTATCAATTTACGGTTAAATTAACATTTTACAATGACTTACCTTTAGTTTTTCATTAATTAATCCACTTAATTTACAATTTTTGTATGAGTTGCTACAAAATAATTTTCACAAAATGAAAATCGAACTTTGAATTTTAAACTCCTTCTTCGTCTTTTTTCTCATGTAGTTTATATTCTCTATGGTTTTTTTTATCAGCCAATCACAGTCGACCTTGCACAGATTATCTGATTGGGTACAGTTGCTACGTTTAAATTTGGAACCCAAATTTTTTTTTGTTCGGGAATTTCGTCCACCTGTTGTCAACTGTCAACAGCCGATTGCCGAAAAACGTCACAAATCGCAAGAAATTTAATTATTTTTGTGGTTGATTTTATAAATTTTAAATAAAATATATTATGCTTCACAAACATGTAATGAGTCGCTGAAGTACACGTGTATATTTACTAGTGGTTATTCAGTGCTTGTGATATTATTCGTGACAAACACCCTCGGAAGTCAAATACCATATAAATACCTAATATTATTACATATTAGGAGAAAAAACATAAATGTCCAAAAATGAATTTACTAAACATTTATGTTTTATGCTTTTGCTTTGCTCTGGCGGCTTCTGAGCTACTGGGTCCGGAGTCAAGGAGACGGCTCAGTAAGCAGAAAGAAGTCGATGACAAAGATGACGAAACTGTAGAAAACGAACGAGCTGTTGACGCCGACGATGTGAAGAAAACTCTGGAAAATATTAATAATGATGTATATGCAGGATACAAGTTTCTAGATGATGTAGTAAAGAGCCGTAGACAGCTAAAAGTTGAGGAACTGCATCCAAATGGTAATTTTTAATAATTGAAATATTTATCAAAACATGCAAGTGTAACTACTCAAAATTTTCTACACAAATTATTGTATTATTGTTAGGTATTTACAAGGTTTAAAGAATTTAAGTTATGTCTTACAAATTACTTATTTACAGAAGCAGTAATATCAGAAAAGGAACTTGAGGAGATGGAGCTAGCACTAAAATGGCTGCAGAGCAAAATAAAACCAGAGAGTGGGTTGCTGCAACTAGAGGCTCGTCTCGAAAGTGAACCTGAGGTAACTGTGTTGTAATAGTTGAAGGTAATATTTTAATTAATTTAACTTATAAAATAATGTATAATTAAACTTCTTATAGAAACTGGATGAAGACCCACAAGAGCTACTGAACAAATTACCAGAACTTCCTGAAGAAGAAAAGGAGCTGTCTCCGGAATTAAAAGAAGGTAATAACAGAAAGTAAATGCACGTTAAAGCCCTAATTAATATTTTGTACCTATTTAAGTTAAAAGAAAGTATAATATCTAATATAGTAGAAATATATCAATCTCCTTCTGTTAGTATAACAATAATTATTGTTCTGTAATAGTATTATTGTAATATAATGTAAACTTTATTTGCAGCCAAAGAAATATATGATGATGCTGTGAAAAAATTAGAGAGGAGATCTCCAGATCTACTGGGCTCTATATTGCAAATAAAGAGAGCTGCTGAATATGGATATGCACCTGCAAAAATCAAGCTGGCTTGGTCGTATCTCTTTGGAGAAGGTGTTGAACATGATATAATGAAGGCAAAGATAACATTTGAGACGTTGGCGGAAGAAGGCAATGCTGATGCACATGCTGTGAGTTAAACTAGATGCATCTTATAGAAAACTAGCTGCTGAAAATGTCTATTTAGTAATACATAAATAAGACAAATAATTCTCATTTTACAGTTAAAATGAGAATTATTTGTAGTATTTAGTATTCATACTATGCTTAAAAGTTAACTGCTAAAAAATGTTTAATTTTCAATTTCAGGGCCTAGGATTTTTGTATGCAACTGGTATTGGTGTGCCGGTGTCACAAGGTCGTGCGCTAATACACTACATGATTGGTGCACTGGGTGATAGTGACTTTGCTCAGATGGCTCTGGCTTACCGCTACTGGAGTGGGGCAACTCTACCCTCGTCCTGCCCCAAAGCTTTGGAGCTATACATGAAAGTGGCTTCTAAAGGTTGGTGACTTTTTAGGTTCTAGAAATAAAAAAAATATTTTGTATGTTCTAAAAGATTTTTTAATTGAATTTATTTCTAAAAAGTAATTAAGATATAAATATATTAAACTAGCGACCCGCCCCCGCTTCGCACGGGTATCAAATATATAGCCACTGTAAAAATGATTCAGCAGTTTTGATTTATATTCATTATTATCTATCCCGGCAAATGTTGTTTTGCCATTTAAAATATTTCTACTTCAACAGTTGATACAAATTCTTACCCCCTCTTTTGTCCCCTAAGAGGGGTGGGGCGAAAAATTGCATACACCAGATGTTAAGTTGGAAAAAACAGTTAATAACATGTCAAAGTAAGTCCATTAAAGAAAAAGTTTGATACAAAATCTGACCCCCTCTTTGGTTCCCTTAGTCACTAAAAATCCCCCCACCCCAGTCACCAAATGTTGAGTCGGAAGAAGACAAATATATATGTGAAAACCGTATGCAAATGGGATCAGTAGTTTTCGTGTTAAAGCAAAAGTCTTATACAAAATCTGACCCCCTCTTTCGTCCCTTTAGAGGTGTGGAGGAAAAATTTTTATGCACCAGGTGTTAAGTTGGAAGAAGGCAAATATATCTGCGCAAACCGCATTCAAATCGGATCAGTAGTTTTCGTGTGATAGTGGAACAAACATACAGACAGACAGACAAAAAACTAACTACATTTTTGGCTTCTATAGCGATGTAGTGACACCCTCGCTTATTATTTTTTGAATATCTTTAATGTACAGAATTTTCATTTCTACAGTTTTATTATAATGTATAGATAGCGGTCGCCCGCGGCTCCGCCCGCGTGGATGTCGGTTACCGCTGCAAAAAGCCTACCCAGGAAAGACACGGTCAGCAAAATGATTTCCAGGTCAATTCACAGAAACATTGACGACGCAGTCATTTTCCGCAGGCTGCACAGATTGTCTTTCTGTGGATGTTAAAGTTGTTAATGATGAGAATATTTAAATGTAATTAATAATAAGTTTTCACCTCTGATGGTAGTCCCAGAGTGCAACCTATAACTAAAGCGATTATTGTAGAGCTTTTCTATAAACAACATTAATTGACGTTAAGTTATTTTCAGGTAATAAAATATACTGATGGTCGGGATCCCCGACTCGTGATAGAGCAAAATATTCTTTTCATAAATCTATTCCTACTAATTTGAATGTTTGGCCCTGGGATTTACATAATATTTATCGTTAGTGCAAAATAATTTTTTACACGAAATTGGAGCCTTTTGAAGGGTATAGGCAAATCAGTAGGGATCATTGGTATTCTTGGTAATAGGAGCCAATTCACCAGCTGCAGGGCCGGTCATAATCTTCGCTACTGTGCACCCCCGCCTTGGTAGCGCCCACTTCGAAACGGGCGTATTGCGTAAATCGCAATTTTTAATTTCGCCTTAACTTCTAAACCAAACGTCCAATTTTAATCATTCAATAATTCTAACTTTTATAGTTTAGGCAGTGTACGCAAAATAAGTAAATTTTCTGGTTGATTTTTTTCACCTTGTGTCAGAAAAATCCAAATATCTTACGGAACCCTACATTTTCCGAAATGAAATGTAGCCTATGTTACTCGTAAATAATGTAGCTTTCGAATGGTGAAAGAATTTTTTAAATCGGTCTAGTAGTTTTTGAGCCTATTCATTACAATTAAACAAACAAACAAAGTTTACCTCTTTATAATATTAGTATGGACTAGATTACACCCGCAACTGTGTTGCGCCAAAACTCGTTCATCGCCCTACACCTCCTAACCTAACCTAACCTAACCTAACCTGCACCACAAACCTACATTTTTCCGGGACAAAAAGTATACTATGTCCTTTCCCGGAATCAATGCCAAATTTTTAGCAAAATCGGTTCAGCCGTTTGAGTGTGAAGAGGTAACAGACAGACGGACAGACACACTTTCGCATTTATAATATTAGTCAAGTAATACCAAGATGTCATGTCGTGCGTGACCTTGGTGTCTATCACGATGAAAAACTAATGTTTGATGAACATATAGATAAAATCATCGCGAAGGCCTCAAAAGCCCTAGGCATCATTATGAGGGTAAGTACTTCCTTCAAATTAGCAAAATTGTTAAAAATACTTTACTGTACCTTCGTTAGAAGTCATTTAGATTATTGTTTGCAAGTGTGGAATTCTTGCTATAATAAGTACATTGATAGAATCGAAAAAATTCAGAAACGATTCTTGCGATTCTTATGTTACCGCCTCAAAATTATCTACAACTCAGAAAACTACCTTGCCCTCTGCAGACAATTTCACATTTTGCCATTATCTAATCGAAGACAAATCTCAAATTGCACTTTTATTCTAAAAAATATTAATAATGAGGTCGACTGTCCAGACCTTCTCCAAAAAATATTTTTTACTGTACCTTCCAGATCAAGAAGATACAATCCTCCACTTACTTGTGAAACCTACAGCACTAACTATAGAGGTAACTCATTCCTGGTGCGAGCAAGCAGATCCTTTAATTCTATTTTCAAAGAACTTAATTTAGATCCCTACACTACTAAAAGTACTAAATTACGACCAGATTACAATAAGAAGTTTTTTAGTAAGTGACTGATAGGATTTCTATATCACAAAATTCATATTTAAGTTTCATGTATAATAAGGTACAATAGTGATTAAATATATATATATATATAGTTTCATTCAAACACAATTTTTTTTTTAATAAGTACTTAAAATATTTTTTAGAGTTTAAATATTTTGTAGTAAATTTACTATTTATTTATATATAATATTAATATTAGTATCTAAGGGAATTGAAAACTATTATAATAATTGAAGTTATTATATCTACTTAATTTAATTTATAACTTTTAGGCATAGCTATAGTTTGTATCGTTATAATTGTTCTAGCACTAATTTTCGCCTGAAACACAGGGTATCCTAGTTCAGGCAATAGTATAAAAAAAATTATACACAAAAAAAAATTGTGTTTAAATATTTTGAAGTTAATTTTTGTACAGGAACCTAGGTAATTACTATTTTAAGCTGAAAAATAACTCAAACATGTTAAATATTTTCGTATGAGAAAATGCTTTTGGTATGAGAATTTCGAGGGTAGCCCGCCCTCTTAAGCTCCATACATTATCTGTCAAAGTCTTCATTAAATTGAAGATTAATCATAATTAGATGTATCTGAGTACAGCGGTTATACTTTTTAGTCACATTTAAACTGGCTAGCTATAGGCTTATAAGCTTGTTTTGGTGCTTAGAATTGGAGCTAACGCCGCCACGTTGTCACTTAAAAGACAGTTCTTTCACACATGCCTGATCATGTGATCCTAGTCACTAGTGTTATTTTCTATGCGGCTGAAGTCACAGATACTTTGCATCCACGCTCCCATTCATATGTCATACGCGCCATTCTTGCAGGCCTAAATTTATCTCGATCTATACATTGACATTGGCAATTTACTATGGAATCACTTTTAAAAAAGAAGAAGAAGTGTATAATTAATTATTTTCAGTGGCGGGTTCGGTGACGCTGAGCGGCGGGCCGGCGATCCAGCGCACGCGGCTGGCGGACGAGGCCGAGTCGGGCGGCGCGCTGGACTCCGACCTCATAGAGTACTACCAGCTGCTCGCTGAGAAGGGCGACGTGCAGGCCCAGGTACAACTAGCACTAGTAGCCTCCCGGTCATGCTGGTTTAAGCTGATCGCACATTTGTCCGCACCGTACGCGCTGCATTTTGGAATTCATTGTATGAAATGACGTCACAAAATGCGGCGCGTTCGGACACATTCATCCGCACCGTACGTGATGACACGTAACCTTTTATGTAACGAATTTCGGGATGCGACGCGTGCGGCGCGTTCGGTGCGGTCAAATGTGTGATCACCTAATCACATTATTCCCAGCTAAAGCATGTTAGGACTGCAGAAAAAAACCTGCACAAATCGTGTCAAAGTTTGCATGCAATTTTAAATATCAATTTAATAATAATTATCGCACCTGGCTGCAGCATTATTGCGAGAATCAACTATAACTTACTATCAACATGAATATAGATGAACTAATGTTATGCTTTTCTGTTTCTTTTTTTATATTTAAACATTGAGCGAGACTACTATTCTGAGTATACATTTATCCATGATAAAAACTCTTAAATCTTATTTCCCTTCCCGGAACTTTAAATTTTTCCACACCAATTTTCATCAACATCAAATCGATTTTGATGAGGTTTAAGCATAAAGAGGTAATAGACTATGCACTAGCTAATTGAAAAACAGACAGACACTCTAAGGGCCAACCCACACGTACCACAACCACACCATGTCGCAACGACAAAATGCCGTCCAGCAGTGTTTACGTGTGAATAGCGTCGCTGCAGCTTTTTGTAGTTGCGTTGTCGCCAGTAGTTGCGATGTGATTACGTCTTATGCAGACATAGTTCGACTCCGGCTTTTATAGCGGAAACACGTGTTGACTAAACTCATGAAATTCGAAGAGGAAACTTTATTATTTTCTATCCTTGCGAGAGTGCGGGCGGCGTGCGCGTACTGTCGTTGCATCGACGCAACGTTGTGTTTGCGATGTGGTCGGTATCACACACGCGGTCGACAACGACTGCAAAATGTGGTACGTGTGAACAGTCTTATTCATTTTCAATACGAAATATGCGCCACAACCACACCTCGTGGTCGGGCCACGTGGTGTGGTTGTGGTACGTGTGGGTTGGCCCTAAGCATGTATAATATGAGCATGGACTAATTGTTACAGGTGGGGCTAGGTCAGCTCCACTTCCAGGGCGGTCGCGGCGTGACGCTGGACATATCGAAGGCGCGACACTACTTCTCCCAGGCCGCCAAGACCGGCAACGCCGTCGCTAACGCCTTCCTCGGCAAGGCAAGTGCTTACCTTACATACTAGATTTGTAAAGTTCAATTAGACATAAAAAGAAATTATTATCATGAAATTATGTAGATAGGTGACGGCGGATTTTCAAAAAATATCCTTGATCATTGGATAAATTTATATCTTTGCATGTTTCACACACATAATCAGCCGCTATAAGGAAAAAGAGGCTCAAAATGTTTTATACCAATTACCCCCGGTATTGCTAGAGTCAATTTATTTTCTCACTTTTTGCCATCAGATTCTGCTAGACCTATAGTTAATGAGCAAGATTTATTCAAGAGTCACGAGATTAATAGTAGTGGCCAATACCATTATCTAAATGCTATTATCAGACGTATAGCAACAATATATAAATTTTTAGAAACTACTGATTTCTGTCCATAGATTGAAATTCAATTTCCTAAGATAACATTTTCTTAGGAAATTAAGTTTCAACGCTTTCGCACTACTTCCAATCCGAATCCGAGATTCACGGATTCTACTCCGCATTAAGTGCGTAGACTATCACAGAAAAAATTGTATGTCTACTCTGGAGTCTCGACTATTGTCGATCGGACGTAACTTGCAAAAGCGCTCTTAAAGGGCTCGTACCACTGACCTCCATTATACAAGTACGCTGGACATAAGATATAATCAGCGCCCCCAATGCGGGGGAAGAGAAATAAATCTGACGTGACTTGCAAATGGCCGCTCAATCGCTATTGGTTGTAGAAACCAAAGATAATATAATCACTACGGTAGTAGAAACTAGTATTAGTTCCAAGTACTCCCGCTACTGCTATCAGCGCCAATATGGCGACTTTTAAACGTCATGTTTACGTCAGATTTAATTCTCTTCCCCCGCATTGGGGCGCTGATTCCGCATTCAAATAGACACAAAAAACAGCTGTCATTTCAAAGAGGTCCAGCGAACTTGTATAATGGAGGTCAGTGGCTCGTACACAAAACTACGATGCGACGTCGCATCGTAAATATCGCCGGCAAAAACATTCCATTCTCATAATAAATACTTTAAAAATCGATTCGCAGTTCTGTTTACGAGCCCAAAGGTGAAGAATCAAAAACGTTTTATAATTTTTAGGCTTCTGACATGATTAATAATTTTCCGGTTCATCATATTTTCAGATATATCTGGAGGGTGGAGATGGGATCAAAGCGGACAATGAGACGGCTCTGCGCTACTTCCGGAAAGCGGCGGAACTCAACAACCCTGTTGGACAGAGCGGCCTGGGCATTATGTATCTGCAGGTATAGTAGCAACTTTAAAATCGTTTGGCATAAATGAAAAGAAGAATGCTTGGTGTTCGATTTCAAAAATTGCTTATGTAAATTGTATGCTCCAACTTTTCCTGCAGGGTCGCGGTGTGCCGAAGGACACGGCGACCGCCTTCAAATACTTCGCGATGGCCGCCAATCAAGGCTGGGTGGAGGGACAGCTGCATTTAGGATTTATGTATTTCGGTAAGTATTGATTTTTAACTTAATCTACTATACCGTGACCAGGCGACATATAGCGAGTAAGCGTGACTCGTTCACTCGCTACATTGTGCCGCGACTTTTTTTTTCAGAAAAACCGAATGGTCTTCTCGTTATATTCTGCCTCAAAATGATAGTTAAGAGCCCGGGCTACCCTCGAAATTCTCATACATACGTAATACCAAAATCATTTTCTCATACGAAAATATTTAACATGTTTGAGTTATTTTTCAGCTTAAAATAGTAATTACCTAGGTTCCTGTACAAAAATTAACTTCAAAATATTTAAACACAAAAATAAATAAATTTGTGTATAATTTTTTTTTTACAAAATTTACTACTAAATATTTAAACACTAAAAAAATAGAGTAAAACACTAAAAATATATAAATAAATAGTAAATTTACTACTAAATATTTCAACTCTAAAAAATATTTTTTAGCATTTAAATATTTGGTAGTAAATTTACTATTTATTTATATATATTTTTTTTAGTACTTTACTCTATTTTTTAGTGTTTAAATATTTAGTAGAAAATTTAGTGAAAAAAATTTATACACAAAATTTTTTTTTAGTGTTTAAATATTTTGAAGTTAATTTTCGTATAGGAACCTAGGTAATTATTTTTTTAAGCTGAAAAATATCTCAAACATGTTAAATATTTTCGTATGAGAAAATGATTTTGGTATTACGTATGTATGAGAATTTCGAGGGTAACCCGGCCCCTTAAGTCATGTGCCAAACATTTTTTATAATTTTTCAGAATAATAATTAAATTACATGACTAAGGCCCAATGCCACCAACGTCTGTTAGTGTTAACAGCTTGTTAAAATGTCATGTCTTCTCTTTCATTCATATGAAAAACCAAAGAGGTAACGTGATACTAATTTGAGCAATAACTTCAACAGTCATTGGTTAAATTGGGCCTTAGTCAAATGTGTTATGTGGGTCGCTTGCAGGCGGCATCGGCGTGCGGCGCGACTTCAAGCAGGCGAACAAGTACTTCTCACTGGCGTCGCAGTCCGGCCACGTGCTGGCGCTCTACCACCTCGGCCAGCTGCACGCGCAGGGGCTCGGCGTGCTGCGCTCCTGTACTACTGCCGTCGAGGTGATATATCTCCGCATAATATTGACTTTATCCATACCTTTATCTGTCAAACTCTTAATTAAATTGAAGTTTAATCATAATTAAATGTCTCTGAGTACGGCGGTAAGACTTTCGACTTAACCTTTTACACAATCTACTCAAAAATTAATTGATGATACTTTCCCTAGCTGTTCAAGAACGTGTGCGAGCGCGGGCGGTGGTCGGCGCGTCTGATGCGCGCGCACGCGACGTGGCGGGCGCGCGACGCCGACTCCGCCTTCCTGCAGTACCTCGCGCTGGCGGAACGCGGCATGGAGCTGGCCCAGACGAATGCCGCCTACTTGTTGGATGAGGGTACGCCTATATTATATCTTTATCTATTTCTCTCGAATACCTTCATATAGGTATGTATGTACTATACTCTAGCGGCTAGCCTTTCTTCTATTTTAGGCCCTTGTTTGTTAAATTACAAGGTAGGTATCAGCTGTAAATAAATGATACTTCCTTATAAAAATAATAATATATTTTATACAATGAATAAATTATACAATGTTTCTACTCTAATGTATTGTCAGTGTACATCGAAAGACAAAAATTTAAGAGGAATCCATTATATAGATAATTTTATTAATAAGGTGGTATGTATTTCAAAACTGTAATAACATACTGTATGAATTTCTGTGAGCAGGCGAAGTCCAGCTGTTTGGACCGGAGGAGCGTTGGCGTCGCGCGCTACAGCTGTGGGGGCGGGGCGCGGCGCAGGGCCACGCCCCCGCGCGCGTCAAGCTCGGCGACTACCACTACTATGGCCTCGGCACGCCGCAAGACCTTGAGGCCGCTGCGCACCACTACAGGTGAGGGTGGAAATACTCCTTCTAGTACTCAAATTTACGAACGCATCTGCAGGCTTTCAGCACTAATGCGAAAGAATAGAAACGCTGACAGTTTTTGCCGACAAACTGATTTACTTTGTTAATCCATCACTTTGTCTACTTTACCGTAAAAATAAACTTTTCTATGGCGGACATACTGAGCATGCTGAAAGCGAAAAGAATTGAAAAAAGAAATGAGTGTGTGTCCAATGCGCATATACCAGTACATATTATGATGTAAGTAAGCCTTTAAAAAAGAGTTTGCAAACACAAGGTGAATGTTGCTTGTAGTGAGTACAATCGTATTGACACAGCTTATAATATTTTGTAGCTGTTACAAATGGTCACAATCTTGTGGATGACATTGCCATGACCCCCTCATGGCAATGTCATCCACAAGATTGTGACCATTTGTGTGGTTTTTGGTCAACTTTGTCCGCAACAGTTGTCTATCAAGTGACAATTTACGAGACAGAAGCATTAGTTCTACTCGTAATTTATATGTCGCAGCCAGGTTGTGTAATCCGCCGTATTACATTACGGCTAGGTGTTATCAAAAACAATCGACCGACCGACCAATCGGTGAACCGCCGCATTTCAAAACGGCCCTGTTTTTGATAATTGCTGCCGTAATGTAATATGGCGGATTTTACAATCCGACTACGTATAAGATCATAGTAAGTTTTTACTCAGTACATAAGTGTATTCGTATTGTTTGTCACAGGATAGCGTCGGAGCACCTGCACAGCGCGCAGGCGACGTTCAACCTGGGCTACATGCACGAGCGCGGGCTGGGGCTGGCGCGCGACGCGCACCTCGCCAAGCGCTGCTACGACCTGGCCGCGGATGCCAGCCCCGACGCCCGCCTGCCCGCCGCGCTCGCCTCCGCGCGGTTGGCTGCCGCTGCTGCGCTCACTAGCCTCGCTGAGGTGAGACCATCATTTTTCTAATGCTGGCTTCTCAGGGCGCGTAATATCACGAGCCGCACCGCACCAGCTCGAGCCATGCGCTGTGTGAAGAGGGTGGCTCGAGCAGGCGCGTCCGATTGAAGTTGGTAACTTTAAAGGCTCGGCGCGGCGTAGCGCGGACTCGCCTGTTGGCTCGTGCTCGCTCGTACAAATCGACTCGGCGCGGCGCGGCTCGTGATATTACGCGCCGTGACAAGCCAGCATAACGACTTCGTACATCTGTGATGTTGATTCGTAGGCAGGTACTACGTTATTGGGAATTTATGTCAAATTAATGATATCTTGACATAATCCGTTACCAGACCAAAATAAGTTAGCTCTCCATCTGCCTATACGAATAAGTTTGTAGTAATTACGGGCAGCCCTAAATAATGCAAGGTAAATTAATGTTAACATTGTTAGCATACTCCCGCCGCAAAGTAAGAATGCGGCTTACATATTTAGTCTCACACGTCCAGAAACGCTCTTCCGCGATTTGCGGCGACAGTGTATTAGCAAAGTAGTTTCACAAGGCGGAGGTGGTACCTTTTATTTAGAGAAAAAACTTGTTATAAACCAGAGCTTAACAGCTGTCTACAGACTAACATCAGAATCCGTTCATTTTAAAGCCGGCGTGTCCACCGGGTAGGAATCGAAGCGTGCGGTGCGTCTTCATTTATAATTTGTCAGGCCGCAGGCGCAGAAATGACGTTCCAGTGCACGCAGTATCATAGAAATCAATACAAAGCAACACATCCGTCCACTGCTTATGCTCCGATTCCGATCCGGTAGACGCCTACGCCTGTCTTCGTCGTCCTGTTGCAGTCCAACTCAAAGTACGCAACGCTATCTCCCTAAAGTATGAATGATGTCAGTATGTATCGCAGAGTCCACTGGCGGTGATATTCCTGTCGGGGGAGTCGCCGCTGCTGTCGAACTGGGACCTGTACCTCATCACGGCGCTGGCGGGCGCGCTCGGCCTCGTCGTCTACCTGCGCCGCCCCGCCGCCGCCTAGAGCCGCGCTAGCACTGTTTGAGATTCGTTCATGACAGGGCAGAGGTAGGAGGTATCTTTTAGAGTCAATTTATACTAGCGCAGAGTCGAAGCGCATCGAAGCGAATTATTAAAACTGAACATAACAAATTCAACCTTAAGTCCAAAGCGTTAACGAACTTTATAACTTCTGAGAATTTCAAAAGGCGCGCAAATTCGCGTAAATGCGCCCGACCAACGCTGAATGGCCTCGCAGAAATAATGCATGTGTTATGCTCTGGAGTTAAGGTTGAATTTTCTGTGTTCAATTTTTGGGAATTCGCTTCGACTGCGCTATTATAAATTTACCCTTACTCTGTTTAAAGTAATCGCACATTTATCAGCACGCACGCGCCGAACGCGCCGCATTCTAAATTCGTTGTATAAAATGTGACACCTCGCACATTCGTCCGCACCGTACGCGAATTTCGTGTACTATGCGGCGCGACGCGTACGATGCTGACAAACGTGCGATCAACTTCATAGTGAAATTCATCAAAACGAAAATAACGTTAAATGTAAAGGTAGTCCGAAAAACCTAATGTAGATAGTGTTAGTTGACACTATCGCTTGCTCAAATAAGCTCTATATTTATCACGATATTTCGATTGTATTCCCGGATTTTTGATGATTGTTTAACGTAATAAATGCGATACATATCGTTGATATTGCGATAAAGAACCAACAGTATAATATGAAATCTTTTCGGTTTATTTTTAAGAAAGCCATACAAGATACATTCTTACCTCTACCCTACGATTCAGTAACCATATTGGTGTACTTTGACATATTCTTAAGAATTTATGGATGTAGGACATAAATCGCAAAATTTTATGGACTAGTGTGATACATGGTTGTCTGATTAATCATTAAGAATTTGTGGCTAACCATGCCCGAGTATTACATAGTCTTAAATGAACATAATCAATGTGAAACGGTTAATATTCAAAAAAGGCTTTTTGTTATTAACTGTCGGTATAGATCAGTTAACTAAAGTTGGCACGTTCACAGTGCTCACACTTATGCAATTTCACTATACAGTATGTTTAAAAATATAATATGTTTGCATCATAATAGAAATTATCGTACATCGGTACGTACGCACAAAATTATCGTGTGTATACGATAATTATCGTACGGTTCCGAACGCTGGCCGCGCGCCGATTACACGTTACCGATTTGTAACATCACGTTGTATTTATAAACAGTAGCTTAAGAAAAACAACTGCACCTTCACGCTCATAAGATAGACCGCGCGCAAGAGAGACGGGCAGACTTTTTATGATGCGTATGCAGTACGACGTCACGCCATGCGCTTATTCACAGACACTACACAAGCGCAATGTTTAAATGTGTTGATCGTGCCAGCTCTTGTTAACTGACCTGTAAATGAAATTGTTATTTTTATTCTTGTTTTTTTTTATGTCATTAATTATTTATAGGCAATGGCACATAATACATGCTTCTGTGAATGGAAAGTACATACATTATTATCTTAATTTACCATTTCTTTGTGAACACAAAAACATAATAGTTTTTTACTGTATTTCAGTCCATATAAAATATATCAATAAGTTTTATGTTGTAGTCACGAAATCAATTGCACGGCTTGGTATGACATGATTATATAATTTTTGCACACAGCTGTTGGAGACATTATTTTTATCTTTTTCCCTTTGTTTTGTCATAGTAGGATACTAGATGGCTGATCTCAATACTTATTACTTTCGGTATACAATATTTTGTATCAAGACGAGAAAATAAAGAGAATTATAATGCAGGCATTTAAACATAACGGTCCATTTCATATACAAGCTTTAGAAGTCAATAAAAATATTTCTTTCTAAAGCTACAATGTTACTTTTAATTTGTTATGTTATTTGTAAATAAATAAATTAAGCTATAAAAAGATGTTTTATTTCAGCACTTTCAAAGTATGTTTACATTTTGCATTACTTTACTTACATTCAAGTATAAAAAAATACAACATTCAGTTTAGTTTCTAAACTTATAAATTACTAGATGACGCCCGCAACTCCGTTGCGCCCAAATTCGTTTATCGCGCGGGAACCGTACATTTTCCCGGGGACTCAAAGTATCTCCATACCAAATTTCAGCAAAATCGGTTCAGCGGTTTAGGCGTGTAGAGGTAACAACCTCTTGTTACTAACAGACAGACACGTTTTGCATTTATAATATTAGTATGGATAATTTATGAGTACAGTAAATACTATCTGTAAAACTGTTCATTATTAATTTCACTGTTGCTTCTCCAACATTTCAATCTTGCGTGTAATATCGTCGGCCGAGAACTGGTAGTCGACGAGATTTTCTTGTTTTATTTCCTCCTTGTTGTTTTTCTGCAACATAATCACGATATATTATGACGTAACAAATACATACTGCGCCTATATTAAAAGGACTTCAATTATAATAGTTTATAGGACTTTAATGGATCTTTAATTTTTTCATAGAATCATTAATCTATCAACCCCCATAAGGACGCCGGCGACCGCGACAACAATAGAATAGCAATAGATTTCCAAGAATCCGCGATCGAAGGATTAGGATACCAAATTATTTTGTAATTTGGTAATCTTCTAGAAATCTAAAGATTAACATTATTTTCAAAATCATTGATAAACTGTTTAAGCTACTTGTTATTTCTTACATGTCTAGTGATGTTATCATGATGGATGTAGATAACAGTGTAGGTGGTCGATTAAAATATGCTTATCATTGCAAATTATTATATTTGAGATTTAAATTCTAGAATCTAGTTACGAACCAAACGGCCTCAGAGACGTTAAATGAAGATTTAACATAATTAAGAGTTCGTTAGATAATGTATGGGGTTAATGTCAAAATCTTCATTTAATTACAGTTAATTAATATTAGTTTCTGAGTGCGGCAGAAAGGTATTAGCGTCAAGGTTACCAACACTTAAGGCTGGCAATGCACCTGCGAGTCTTTTGATGTTGCGAGTGTCCATGATTTCCATGAGCGACGGTAGTTGCTTTCCATCGGGTGACCCGTTTGCACGATAATTTCATGAAAAAAACAAAACTGGAGATTTCGCGTCAATGCTACCAACTCAGCCAAAACTGGAACTCGCGTCAAGACTATCAACACCCTCAAAACTGGAACTCCCAATGCTACCAACTCACCCAAAACACGGCGTACTCTGGCGAGATGGACTGGAGGTGAGCGATCTTGTCCTCCAGCGCCTTGAGCCGGCGGTAGATGTCGGGCGGTATGGGCCCGGAGCCGAGGTACGTCTCGACCGCCAGCAAGCGCTCCGCGATGGCGGGGGGTAAACCGCTCTCAGATTGAGCGGGCTCCGCGTCTAGACGCACCGTCTGCGGGCCCCACTCGTTGTGCACCTTGCGGACTGTAAAACGTCAAGATATTAGCATCATGGTCCATAGTCCATGGCTGCTTTGGATTTATGTATATGCGTTCTAGGGGGGCGGCAAAATTAAAGTGGCCTATTATACTCATAAAAATATAAATCCGGCCCTGATACTACGTCCACTTTTGTTATCGATTCAGACAGAAACCAGTAGATACTAACAATACGACATACCTTCCAATCTGCACCTTGGCCATGATCGTCTAGACCAGTATTTCCCAAAGTGTGGGTCGCGGGCAGATTTTGGGTGGGTCCTGAAACAACTACAGGACGGTTGTCGTACTTACGTACGTTTCTTGAAATGGGTGTGGTGACGAGCTTTAGAAAAGGTCCAGCAGCGTCAGTAGGTTGACGATGATGATATGGTGGTGAACTACGATATAAGAATTAACGGTTAAATGCTGCGGCAGCAATTGCAAATGCGGCCAAATTAGCCTCGAAGAAGCTTGGTGTTCTTAACAGAGCGAGACAGTGCTTCAGTCCGGACCAACGCCTACAACTCTACAAGGCGCAGGCTCGGCCTCATATGGAATATTGTTCTCATCTCTGGGCAGGGGCGCCAAAATACCAACTGCTCCCTCTGGATCGTATCCAACGAAGGGCCGCGAATTGTTGACTGCCATAGTGTTTCAAACAGCTTGGACCCCTTGGAATTACGCCGAGATGTAGCTTCACTCTGCATCCTCTATCGGTTGTATCACGGGGAGTGCTCTGAGGAATTGTTCGGAATCATACCACCTGCAACTTTTCGCCATCGTCCCACGCGAAAAACATACCATCCTCATCACCTTGATGAGTGGCAGTCTTCCACAGTGCGTTTTTCGCGTAACTTTCTGCCGCGCACTGTAAAACTCTGGAATAAACTGTCACCAGCAGTTTTTCCGGACCTATACGACCTGCAAACCTTCAAGAAAAGAGCGTATTCCCTCTTAAAAGGCCGGCAACGCACCTGCAGCTCTTCTGATGTTGCGAGTGTCCATGGGCTTGAGGTAGTTGCTTACCATCAGGTGACCCGTTTGCTCGTTTGCCCCCTTATTTAATTAAAACAAAAAAACATACCGCTGCTTTTTTGTCTTCATGACACAAGGTGGGCCGCGAACTTTGAACTTTCTTGTAGATGGGTCGCGGTCCCGACAAGTTTGGGGAACACTGGTCTGGACTCTAGTGGTTAGGACCCTACGTTGTGCACCTTACCACCGGACACCGGTTGGTCAATAAAGCAGTGTAATGTATGTCTGTCAGTAATAATTGTGTAGACACCACTGTTATAGACGTAGCCACTGTTGTATATGTGATCGAAGCAGGTGCCACAATACGGACCACTTACGTCAGTCCCGGTTATTGCTTAGAGTTTGTTATTATTTTTAACAAAAAATTAAAACCGACTTCCAAGGTAAAAACAATATTAATAGCATCCTTATAATATGAACTAAAAAGTATTAAATAATTTTTCCTATCTAATAATTAGTGCCTTTTCCCGAATTCGGCTAAACTTCAACTATTTCTGTACTCAATCTTCATCATTTTGAAGTCGGTACCAGATATAGCTGAATCTTTATTTCTTTGACAGAAAATTTGAAACTTTTGGAACTGGCACCGACTTCAAAATTATGAAGATTGAGTACAGAAATAGTTGAAGTTTAGCCGAATTCGGGAAAAGGCACTAATTATTAGATAGGAAAAATTATTTAATACTTTTTAGTTCATATTATAAGGATGCTATTAATATTGTTTTTACCTTGGAAGTCGGTTTTAATTTTTTGTTAAAAATAATAATTTCACTCTTTTTAGTTACCTAGTAGGTAAACTGTTAGTGCCAATTCAAATTGTATAAAAAATAGTTTCATATTGTCTTCACTAGATGTCACTGAGGCGCTCCTGTGTCGCGCTATCGCTTGTACGTAGAAGTTTTATATAGGTAGTTGTAACTTGTAACAGATTTTTGTTGTGTTGTTGAAAGTTTGTAAGCAACTGACGTCTGACAACTCAACAGTGAGCTTGGTGTGAGCAGTGAGCATTGAATTGACAACATAAATCATAATATTGAGTGGTAATTGATCTCGTATAATTGTTATTAAAGGTGAACGCAGATTTGGCCGCACCGCACGCACCGCAGTCGCCGCATTCGCAATTCTTCATATTATTATGAAGTTGCGAAGACTGCGGCGCGGGTAGGTAGGTATGCGAGCTTGCCTATAACTTCATATAAAGAATTCCGAATGCGGCGACTGCGGTGCGTGCGGTGCGGCCAAATCTGCGTTCACCGCGAATTTATAAGTGGTCGTCGGTGGTACTGCGTATATTCTACGTATCTTATTACAATTTGTTAAGACTGATATGAGTCATACGGCATACCCCAAGGCCCAAATATCAGGTAGATAGATAAATTTAAACAATACATTTAAAAAGATCTAAGTGAACACGTGCTGCAAAATGCTCGCAGCGTGGCATCACAATAGACATAACTACCAGTACTTGGACTGCTATGAGACTGACGAGTGTTAATATCTGTCGTTTCTTTCGTGTTTCGCCAGGATAAGTTAAAGGCTGGCGCGCTGGCTGGTATAATTTAATTTTAAAAATAAGATTTTGAAATTGAATTCTGACAGTTTTCTTTGCATGTGCCAAAATATAAACGACTAAATTTGTAGGTTACGACCCTAGCGACGACTTTTGTCATAATACGTCAAACTTAAAAAAATTACATCAGTTCTAAGTCGGCATACTCTATCATTCTGTCTACTCTGGCGGCATGCCGCATGCCCTGACATTCCAGTTAGAACTTGAATACGATGTTTACGTACGCGTCGCCGCGCGGCGACGCCGTTGCCTCTGCGGCGCCGACCGCCGTGTATATTAAACAGCCTATAATAATGGGTGTTGTTATGTACATAATTATTATTATTGTATCCATACCTATGCCTTGTACTATTATCTATTTTGTGCCATGAGACATTGGTGACCTTAACACGACGAAGTAATGATGATGATGACGATGATGATGATGATGAATTTGAATTGCATGGTAGCATATGCTTTCTGTTCTTAAAACAACGCCGAAACTCCCAAACGTGTATCTATAAAGAGTCAGGAGTTCTCTCAGCATCTTCGAAACCATGGTATACCTTGACCCAATATTTGACTTTTTGGTAGCATATTCTTAGTACACTTCACATAAAACCAAAATCACCATATGTTTCCATATAAATTTCGAGGAGTTCCCTCGATTACTCCTGGATCCCATCATCAGGTCACCACTTTTGTGAACATGGTACCAAATTGGAGTGAAACCTAATACAACAAAACAAAAATTTCGAAAATCGGTTCACAAACGGCGGAGTAATCGTTGAACATACAAAAAAAAAAAAAAAAAAAAAAAAAAAAAAAAAAAAAAAAAAAAAAATATCCACAGCCGAACATATAACCTCCTCGTTTTTTGGAAGTCGGTTAAAAATAGCATTATGCCTTATATATTAATCTAATTATATTAATCCACGATTAATCATTAATTTTACCCAGACAGGGGCAAATAAGACTAATTATTAGTGGTCAAAGGGTCATGATTTTCATAATTAGCATATAGATTATAGAGTTAAATTATATGTACCTGCTAAATATGCAGTAGTCGTGAGACGCTAATCAGTGTTACTTTTTAAACTGGTAGTGTATAAAATATAAATAGTAGGCATATCAAATATTTTAAAATCTTTTTTGTCACATTTAAACATTTCTTTCTGGGCTTGTGATTAAATGTAAGGTCAAATAGAAAGTGATCATTCTTACTTTCATTTATTTTTATGGCTAAAACCTACTTTCACATCACTTTAACGTGAACTTTAGTACTTTTTATGGTGAATATGATAAACAATAATAATTTTTAAAACAATGTTTTAAAAATTATTATTGTAGCCTGTGTCATTGTTTACTATAAGAAATTGAACAGATGTTCATAACTCATGCGTGTCGACTCGTTTGCGGGACTCGACGCGACGTTCTGAAAGAGTTCGCACTTCAACGCGCGAGCGCCCTTGTCGCCTGTATCGCAGTGTGAAGTGACTCTTTGCGGTCATCGGAGACTGACATAATTCATCTAGAAATATCTCATAATTTATTGACTTTTCTTACTCTTAAATTCATTTTAATTTGACTCACTTTTAAGATGTCCTTTGGAATCGCTCCGCTTTACAAACTGCGTTCTGACTCGCGCACAAGTGTCAGACTCTTCGCTCTCATTATCACATCTGTTCGGTATGAAGTCGTGTATGTTACTCAGATTCACCTGCTCTCTCTTCCTCTCTATAAAGTTCTCTATGCGTTTCTCTATTTCCTCGTTTGATACGTTGATTTGTACCAAACTTTTGTCTATAATTTCAGTCGGTGCTTGAACACCTGCAACGAAAACTACACGTGAGTAGGGTTGGAATAAAAAGATGATTTGCTAACAACGTTTATTTTTCAACACAAACACCGCTATATAAAAAATATAATCAAAAAAGAAAAACTTTATGTAAAAACAGCTAAAAGATAAATCTAAATATTTAAACATCTTTAAGATATCAGGAAAATTCGAATGTTTAATTTAATTCATATCACAGCAGTGACTATCTAATCGACGACGACAATAATTATTGCGATGAAATTATTTTTGGTAACAATTTTCCTGTTACACCAGACACACCTACTATATATAGACATGATCTGATTATAATATTCTCTTGATCTTTATTATAATTAAAGTAGAAATATATTTTATACATAAATAAATTAAGTTTAAGGTATAACTTATAAGTTCTGTAAAAAGGAACTAAAATTTTAAAATAGGTACCTCTAAAATGAGAATTTTGCTTAAATGTTTTGCATTCTACATTATACAAAAGAAACTTGGACATTATTATAATTCAAAATATACATAGGTATACACAAATATAATATCTGGAAATACGCACTGAATATCTATGAAAAAAAAAAACAAAAGCGATACCTATGCACAAGTGTGTAGCAACGAGTGACGTCACAAGTCACCTTGCCAGAAATTACACGCATCGTGTAATATACGACTATTATGATCTTTGAGATATTATCACTATGTCCTGTCTCAGCCATACAGTTAAATAGCCAGTCAACTCGGTGCTGCCACAGGCAGTTCATTAAACTTATTAAGAAAAAGGTCATTAACGTAAATATTAACTGATTGGTAGTACAGTAAAGTGAAATATATTCCCTTGTGAATATCTTATTAGTTATATTATTATGACAAAGATAAACTAATAGAAGCCCGAAGTAACGAAATATCTTGCTACTTTAACTAGACAGCTGCAACAACAATGTAAAACTACAAAAAACTTAGTGCAACAGCTGTGGTCTAAAACATGAGGCGAATTACAAAACTTCATGAAAATGTTAAAAAATTGCATTCAAGCTTGTGACTAACCTCATTGCTTGGACTATAAAAATATACCAAAAAAAAATTACATACTATAAGTACCTACCTAGGTAATATTATGCACGACTTTGCTTAAGGTGACGCCGCGTTAAAGTAAGAAACCGTGTTGGATATGTTTTAGATTGCTTGTTTTCTATGAGAGGCCGGGCCAGCCTCTCATAGAAAACAAGCAATGGAACAGCAAAAAATGGAAAGGGCGTGAGCGACAAAATGGTTTTTGTCGCGTAATTTAAAAACTATAAATACATTTCATATAAGCTATGCACATATTAAAGTGTATGCTTCAACCAATTTATGTACAAATTTTGGAACCTTAAATCACTCTCCTCTGTTGGAAAAATAGGAATCCCTTTTTTTACAGAGGTCTTTTCGATTAATAATTCTGTGTTATAAAAGTTGTCCAATCGTGTTATGCTATGGGCAATTCAAAGACAAAGACATGATGAATACTGACAATGAACTTTAGTTTCTTAGCTTTAGTCATTGCTGAGAAAAATCGGCATCGCTACAGCCAAATTATCAAGGCGTCGCCTTAAATATGAAACTATTTCACTTTTAAAGTTCTTTATTATCAGATATTAGATCTAGTTTACTCTTACGGTTGACCCGTAAGTACTATAGGCACAAAATTAGTAATAGTAGTGTACTTTTTAGGTCTATATATATAAGAAATTTTTCCTTCCTCAACTCATGCGATAATATTTCTCTATCAATATTTTAACAAAAAACCAACCAACCATCTACAGATCTTACCTACATAATAGACCTCCTACATTTATAATGTAGTCAAAATTTAAATAGAGTCCAATAAAAACTCTTAAGCATCCATGCACGAACCGACCACTTAAAAAACTAGTAACATACGTATAATTAGGGTTGCCATCCGTCCGGATTTGTCCTAGTTTAAAAGGCGCCCGGGGAGCGTACGGCAGGGTTTTTGATAAGTGGGGTAAAATCCGGACACTTTTGTTGAGAGAAATTAACTTTTTAGTCACGACTCATGCAGCAATAAGCGAACGATAAAAACACGTTAAGCATACACACGGTTTCTTGCACGGACTTTGAGTTGACGTGTCCGAGGAAATATCCACATTTCGGCCAAATGTCCGGGAGTTTTGTCGTGCCTGACCGGCGATGGCAATTTAGGTGATGGCAACCTTACGTATAATGTACAGTAATAGGTACACTTCCTTTCATTATTGCAATTCATGAATTGGAAACAACTATTATACTGTAACGCTGGCATATACTCGCAAATATTTAGGTGGCAACAATCAACATGCCAAATGAGCGTGTATATTTTCTTGTTGTATAATGTGTACTTATCTACTTGTTATGTACTCACGAAATGCAATTAATGATTGTAACAGAGTATGAGCGTATTAACCTTGTATTCTTACTGCAGTGTGTAAGTCGAATTATTGTAGTGTGCATTGCACACTGTGCAATAATAATAAGAAACTAAATTTACATAAATAATTCTGTTCTATATATAATCTATTAGTAATATGACTCATTAGCTAACTAAGCTGAGCTTTTATTTATTTAAAGTAGTAAATGAATAACTCAAAATTAAATCTATAGAAATAATAATGTAATATTTCCCAATCGTTAGTGAAAAGGCAAGACTGTAGTTAGTAGTCATTTGTCAATGTCATACTTGGCTAGTTAATACTTCCTACAAAGGTTTTAGTAAGTATTATATTTAGTCTACGCATCTGCGTTTCAAAATATTGCTATACTATATAATATAAATCTACTTTAAGAAGCATCGCTGTTAATACATCTACGTAATCGCGGCGTTAGGGGAGGCGACGCTGGGCGACCGTCCAGGGCGCCGGGTAAAAAAGGGCGCTGCAATCCCCATACACTACCAGCACCCTGGGCGCCGAAAAAATCTCGTCCAGGGCCTTGGTAGTGCTAAAACTGCACTGTCTACGTTTTAATGGCATTGCCGTTGATAGGTCTACGTTTACTGGACCACGCACATTCAGAGTTCTCCTTCCAGGCCGGTTCGTCGCCATCGTAAACCTCCTTCTTCCAAATAGGCACGTTGGCTTTCAGCTGGTCTATGCAGAAAGCCACTGCGTCGAGGGAGTCCCGCCTGTGAGGACTGCTCACTGCGATGACCACTGACGCCTCGCGGCACGGCACGTTGCCTAACCTGAAACAAAACCGTCGATGACATAACGCTTGCTTAAAACTATAAACGCGTAACAAAACACTCAGGAATCTACCATATTACGCCATTAAATTCAAGTCTACGTTTAGGCTTTGGTAATTGGAACCAACAGTTAAAATGTTAAAGACCAGGCCCAAGGCCCCCGAAACTCACGACCCGGCCCTGTGAACACTGGTATTAGGAAATAAGTCAAAATGAAGTTGTAACCATTTGATTAATGTATCAATTGACTAGACTGATTATAACCTATTGTGATTATATTGAAGAAATTTAACCTTGAGTTTACCAATATCTTCTCTTATCTATATATATAAAAATGGATTTTCAAATGTGTTAGTCGCGCTAAAACTCGAAAACGGCTGAACGGATTGGGCTGATTTTAGTCTTAAATATTCGTAGAAGTCCAGCGAAGGTTTTAAAGTGACACGAAGTTCACCGGGACAGCTAGTCTTGTATAAACATAATGACTATTTTAGACTGCAAAATGTAATAATGAAAACTGATCAAAATATAATTTTGATCAGTTTTCATTTATACAGTTTGCAAAATCAAAGGTATAATTTTGATCGGTTTTTATTATATTATTGTCTAGAGCAGTGGTCCCCAACCTTTTTTTCATGCGGGCCACAAACATGTTTTGGTCTTGGTGTCGCGGGTCGCAACAAAATTTTTTAGGGTTAGAATATAACATTCTTCAAAATTAACGATTTAAAAATGGAAAAAAAAATTAACGACTATCACGTAGACTTTACGTTATTTTGTCGGTGGGCGTGAATTTCAAAATTGTTTAACATCACGCGGGCCACAAATAGAGTTCCGGCGGGCCGCGGGTTGGGGATAGCGGGTTTGAGTCTAGCTAGACTCTTGAATATGCTATAACCAGTATAAGCTTTTTTTAAAATTTAACTGTTGTCACAATAAACGACAAAATATGATAACAATAAATTATGCGGCATGTTTATGATCGCCGCGTGTCGAGGTCAAAATCATTTGTATCATCAGACTTCACATGGACCATAAGTCATAACGTATGGCGATAAATTACGCATACATAAACTCATGTACGAGTATCTTTTTTTTTTAACCGACTTCCAAAAAGGAGGAGGTTATATATTCGTCTGTTTTTTTTTGTATGTTCAACCATAACTTCGCCGTTTATGGACCGATTGTCATGATTCTTTTGTTGTTGTACAGGGTTGAATCCGAGGTTGGTACCATGTTCACAAAAGTGGTGATCTGATGATGGGATCCATGAGGAATCGAGGGGACTCCTTGAAATTTATATGGGAACATAATATTATGGTAATTTCGATTTTTTCTGAAGTATTTCAGGCATACACTACCAAAAAGTAATATTTTGCACCAGGATATACCCTGGTTCTGAAGGTACCCAACAGAACTTTTGAATCCTTATAGATACAAGTTTGAGGATTTTGGCTTTATTTAAACTACTCCAAGCAAATCCTGCATTATTTCTGCTGAACATAGGCTAAATGTTATTTTGGAAAAAATAGGGTTTCGTAAGATATTTGGGTTTTTCGGACGCCAGGTGAAAAATTCAACCAGAAAAGTTACTTATTTTGCGTACGCTGCCGAAACCATAGAAGATAGAACCATAAAATGTTCTAAGTATTGTAGATCTTATAAATATCTACAAAAAAGTCCGCGACACACTATACTTATCTATGTCGAGTGAGGCACAATAACCATTTTTTATTTAAAAATCTTGAATTTTTTTGGACAACATTTAAACGCGTTTATTTTACTCATGCCATTAATCCTTATCAAAATAAATCATTTCATCACTAAGTACAGTTTATGTAAATAAAATTTGGTCTTTGAATGATTAAAACTGGACGTTTGGTTTTGAAATTATGGCGAAATTAAAATATTACGATAGTGGGCGTCACCAAGCGAGATGCGCTTGCGGGAGGAAGACAATCTGTGCAGTGTGAACTGTACACCCTTCGGATAATGACTGCGTCCGCGTCGTCGATTTCAGTGTGGAGTCTGTGAATTGACCTGGGAATCATTTTCCTGACCGAGTCTTTCCTGGGTAGGTTTTTTGCAGCCGTAACCGACATCCACGCGGGCGGAGCCGCGGGCGACCGCTAGTAATATGTACAACTCTAAGACAACAAGCTATAATATTATAGCCTTGTCGTCTCATATTATGTAACTAAAAAGGGTAAAATAATATTTTTTTAACAAAAAATTAAAACCTACTTCCAAGGTAAAAACAAAAGGTTACAAAAGTAATACTTACCTACCTACTTATTCTTAATCTAAAAAGAATCAAATAATTCTTATTCCTTATTACAGTGGCGTCTTCAGACTTCGCCTAAACCTCAACTATTTCTGTACTCAATCTTCATGCTTTTGAAGTCGGTACCAGCTTACCTTAGCGTAATTGCTATGTCAAGGATCTCAGAACTTTTCCGGGCTGGTACCGACTTCAAAAGTACGAAGATTGAGTACAGAAATAGCTGTTGAGGTTTAGGCGAAGTCTGAAGACGCCACTGTAATAAGGAATAAGAATTATTTGATTCTTTTTAGATTAAGAATAAGTAGGTATTACTTTTGTTTTTACCTTGGAAGTCGGTTTTAATTTTTTGTTAAAAAATAATAATTTAAATTAAATAAGGGGGCAAACGAGCAAACGGGTCACCTGATGGCAAGCAACTACCTCAAGCCCATGGACACTCGCAACATCAGAAGAGCTGCAGGCGCGTTGCCGGCCTTTTAAGAAGGAATAAGCTCTCTTCTTGAAGGTTTGCAGGTCGTTTAGGTCCGGAAATACTGTGTGACAGTTCGTTCCAGAGTTTTACAGTGCGCGGCAGAAAGTTACGCGAAAAACGCACTGTGGAAGACTGCCACTCATCAAGATGATGAGGATGGTATGTTTTTCGCATGGGACGATGGCGAAATGTTGCAGGTGGTATGATTCCGAACAATCCCTCAGAGCACTCCCCGTGATACAAGTATACAACCGATAGAGGATGCAGAGTGAAGCTACATCTCGGCGTAATTGCAAGGGTCCAAGCTGTTTGAAACACTATGGCAGTCAACAATTCGAGCGGCCCTTCGTTGGATACGATCCAGAGGGAGCAGTTAGTATTTTGGCGCCCCTGCCCAGAGATGAGAACATCCATTTATATGAGGCCGAACCTGCGCCTTGTAGAGTTGTAGGCGTCGGTCTGAACTGAAGTACTGTATCTAAAATTAAGACCTTTTGCATCTGTTGTAAAAATTTATACAGTATTTTAATGTATCAACTCTTCAAATACAGTTTGAGGCAGGTTATTTTTATGTCCCCAATCCCCATGGTTTCCCAACCATAAAATATGTATTTTCACAGCATATACAGACTAGTCCAGAGGTCAATGCATCTGGGACCAATCATGTGCAGGTGCTTTATTATGTCTTCCTTCACCCTAAAACCGTCTTTGACTAGTAGTATACCTCGGCACACACGTCCATGCATCCTATTAAGTGTAATTTATAAAATTTCCCACAAATCATGAGTGAGTATTAGCTGGGTGTTGTTACATTAGGTAAAAAAATGTTATAACTATATGTATTACTACTTAGTTAGTCACTAATATATAGTTCATTTTAACCTAGCCTTGTAAGTTGTACCTATAGACTGACAAAGCTTTAAATGAACATGGGCGGGGGCGCTGCCGGTAAAGAAGAACTGTCAAAAACATGTAAAAAATGGGGTTTAGATGGCGGCGTTAGTTCCTTTTGTCGCCACGTTCATTTAAAGCCTTGTCGGTCTATATGTACGGTACCTATTGTAGATACAAAATGATGGAAACATCCATTAATAAATCATTTGTAATAATAATATAAGTATTCCCTTTCAACTGTATTGCAAAATTATACTAGGTTGTACTGTAAACTGTTATCAAACATGATAAAAGGAACAACATTCATAAAATAGATAAAATGGTTCAAGTCTAAGAACCTTGTGATAAGAAGGTGATGTAACTTATTATCTCTTACAAATTTGTTTACAGCATGACTGGGCTCTGGAGTGCTGTAAATATGTTAGTGCACTAAAAATGATAGTGAGGCATCAACATAGTTTTTGTTACTTAAAATTGGAGTTTATGATTTTTAACCGACTTCCAAAAAACGAGGAGGTTATATGTTCGGCTGTGGATATTTTTTTTATTTTTGTATGTTCAACGATTACTCCGCCGTTTGTGAACCGATTTTCGAAATTTTTGTTTTGTTGTATTAGGTTTCACTCCAATTTGGTACCATATTCACAAAAGTGGTGACCTGATGATGGGATCCATGAGTAATCGAGGGGACTCCTCGAAATGTATATGGAAACATATGGTGATTTTGGTTTTATGAGAAGCATCCTAAGCATATGCTACCAAAACGCAAGATTTTGCACCAAGGTATACTATGGTTCCGAAGATACTAAGAGAACTCCGGATTTCTTATAGATACAAGTTTGGGGGTTTAGGCGCTGTTTGAAGAACTGAAAGCATATGCTACTATACAAATTACATTCATCATCATCATCATCATTACCACGTCAGGGTCACCAATGTCACCAAAATTGAACATAACAAAATATTTAACCTTATCTCCAGAGCGTAAGGCATACATTTCACATTACTTCTGAGAAGTAAGTTGCTTCGATAATACAAGTAACATGCTAGTGCACTGTCACACTTACCAATCGCGGCCACGGGCGGCCGTAGACTTCTCAAGCGATACTATGTATTACAATCATAAAGATAAAGTTTAAAATCATATGACACTGAAAGCCTCGCCGCTGCTAAAATTCCGGTTTGGCGCGGCCCTAGTACGTGTCCACTTCGATTTTTTTTAATGTATTGTTTAAAATTATCTGCAGCTGATATTATATTTTGTAAGTGTGACTGTTAACAAATTGTAATAAGATACGTAGAATAATATACAGGTGTATTAGGGCCGATTCATACCGAAATGGCGGAGGCGAGGCGAGCAGTTTCAGTGTCATATGATTTTAAACTTTATCTTCATTGTTGTAATACATAATATTACATAGTATCGCCCGTGGACGCTCGTGGCCTCTTGCGGCCGCCGGCGGCGTCGATTTCTCAAGCGATACTATGTATTACAATGATGAAGATAAAGTTTAAAATTAAATGACACTGAAACTGCTCGCCTCGCCTCTGCCATTCCAGTGTGAATCGGCCCTAATCTACGTATAGTACGCGATGATTTTACTAGGTAACTTAAAAGAGTGAAATTATTATTTTTACAAAAAAATAAAACCGACTTCCAAGGTAAAAACAATAATAACATCCTTATATGAACTAAAAAGTATTAAATAATTTTTCCTATCTCATGGTGCCTTTTTCCGAATTCGGCTAAAACTCAACTATTTCTGTACTCAATCTTCATAATTTTGAAGTCGGTGTCAGTTACAAAATATGTTTCAAATATTCTGGCATCTGGAATCAGCTCTGGTACCGATTTCAAAATTATGAAGATTGAGTACAGAAATAGTTGAGTTTTAGCCGAATTCGGAAAAAGGCACCATGAGATAGGAAAAATTATTTAATACTTTTTGGTTCATATAAGGATGTTATTATTGTTTTTACCTAAACGCTAAATTGATCGCTTTCACAGAAATATGTCGGAAGACGAAAGAGTTGGACACCGCGGTCCGCGAACTACTTCAAGATTTTATAGAAAGCTACAGAAACCTAATCTTTCATGAGGACTTATAGCTTCTCTCATAACAGTGTCTTGTTTCTTTATTAGTAGAGAAACTAAAGCCAGCAGATTTAAATATGCCTCTTCATCCTTAAATAGTTATGCCAATCTTGCGGAGCGAATTCCAACTCACTTAAGAAGTTGGTATGAGAAAATTGCTTCCTTTTCATGAGCCAGTCTTACACCATAGACTCCGCTTCTTTTTTTCTTTAAACGCATAACCAGGCCTAATATAGCAAGTGCATCATAATCTTCCATTGTTAGTTTGTGAGCTTCTGCGGAGAACTGCCCGATCGACATCGATATCGGAGCCGTGTGGAGGCACTAGGAACGTTCGATTTATCTGCACAGTCTGAAATCGCTACGATAAACAGTTACGTATGTATGGGGCTTTAGTTTTGTTACACCTGTATAGTATCTTTCAATTGCAATCTCTTTCGATCGGGGATTCTTGGAAGTGCTATTGTATTGTTGTCGCAATCACAAACTACAGTCGCGATCGTCGGTGCTCGTAGGGGGCTTGATAGGTTAAAAAATTATGTCAACATAATATAAGCAAATAATAATTCTAATTATACCCTGATAACTTTTATGTACCTAATAGAGAGCCCTAACCTTTTTGAGAAATGAAAGGTAAGTAAGTCTGTAGATCTGGCAAAAAACATACCTATGGTAAATAGCAATTCCATGAACAGCCGGCCACTTTCTTCTTGCATCCTCACATATCACTTTCATAGCCTTAAGTGCCATGGACTCATAAGCTTCATACTCAAGATGCACAACCTAAAACAACCATTACATTCTACGTAACATTATTATTATTTTTTAATCTATTTTTATGGGGATTTTTGTCATAGACATGTCAACCCCATCATATCCGTCTCAATGAAATTCACTCATCAACTTCCAGCAATAAATTGTAAATAGTCAAAGCTGCATTTAGACCTAGGCATGTGCAAACAACTCAGAATAACCATTACATTATGAAATAAGTGTATGCTCTACAGTGCCGTAAATAACCTTTTTTGCGCCCTGTGCGAAATCTATGACTGGGCCCTGCGCCCTTTTTTTAGATATTATAGGCACCCAGGGCAATGCTATGTATCCCCTGGCCATTCTTGCGCCCTCCAAAATCTCCGCCCTGTGCCTGGGCACCGGTGGCACCACCCTACGGGAACCGTACATTTTTCCGGGATAAAAACTATCCTATGTCCTTTCTCGGGACTCAAAGAATCTCCATGCCAAATTTCAACAAAATCGGTTCAGTGGTTAGAGCGTGAAGAGGTAACAGACAGATAGACAGACAGATGGACAGACAGACACACTTTCGCATTTATAATATTAGTATAGAAGCATGGATGTATGGAAGTATAGATTATATTAATATGTATATCTTATCTATGTATTTAAATTGATACTTGGTATAAAATACATTATAATATTTCACGGTCTGAGAGTTGACCTTTTATAGTCCATTTACAGAACGTGGTACATCTGTTGCCTATACCAGTGGTCCCCAGACCCCAACCTTTTTTTCATGTGGGCCACAAACATGTTTTGGTCTTGGTGTCGCAGGCCACAACAAAAATTTTTTAGGCTTAAAAAATAACATTCTTCAAAATTAACGATTTAAAAGTGGAAAAAAATTTAGCTACTATCGCACAGACTTTACGTTATTTTGCCGGTGGGAGTGATTTTCAAAATTGTTTAACATCACGCGGGTTGGGGATAGCGGCTCTATACCATGTGAATCTGGTTTCATGTAATGTTTTTGAAAATCTTAAGTCATAGCTAGGTATCAGATAATAGATATTGTATACTACAATGTTTTTACTTTACTATACTTTCAAAAAATATATTATGAAGATCTGTTAAAAGTTTTTTTTTCTATCAAAGTGAATTATTCTAGTTGGAAAGTAAACAATATACCTTTTTTCCTTCAAAATTGTCCCGTGTAGTTCCCACAAAAATAGAAACAGCGCCACAACTATCATCCACAACCAGGTCACTTATACTTTCCACTGAGAGTTTGTCAACTGTGAGCTTAAGGTGATCCATCTTTTCAAAAAATATAATTTAAATAAAGAACTATTTTAACCACCACTAAGGGGAGGTATTACAGCTATGTGGTCCCCGGGTCGGAGCTCTATATCCTTCAACTCTGAACAAACTTCTTCGTTTTTCGCTAGAAGAATGTTGCTTTTAATAGTCTCCAAGTTGAACTGTCTCGATATAATGTTCAGAAGTTTTTCGTAGCTTATTTTGGCAGGTAGCCGAAAACAAGTTTCGCGAGTACCGGAAAGTTCCTTGGACTTTGCGAAAAATAAAAGCTTCACTGGTACATCATCATATTCCATATTTCATCGTGCAATATCTATAAACAAAAATTAGGTAAATTTGTGCAACATAACCAAACTTTATAGTTTCGGAATCAAGTTATTTGAATCCTACAAAATTATATTAAAACTTTAGTAGAAACAATTTTCACGAAATGTAATAGGTATTAAGTTTTATACCGCATACGTATAAAAAACATACCGTTTCCTTATTTATTATAACGTGATAATTATCTATAGAATCTAAATTTTTATATAATTTAAAATTTAAATTAAATAAAATACACGACCGTGCAATAGCTGAATGGCTCGTTGTTTTTTGACACAGACTTTTTTTGACAACACAATATCAGTGTTGCCAACTGCTAGCCTTGCCGAGTAGCTAGATTAATGTTCAAAAGTTGCTAGATTGCCAGTTTTCGTTCCCCCAATCAGGGCTTCAAATAACGTTATTTTTCCATAACGTTATTGCTTCAAGGGCATAGATAACGTTATGAAAATTTAACCGATACTAGAAATAACGTTATAAATGTATTTAATAACGGTAAATGTTATAACGTTATATAGGATTTATAACGGTAAATATATGTTATATGATAACGTTATAATCCGTCAAGAAAGTCATGACAGGCGGGAAAATTTTCTAAACGTAATCACGCTTTTAAGGTGTATTTTTTTCTTTGTATTTTCACAGAGAACGCTTATTACATTTTAAATATGAGTGAGATTTGGTGCACCGTGCACGATCGCATACCTGATACCAGAAAATAACGTTATATTTACCGTTATTATTATAACGTTATTTTTTTGTTATGCCATAACGAAAAAATAACGTTATAATAATAACGGTAAATATAACGTTATTTTACTAGATATCGTTATAAAAATAACGTTATCTGGCTACCATTATGAAAATAACGGTACGTAACGATATTTTTTCTGTTATTCGATAACGTTATGAAGCCCTACCCCCAATAAGTTGCTAGAACTTAGAAGTAGCTAAATGTAACGGACATTATTTTGCTAACTGCTACCTCTACCAAGTGGCTAGATTGCTCCTAAAAAGTTAAAAAAATAACCGGCCAAGTGCGAGTCGGACCTTTCCGTACCACTACAGAGCGAAAGTAGGTAAATAATGTGTTTTTTGTATGGGAGCCCCCTTAAAGTTTTTTTTTTATTATGAAAGTACAAATAAAATTAAGGATTTTGTGCAAAGTTCAAGTGCCTTTATTGACTACAAGCAAAAATGGCCAAAAAAATTACGTCTGTTGTGTGGGAAATTAAATATTAACTTTATTTTATTTTTAGTATTGGTTGATAAAGCGGCAACAGAAATACACAATCTGTGAAAATTTCAGAAGTCTAGCTATAGCGGTTTTTGAGATACAACCTGAAGACCGACAAACAGACGGACAGACATCGAAGTCTCCGTAATAGGGTCCCGTTTTTACCCTAAAAAAGATATATTTTTACATTCTTTCCTTCGATTCTCGGTAAATACTTTACGAATCTTGAAAGATGAAAGTAGCTAGAAAAAGTAGCTAAAAAATCTAGCTACAACTTTTTAAAATTGTAGCTGCCTGATACCGAAAAATAGCTAGATCTAGCTACAAAGCTAAGTTGGCAACACTGCACAATATATATAAGTAATCTGTGGACAACACAGACTTTGATAATTAATGTGAAATGACCTTTGGAAATGACATTAGCACTCTATCCCTAACGTAGACAGAGTATATTTCTCTCTCTACGATCCCTAAACTCTACAGACGGACGAACCCGGTACGAAGTGAGGCGTAGGCGAGTTTGACAGCTGTCAAACTCGTATGCAGGTACCTCACTTGGTACGAATTTGACAGTTTTGACGGTTCGCAGCGAACCGTCAAATTTGACACGTGGGCTTAGTGCTGCCAATTTAACAAATATCTGCCATATATAAGGAAAAATATTTATTGTATTAAATTTAACGCAAAACTTAACATTACTTACGGCTCCTGTTTTTACTTTTAAAATAATTGGGGTTAATTATTCTTCTTGAATACTTAATTAACATTTTCGATCCAGTTCTAATGCAAGCAAAATTTTAATTGCAAACTAAGGATATTTTCAACGTTAATAATTAAAACCACTTCTAAATACAAGTTACAACCATGTTACAACCGATGTATTCTCAAAAATAAAATTCAAAATAATATATAATGGACAGCATCAAAATCCTTTCTACTTGTCACAAAAACATTTTTGTCCTTAATCTGTGATTTTTGTATCACGCCAGCGGCCGGAGTTATACAAATACAGTGTGGGGAAAATATTTCTTTCAGAATTGATAACACTTTACGAAAATGAATCTTTTGGGCATTTAGAACTCTATTGCAATGCAGTAGAGTTTAAAATCCGAAAACAATTTTACAAATGTCATTCCGGTTTGACGGACGAGGTACGTATAGTGTGTAGCGGGACGACGAATCGTCAAATTGTCAAATTGTCTCTCATAGGGCTTCATAACGTTATCGAATAACAGAAAAAATATCGTTACGTACCGTTATTTTCATAATGGTAACCAGATAACGTTATTTTTATAACGATATCTAGTAAAATAACGTTATATTTACCGTTATTATTATAACGTTATTTTTTCGTTATGGCATAACAAAAAAATAACGTTATAATAATAACGGTAAATATAACGTTATTTTCTGGTATCAGGTATGCGATCGTGCACGGTGCACCAAATCTCACTCATATTTAAAATGTAATAAGCGCTCTCTGTGAAAATACAAAGAAAAAAATACACCTTAAAAGCGTGATTACGTTTAGAAAATTTTCCCGCCTGTCATGACTTTCTTGACGGATTATAACGTTATCATATAACATATATTTACCGTTATAAATCCTATATAACGTTATAACATTTACCGTTATTAAATACATTTATAACGTTATTTCTAGTATCGGTTAAATTTTCATAACGTTATCTATGCCCTTGAAGCAATAACGTTATGGAAAAATAACGTTATTTGAAGCCCTGGTCTCTCACGGACGGACCGCGTCCCTGAGAGACGCGGTCTGCAGACCGGGTTCGCGCAATCTGTAGAAACCATATAGTCTATGGACTCAACACTGGGACACGGCCACGCCGAAGCGTCGCCGAAGTGCCTTGTTATGAAAAAAAAATGTGACATTGACGTTTCAATTTTAAATTTTTCATTCAACGTCCAAGTCCGTCCAACGATCTTTACGGAGAATTCGAATATAAATGGCCTAACGCTTTTTTGGCAAGATTCCCATGGGCGCGCGCGTTACGTAAAACGAACGTTGTGTTCCTTGTACTACAAAAAGGATATAAATAGATTTTCAGTGAGTTGCGCTCTCGGGACTCCGACATATTTGTTTTCTTCTGACACAAATACAGTGCCACACTGTGCGTGAAATCTCAGTGAAATTCATAAAATCACAAAGTGTAAACATTGAACTGGATTTTTTACATAAATGTTTAACATGCTAAGTGAGCTACATGTGAACGTTTAAAATAGTCAGTGAAGTGAATAATATATTTTTTATTGACTCCTACGAATATGGCTGACGTAGAGCCCATGGATGTCGATAGTATGGAAAGTGATTATGAAGATAAGGAGAACTCAATACTCCATAGCAATGTGATACCGAAAATACCATGCACTGAAAAAGGGTATGAGGAGCTGGATGCTTCTGAATTAAATATGAAGTTAAGATATTCCATTACTCCTGCATCGTCTCCTATGTCGAGAAGCTATACAGCCAACTGCAAGGACAATAAAAATATTGAAGAAAGAAATAGCAGCTGTATTGGAAACGCCAACCTCACAAGTTCATTAAACTCGACCTTAACAAACAATGATATAAACAATGCAAGTAAGGTTTACCCATTACAAACATTGCCAACTGAAAATTTAAATGATATGAATAGAAATGTGTTGCTTCCTAAATCTCTTGATAAGGAAGATAAAAATGTTACAATAACTGTAAGTAATGGTTTGGATGAAAACTTATCCATACCAAGTACATCATCATCAATCACTCATACACCCGAGGCTACTACACCTACAAAGGAATTACCTAAAGATGGGGGCTCACCAATTATGAGAGGTTTACGGAGCGTTCTTAGTGTGTTTAAGCTGCAAAGTCCTCGACCATCACATGAACAGGGACCACAAGAGGAAAGTGGACCGCTGCAGGCTAATAATACTATTACAGACGAGTCACAATTACATCCAGTTGAGGTTTCCACCCCACTCCGTACAACAAATAGAACCTCCCCGAAGAGGACCAGTCCACACAAGGACAGCGTAATTTTCAATGATGATTTGGAAAAGGAGTTGCAATGGAAAGATGATTCCGCTATACTGTTTAAAGAAGAAAAAATTCCTAAACATAAATTGTTCCTGCAGGAGTCAGTAGCATTAAACATAGAATCTAAGATTTTAAATAAAACCAAAGAGGAATGTAACAGGACCGTAGAATATATGGATATATCTTATAATGATAGTGTTCTTAACGATAAAACTATGACTGACATAGAAACAAAACCACATGGTCTGGAAGCTGGTGGACTGGAGTCTGATGGTGAGTTTGTAGATTGCGAGACTACCTTTACCAAAGATGAAATTGAATCTCTGTTAAAAAGTAAAGAAAATATTTCTATGCATAACAGTATACAACTTACTTCTATAAATGCTGAGGCTGGTTCTTCAGACTTAGTAAAAAATATTCACCCTTTAAATTTAACAATACCTGTTGAAACTTCAGATTTAGTTTGGCGTACAAGTAATGATGTAAATTCTGAGATCTTAGCAACAGCTGAAAATGATAACATAGTTTCCAACAATGTTTTAAAACAATCTTTCTTGTTAAGTTCTAATGATAAATCAGAATTAGTCAATAATTCAGATATAAATTTATTGCCTGTTGAATCTTCAGATTTACCGGTGTGTACAAGTACTGACCTAGCAAAGTCCAAGGACTCAACCAATGCTGGAAATAATTCAGATTTTAATAATATTTCACCACAGAATTTGTCCTTGGCACCTTCTAAAGATATATTGGATTTGCCAGTTAATTCAGATATAAAAATTTGTGAGAAAAGGATAAAAAATGAGAGTGTTTCAAACACTGAAGTCAATGATATTGACATAAAAGATGAAAATAGTGCTAAAAACATTACTCATATAGTGCCTGGTAAATTTACAGATTTACCGGTGTACACAAGTACTGATGTAGCAAATTCCGAGGACTCAACCAAAGCTGGAAATAGGTCAGATTTCAATAATATTTCACCACAGAATTTGCCATTATCACATTTTAAAGATGTATCAGTTTTGCCAGTTAATTCAGATATGGATATTTGTGAGGAAATGCTAATAAATAATAGCACTTCAAACACTGAATTCAATGAATTTGATGTAAAAGATGAAAATAGTGCTAAAAACGTTACTGATATAGTGAATGGTAGATGTACAGATTTACCCATGTGTACTAATGTAGCAAAGTCCGAGGACTCGACCAAAGCTGGAAATAAGTCAGATTTTAATAATGTTTTACCACAGAATTTGTCATTATCACATTCTAAAGATATATCAGAGTTGCCAGTAAATTCAGATATGATTATTTGTGAAGAAATACTAATAAATGATAACGTTTCAAACACTGAAGTCAATGGTATTGATGTAAAAGATGTAAATAGTGCTAAAAACTTTACTGATACAGTTCAACATAAAGAGGAAGAAAGGAAAGACATTACACTTGTGACTTGTGAAAATGAAAATTGTAACAATTTAGATTCTGCAATTGAAAATGAGATAGAATGCAAAGAAAACTGTGTAGTTAATGAAGACGCCAAAAGCGAAAATGCTGTATTTGGAAATAGTGAAAGCAATAATGTAGATACTATTTTACCTCAAGTAGAACATGAAATTACATGCAATGAAAAAAATAGGGAGATAATTTTCGAAGCTATTGATTTTAATTTCGACAGTAAAATACATGAAGAAATTAACAAAGAAATGGCTAAGTCTTTACAGACAATTAATAAAAGTAGTAAAACTTTGGAAATAAATGTTGATAATGAGTTACCCAGAGAATATTTTTGTGAAATACCACAGAATAATAAAGGCATTAATGAAAATGCAGAATCTTTAAATGAAAAGGTTAAAAATGATAATGGAAACAAAAATACTAAAATCGTTATACCAGAAATAAATAAAACGTTGCCAATGGATGTACCACTTCCTACAGATAGCGAATTTGATAAAGAAACTGTTGATTTTTGTGATGCAAATGAAATAAAAGTAAATAAAATATCTGAAAGTCTTGAAATAAATGCAAACAAAGATTTGGATAAATTACCTTATTTGTTAGAAACACCAATAGAAAAAATTGGCGACAAAACCATTAATCAACAAAGTAACTTAAGTCATTTTAAACCTGACTCAACATTGAAAAATACTGACGAAAAATGTGTAAATCACACTGTGGCTTGTGATAAAACATTCGATAATAATTCTTCGTTTGAGGTTATTGAAAAAGATCAAGAAGTAAATGAATCAATTGTACCTAAAAGTGAGGAAGGTCAGAGTAATAACACAACAATACTAAGTAAAAGCAATGCTGATGATATAGTTATTGACGACAAACCTGAAACCTTTAGCAATAATTCCTTTCAACCGTCACAATATGATGAAACCTTTCAACTTTACAAAAATGAATCAAAATCTAAAAACGAACCGTCTTCTCCATGTGATACCAATAGTAATTTTGAAAAGTTGGACGTAGAAGAGTTTTCTAATATAGAACAATTGTCGAATCCATTTAAAACAAAAAATAAAATACAAACATCACCTCCCTTATCACCAGTAATGAGCAACAAAGGTTACAATATCAACTTTGATGATATTGAGGATCCATTTGCAACGAAAACTAAAATAAGACAATCGCCTACTCCTGAAACCTCAGGTCAGGTTGCTTTGATATCAGAAGACAATAAATCGCGAAAAGTGTCGCCAAAAGTTAATAAATCAGAAAAACGAAAATCATATCCAATAAGAAAACCAATGAATGCTAAAAAGAACTCTTTAAATGCTACTTTTGATTGTGACAATAAAAAGGAATGCAAAGCGAATGTTGAGGATAGTGACAAAATAGAGATAAATACAAAGAAAGAAGAAACAATTGATTCTTTTAAGGCTGATACAAGTGGATTATCCAACACAGTAATTAATTCTACAAGTAAACCTGACCTCGATAATAAAACAATTTGTTTAATCGATAATAAGATCGAGGCTATAGAGGAGGGACATTTATTTTCTAAGCCTACAAATCCCACTCCTGCACGAGATATTACCAAAAGTGTATATAATTGCCCCGAAATTAATGATTTAAATTTTTGTTCTATTACTGATAAACAAAAAACTATTTCATCAAATTCAACTACACTGTCTGGCGATACAACGTTTGACCATGAAGATTGTCCAAAGGCAAAAATTGACTCGCAAGATTCAATTTGTCCTGAAGCTATAAATGATCAAGAGGTGGCTCTTGTGGATGGTGAAACATCAGTATCTAAAGATTCTAAAAGTAGTGATATAAAAGAAGTAAATACTGAAGACGAAGATACCGCCACATTTAATGAAACAATTGAATTTATTGAAAATGATAAAGAAAATCCAAACACCGAAAAAGACTTGTTAGCATTTGAAGTTTCACATACAGCTTTAGACAATGAAAACATAGACAATGGTGAAATGTTTATTGACGCTGAGGCATTTGAATTTCTCTTAAACCAAAATCAAAGTAACGTTATAGCAGACAGTGGCAAAGAAAGCCTATTTCTTAAGTTTGATCCCTTGTTTACGAAAAGGGTTTCTTCGGATGGTATAATAGCTGCTTTGAAAAAAATTCAAAATAACCAAAGTACCCCTAAAAAATTAACAAAGTTGCAATTACAAACACCATCGGAAATGCCAGGCCCTTCTCAAAAAGAAACAGTTGATGATGTTATTGGTGATGCAAGCATTCAAGCCTTGTCAAAACCAATGATGGTAGTTAACCCAGCTATTAATTCAATAGTTTCTCCCAGAAAAGCAGCAACCCCTAAAGTTAATAGGCAATCACTTACTTTTACATCTCCTGCAATGGCTGTAATTGACAAACTTTTGTCATTAAGTGGTAGCAGTTTAGTTGCTGATCACAATACACCTGTATCATCACCTGTAAGACAGCACAACGAAACTGATATAGCAATAACTCAGCTAAGAGAGATGCTGGCAGATAAAGATATCCATGTCCATAATTTAAAGTCAGAAAGTAAGGAACTGAAAGATAGATTATCCAGTTTAGAAGCACAAGTTAAATCCTTAGAAGTAGAGAGCGCAGAGAGACTGAAGAAAGTAAAAGACTTGAACGAAAGACTTCTCGAAAAGACTAAAATTAATAAAAATATGTCCAATGTGGTTGAGGAATATGAAAGGACAATCGCAAGTCTGATTGCCCAAATAGAACAAGAAAAGAAAAATAATGCTGAAGAAAGAATCATGTTAATAAAAGAAAGAGATGAACAGACTGCACACTTGACCAGCATGGAAGTGTCGTTTAATGATCTACATAGTAAATACGAGAAAAGTAAACAGCTCATTTACAGCATGAAAGCAAACGAAGAAACATACAAAAAGTCCATCCAAGAATTCGAAGAAAGTTTAACAAAAATGCAAAACAATTACGAGCTACTAAAACAACATGCAACATCAAAATTAAACCATGCCAACCTAGAGTTGGAGAAATTTAATAGGGCACATGAATCTGAAGTTTTAAAATTAAATGCCCTAATTAAACGGAAAGAGTTACACATTACTAGCCTTGAAGAAACTCTAGCCCAGAAGACCAAGGCTAATGAAGAACTGACAGCCATATGTGATGAACTAATTAATAAAGTAGGATGATCTGCTTAGTACATGTATCATACAATGTTAGTTTTGCCTTTATCTGAATTTCTGTGATTTCTTAATTCTTTGATTGTATTTTAATGGCCTATTATAATGTCTCATTGAAAATAATATAAGTAAAAGTGTGCCAAGCTGAGGTTTTTAGTTCGTGACTTGGAAAGATAAATAATAATTATTATTATCCATAATTTTCTGTGTTGAAAACTAATAATAATAATAATAATAAAATTGTTATACTATATTTAAACTTCATAAACATTTTATAATTATTGTCTCTTTAATACATTGATTTTTTTCCTGCTGACATTGTAAATTGTTATTGAAACTAAATATGTATTACAAAGTTAAAAGAAATATCTTATTGTTGTAAAAGCTCATATTATTGTTTGATTAAACATTTTTAGTTTGCCGACAACTACATACTTGCCAACTTTAAATTCAAAAAAGTTGTTAAAGTTATATAATATATAATAATGTACCTAATAATTTTATGTGGGATGGCTGATAATTTCCAGTGGTTTTTGTTCATGTGAAAACTCGCTAGGATATTTTAGAGGTCAATTAAAACATATGTAGTGTGTATGTATTAATGTTCAGCATAAAATTTCTCAGTGATATTATAGGGATCAAACGAGAGTAGGGCCTTCTTAAATATATTTTTTGACGGAATGATATTAGAATATAATATTTGTAATATTTTTATAGCATGTTTTAGTACTTTCTTCAGCTGTGACCACCTGGTTTTCCATCCACAATGATGAAACTTATAATTTTAAAGTTATAACTTTATAAATTTGTATTTTTATGTGTCTATATTGTTATTTAAACCTGCATGTTAATAGTTTTTAAGTAGCCTTCGTGCAGTTTATTGTGTTTAATAAAACAAGTAATTTATTACCATGATATATTATTTTATCTAACATGGTATGGTACATGTATGGTATGTAACAATCAACAATGAATCTTAATATTATGTCAGATTATGTGTAATTATAACAAGATGGTGGAGTGGAGCTCGAAGAGCAAGTAGGTAATAATAAGTAAACCGGTAAAAGCGCGAATTATTTGAATAATTTAGAAATAATACGGTAAAGTTGCATATTTTTAAAACTTTTCTGAAAATATGTAAGGGTCTACACAGACGGACCGCATTTCAACTGCAATCCAACCGCAAATTGCAGTTCAAGGCAGTTTGAATGCAGTTGACACGACTGCAATAGAACTGCAAACCAAACGCGCAGTCGGATTGCAGTTCAGTTGCAGTTAGCATGCAGTCATGTGAACTGTATGGTTTGCAGTTCTATTGCAGTCACATCGCAGTCGTGTCAACTGCATTCAAACTGCACTTGAACTGCAATTTGCGGTTGGATTGCAGTTGAAATGCGGTCCGTCTGTGTAGACCCTAAGGATCTGTATCTCCTTGTTTCGGGTTGTTCAATTGTGTATTTTTGTACTGTACTATATTTAAAGAGACATGATTTGTTTATTTTAGTTATTAATTTTATAATATAGTTATGGTTATCTATACAATGTAGTTTCATTTGTATTCATCGAACAGTGCTCCCAAAGTGATAATGCGCATACTTAGAAGTCTTCGAAATTTTTCGCCAATGGTCGTACCTATTTCCAGAGCGACGACGGTAGACGATATTGCATTTTCTAATTGCATTTCGTTTACATGTATTAGTCAAAGTTCGTCGTGATATTCCTGTAGCTTTTGTAACACGGTCATTATTCACGGGCATTCATGCGCATTATTAATTTTTAACCGACTTCAAAAAAAGGAGGTTATCAATTCGACTGCCCAATTTTCGAATATATACGTATACTTTTGAAATTTGGCACATTTGTTCAGACGCTGATATAGACTAACATATTCGAAAATGTATGTAAGTATGTGTGTATACTGTATATGTATGTTTTTGACCGACTCACAGTGTTTTAGAAACGCCCAAAATCGGACATGACTAAGTTAATGCAATAGTCGATGGCGTCTTGTATTTCAAATGCAAGAGTAGAACTCCCGTGTGCGCATTTTACTTGGTTTTTGAAATTACTTATTTTTGAACTCCCTAAAAACGAAATTATTTTATTTAAATTAATTACGAGGGTTTGTAAACTTGCTACCCAGCTGATTAGATTAATCATTAAGATACACAAATTTTGTACTTTATTTCATTCCTACAATTCAAGTAGTTCCTGAGATTTTAATGTTTTAAAATATTTAGACTTTATTTTTTTTCTCCTTTCCTATATGATTTCCGCACCTTCTGTCTATACTGAAAAATACTTTGGTTTAGTATTTACACTACAATATTTTTATTTTTAGTGAATCGCGTTTCATACCAGAGATTTACGAATTTCTAATTTTTATTCGCGCTTTAAAAATTTTAAGAGCAAAGTTTCATCAAATACTATTTTTTTTAAATTAATCAGTTAAATAAAAAAAAAACATTCACAATTTAATTTTTTTTTGTCAAACAATAATCACTCAAGTAATAATAATAATAAATTTATAGTATCGTTAGTATTATTAACGACTTCATCCTCGTCCATTTGGCACGGGAGGACAGCATTTTTGAAGACCAAGGTGATGAAGAATAAAATGTTTCATTATTTGACTGATTTATTATTTGAGTGATTATTACATATTTGACTAATTTTTTTTTTAATTATAAATGTTTTTTTATTTAACTGATTATTTAAAAAATAGTATTTGATGAAACTTTGCTCTTAAAATTTTTAAGGCGCGAATAAAAATTAGAAATTCGTAAATCTCTGGTATGAGACGCGATTCACAAAAAATAAAAATATTGTAGTGTAAATACTTAACCAAAGTATTTTTCAGTATGGACAAAATGTGCGGAAATCATATAGGAATGGAGAAAAAAAATAAAGTCTAAATATTTTAAAACATTAAAATCTCAGGAATTACTTGAATTGTAGGAATGAAATAAAGTACAAAATTTGTGTATCTTAATGATTAGTCTAATCAGCTGGGTAGCAAGTTTACAAACCCTCGTAAATATTTTAAATAAAATAATTTCGTTTTTAGGGAGTCAAAAAATGACCAATTTAAAAATTGATTTTCACAAAAACGAAGTAAAATGCGCACACGGGAGTTCTACTCTTGCATTTGAAATATAAGACGCCATCGACTCATTGCATTAACTTAGTCATGTCCGATTTTTGGGATTTCTAAAACACTGTGCGCGACTTGAAAAAGGATGAGGTAATACGTTCGGCTGTATGTATCTTTTTTTTTGTATGTTCCTCAATTACTCAGCCGTTTATGGTCCGATTTTCAAAATTCTTTTGGTTTTGTATAGGGTTTAACTCGAATTTGGTACTATGTTCACAAAAGTGGTGATCTGATGATGGGATCCTTGAGGAATCGAGGGGACTCCTTGAAATTTGTATGGAAACATATAGTGATTTCGATTTTTTCTGAAGAATTCGAGGTAAATGCTACCAAAAAGTAAGACTTCACACCAGGTTATACCCTGGATCCGAAGGTACCGAACAGAACTTTTGAATGCTTATAGGTACAGGTTCAGGGATTTCGGCGTTGTTTAAACAACTGAAAGCATAAGCCAACACATCAATTGGATTAATCATCATCATCACAACTATAATTATACCATGGTCATCACACTATGATCCAATTATTGGTACTTTTCGTGATATTTTGCATCGAAGCAGATGTTTTTGACGATGATTTCACTGTTTGTGGACCGATTTTCGAAGTTTTTATGTTGTTGTATAGGATATAATCTTAATTTTGTATAACAATTACGAAAGTGGTGAGCTGATGATGGGATCTATGAGCAATCAAGGGAAATCCTTGAAATTTATCAAAACGCTCATAGTGGGTAAAATGTTGTTTCTAGTAAATTAAACATAATATTATGTTACGAATAAGAGAAATTTCATACAAAGGTGTCTCTTGGTCCAAAGGCACTGAACAGAACTCCTGAACCTTTAAAGATAAAAGTTTGGAAATTGCAGCATCGCTTAGATAATTGCAAGCATTTGCCACAATTTTGCTTACAGTAACATAATGTACTGAATAGTTAACATTCGTATTGGTTATTTACGCATAAAGCCTTATTTTGTAGACAACTCTAAAAAGAGTAAAATTATTATTATTTTTAACAAAAAAATGAAAACCGACTTCCAATGTAAAAACAATCGTAATATGAACTAAAAAGTATTTAATAACTTTTACTCTTTAATAGTGCCTTTTTCAGAATTTGTCTAAATCTCTACTATTTCTGTACATATTACAGTCTTCATTACTTTGAAGTCGGTACCAGTCCCAAAAGTTTCAGATATTCTGACATTACTGAACTCACGATTAAATTAGCTGGTACCGACTTTAAAGTAATGAAGACTGTAATATGTACAGAAATAGTTGAGATTTAGACAAATTCTGAAAAAGGCACTATTAAAGAGTAAAAGTTATTAAATACTTTTTAGTTCATATTACGATTGTTTTTACATTGGAAGTCGGTTTTAATTTTTTTGTTAAAAATAATAATTATGTTTGTGTTCGCATATCTCTGGAGCTACCATTCCGATTTCAGTTATTCTTTTTTTTGTACTAGGTATTGTTCAACTTAGGGAATAGTGCAAGTTTCATCAAAATCGGTTCAGTAGTTTTTGAAATAGGGAGTTTTAATTCGTAATTACGTACAAATTTGAAGTAGGTTTTATCTTTTTAAAATACAGTTATGGAGTAGGTACTGTAGTCTGTAATGATCTCTATGAGATAGGGGTTCAGAGTTCAAATTCCCGGGACAGGTGCTTTCCTGTGATCCTGTATCATAATTTATCCCTAACAATATGTCAACACCAGACATGCGACTATCATCGTGCCTATCTGTGCCGGCACCAATTTTAATAATGCAATGTATCAAGTACACAGAAATGGAACTATTCCACCGACCTCCTTCGATGCATGCGGTGCTATTTCCTCGATGGTCAGTCGCCATGGAAACCAGCGACAAACACTGTCAAACTCAATGTTTTGTCGAGTCGCGAGGTATGTACGACGAGACTGTCGAGGTGGAGGGTCGAGAAATAGAAAGTCCCGAAGAAACCGAGGAGGAAGTTATGGCGAAATTCAATCCACCCGCTAAACATACGGCGAGACACGACTTCGATTCCGACAGCGACAGTGATCTCAGCCCTGAAAAATCGAAACCAAATCTTTCGCATGACGATAAGGTGCTATTATCTTCAGACTATTGTATTATTCCATTGTACATCTTTTGGTTACGATTGTTGAGTCAGATATTACTTAGTTGAGCTCAAATTTTGTGTCAATGCAACCCGGCGCGCCGCCACGCGCCGCAGACGTCACACTTTTTATAACTACTCATAATCTGTATGTAAGCCGCAAACTCGATCACACAAAATGTGTGACGTCTGCGGCGCGCCTAAACATTACGAAAACATCAATTTACAGAACCATTGTTCAGTGAAATTTTCACATGTAACATAATGAGCATGCATTTCAGTCCTTAGAATTTAAGATGGACCAAAAAGACAACAAGAACCAGAAGGGAAAGAAGGAAATGAGTAGACAGTCCAGTAAGCAAATGGATTCCTACGGCTCTGGTAAGCGTGTTAAACTTTTTTACCTTCCTAAATAGAAAAATACTAAGTAATTAAAAATTATTTAAAGCAAGCTTTTGTTCTGCCTATGTTAGGACTTAGAAGTTAGAAGTATGCTTTGAGACCAATACTATGAACGAGGGCTTACGAGGGATTAGGATAGCATAGTGATGATGATGACTACGTCGCGTCGTTAAACATTTCTAACATCGGTGCGAGTCAATCTACTGCGCAGCGCGTTCCTTTTAAATAGTTACTATTAGACTATTTTTACACCGAAGCCAACACAAGGACCGAGTTTTGAACTGTCTTGTTATAGACAAACGTTTCATAGTATTTTTAATAGCTCAACGGATGTAGCACTGCAGAGTGCACCGGGCACCCTCTTACGCCATATGGTGGATTATGGATATTTTATGTTACGTTAATGTTTTTAGTGAGGAATAAAATTTTAATTACTTAGATGTTTTCTTCAAATAATTATTTTCTATCTAATAAAGAGGTTAATACTTTGTATTTCTTCCTTTGCTATGTTACTTTTAGGTCGTTATCATACTAGCGGTTGGCGAGCGATTTTTGGGCGGAGTATATGCATTATGCGCGTAGCGAACTGCGAAACCGTCGCGAACACGCTGCGGTAGCGTACCGAGGACGTCGCTGGCACGTAGAGATACGCAATGCTGCTATCTTGTTTTGGCTGTGAGCCCGTCCGACATCGAAGCGGCTCGCTCAACCGCTAGTATATGATAAGATCTAAGGCTTCAGTCTCGAAATCAGCAGGCAGCGGGGCGGGAGCGGCGGCGGCGCGTTCCAATGTATATATTTATATGGAGATGCCTGGAAAACCGAGCGGCGCACCGCGCGGCGTACTAGACGGCTTATCCACATAAATCTATACATTGGAACGCGCCGCCGTTGCTTCCGCTCCGCTGCCCGCTGATTTCGAGAGTGAAGCCTCAGGCAGGCACTCTAAGGGATTCTAACATACGCACCAAGCACCTTGCCCTGTCTTCAATATTTGTAGACACGGATAGCGACGATGTTGGCGTTGATAGAGCAGACCCACTCCTAGCCCACTTGGGGAGTGGACGCAAGCGGGGAGGTGTGGTGATACCGGCGGAGGGCGCGTACGACCCCAAACTGTACCAGGATCTGAAGGTGCCACCGGATTTGGACAACTTGTTCCAATACATCATGAAGTAAGCATTTAATAACAAAGTTTTGAGTATTGTTTTGTATAACTTACTTCTTTTTGGCAAAAGATGTTTCTGCATAACATTCTTATTACTCAGGTATGCCACGTCTCTCCAGGCAAATTCCTTCCTAAAATTTTTTTTTTTTTGGAAAACCAACAGCTTAAGATTATAATGAAATAGAACCAATACTATATAAGAAGAAAGCCAATAACAGGTTTTCACTAATAGATAGATATTATGACATAGTTAGAACCTTACAGTACACACACAACATTATTATTCTACTGATACAACATTATATCCATAATCTTAATATATAATATATTCCTTATTTAATCACTATTACACCTTATTATATTATTATCTAAACAAAAATACACGACACTAAATATGAATTTTGTGATAATATAGAAATCATATCAGTCACTTACTAAAGAACTTCTTATTATAATCCGATCGAAATTTAGTACTTTTGGTAGTATAGGGATCTAAATTAAGTTCTTTGCAAATAGAATTAAAGGATCTGCTTGCTCGCACCAGGAATGAGTTACCTCTATAGTTAGTACTGTAGGTTTCACAAGTAAGCGGAGGATTGTATCTTCTTGATCTGGAAGGTACAGTAAAATTTATTTTTTGGAGAAGGTCTGGACAGTCGACCTCATTATTAATAATTTTTAGAATAAAAGTGCAATCTGAGATTTGTCTTCGATTAGATAATGGCAAAATGTGAAATTGTTTGCAGAGGGCAAGGTAGTTTTCTGAGTTGTAGACAATTTTAAGGCGGTAACATAAGAATCGCAAGAATCGTTTCTGAATTTTTTCGATTCTATCAATGTACTTATTATAGCAAGGATTCCACACTTCTGAACAATAATCTAAATGACTTCTAACGAAGGTACAGTAAAGTATTTTTAACGTTTTTGCTAATTTGAAGGAAGTACTTACCCTCATAATGAAGCCTAGGGCTTTTGAGGCCTTCGCAATGATTTTATCTATATGTTCATCAAACATTAGTTTTTCATCGTGATAGACACCAAGGTCACGCACGACATGACATCTTGGTATTACTTGACCTTTCAGAAGATATGTAGCAAGGACTGGGTTCTTTTTCCTGGAAAATGTAGTAATGGAACATTTAGAGGGATTCAGGTCTAAATTATTGGAAACACAGTATGAATCTAGTCTTCTCAGGTCAGCTTTAAGTTTCTCGGTATCGGTGAGCGATGAGATTGGTAGAAAAATTTTCATGTCATCAGCAAAATAAAGATATCGGGAGTAGTGAAAGCATGAGTCAATATCATTAATAAAAATTATGAACAGGAGGGGTCCCAGTAGTGATCCCTGGGGAACACCACTAAGGATGAGAACCCAACTGGAAATGTAATTATTGATGACTACTGCTTGTGACCGATTTTCTAAGTATGAGCAGAACCAACGGAAAAGATTACCTCTTATGCCAATGTTATATAGCTTGCTTTTGAGTATGCTGTGATCTATACGGTCAAAACATTTGGAATAGTCAGTGTATATAACGTCAGTTTGATTGTTGTTACTGTCCATTTCATTAGTCAGATATTCGTTAAGGAGAATGAGGTTTGAATGTGCAGACCGACCCTTTAAGAAACCATGTTGCGAGCTGCTGAAAGAAGTTTTTAAGGCATTATATACTTGGTTGTAAACGAGTCGTTCAAATATTTTGGCAATAACACAGAGCTTAGAGATAGGTCTGTAATTGGTAACCTGTGAAATATCGCCTTTTTTATGTACGGGAGTTATAAAAGCCGACTTCCAGACTTTAGGCACCGTACATGAATCAAGTGACTTTTTAAAAAGCAAGAAAACAGGAATAGCAATTGTTTGATAGCATCCAATTAAAAATTTTGAGTGTAAATGGTCTGGTCCAGCTGATTTATTCGGGTCTAATGTCTTTAGATAAAATTTAACTGTTTCTAAATTAATTTCAATAGAATTCAGGAATGCTAGTAATTCACATGTGTTATCATTAACGGCGGAAGGTGGAGGTTGAGTAACATTATCACGGTTAAAGCTGCTTAGTGGGCATAGGAAAGACTCATTAAAGTACTTAGAAAAAGCATTGCAGATTGTTTCCCCAGATGAAATAGTGGCACCATTATATATAAGGTTACTTGGTAGATGATTTGTTTTAGACCGATGTTTTACAAAACTCCAAAACTTCTTTGGGTTTTGAGCGATGGAAGATTCTGTCTCTGATAAATAATTAGAATAACACTCCGACTCCACCTGTTTTACGCGATCACGTAGCAGCTTAAAAGTAATCTGATCACTAATTCTACCATATTTTTTGAATTTTTTTATGATACTTATGTTTTTCTTTTATTAGGTGTTTAAGAGAATAATTATACCAGACAGGATACTCACTGGGTTTAATTTGTTTTGAAGGTACATATTTTTTGTGTAAGTCAGAGATAAAGCTGAAATTTAAAACAATTTAAAACAAATAAAATAAATTTAGTTTAGTTTTATGCTTAAGAAACTTTTTTGAGTATTAAAAGTATCCAAGTTTCTATAAATAATTCTGATTCGGTGCATTTTCAACTTGCATGCGCGGCTTGCATCACAATTTTCATATCATTACATGTACTTATAGTAAAATCCTCCATGGTATATTCCAGGTACACGCCCCAGAAGATCGACATCGAGTTCCGTCTGCAGCCGTTCGTGCCGGAGTATGTGCCGGCAGTGGGCGACGCGGACGCGCTCATCAAGGTGACGACGCCCGCTGCGGGCCTGCGCGCGCCCCTGCCGGATCATGTGCTCGAGTTTATTGACAACCTGGGTAAGGATTATTGGGCTGGGATGGTACTATCAGAGAAGTTAATTCCTAGGCGTAATTTGGTTGTGTTACGTCAAAGGTTGAAACCCAGCCGACAGATCACGACTGATATTGAATTCACATACCCCCGATTTACCCGACCAACTCTCGTAGGCATGTCACCTGCCTATGAATCAATTTCTTCGATGGTACTTCAATCCGAGGGAGTCATAATAGATCTTCAAGGGTCGCAGTTGTCCAATCGATTATATTGTTTGTTGCGCCAAGTAGTTAAATGAAGTGTATATTTGTCCTCTTCGCGTTCTGATGGCTAAACCGGTTATGATAATATAGAGATATACGTTTTATCCCAAAAAAAAGATAATTTTGAGTCCTTATTTCGTAGGTACCTATAGAATAAATTTTATCCCAAAAAATAAGATTTTTCTAGGTTTAGATACCGAATTTTGGCTAAGCAAAGTTTCGGGAAGCTTCTCGTTCAATAGTATTCAGAAAAAAAATACTTAGTTTGAATATTGATTTTGCAGGTTTAACTGTTCTGGACGAGCCGTCCTCCGAGCAGAGCGATTCGGCGCTGCTGCACCTGCAGCTCAGAGCTATTTCCAAGACCAGCAGTGCCAAGTCCACAGTGGTACAATACTTACAATATACTTACAAGTTACGAGTCTTTCGCACATTCAACACATTATAAAAATCGAAAGCGTGTTCTACTAAGCTTTAAACTCCGATCTTAATGTAAACTCTGGAATTAACTGTCACCAGCGGTATTTTCGGACCAATACGACCTGCAAACCTTCAAGAAGAGAGCGTATTCCCTCCTAAAAGGCCGGTAACGCACCTGCAGCTCTTCTAATGTTGCGAGTGTCCATGGGCGACGGTAGTTGCTTTCCATCTGGTGACCCGTTTGCTCGTTTGCCCCTTTATTTTATAAAAAAGGGATGATGAATTTATAAATTAGCTATTCGTATTAATCATTATTTGCTTCAAAAGCAGCGCGACGCAGTTTAACATTCTAATTAATGTGATAAAACGATATCTTCAGTAATTTTAACTAACAATTTACCTCTTTCATATGTTAGCATATTTGGAAAATAATAAATATGTCTTCTGTTCAGGTAACTAGGAAGATAGAGAATGCTGAGAAGAATCCGAAGGCGATAGAGCGATGGATCAAGGATGTAAGCGAGCTGCACATGTCCAAGCCCGCGCCCACTGTTACTTATGCTAAGTAAGTTAGAATAGAATAGAAAAATCTTTATTTGTAACAATTAAAACTAAAGTTAAAAACACAATATAGGAAAACTATGTACAAATAGGCAGTCTTACTGCTAACAGCAGTTTCTGCCAGACAACCTTTGTAAACAGTTAGCCGTTGCCTTCCTCATGAGTTATGACCGACCGCCGGATAGAGAGATGCTATAACAGCTGCTTGTCCCTTTAAATCGGGTACTATAATATTGATAGGTATTTGTTCACATAACTTGTCCATTGGTAACGGAGTAAATACTAAATATACATTTTTTGCGAGTAAGAAAAAGACAAGCAGCTAGCTGGTAGACCAATGGACGAATTTCTCTCAATTCAGCGACCTTTATGTCTGCCGGTCTGTTTGTAAGCCCATCACCCTTAAACTATTTACTGTACAGAGGTCCGTAAACATTAAATTATTACTATTAGAAGATACTAACACCTCTTATAATAGGCTGGTTTTGTCGTTAAGCGTTTCGGCAGCACCGTTGGAGCGCCGCGCGTTCGAAGATGTATGGGGGTAGTAGATGCGTTTCTAGGCTGGTATAAATAGTCAATACTTAAGATGCGACCCGGTCTCAAGACGCGGTTCGGCTCTGTGATTGGTCCAATTTTTGACAGCCAACCAATCACAGAGCCTGAAACGTATCTTGAGACCGAGACGCATAAGCCTAAAGTTTATCTAAAGTCGCGCGCTTGAGCAGCGCCGTTCGCCCGTATGTTCGACATCTTCGAACGCGCGCGCTCCATCGGCTCTGCGAAACACTTAACGATAAAACCAGCCATATGATCTACATAAAGTTACGTTACGTCTATTATTACAATTGAATATGTATTGAGAAAATTATAGAAAGTGTGTACCGTCCGTTATTCTTGCATATTATATCAGAATAAGTAGGTACTTAGATGTTATTATTGCTTATGAAATTCAATTTTGTGAGTGTAAGATGTAACACCATGTAAGTATTTGTTGTATATTCATAATACATTCACAAAATATGAATAACAGTTCCGGTTCAGCGAATATCAAATATTGTTACAATTTGTTGTTTTCTCATTCGACCAATACAGCGAGCGCCGCCGACCAATAGACAAAACAGTGAGAGAATATATCTAAAGATTCTATAGATAAAAAATATAATTATGTTACAGCCTATTCGGGATTATTTTAGAATACCTCTTATTATTATTAAATGGCACAAACATCCCCGAAACGTCCATGAAAGTCTAAAAAAATCTTCATGCCAACGACATATTAAGCTTAACCATACATTAAAAAATAAACATATATTTTTTCTTTTTCACAGCAAAATGCCCGACATCGACAGCCTTATGGAGGAATGGCCGGAGACAATGGAGGACATTTTGAACGAGGTGGGGTTTCCCCCCGCCAACATCGACTGTACTTTATCGCAGTACGTCGACTTGGTTTGTGGGATTTTCGACATACCCGTACATGGCAACACTTTGAATGATCGGATACAAGCATTGCATTTGCTGTTCAGCCTGTATTCCGCTGTTAAGAACTCACAGTTATATTCTGAAAGAGAGAAGGAGAAAAATGGATAGTGTATAAAGAAATTTTTGGAACATATTGTGTGTGTATTATCTTCTTCTTATATATAAAAATGGATTTTCAAATGTGTTAGTCGCGCTAAAACTCGAAAACGGCTGAACGGATTGGGCTGATTTTAGTCTTAAAATATTCATAGAAGTCCAAGGAAGGTTTTAAAGTGACACGAAGTTCACTGGGACAACTAGTAATTTATAAGTATTAACACTTGTAAACTTAGAAAAGTATTTTGTCTGATAAACCTGCGGTAATTTCAGATTTGTGCCTGTAAATATTATTAAGAAGAAGTTTATAGATAATATTATTTAATATAAGAAGAGGTTTAAAAAATAAATAGATAAAAAGTTAAACCAAACATTTTATTAATAAATCTGCTAATATTAATACATTAAATTTTATAAATAATAGTCTCTATCCGCTATTACATCTACGTTACAGATGAATCACACAATATGTATTCACAACTATCCTCAGTATGTACAGTATACACGGCTAACTCACAAAACATTATCACAGATACATATCTTGCCTCAGACAAATTGCTCATTTTCTCATTTTACTCAAACATCATTTATTATTACACGAAATTTTAAAATTATTTTAACGATAAAATAAGAAAAATATCCTTACATCGATAGACTACAACAGAATTTTACTATGTATAAAAAATATGTATTTGACATATCTCGCTTACTATGTTAACACCATAATGTTGCCAGTAAACAAAATACATTTTCTCATCTAAGACTATTTTGTAGCGGTCGTAATTTTGACTATATAATGACTATGGAATCGAGTGCGGCGCTATTACGACAGAATATTATCGTTATGATAAAATAAGTACTAAATAGTAAAATCATTACCACAATAGGAAAAGGTTTGTTGTTAGTGATAAATTATTGTTGAGGAAGACGTTTTAGGAATTATAGTAAGGATTATTACGAGTAAATAATAACTAAAGCGAAGCCTCTTGTTTCATTAAAATGTACACAATATAAAATAATTGTACCTCTTATATTTTTAGAGATTTCTAGCAATGGCAGCGCAACTTAATTTGACCCAGCATTAAAAACAAGCTATTTTTTGTCAATTTTTCGATTTTTGGTCCACTCTCTTGGAGTCCAAACATGGATTCGCTATTGGTCAAATTGATATCATTAGCTTAGAAGTTTGCTACTATAACGTTAATGGTATGTAATCATCTAACAAAAAATATTTTCTTTAGTCAGTAAGGTTATTAAGATTTTTTACGAAAATGTGACTACAGAGTGAAGATCTACTTAAAATGTACACTACAGCTTATGATAAACACAACGTTCAGTCAATGATTAACCTACATACATCGAGTACATTTTGCTTTTAGTTATCGCCCATTTAACCAAAAAACGCGTTGGTTGTGCTTTTATACTCTGTTGACAACAACAGTCCATAGAGTATAAACTGTTTATTGACAGTGTCTACTGTCTATGGACAGTGATATATTTTATAGGACTTACGCGGACTTGCGCAGATCTGAGTTAAAGTTAACTCTGAGTTAAACATCATGTCATCTCTATCACTCACTTGGTGAGTGACAGATATGACATGTTTAACTCAGAGTTAACTTTAACTCAGATCTGCGCAAGTGGGCCTTAGGAGACTCAATCTGACGTATATTTACAACCAACCAGCGTGCGCGTACGCAAATTCACGCGACTTTTTTTTAAGTCAACGAGTAGTTCTAAGCTTTCTAAGATGTCCTGAATTTATATCTTTATTGTTGTCTTTATATCCATTACACTTCAATTTATTTAACAAGCGAAATTTTCATAAATTAAACATCTAATTAAGACGTACATTTTGGTATGATTGGCAGTATTAAATGGAATATACGTGACTAATTTACATATAGAAAGACAGGCAAGATTTACGTTTGTCATATTTGTAATTATTATTCGTAGTTATTATTTTCGTAATTCAATATTATAATAACTACCACCTCGTGTTTTCTATTTTTGTTCGTATATAATGCTACTGGGGTATTTTTCATTTATTTTAATACTATAGTGATTTCAATTTAGTTTTAAAAACTTATATTATATTCTGGTTTATTAGATAAATCATTCGGAAAATTGTAAGGCAGAAACGTTTTGTACTGTTTGTAAACAATTAAAAGTTGTATTTTGTAAGGCTTTGGCGAGATCAAAATGAGACTCAATTAGAATATTTGCTTCCGAGGTGATTTTGTTTATAAGGGCCAACCCACACGTACCACAACCACACCACGTGGTCGGGTGTATATTTCGTATTGTAAATGAACTGCACCATTCACACGTACCACATTTTGCAGTCGATGTCGACCACTTGTCAGATACCGACCACATCGCAACCACAACGTTGAGTCGATGCAACGACAGTGCGCGCACACCAACCCGCGCTCTTCCCCCCTCTGTTTCACTGACTTTCGTTAGATTCGTTGACACCATTCACACGTAACCACTTCTCGACGACATTTTGTCGTTGTGATGTCGTGTGGTTGTGGTACGTGTGGGTTGGCCCTAAGTGATTGTCGCAGGTCGCAACTTCATTCACACTTCACAATAGCTGTCAGTTTACAAGACATTGGCATTTGGCATTAGTACCAAATACCAATTATGGCCAGGTGCCAAAATACCATTATAGGACTTTAAAAGACACACGTATGAACATGAAGCAGAACAAAGTAAATTATAAGTTCATTCGCGACTGTATTTAAAGCGTAATTATTTATTATCATACTGTGACACATTTGTATACTTTGTAATGTCATATTATACTCTGTGATTGTACCATGTTTCTATGAATAATTTGTTATTAAATATAATCTTTGTGTTAAGTAATGGGAAATCTAATACAATTTTATTGTGATTTTACAATCGTCATTATGATATTAACAAATTAAGATTATGGTCGGGTAAAACGCATAAAATATCGTCGTTTCGTGTTATTTTTCACGTGTTTTTATAGAACATGCGCATACAAGCTACGTTTGTTAAAATGCGACACCTACTTTGAGACCTGCCCTACCTGTTTTGCAATCTTCTAAGTGGGCGAAAGAATATTCGGCAGTTTTGTCTTTTTCTATCTTTGTCAAGCGATAGAGATAAAACACAGATATATCAGTGTTCGCCAGTTATATTTATTTCAGTTTAGATTCGGTTTTGTCTCAAGCCCTTCTCTATAACAAATTAAACAAGCAATACAACCTACATATTTTATCAACGTACTTCAAGACGTGTACTTTAGTATTTATCTTGCTACACGCGTAACGTTAAAACCGTAGTTCGGCCGGAGTGTATTTAATTATTATGTTTTACAAAGAACATTGGCGCATTTTCATACTACATAGGGGGTCCAATATGCAGTTGTAATCTTTATTTGGTTACGCCATCACGCAAACGACTGAATAAATTTTGTCGACACTTGGCACAGATATAATAGACCATCAAAAAGTATAGGCTACTTTGCGAATAAATGTACGGTATCTTGTATTATATTTTGCGCGTACCAAGCATGGTCTCCCGCATTTTATTTTGCGTGTACGAAGTCGCGGGTCAGAGCCGCTTACAGCTTATTTTAATACGTCTTCACACTACCTGCGGGCAGTATGAAGATATAACATGTCTCCGGCCAAACTGCACAGTTGTACCGTAGTCTAGTGGTAATGGAAGAGGTTGAGTATCCGCCTGTTGATGGGGTAGTGCTGTTTGATGTCGGCGCCGTCGTCGCCCTCGTTTCGGATGCAGAAGTAGCTGTTGATGGCGCTGCGGCAGATCGGACACTTGTCCAGTTTAGCTGGAAAGATAATTAAAATACAATTAATGTATTTGGAGACCTTAAGAGCCAGTCTACACGGCGCGTTGCGTCAGCGTTGCGTCGACGCAGCGCTGCCGTTGCGTTGTTTTACATACAAATAACCAAGGCGTTCACACGGCGCGATGCGTCGTCGCAACGCACACATGACGGACAGCAGCCCCCGAGACGGGGTGTTGACGTTAAGACTACTTCGTAATAACGCTGCGATGACGCAGCTCCCGTGTGGCCGGCTATGCGTCAAACGGCAGCGCTGCGTCGACGCAACGCGCCGTGCGGACTGGCCCTCACATAAAAAAAGTTGAAAACAAGTATGAACAGGAAATGGGTAAGGTTTTTTTTACTTTGTGGTTAATTTATGTCAACCTGAATTAGGGCTATTGCTTATCAAACAATGAGAGTGCGAAGAAAGAAATAATATAACCAAATTACTTTTAGCCAATCATTATGTAAAAATTTAAACCAGACATAGTGAGGTTAGAGTTTAGAGCAAAACTGCCCTAGTAATGTCTGCTCGTTCACACCGTTACAAGACGACGCGACGCTGCGATTAACATAATATTTATGATATGATGATTGAAATGTAAAATTATTGCCTACTAGATGACGCCCGCAACTCCGTTGCGCCAAAGTTCGTTTATCGCGCGGGAACCGTACATTTTTCTGGGATAAAGGCTATCCTATGTCCTTTCCCGGGACTCAAAGTAGCAAAATCGGTTCAGCGGTTTGAGCGTGAAGAGGTAACAGACAGACAGACACACTTTCGCATTTATAATATTAGGATTACATTGTATGTAGCCCTGCCAGTCGGGGCGTTCAGGAATAATTTTCCTGTCATCGACCATAAAATTTTTCCTGTCGATGTGACCTCTATGTGATAAGGATCTATAAATCGATGATCACACTATCGAGGTCTCGTGTCCTCCGCGGTGAACATTATCTCCAAACGTGGCGGAGGTCGGGGCGCGGCATTGTGCTCGCGATCGGATGTGCGCGACGTGCGCGGAATATCTTATGGGGATGTCGTTGGTTATAAGCGGTAGCGGTATAATGGGTGCGGAAACAGAAGAAACCCGAACTTACGTTAAACTATAGATAAGGTATTGATTTACATCGCTCTACTATACATTTTTTAAACCTAATTCAACATAGAAAAAATGGTCCTTTCGCGAATATTATTGAACTGAAAACTTCTTTAGCAGCGTTGAGCACTTTTGTGGGATGGGTAAAAACTGTGAAACTCGCGTCAGATTTTCGTGCTGATCGAAAAATCATAGAAAAACCGTAAGACGGTTGGAGAGTAGTGTTTTGTGTTGAACTCGAACTCGAATTGTAAGGGTTTCGATTAATTAAAAAAAATCGATTTTTTAAAAATCGATTTTCATAAAAAATGGGTTAAAAATTTAATTGATTGTAAGGGTTTCGATTAATAAAAAAAAAATCGATTTTTTAATAATCGATTTTCATAAAAAATGGATTTAAAAAAATGCACAACGTTAATAATCAAGTTTTCACTTCTGCCGGCACTCCCGGAGTGCAACCCGTCTTTTTTTTTATAAAGTAATAAAAAACAATATATTTCATATTATTTTATTGAGGTAGATGACAAAAGTAAAATCGTAAAGTATATTATGTGCTTAAACTTAGAGGAACCAGAACACTGCTTCCCTGCAGTATCTACTATATAGTTATATTATATACTATATCTTAATAAATGCATTTATAATAAACCGCTCCGTCTTTGGCCGTGGTCACACCCGCTCATTGTCATTGCTTCTCTCAATGCAGATCGGCGGCGCACACCGCCTGAATACTGACGCGGACATTTCGATTCATACCGCGGGTAATCTATAATATGTATTATCTTAGCGGTTCTAGATGTTACTTGCAGTCATCGGGTTGCCAGGTCGCAAAACATTAACAACCGGACAAACCAGCCCTCTTAGCCGGACATTAGTATAAAAATACCGGACACTACTGTTTAGGACTTTGCATCTCAACGTAGGGTGCGTCCAGACGTGCGCGCTTTTTGCTCGAGCGGAATCAGCGCGCGTCGAGTGTCTCTCCAACGCTATAGCAATTTGGATCCGCGTGCCCTTAACTGAGTATAATCCATACTAATATTATAAATGCGAAAGTGTGTCTGTCTGTCTGTTACCTCTTCACGCCCAAACCACTGAACCGATTTTGCTGAAATTTGGTATGGAGATACTTTGAGTCCCATGAAAGGACATATAGGATACGTCTTTTTATCACGGAAAAATGTACGGTTCTCGCGCGATAAACGAGTTTTGGCGCAACGGAGTTGCGGGCGTCATCTAGTCTATATATATAAAAATGGATTTTCAAATGTGTTAGTAACGCTAAAACTCGAAAACGGCTGAACGGATTGGGCTGATTTTAGTCTTAAAATATTCGTAGAAGTCCAGGGAAGGTTTTAAATTGCCACGAAGTTCACCGGGACAGCTAGTATTTAAATATTAACGCCTCTAGTACACCAACGCTGAACGCTGCGAAACAACGGCGAACCGATTTGCTGTCTCACTCGCCAGTCGCCACACGGCAATGCGTTATATGGCATCTCGATCTATTCCTGTTTCGTAGATATCGTTCGTAGATCTTGCAGACTCTGTACTCTACATTTTCCCTCTTACTAATAAATATTAAATATACATATTTTGTCGCCGGTTACACGGTCAAATTTTCATCAATCAGGTGTCAATCTGATTGACAGAATATTCATGGTTATAAAAAGTTCATATTAAAAATATGATTAATCCATCAATCCGTGGGTTAGAACGATCAAATTTTCGTCAATCCATACCGGATTGATGGATCAGATTGATGAAAATTTGACCGTGTAACCGGCGACTTTCATGCAGCGTGTCCAAGGTTCGCTGTCTTTATTTGTCATAATATGCCAGATAAAGACACAGACCTTGGTCCTTGTAAAGTAATTCGACGTAAAAATATTTTTATTACACATATCGAAAATTAGCGATTCTATATCTGCATATGACATGAAGTATGATTAGGCGAAAACGAAAATAGCAGGCAAATATTATATTTGACTTAGAAATATTTACTGGAAGGTGATAATATACGTAAATTAGCAAAAACTACGTTGTGGTTTTTGATTTTTTGTGACTCACTACTTACAAATTAGGTAATTGTGATATGCAGATGTATGGAGTGACCTTATGGAGGCACTTCACATGGCTATTTGTATTTGCGTATTTGATGTATTCGCCAAACAATCACCATGTGTAGACAATATGTTTGACAAAGTATTTTATTTTATTTTAAAGGAAAACTTACAGCTAGTAGGGCTTGTCTAACTTAAAATGACGCGCCTCTCCCTCGTATTCACTGTACAAAAATCATTTATATCAACTAGTGAAGTGGTGGGGTGCGTCATTTCAAATTAGACAAGCTCTACAAAGGTAGAATTAAAAAGTAACAATACAATTAATGCCAATTAAAAGTTTTCGCGACTAGGTATTTGTTTTTATTTACACCCTGTATATTATGTATCAGTTAATTGTTTTAGACACTCATCAATATTGCAATGGACCTCTTACTTGTTTTTGTGGTCGGTAGGTACTCTCGCAGACGTCGCGCACACAAGCAGACGAGGCGGTATGGCAGCAGTGCGCGCCAGCTCCGCGCTACCGCTGCACTCCGCCCCCGACTTCGCATTCGGCCCCGCCTCCCTCGACTCGTATTCTTAATAACTATGTAGTAAAGCGCGATACTCACGAAGACATCTCGCGCACAGGCAGGCGTGTCGGCATGGCAACAGCGTGCTGGGGAGCTGCGCACACGCAGTACAGCGCCGCGCCCGCCAGGTCCATGCTCTCCCCGAACTCCGCCCCGCCTCCCCCGACGCGCTCCGCCCCCGGCTCCACATTCGACTCGTATACATAATATCCATGTAGTTAAGTGCGATACTCACGCAGACATCGCGCGCACAGGCAGGCGTGTCGGCATGGCAGCAGCGCGCGAGAGAGCGGCGCGGCGGCGCACACGCAGCACAGCGCCGCACCCGATAGCTCTGGGCTGCCCCCGCACTCTGCCCCCGACTCCGCCTCCGACCCCGCCTCTCCGGATACGTACAGTTGCTTAAAATATAATTAATGCAGAAAAATAGAGATTGATACATTAGTATCTGTTTAAATAGAGAAACAATATAGATAGAAAATTAGCATAATGTGCCTCAACTCATGAGCTTCTACAAGGCACACAATTTTAGTAACTTCAATTTATTCGAAGCGATGCACTTGCGGCCAATGGATGCATATTCAAATGCATCGATTCGGGCACTGCGACGAGCTATGCAGTTTAAATTTTAATCGTTGAAACCTGTAGCGGGTATGCGAATACGTCGTACGTCATTCCTTTTGCACACACACTATATGCGCTGACGCTGGACCCATTACCAATCAGGCATAAAAAGTTCTTTAGTGGCTGTTTCTAAAAAAAACTATAATCATTTATGTACAGGCAGTATAGGCCATCCTATGGGCGGGAGCGTCTTATCACCTATGGCGTCCTAGGAATGGCGGCAAAGTTCGTACTTAGAGGCGGCAAAATTAAAGTGGCCTATACTCATAAAAATACAAATCCGGCCCTGATGATGTCCTTAAATTGTCTCCAAAAAGGTCATATCATGGGTAAAAAAGCTATAACTACCTTCAAACACGAGAGGTGTCCGTTAGCCTGCTTGAGATACTGCGCTATGACTCCGCTGGGCAGGTTGCACTGCTCGTCCCGGATGTGCACCACGCTCACTAGCGCCACCTGCAACAGTATATTAACTTGTTAATAGTTGTGTATTATCTGGAATGTACCGTATAGACATCCTTTTATAAATGATCCACACTGTATCATCTGATCTGGCAGCTACACAATGTTTCCTGCTTGTCTGTCAAGCGACCTTTCCAACAAATTATACAATGCATTGTATAATTTTTTTTGTCATTCTGTCCGGGTATACATTGTTTATTTTAATTTTAAATATTAAAAAAATGTTTTATTATTATTAATTTTATTAAGTATTATAATTAATTTTATTATTATTAATTAACATTTAATATTCATGGCGCATTGCATTATATGGTTAAATTTTTTGTTAAAGTAAGAAAGACTGTAGGGGCCCTAATGAGGTTAAATATAAACGACGCGGACTGTATAAATGACTTCAGCTCCTTACAATGTTGCGAACACGCTGCCACGGGGACGACTCCTTTGTTCTTTGTCTTCCTGGCCACGTTCAAATTCCTACTCCGCGAGAGGACCAGTCTGTAGGGGCCCTATTGAGGCTAAATATAAACGACGTGGTCTGTATAAATAGGTATATTCGTAATTACAATATCTAACAAAAGAATGCCCATGTGCGACGCGTACAAGCTCAGAAGGTGAAGTGGCCAGCGCGGAGAGGCGGGGCCGCGGGGGTGCGGGGTCGCTGGCGGGCGGCGGCGGTGTCCGCGATGCGCGCGCGCAGGCGACGACAAAGACCCCATTACGCGGCAGCAACGCGACGCGACAGTTCACGTTTCGTAAAACTGACGTTTTGTATCGCGAAGCACTGCCGCGTAACTTGGCGCTTTAGTGCGGTCTTTAAGAGTCCGTATACGAAATTTGCCGATTTCGCTGATTTTACAGACGTGATTTAACAGTTAAAATACAGTATTTCTATAAGTTTTAATGCACAACATGTAAGATCATTTCAATTATAATCTAATGTTGGAGCTAGATTTTTTATTTTTTTAAGTATTTTTAAATAATCCAACTCAAACCCGCGACAGTTTTGTGATTTTTGCTGTAAAAGGTTTGGAATATCACCTGTTTATGGATTGTATTGACGTCTTAACGGTATGAAAAAAATACATTGTACTGTTGAGAAAGTCGTCTATAAAATGTTGGAATTACTTTTTACCACTTTAATATGAAATAGTTGAGTAAAAAAATATGTAACTCGGCAAAATTTTAGAGAAAATGGGCAAGAATTGCTGTTAATTTCGGCAACTTGGAGCTGTAATTCATAAAAAGAAAACGACAGAAATAATCTATAGATGAAATTCTATCCAGTTCAAGAACAAGAAAAAAAAAAACAAATTGTGCTAAAGAAACACGATTCAAAACAACCTAAATCTCACATTATATTTCTCGCCGCAATTTCGAGTCGGCTTTCCGCGCTTAAATATATTTTAAATCTTAATAATTAATATATATGTTACCGCTAGAATGCGGAATACGATAATATGCACATTAACGAGGTTGACTGCAGATGTCCATAAACCATAAAAAGTTAAAGTGTGAAGTTTAAATCAAAAAAGCTTATATTCGCACTTCACCTAGTTACTTTGCATAGTAACGAATAGTACATCGTTAAATTGCGGAAGACAATTTATGACGGTCGGCTCGGTCGGCTCCTCCTCCGGCCTCGGACTAAGTTCTAACCTAACCCAAACTACTGTTGGACTTTCTGGATTGTGTTTGCTTTTGTTTTGGTGGGGGGCTGCGCTTAGGAATTGTACTCTAGAGGTTCAACCTCAGATCTTCAGATCCATCATCAGTCATACCTAGAGACCAATGACCCTCAATGTGGCACAACAAGCTTCAATTATCAGTTGACGGTTGACTATTTCTGGGTGTTGTGGTCTAAGTTCCAACCTAACCTAACCTACTTTTGGACTTTCTGGATTGTGTTTGTTTTTGTTTTGGCGGGGGGCCCGAGTCCCCCTTCGGTATCCGTGGCTAAGTAGTTAAGTAAGACTGATGGTTTTGATCATTTTTCTGTCATTTGACAAACGATGTTTGCCGAATAGGCGCCGGCAGCAATTTCGGCAACCGGCGCCGAAAATAATTCCATACAACTAAATATTTATTCAAATAAGAACCGGTTTTATGCAATTTACCGCATGCATGGTCGTTAGTCCGCAGATTACCTAGGTATTCTGTAGATTATCTCGTTAATGTAAGAATATAATAAACTTTTTGCACATTAACTGACTCACCCAGATAATCAGCAGAATACCTTGTTAATCTGCAGTCTAACTTGTTTACGCACATTAGCGGTAACTTAAATATATATATATATATATATATATATATATATATATATATATATATATATATATATATATATATATATATATATTTAAGTCTAATAAGGGGAAAAACCTAATAATATTTCTGTAGCGAACCTTTGCAATTTCGGCAAAATCGGCAAAATTTCGTATACGGGCTCTTAATAATGTAGCAAAAAATTTAATTTCAAATTTGGAAATAATTAAATGGTGCGCCCGGCTGCAGCGTCGCCGCCGACAGCCGCGTCCCGCTCTGTCGCGCGGGGAGGGCGGAGACGGCGCTAGCGTGTACTCACGGTGTCGTCGGGCCTTAGCTCGGCGGTGTCGCGGCGGTCGCGCGCCAGTATCACCACCAGCGGGTAGCAGCTGCGCGGCGGCGCGCCCAGCTGCAGCGCCGCCGACAGCCGCGTCCCGCTCTGTCGCGCGGGGAGGGCGGAGACGGCGCTAGCGTGTACTCACGGTGTCGTCGGGCCTCAGCTCGGCGGTGTCGCGGCGGTCGCGCGCCAGTATCACCACCAGCGGGTAGCAGCTGCGCGGCGGCGCGCCCAGCTGCAGCGCCGCCGACAGCCGTGTCTCGCTCTGTCGCGCGGGGAGGGCGGAGACGGCGCTAGCGTGTACTCACGGTGTCGTCGGGCCTCAGCTCGGCGGTGTCGCGGCGGTCGCGCGCCAGTATCACCACCAGCGGGTAGCAACTGCGCGGCGGCGCGCCCAGCTGCAGCGTCGCCGACGACAGCCGCATTTCGCTCTCGTCGTGAGGATTGTACCTGCAAGAACCATGAAATAGGTGACGCAGTACTCTTTAGAAGTTTTGGAGGTAATATTATAGGTGGTCTAGAATATTTACGTACAAGGTAAAGATACGTAAGATACTGTGTTTGAACTTAGGTACATTAATTATTGACCGCGATTATCATCAGATTTGAAATATATTAGGTATCGAAGGACCTTTTAAAATCATTACAACGTTAAATTCCATTGCAAAAAATTTAACCTTCATGCCATTTCTCGATAAAATACTTTCATTTTTAAATGACTTATACGCTACGATCGTAGCGTTAAAATTATTATAATATGCAGATTGCAGACGCTCAAATAAAATATGCATCGTAAAGGTCAGTGTTAAAAAACTAAAAAACACGCTTTATTTTCGAATTCATTTTTGATTCAAATCATTTTAACAAATTATTGCATTGTCATTGGCTCTTAAGGGCCTTCCCTATGGAGATTCCGTAATTGACCGTATTTAGAGCCTTATAAACTCATAATTTGAAAGCTACAAAGTTATAATAAAAATACAGCAATAATCTTCATTATATCAAAATTCCTTTCCCCGTTTTAAATTTTCTATTTTTGTTATTATACTCATGATATCAGCTTCCAAAGTAAAACCAATTTATTAAAATTCAAGCATACATTCAGCATCTCCTTAGTATATTCATAAATTCCTTTTATTTTAAACACACGCCAATAGATCGACAATATCATAAACTACATATTCCACGAAGATTCCATGTTTTAATTTTTTAGGTATATTTAGAACTAAGAATAAGTAAAGAAAATGGGTTTTGGTGCGATCTCGGCAACGCGGCAAATGTATGGTCAAGGTCGTTTGCTCGGGGAACGGCCTTAATACGTATGCAAAGTTTTGAATTAATTAGGCTAATGGAGATAGATAAAAATCGTGCTCAAAGATTCTGTGACATACAACTATCCTTTCTCTTTTTTTCCGGTATCCAAAGGATCTCCATAATATTCATCTTAATCAGTAGCTGCAGCGACTTAAGGGTCCGTATACGAAATTTGCCGATTTCGCTGATTTAATAGACGTGATTTAACAGTTAAAATACAGTATTTCTATAAGTTTTAATGCACAACATGTAAGATCATTTCAATTATAATCTAATGTTGGAGTATTTTTAAATACCTAATCCAACTCAAACCCGCGACAGTTTTGTGATTTTTGCTGTAAAAGATTTAGAATATCACCTTTTTATGGATTGTATTGACGTCTTAACGGTATGAAAAAAATACAATGTACTGTTGAGAAAGTCGTCTATAAAATGTTGGAATTACTTTTTACCACTTTAATTTATTAATACAGATTAATCTCAATCCAAAACAATAACCTTGCACACATCCAAAGACTAAGCGTATACACATCGCAATAAGATTCATTTTAGCTTAGCATAAAACTGTAGTTAGGGGCGGATCTTCTCTATTTTTTCATGTTTTTTTAAATATCTTTGGAAATAAATACTAAGAAACAAAATTGTTCGGTTCAGAAGATTTTAATATAGATTAACTAACAATTTATTCAAATAAAATGTACAATTATCCTAGTTAATACTTATATTTCGATGAATAGGCTACTTGACCTATATTCAATTTCATTGAACAAATGCATATTTCTAGTAGAACTTGGCCTAGGAAACCGTATTTCACCCTTATCATCAAATAAAAGCTTATGATTGATAAATAAAGTCGATTTGAAAATATGATTTTATGAAAATAGGATTTGTACTGACGAAAAGGCTTTTGCGGTACTATTGTAATCAGTAATTTGGATGTGACGTCATTCTCATAGTAATATTTATATTTTATTTATCGCGCTCGTTATATGTAAGTTTATTTGTACATAAATATTAAGAATAAGCCTAGAAAGATTTGTAAAATATATTTTCTTAAATAATTCGAACAAAACATCAGTTTAAATATATTATCACCATTTATTGTAGACGGGAAATGAAATGGCCAAAACTTTTCTCCTAACGTTTTCAACATTACAAATTATTTCTAATTTCTTATTTAATTATTTTATAATTTTTGGGCACTTTCAGACTCGTACATTTAGCACATAAAAAATATTTCAATAAAGAGAGTTTAAAATATAAAACGTATGACGTCACACTATGGCGGACACAAGACGGGCAGTGTTTTCGGCGCCATTTAAAAGGCATGTTTTTCAATCAACATTTTTATGGGTTTCTACTGTGTAAAATATGAAAATATTAGTTTTTTTTGTGAAAATGAATGATTAAGAAGCGATTAGCATGAAGAAAAAAATAGGTCAAGTAGCCTATTATATTTTTGTCGGAGGTGAGTTTGTAGATTAATTACAGCCAAAGTATTACGTTTTATTAAAATGTTTATGGTTTAAAATATTTTAAATATTGTGCTTTATATCCTTTATATCTCATATTTTTTACATTTCGTTATTATATTGGAACTCGGTAAACCGGGAGTCACGGAATAACAAATTGGGGTTTATCCTCGCCTTAATATGAAATAGTTGAGTACCTAAAAAAATATGTAACTTGGCAAAATTTTAGAGAAAATGGGCAAAGAATTGCTGTTAATTTCGGCAACTTGGAGCTGTAATTCATAAAAAGCAAACGACAGAAATAATCTATAGATAAAATTCTATCCAATTCGAGAAAACAGAAAAAAAAACAAATTGTGCCAAAAAAACACGATTCAAAACGACCTAAATCCCACATTATATTACTTCGCCGCCGCAAGGTTCGAGTCGGCTTTCCGCGCTTAAATATATTTTAAATCTAATAATTAATATATATTATTTTTTTAAGTCTAATTAGGGGAAAAAAACCTAATAATATTTCTGTAGCGAACCTTTGCAATTTCGTATTCGTCGGCAAAATTTCGTATACGGACTCTTGAGCGTAGATAATACAGACAGAGAGACAGACAGACGCACTCTCGCATGTATGTATGTCGCAGCCAACTGGTTAAAATAGCCGTTCAATCAAACAGCTAGCCCTTTGACTGAACAACGCCATTCAATCACATGTCTAGCTTTTTGATTGAATACTTCAGTTGCTCGAAATGTTCAACACTACAGCTGATTCAAAAGCAGCCGTTTGATTGAATTAGTTCAGCGCTTACTACCGCGGGGCTAGGTGCGTTTTTTTTACAATATGGCGTCAACTAGCCGGTGTTTTGTGATTGTATTATATATTTTTCGTATATATACGTTACAAGTGTTATTAAAGTGACAGAAATTATAGGGGCACATACGAGTAAATCAAAATTTAAACAAATATTCGAGGAGAAATTACGGGATTATGAAATACATCACCAAGGTATTAATTGCAATTATTGTGTTCAAAACGAGTTAGAATACAATTTGCTATGTATTCTTAATTAAGCTGACCATAAGTTAACCAGTGGACTGCGACACATTATATATATATATATATATATATATATATATATATATATATATTAGTTTCGATATATCTTATTTCCTTATATTGTTAGCATAAATATCATACAGGAGGTAAATAAACAACTTTAGGTTTAAACAGCGATTAGTCGAATGAACATTCGACTAACATTCGACCAATCGCTAATCATTGCTTCATGATCGATGTCTTAATGGATTAATAGATTAACGAAAACGGGTTTTGTACTATGATCGAAAGTTTCTTTATTAATGACAGTAATAGTATTACTTATTAGATAATACTTATTTTACAAAAAAAAAAACGTTTACAAACCATGATAGTATTATATTAGGTACGTAGGTACAAACTTATTCTATTTTATTGTCTTGAAAGACTCTTGCGTCTGTACGAGGATTCTCATATATATTATAAACTCTGAACGAGGAATTTGTTAAGTACTAAAAGGGGCCTAAAATTTTGAGTTTTAATGATAACATCACATTGGGTGTCAGAAGTGGGATCAGCGGTGTCAAGCGTTACTAGGTTAAGCAGTCGCTAGCCTTCTACATGTATCTACAACTCCTAGTAGCTACGATACGACTAGTGTGCGAGGTCCCTAAGGTGACCTACACACGGTCAAAACACTAGATCAGACAGACACCTACACGTCCGCCAGCACAAATCAATGAAATATATTTCTGTACCTCGATTCTACTAAATATGAAACCATATGCAACTTAACAGGATCGAACAAGGCACTTGTTTGATCCAGTCAAAGAAACTGATTTCTGATCAGAAATTCGGATAATGTGCGGCCCGGCCGGGCTAAGGGCCAACCCACACGTACCACAACCACACGACAACCACACCACGTGGTGGGGCGTATATTTCGTATTGTAAATGAACTGGACCATTCACATGTACCACATTTTGCAGTCGTTGTCGACCACTTGTCAGATAACTTGTCAGACGCAACCACGGCCGACCACATCGCATCCACGTTACAACCACATCGCGTCCACAACGTTGCGTCGATGCAACGACAGTGCGCGCACACCACCCGCGCTCTTACCCTCCGTTTCATTGGCTTTCGTACGTAACCACATCGCAACCACTGACGGCAACGCAACCACGTCGGAATTTTGTCGGTACCACAACGCAACTACAAAAAGTTGCAGCGACACCGTTCACACGTAACCACTGCTCGACGACATTTTGTCGTTGCGATGTCGTGTGGTTGTGGTACGTGTGGGTTGGCCCTAAACGATTTTAAGAATTTTAAGAAATATTATTAGGTTTTTTCCGTATTTTCTTATTAGACTAAAAAAATATATATGAATTATTAGATTTAAAATATATTTAAGCACGGAAAGCCGACTCGAACTTGCGGCAAGAAATATAATGTGAGATTTAGGTTGTTTTGAATCGTGTTTTTTTGGCACAATTTGTTTTTTTTTCTTTTTTCTTGAATTGGATAGAATTTCATCTATACATTATTTCTGTCGTTTTCATTTTTTGAATGAATTACAGCTCCAAATTGCCGAAATTAACAGCAATTCTTTGCCCATTTTTAACCGACTTCCAAAAAACGAGGAGGTTATATGTTCGGCTGTGGATATATTTTTTATTTTTTTATTTTTTTTATTTTTGTATGTTCAACGATTACTCCGCCGTTTGTGAACCGATTTTCGAAATTTTTGTTTTGTTGTATTAGGTTTCACTCCAATTTGGTACCATGTTTACAAAAGTGGTGATCTGATGATGGGATCCATGAGTAATCGAGGGAACTCCTCGAAATTTATATGGAAACATATGGTGATTTTGATTTTATGAGAAGCATCCTAAGCATATGCTACCAAAACACAAGATTCTGCACCAAGGTATACTATGGTTCCGAAGATACTAAGAGAACTCCGGATTCCTTTTAGATACAAGTTTGGGGGTTTAGGCGCTGTTTTAAGAACTGAAAGCATATGCTACTATACAAATTATATTCATCATCATCATCATCATTTTTACGTCAGGGTCACCAATGTCACCAAAATTGAACATAACAAAATATTCAACCTTATCTCCAGAGCGTAAGGCACACATTTGACATTACTTCTGAGAAGTAAGTTGCTTCGATAATACAAGTAACATGCTAGAGTGCACAGCTGTCACACTTACCAATCACGGCCACGGGCGGCCGTAGACTTCTCAAGCGATACTATGCATTACAATAATAAAGATAAAGTTTAAAATCATATGACAATGAAAGCCTCGCCGCTGCCGCGCTGCTAAAATTCCGGGTTGGCGCGGCTCTGGCACGTGTCCACTTCGATTTTTTTAAATGTATTGTTCAAAATTATCTGCAGCTGATATTATATTTTGTAAGTGTGACTGTTACCAAATTGTAATAATATACGTAGAATAGTATACAGGTGTATTAGGGCCGATTCACACCGGAATGGCGGAGGCGAGGCGAGCAGTTTCAGTGTCATATGATTTTAAACTTTATCTTCATTGTTGTAATAGATAGTATCGCTTGAGAAATCTACGGCCGCCCGTGGATGCTCGTGGACTCTTGCGGCCGCCGGCGGTGTCAATTTCTCAAGCGATACTATGTATTACAATAAAGTTTAAAATCATATGACACTGAAACTGCTCGCCTCGCCTCTGCCATTCGGTGTGAATCGGCCCTAATCTACGTATAGTACGCGATGATTTTACTAGGTAACTAAAAAGAGTGAAATTATTATTTTTAACAAAAAATTAAAACCGACTTCCAAGGTAAAAACAATAATAACATCCTTATAATATGAACTAAAAAGCATTAAATAATTTTTCCTATCTCATGGTGCCTTTTTCCGAATTCGGCTAAAACTCAACTATTTCTGTACTCAATCTTCATAATCTTGAAGTCGGTGCCAGTTACAAATGTTTCAAATATTCTGGCATCTGGATTCAGCTATATCTGGTACCGACTTCAAAATTATGAAGATTGAGTACAGAAATAGTTGAGTTTTAGCCGAATTCGGAAAAAGGCACCATGAGATAGGAAAAATTATTTAATACTTTTTAGTTCATATTATAAGGATGTTATTATTGTTTTTACCTTGGAAGTCGGTTTTAATTTTTTGTTAAAAATAATAATCTCTTAAATTTTGCCGAGTTACATATTTTTTTACTCAACTATTTCATATTAAAGTGGTAAAAAGTAATTCCAACATTTTATAGACGACTTTCTCAACAGTACATTGTATTTTTTTCATACCGTTAAGACGTCAATACAATCCATAAACAGGTGATATTCTAAACCTTTTACAGCAAAAATCACAAAACTGTCGCGGGTTTGAGTTGGGTTATTTAAAAATACTTAAAAAAATAAAAAATCTAGCTCCAACACTAGATTATAATTGAAATTATCTTACATGTTGTGCATTAAAACTTATAGAAATACTGTATTTTAACTGTTAAATCACGTCTGTAAAATCAGCGAAATCGGCAAATTTCGCATACGGACCCTTAATCTATACTAATATTATAAATGTGAAAGTATCTCTGTCTGTCTCGCTTTCACGCCAAAACTAGTGAACCGATTGTAATGAAATTTTGTACACAGATAGTCTAAAGCCTGAGAAAGGACATAGGCTACTTTTTAACTGGAAAAAGGGGTTGTAAGGGGGTGAAAATGCGTAAATTTGTTCAAATTAAGTTAGTTACAAAAATTCATAATAGATGGCGCCGTGCGTCTCCTACATCGCGCTATCGCTTGCTCATAAGTCTTTCTATAAGACGTGGTACCATGTCAAATTATGCAATCGATATTTTCGATTGTTTTACACGTTGATAATGTATAACTCAATACTCAGTACTTCATCTATGTGGTGATGAGTGACGTAACGTTAAACCTACCAGTCTATGATAAATAGTTTATGGGTAAAGCTAAAGTTATGAAATATTATGTGCACATATTATATTGCACAGCTGTTTTTGGCTATTTTGATTTAAGGGGTACCAGGGTTTTAAAAACCTTTAAAATTTGACACCAATTTTGTTGACACCGCGCGCTGTAAGTACACTGAAGTCCACGCGGACGAAGTCGCGGGCAACAGCTAGTGTTGCATAAAATAACAGAATCTAGGTACTTGTTACGAGTATGTTTTACGTATCGTAATGAATATTAATTCTGTTATAGGTATCAGCAGGAAATGCTGAGCTATCCGTGTATAATAACTTTAATTAGACGCAAGTTCCGTACATTTCATTGCGATAAACATTAATGTTTCCCCATCCCGTGATCAACTCTATAATATCAGCGCCTTTCAAAATCATGTACAAGTTTTTTGTCTCACCATTAATAACTAAAGTCCGCTCCGAATTCATTGACTTCAGCGCACAGGCATGATTTGAAGACTACAAAATTAAAAAAAAATACCCAAAACAGCTTCGACATTTTTGTTTTAGGGTTCCGTACCCAAAGGGTAAAAACGGGACCCTATTACTAAGACTTCGTTGTCTGTCCGTCTGTCTGTCACCAGGCTGTAACTCGAGAACGGTAATAGCTAGAGAGTTGAAATTTTTACAGAATGTGTATATCTGTTACCGCTATAACAATAAATATTAACCACAAAATAAAATGAATATTTAAGGGGGGCTCCCATACAACAAACCTAATTTTTTGAGCCTTTTTTGGTCTAAGTATATCAATAATGGCAACAGGTAGGTACTTAACTTTTTCACAAAATCCTTGGTTATATGTGTACTTTAATATTTAATAATAATATTAAAATAAAATATAAACCCGACTTGCACTTGGCCGATTATTATTGTTTTTAAGTGTCTTGGTTCGGCGAATTTTCCATTTTGGCAGTGACGTGGAGCGTATATTCCATTTCGGAATGTCCACAGAAAGTAGAAACGTAACATAATGAGCCGACTCTGCTTTGATATTATGTTTTCTAAGCAGTATGGATATAGTAAAACAAAATAGTATTCTTATAAATCCCACCGAAAACATAAAATATGTAAAAATGGAAAGCCAAGTTCCATACAAACATTATTGTTGTCTATGGACTTCGCCGTAAAAAGGATGGAGATGTTGTGCATAAAATTAAATCTCAATGAAAAAAAAAAACACCAATTCGTACAGGAATAATTATTAATTTTGAATTTCGAACACCAATATTTTTTTAACATGACAAAACATAATGTAAAGCCCTCCATTTAAGACAATCTTTCTAAATTCTACAAAAGTATAAGAAAACAATAATATCATAATAACAATAAATTGTTACAAATATATAGTTATTATTTAGATTTAACAACTAATTGTTACGATAATATAATAGGCCTCATAAGTTGCAATTTCGATTGTAAATCTAGATAATTTACAAATAGAATGAGATCGCTTTATCGTGAATGGTGGCTTTATTTCATAAGCAAAAGAGTATTTACTCAAATGAGCTCTAATGGCTGGTTTACACGTATTAAGTGGATAAGTAGTTAACTAAATTTTTACTTAATTTTAAGTTATCAATTGCATGTAAACACAAATTTAGTGGCAAGTAGCATGTTCAAATTTAGTGAAGTAATTATAAAGTCATAAGTTAAAATTTAGTTGACTACTTATCTACTTAATACGTGTAAACCGGCATGCTTGTTAAAAATAGAGTACACAGATTATAAAGTCATAAGTTAAAATTTAGTTGACTACTTATCTACTTAGTACGTGTAAACCAGCATGCTTGTTAAAAATAGAGTACACCGATTATGTCTATTGTGGCAAAAAGCAGTGATTGGCGTCTCTAACTCCCTGCGTCGCTGCAAGCCGCTACTAAACGCTGTAAAGCGCTGTAAACTGTTCATGCTTTTTAACGACTTTTAAGGTTAAATTTCAACAAACTATGATTACATCTTCCATAAAATACATCAAGAAATAATGATGCGAATTTTCGAGTAGATTGGACTAAGGAATCGAGTTGTCCCATACTAACTTCATCCCCCCTTTTCACACTCTTAGGAGAGGAATTTCTAAAAATCCCTTCTTATCGCACGCCTACGTTATACGAAGAACACTCCCTCCAAATTTCAAGTATTTACAATCAGTGGTTTAGGCCGTGGCGTGATTCCATTTTCATGTCATTCAGGACAAAGCCTTTTTTATAATGATATAGATTATTAGATGATGCCCGCCACTCCGTTGCGCCAAAACTCGTTTATCGCGCGGGAACCGTACATTTTCCCGGGACAAAAAGTATCATGTCCTTTCCTGGGGCTCAAAGTATCTCCATGCCAAATTTCAGCAAAATCGGTTCAGCGGTTTGGGCGTGAAGGGGTAACAGACAGTCAGACAGACAGACACACTTTCGCATTTATAATATTAGTATGGAAGTATGGATAGAGTAATAGAGTTACTTATAAGTTATTGTACTTATTCTGCTAATAAGGTTTTTGTTGTAATGTTTAAGTTCCTATATCTATCTTCTGTATTGGATTATCCTGTAATAGTAGATAAATTTGTTTAATAAATTAATATTGGATTTACAGCAAAATCGGAGTACTTGAATCACAAAAGTCACCTTTTAATAAAACTAAAATTCTTCGTTCAACAAACTCATGGGTGTCGCTAGTCGGAAACATTAAACAAATTAACCTTATTGCCTAGATATAACCATAGCGGGATATGATGCCGCTTCCGAGTTCCCAGTGCGAGGAGAATACTATATAGGAAATAAATAAATAATACACAATTTTCTAATAGTAGGTATTCAATATAGCGACTTCCTGAGGGAGATTTTAAACTACATATTCTTGTATCATAATAGAATCGTGCCTTATACTGGAATCAAGAATTTATGCAAGATTCCAGAAAAACGTATGATTTTTTGTGTCATAACTCATAAGTCATAACTATTTAGTTGCCAGTTGCCACTAAAAACTGGCCAATCACTGACCCCCATTACACGAGTACGCTGGACATAAGATACCCAGCTGTTTTTTTGCCTATTTGAAGCGGAATCAGCGCCCCCAATGCGGTGGAAGAGAACTAAATCTGACGTAACTTGCAAATGGCCGCTCAATCGCTATTGGTTTTAGAAACCCAAGAGAATATAATCACTACGGTAGTAGAAACTAGTATTAGTTCCAAGTACTCCCACTACTGCTATCAGCGCCAATATGGCGACTTTAAACGTCACGTTTACGTCAGATTTAGTTCTCTTCCCCCGCATTGGGGCGCTGATTCCGCTTCAAATAGGCACAAAAAACAGCTGTCATTTCAAAGGGTATCATAGGTCCAGCGAACTTGTATAATGGAGGTCAGTGTGCCCAATGCATGTTTTTATCATAAACAGAAACGAAGTATTTATTAAACAGCTACATTCATAAAGTACCCAAGTACACAATAACACAATTCAATTCCCTTCCTATCATCTCATCAAACCTAGTTCAACTCTGAACGGACACGCAACAATTTCGGTATGAGCTATGAGCACGCAGCAAGCCGAGAGTGTATCGGCCGATAACATTGAGATGAGGTTTCGCAATGGGTGTCGTAAACTTGCCATTGGCGCAGCCACCACCCGCCATCTAGGACGACTTGTAACGAACCTATACAAATAATACACCCAATGTGTTTCGCATGCATGTATTGAGAATTATAGTTTCGGTTTATCTTTACTGTCATTATGAATGGGAATTGTGTCTATCTGTCCGCTTATTTCCTCTTCTCGCTCAAGCCGCTGCACACTGATAAGATAGTTTTTAACTCTGCTAAATGTACGGTTACTGTCCGATAAACTAATTTCCACGCAAAAAACAAACATGTAGTTATAAATAATAGTGACCTACCAGAGTCCAGACTCTCAATTTTACCTAAGTCTGGAATCTACATAGAGCCTATAGATAAAATGAAGGCATTTTGCGCATTTACGGGCGTCGGGCACCTATCTTTATAGATGGCAAAAACCAATGGGCATTGGGCGTGTTGGACATTTTATCCATCCTTATTAAAGTTCGAGGTCACCCACAATGCATTTGTCCATCATCAAATCATCTTCCTTTTCAAACGTTTTCCCAATTACCTGGTGAAGTTGAGATGCGATGACTCCAGGATCTCGGGCAGCGTGCCCCACAGCGTCTGATGCAGCTCCCGCACGGGCGCGCCCCACCAGCTCGCCCGCCAGTACCGCACCGTCGACGACACGCAACACGTTACACCTGCGGATATAAGATTTATTTATTCACTTATCTCTGGGTATCGTAGGCCTATATTACAAATACCTTAATTCCTTAGTGGTTTGAGCGTGGGTTCGATTCCCGCGTTAAAACATGTTATTTCCAAGTTTGGTTAGGACAATGCAGGCTGATCACCTGATTGCCTGACAAGTAAGATGATCCATGCGTCGGATGGGCAATGTAAAAGGTCGGCCTGATCTCTCGCCAGTCGTGTCGGTCGTCCGTCCCACTGGTTTATGAGATTAAAGGAATAGAGAGTCCTCTTATGTACTGCGCACACACCTGGGCACTATAAAATTACTCCTGCGTACCTGGCCTGGTTTCAATGAAACCGGCCACCGTCACCGAAACCAGTGTGATAGTTACATATTATTATTACTTTAAAACTGCCATACAATAAAATATACCTTATACTAAGGTGCATAGTTACAATTAAATACTTATAAACTACACTTTGTCACAAGTGACGAGTATGTGAAGTGACGCGCTCTTCATTCTAGAGCAACCATTTTTTCATGCGGGCCACAAACATGCTTTTGGTCTTGGTGTCGCGGGCCGCAACAATTTTTTTTAGGGTTTAAAATAGCATTCTTCAAAATTATTGATTTAAAAGTGGAAAAAAATTTAACGACTATCACGTAGACTTTACGTTATTTTGCCGGTCATGGCCTGGGCATGAATTTCAAAATGGTTTAACATCACGCGGGCCACAAATAAAGTCCCGGCGGGCCACATGCGGCCCGCGGGCCGCGGGTTGGGGATAGCGGTTCTAGAGACTCCCCCGGAACCTCCAGTATGATGAGAATACTAGTATCAAGTATGTATATTAAGACTTTGGAAGGTCCGTTGGTTCTGTGGCTATGTGCCTATAGTCAATAATCCACAGCCACAATTCAGAATTTGGATAGTACTGCAATAAAGGGCCAATACGCAGTGGTCACTGAACTATCTTCGTCATTATTGAGGACATGTTATTTGCTACAGATCCTCTCAAATCGTAAGAGACTCTATTCACAATAGTTAGGATTTAGCTTGTCATGGTAGCGATTTGAAGCCGAGTTCAAGGTAATTGCCTCGCCTCGAAATGCCCATGCTACAAGCTTTTTCGATCTTTCTATTTGACACACATAATAAATTCAGCTTTGTGACAAGAACTATTAACGATAAATCGCGGGCGGAACTCAGCGGTCGTCCTTCGACCTTCGAGTAGGTAGGCTGATGCAGCATTTTCAAAGTATTTAGTGTGAATGTATATTGTCCAATGTCGTTTTGAGCATGTATCTGTAATCTGTATGTATATATGCCTGTACCTTGGAAATTGGAATACATTTATATTCCGTACTAGCATTATAAAAGCGAAAGTGTATGTATCAGTTAGCTCTACACGACTGAGCAGGCAGCTTAACCGATCTAGACGAAATTTTAGCATGGACAAAGTGTGAGTCCTTTTTTAGGGTTCCGTACCTCAAAAGGAAAAAACGGAACCCTTATAGGATCACTTTGTTGTCCGTCTGTCCGTCCGTCCGTCTGTCAAGACCCTTTTTCTCAGGAACGCGTGGAGGTATGAAGCTGAAATTTATATCAATTACTCAGGTCTACTGTCCCTTGAAGCTGTGAAAAAATCAAACTTCTAAGCCAACGCAATCAAAAGATACAGCCGTTTATGCCGCAAATTTTCGACACTTGCAAGGGAATCAAAACCTACAGGGTGCTTCCCGTGAACTCAGAATCTTGAAATTTGGTACGAAGCAACGTCTTATAGCATAGATAAAGGAAAAATTACGAAAACCATACATTTTTAGTTACATCACATAATATATTTTTTTTAATAATTTTAAACTTACTACCCATTTCCTCATAAACGCGTAGAGGTATTAAATTGAAATTCATACCAAATACTCAGGTCTATAATACCTTTAAGCTGTAACAAAATCAAACTTCTATGACGAACTTTGTAAACCTTGCAGGTTTATACGGAACCCTCGGTGCGCGAATCCGACTCGCACTTGGCCGGTTTTTATTTTTAATTAACGAAGACAGGTTGCTGTAGCCCTGGCGTCACTGCGACCCAATACTGCTCATAAATTGTACGATGTGGTTGGGGTTGGTGCCACGAATTTCCTCTGTGGATGAGTATTCGTGGCGACCAAGGTGCCTGTTCCTGCTCTGTAGTAGAGCATGACAGTCGATGAGAAGGTGAATAGGTGTCTCATCCTCCTCCTCACAGAATCTGCAAGTCGTTATGTTACAAATACCCATTATGTTTAGGTGTTTGTTGAGCTTGCAGTGCCCAGTTATAGGCTTCAGGTAAGGATTCTTAATTGGTTCCTACCCAAGGTGAGCACTAATTCTGATAGTTTCTTGTTGAAGCCAGATAGTGCCTTGGAGTGTTCAAGGCCAGAGGTCTCAGCCCATTGCTTCCTGCTTAGTCTGTGACCCCATTCCTTGAGCACTTGCTTTGTGGTACTGGGAGGTATACCACAGACCGGTTCTGGGCCATATATAAGACTCTCGGTCCCAAGTCTAGCCAGTTCATCAGCGGTTTCATTGCCGGAGACGTTACTGTGGCCCGGGAGTGCCCGGAACCCATACATTTTTTCCATTTTCATTTTCATTTGTAATGATGCTTTTCGGGTTCGTTATACTGTTAACTTTATTTACGATCACGTGTAACATTGGCTTGAACTTTAAAGAAACTGTAAAAAAACCGGCCAAGTGCGTGTCGGGCCACGCGCAATATATTCCGTACTACCACTAGTTTTAGATAATTTTTGTATGGTCAATGAATGTACATATATAACGTGTTTTACACTACTAACAACACAATATCATCTCAGTGACGTTCAAAGGAATTTGAACCAAAAGTTCCTTTATACTTCGCCGAATACATTTTTATGTTTATCGACTACATTTGAGTTTCGACTGATTTAAAATACCACCAGGAACCGCGAACTAAGAACTGTTAACAAAATATTATGACACTTCTATTTTGGATTTTCGCTTTTGCTTGTGGCATTTTAAAAATTACAATAAAAAAATCTGTTCAGTAGTTTCATCAAAATCGGTTCAGTAGTTTTGGAGATAGGGAATTTTATTCTCAATTACGTACAATTTTGAAGTCGGTTTTATCTTTTTAAAATACAGTTATATTATTAGTATTTGTTGGTATAGCGGCAACAAAATACACAATCTGTGATCAGAGGTCTAGCTTCTGCGGTTCTTGAGTTACAGCCTGGAGAAAGACAGACGGACAGACATCGAAGTCTTAAGCAGGCGCCAGACATGTGCTTCAAAGTTTGAGCAAACTTTGACGTGCGTAAACACATGTCTGGCGGCGGCACAAATGTGCCTGCCAGACTTGTTTTCAAAGCTTGTTTTCAAATGTTTCGGCACAGTTATTGCAAAGATGGCTGACAGATCGGACGACGATTTTGTGGACGCCATCAATCTATTTTATTTAATTACGTTCAATTTTTTATCTCATTATTTACATTATAATGTGAAATCTCCAAGAAGAAGACGTGAATGGATGTCTACACCATGTCTACACTGTATCATAAGAGGACACGGTAAGTTAATCACTTTGCAGGTAAACCGATGATCTGCCCCCTTACCATGAGCTCATATACCAATATTACTTTCAGATTTGGCACAAACAAAAAACATGTTTTGTTTGTATAAATAGAGATCACGTTTGCTTTTACGAAGTCCAAAAGTAATAGACAGACGGACAGATATTCAGTCAGACAGTCATCAACCTCTGTACAATATTATAATTAATAAATGTAAAGATTAATTAAACATATTTTTTTTCAGAGTTTTCATGACTAATATGCTTGAAGATTTGATGCCTAGACCAGTAGGCTACTTCGATAATTTTTCGATTCCATATAGAGGGTTCACCTTGTAGTAGTTCGAGAAATTCTATAACTATCTCATTACTCCGCTCCATAATAATTTTATTGACCACAAATTTTAGAGTAGGTTTAATATTGTTATTGACTTTCAAAATGTGTACCTAGACAACTGCTCCGTTTAGCGGCGCACGCGTTACTAATTACTGCGACAAGTGTGGCAGGCCGCACAAACTTTGAAGTTTGTTTGCTTTGATGTTCGCAGAAAAACCGACATATGTCTGCAAATTGCAAATGTGTGTTCAAACTTTGAACAAATAGGCAAATGTCAGTGCCACACTTGGCGAATGTGCAGGTATTTGCGTATTTGAACACATGTCTGGCGCCTGCATTAGAGTGTTTACACACGGCGCCGCAGCGGCAGCGGCACGGCTGTCTGTCCGTCTGTCTTTCTCCAGGCTGTAACTCATGAACCGCTGAAGCTAGACTTCTGATCACAGACTGCGTAGGTATTTCTGTTGCCGCGCCGTGTATAAACACCCTTAGTAATAGGGTCCCGTTTTTACCCTTTGGGTACGGAACCCTAATTAAACTACTTTTAATCAAAAAGTTTATTATGAATGCGGAAAATCCTTGAAACTAATGCGCTATTTAAAGATCATCTTATGAGTTATGAGTTTATGACAAACAATTTTTTATTATCACGTATTGTGGATGACTTAAATACAGGGTGTAAAAAAAACTAAGTGATAATACTTTAGGGTGTGTACCTATGTGTTCCTTGTAGAGAGTTCACTGTAAAAGTAGCAACGCTGAAAGAGCAAACATTTTTTTCACTTTTGTATGGGGAAACACGTGACGCGGGGGCGCTTGCCCGTACAAATCACGAAAAAAAATTTGGTCTTTCAGTGCTGCTACTTTCACAGTGAATTCTATATAACGAACACATACAAACCCTAAAGTATTATCAGTTTATCACTTAGTTTTGTTACACCCTGTATATAATATTAATCATGATTTATAGATTATATAACATATAAGTATATTTATGGCTTCAATAAAATTCGTTTCCTTAATTTTCATTTATTTTTCCGGAGTTTGCCTATGTGTAAATGAGTATCATTTATTTTATTATTAATTTATTTTATGACATTATTTTTACCAGTAATTAATTGAAACTTGAATTTATATTCAGCGTATAATTAAATGGTTAAAAGAACTTACCTGAAGTGAAGTTCTACCATAATTATACGAAGCTCCTTGTCTGAGACGGTTTTACTATGGTAGTCTACGCTTTTATGCTAGTAGCCATCACAATGTATCCAAGCTAAAAAAAAATGAAGAACGCAGTATCCGGATCGCAACTGTCAAACGTCATTATGTTGAAAGCAATAAGTTTCATGAGCAACCTTATACTTGGAAGGAGGAGGGTAGGGTGGGGAACAGGTACCGTCTCAGACAAGGAGCTTCGTATAATTATGGTAGAACTTCACTTACAGGTAAGTTCGTTTAATCATTTAATTATACTCTCTTCTTGTCTGAGACGGTTTTACTATGGTAGATGTTTAAAGATTCATAAGTTGTTAATGAAACCATTTTTATATAAATCAGATAATCAAATTATTTATTTACTACAAAATATTCTTATCTCTAGAAACAACTTTTTCTCAGTTGTTTATGCTAAGATTACAGATAGTGTCTGAGAAGGATCCTCTGTTATTGGCCTGTTGTAAAATTTTGCAAACACAGAAGAACCACTAGACCAGCCAGCAGTCTTACGAATAAGGTCTATGCTAAGCTCAGCCCTGTTTGCTGCTGATGTAGATGACACGTCACACGTCTGGTGCTTTGGGCCGAAAATATAGAAACATCTATCCCTAATTCACACAATACAGATTTTATCCAACGACTGATAGTTTGAGATGAAGCCCTCTTATATGGTCTTTTGTGTGTTAAAATTAGGTAATCATAGGTTCTGTCTTAAGTTTTCAGTTTTCTTCAAATAAATTTTTATTATTTCTACTGGACAAATTTCTTTTTCCGTAAACGATTTCAAATATAACATTGGTTGGTTAGAATTTTTATTTGATGTTTTAATAATGTCTGGAATTTTTATTTGAACGTCGCTGTGTGTAAATTTTATGTTTTGTAATTTAATTAGAGACAAGGTCTGAACGCTATGTCCAGTGGTAAGTGCTAACATTGTAACAAGTTTTTTAGTAGCCTTTGGTAAGTCCAAATTAATATTGGTATAATTTTTAGATAGATATTCTAACACTAAGCCTGGATCCCAAGTTGTATTATATTTTGGTTTAGGTGGTTTCATTTTAAACACACCTTTTAAGAATCTTCTTATTCTCTCGTCTGCACTAACTTTTGGTCCTATTATTAACGCAATAGCAGATCTGACGGTATTAAGGGTACCATATGAGGCACCTGAGTTAAAACGTTCACTTAAAAACTTTAGAATAAATGGAACTGATGTTTGATAAGGGTCTAATTTATACTTATATTATACATTAACGTACGATAAAGACGCAATAGAAAAATATTAGTGTGCGAGTTGCGACTAAAAGTGAAAAGTAGCAACGTCTCAAAAAATTATATGTGGTCCGCGACCACACTTAATTCGTAGTCAATAATAATTATTATTTATTATTGAAGAGACCTCATCCATTGCAGTGGATTTTATGGACATTTTATAACATAAGGGCATTTACTCATTTTGTCCCTAATAATAATTAGAACAATCCTTGTAGAGATCAACTACGATAACTTGGCGCGCCCCTCAAAATGACTGTTTCAATGTTTGACGACCTCCGTGGCGCAGTGGTGAGCGCGTTGGTAGCTCAAGCCGGAGGTTGCGGGTTCGAGTCCCGCCGACGGAACAAAAAAGTTTATAAAGTTCCTGGGTTATGGATGTGTATTAAATATGTGTATCATATAATAAAAATCTTAAATATATGTATAGTGTAAAAGTATTAAATATATTTCCGTTGTCTGGTACCTGTAACACAAGTCCTTCAGGTACTTATCACGGGGCCAGACTGACGTGGTGTGAAACGTCCATAGATATTATTATTATTAATGTGTGTAGTCACATTCTTATGAAAGAGTTTGTATGTAGTAAGTATTTAACCAATCACAGTACACGTAATATTTCTGTTAATGTCACTTATTACCAAGATTTGTTGGTCAACTAATCATAACTAGCCTACCGCGTAAGACAACGCACTTCAAACGTTTTGACAACGCACCTCAAACGTTTTGAATTTTGGAGGGGCGCGCCATGTTATCGTAGTTGATCTCTAACTTACCATCTAACTAACTTAGGTACTTCCGTACTTACCATCACTAACTTAATATTAGAAAGCGGAAGAGTTTGTTCGTTTGAACGCGCTAATCTCAGGAACTACTGGTCCGATTTGTAAAAATTCTTTCAGTGTTAGTGTCTAAACACACTAGGCTGAATTACGCCCCCGTGCCATCGTGAGTCTTTTCTCGGCTACACCATCTACAGCCGCCCCGAAGAAGAAGAAGAAGAGGAAGCTACGTCCGCTCAAGTCAGCCGCCATCACTCTCACGTTGGAGAAGGAGGTGGACAGAGCGTGACGTACGCTTCTATCTTAGAAGATGCGAAGAGCCGGATCGACCTTGAAGAGGTAGGAATCTGTCAGAGAAACAAGGTTCGATTCCGGCTAGCGAGGACGGGTGCCCGAATACTCGAGGTAACCGGAGAGGACGCCCAGCAGAAGGCGGACGCCCTCGCTAACAGGACAAGGGACGTCCTTGACAGGGACGTCGTTAGAATCGGCCACCCTGTCAATAGAGCCGAATTGCTCGTCTCCGGCATGGACGACGCAGCGACCGCCGCCGATGTCACCAAGGCAGCGGCAAAAGAAGGCGGTTGCCCGGCCACCGACATCCGGTCGGGCAGAATTACGGTGGGTCCTAGGGGCGCTCGGAGTTTGTGGCTCCACGTCCCCACGGCTGCTGCCAAGAAGCTGGTGGCTTCTGGGCGGCTGCAGGTAGGCTGGGTCATGACGAAGGTGGTGCTGCTGGCCGCGAGGCCAACGCGGTGCTACCGATGTCTTGATGCCGGCCACTTGGCGTCGAACTGCCAGTCCCCGGTAGACCGTAGCAGGAATTGCTTCCACTGCGGTAAGCCGGGGCACAAAGCCGCCGACTGCGCGGAGGAGCCCAGCTGCTTTTTCTGCGCCGAACTCGGCAAAGAGAGCAACCACGTGCTGGGGGCTAACGGTTGCATCTCAGTAGCCAGTAAGCCGCCCAGCACGAGGAAGAAGCGCAAGGCTCGGCCGCGTAAGCGGCCTGGAGCAGATGAGGCAGGGGCGAGTCAAAATGCCCCCGCCATGGAGGTGGAAGCCTAGGCCTATGGGCGGTTGATCGGGGGATCACTGTCCACAATATTATAGGCCCCGCGGAGAAAGGCTCCCTCGATGCCCGGGGAGCCTCTCGGTGAAGACAGACGGCGGCATAGGCTGCTGCAATGATGTGGTGCCGCAAGCGGCATGCGCTGCGGAGGACGCGGTTGCATGCTTCCGTTCCCGCTCCTTTCGCGTGTAGCGTTGACGAGGGCATGGGGGGGTTTTAGTCGGTAGACCTCTGCGGAGGGAGTCCGACATACCCCTGCCCTTTCCCCCGAGGGGGCGGGGGATGCGTAATGCATTTCCCTGAATTACGCCGGCGTAAATTCCGCCGCGTTTCAAACTCATACAAAATATGGGCGGAACGCGAGAGACGACACACTATTCCGTCGCGTATTTGTATGCGTTTGACATTTGCGGCGGAATTTACGCCGGCGTAATTCAGCCTAATGTGTTTAGACCCTTTAATAGCCCATTTATCGAGGAAGGCTATAGGCTATATTTTATCACGCTAAGACTAACAGGAGCGAAGAAATAGAGGCAAATGTGGAAAAACGAGGAAAATCATATGAAATTGCTTATAATCTTAAGAACTACTGGAGCAATTTAAAAATTGCTCCAGTAGTTCTTTTTCTTCTGTTTTTTGGCACACATGAAGAATAGACCACGTAAAGGGACACAGGCTATTTTTTGCGGAAAAAGTACGGTTTCCGTGAAATTCCTTAATACTTAACGGAACATGTATTTCAAATAATTTCCCAGTCCATCCATCCTCCTCCAAAAAAACGATCATTTTCAAATTGTTGATTAGGTACCCACTTCATCCGCTCACGTGTTGAATTTTTAATGAGATTAGTCTTTTATATTTCTTAACCAGAACGTCTGGCGGACGCAGCCGGTGCAAAATCCGATCATCCTTGGTAACTTCCGAAAGGATATGTGTAACGCAGGGCTCGAGCCCCGAAAGTCGAAGGTTGTCCGAAGTGACGGGCGTGCACTATGGTTCGTTCAATTCATTTTACCTCAGTTACTATGGTATTGATGCTGCTTTAATCTTTATTGTTTTTTACTGCAATAGTTCTCTCGACCTTTGGCGACACCCCAGGGGGTCGCTATCCACAGGTCTAGCAACTAGCACAGGTCTAGGTCTGAAAACTCTGGTCTAGCGACACATACGCCTCTGCTTTGTAGTGGCGTAGAGCAAAATGAAACCTATAGTCTATTTCATAGAGTGGCATTTTGTTTGAATTTTTGTTGGTCGCGTGCCGCGAGGATAGGAAAGCCACCTTTAGGCTGCGTTTCCTAGAGCTGAGCTGAGCTGTGTTGCGAGTAATGTGTTTTTGAGAACCAATAGCATCGCCGGACTGAGCGATGTCATGGCAAAGTCATGTCAATGATGCAATTCTATTGGTTTTCAAAAACACACTCCTCGCAACACAACTCTGCTCAGCTCTGGTGGAAAGGCAGCCTAATGGCGCATTTTTACTGGTCGATAGGGCCCGCATGCGGGGCGCGAGAGATTTCTGCATGCCACGACCAATCAAAATGCGCCATTAGTTGTCATAGACTCCCCATATGCTGTATACCGCACGAGTTAACGACTAATGAAAATACGCCCTTAGGGGTGTACGCATTTCGCAGTCCGCATTATACGTCACAACTCACACCAACGTCACACGATACGTTGCAATATTCCACACTGCGTGCCAAGAAAATGGCGCATTAGCCCGAGAAAACTATTTATTTACGTTGACAAAATTAAACAACCTTTGTATAATTGTTATTCTAGAATATAGAGGTGAACGCCCGGGAAGATTACATAGAGAGTTAGAGACACATTTTAATGATTTTATTTTGCACAGTTGAAGTTGGATATTTTTACAACGAATTCTTGGCATGTTTCAGGTGAATTCTTTTGTTATTGTAAAACGCAAGGTCTTCAGTAGGAAACTGTTAAAAAACAGCAATTACCATCGAAATGAAACGAGTACAAAGAAAAATGTAGAGTCGCTTTGTTAACTAAATTAACTACTCGTAACTCGTAATGTTGACGATTTCCAAAGACGATAGTTCTTCTTTTTGTATTGATTGCATGAAGTAGCTACAAAGTTCTATTTTTAAAGAATCATTAAAAAGTAATATCTTCTCTGGATTGTAATTATAATTACATAATGATTCACCTCACATTATTTATTTACCTTTATCTAATATCTTCCTATCTACAATGTGCGGAAATTGTATAATAATTATTATTGTGTCCAAAGGAGATAATGTAAATTACATTACGAACTCACGTTAACCTTGCAACATAGAAAACTCTACCGATTATATCGCGGTATATATCTATATGTTATGTAGTTATATATACAAGTTGTAACAAAACTAACTGATAATACTTTGGGGTGTTATGGGTCCGCTATAATATTATAGACTTCGCTGTGAAAGTAGCAGCGCTGAAAGATAAACTTTTTTTACTTTTGTTATGGGACAATTCATGACGCTGGGGCGCTTGCCCATACAAAACACAAAAAAAAAAACATCTTTTAGCGTTGTTACTTTCACAGTGAACTCTATACAAGCTATACAGCACTAAAGTATTATCATTCTGTTTTGTTACACCTGTATATGTAGAGAGATAACACTGTTATAGTCCAGTCACAGAAACCTAAACCTGGTTATTGGCCTAGATTACTTGGATCGCACTCGAAAGGTTGCAGGTTCTACGCCGAGCTAGCTTACAAGTAACAATATAGTTATTCAATGTAATTATACTCTCATCCACTTAACATTCTCAGCTTAGAGCTTGTGAGTTGTGACTCTCAAACGTGTTTCCTTTACCGTAAAAGCGTTGAAGGAAAACATCTTACGTCACGAGGAAAATATTTAAAAATAAAAACTTAAACATTTGGCTAGTAAAATGATCAACTTAATAAATTAGAAGAGGTTTTGTCCTTACGATATATAAGTACGAGCTTTTGCACGCGGCTTGCCGGCTTCGCTCGCGTTAAGAAGTATTATTATATACAAACTTTCATCCCCTATTTTAACCCCTTGGGTTTGGAATTTTTCAAAATCCTTTCTTACCGGATGCCTACGTCATAACATCTACCTGCATGCAAAATTTCAGCCCGATCCGTCCAATGGTTTGGGCTGTGCGTTGATAGATCACCATGTCAGTCAGTCACCTTTGAGTTTTATATGTATATATATATTATTATATACGAGCTTTTGCCCGCGGCTTCGCTCGCGTTAAGAAGTACTATTATATACAAACTTTCATCCCCTATTTTAACCCCTTGGGGGTAGAATTGATCAAAATCCTTTCTTAGCGGATGCCTACGTCATAACAGCTACCTGCATGCCAAATTACAGCCCGATCCGTCCAGTGGTTTGGGCTGTGCGTTGATAGATCACCATGTCAGTCAGTCACCTTTGAGTTTTATATATAATACAGATATACGTCCGCCCGAACGCGCGGTTTGGCGGCTACACCGCGTTCCGCGAGATCACAAGCAATACAGTGCGATAACGCGGAGATACGCTAGCACTGTTTTTCCATACAAACGTATTCCCCAATTTACTCCCTGGACAATGCGTGTAGACAAATGATTTTTTACACAATATTGGGATCTGTTAAAGCTATGCCTTTACGTTCGATTTTTTTTAAATTTACTATTGAATAAAAGAATATATGACCCTTCAAAAATCGCAAAAAAATCTAAGCGCACGGAAGCGCGCAGGCCAAGTTCCAGCAGGCCGTTACCCCCTACCCCGCCAATAGACCGACCATAAAACAAATTTGAAAGATTTTTAAGATAAAATAAAACGTAGAGCCATAGACTCACCCTTCCTGAAGATATAAAAAAAATATAGGCTCTATTTTGAAGGAGGAATTTAAAGAGGACTAGGTTCGCGCGTTACCTCGATTTACTGCATCTGTCTCTATCAGAAACCACAATACACGTGCCGGCGCAGGGTGAAGCGTGATGGCAATAGTTTCTTCAAGTACCTATTTTTTAAATTCTACTGCACCCGCGTTACCTCTTAAATAAATGGATACATACTATCGCTTGTGACCTCGCATTGTATCGGCCAAACCGCGCGTTCGGGCAGATGCGTATAAATCCAGCCTAAGGCTGCGTTTCCACTGAAGCAAAGCGGAGCGGAGCTTAGCGGTGCCCGAATTGACCACCGTGCTATTCCAGCGGAATGACAGCGAAGATTTGAGCATGGTGATTGGTCAATTCGGCACCGCTAAGCTCCGCTCCGCTTCAGTGGAAACGCAGCCTAAAGCTCGCCGCTAGTTTTAGCCCCGCAAAGCGTCTAGAAGTCATTTACATACATGCTCCTTAATGGCGGGTGTCGGCATTACGAAACCTTTCAGTTACAAACGCGTACTTATCGACTACATACATGTTGTAACCCGAACATCACTAATTCACTGTTACATCATAATCTATACTAATATTATAAAGAGGTAAACTTTGTTTGTTTGTTTGTTTAATTGTAATGAAAAAACTAACTTGGCTCAAAAACTACTGGACCGATTTTAATAATTTTTTCACCATTTGAAAGCTACATTATTTACAAGTAACATAGGCTACTCTTTATTTTGGAAAATATAGGGTTCCGTAAGATATTTGGGTTTTTCTGACACAAGGTGAAAAAAATCAACCAGAAAAGTTACTTATTTTGCGAACTCTGCCTAAACTATAAAAGATTGAACCATCTGGGGGCACGGCAGTGCCCCAGCCAAGCTTTTTAGCAAAGGCACGGCCGTACCATACTTTTCTCGAAGCGGTTCGCGGCTATTTCACACCCCCTTTATCTTCGATGTTAACAAAGCTAGGGATTTAAAATTTCGGTCACTAGGAGCAAGTATTAAAACTAGCTCAACCTCCAAATTACATGAAATTTCAATAAATAGTTTAGTAGTTACGGATGGTCAAAGTTACTACATTTTGTCACTCACTGACATATAGATCATCAAAATTCTAAGGTACTTCTGGCAGACTTAGAACCTTGAAATTTGGTACCCGGATAGGTCTTTATTCACAATGAAAGGAAGAATTATGAAACCGGCCAAGTGCGAGTCGGACTGGCGTACATAGGATTTCGTACCGTAAATTTGTATGGGAGCCCCCCTTTAATAATAAGTTTATTAATTTTTTATTATTAATTATTAAAGTTAACATAAAATTGAGGGTTTCCTGAAATTTTCAAAAACCTTAGTCTTACCATTATGGACATAGAGCAGAAATAGGGAAAAAAATCGTGATTGTTGTATGAGTATACCCTTTAATAATTTATTTTATTTTTATTAGACTATTAGCTTTTATAACGACACCAGAAATACATAATTTGTGAAAATCGCAACTATCTAGCTATTCCCGTTCTCGAGATCCAGCCTAGTGACATACGGATGTACGACGGACAGACAGCGAAGACTTATTAATAATACGGCCCCGTTTTCATCCTTTGGGCAGGGAAACCTAAAAACTGAAATTGAAAAATAATAGCATAATACTTTAAGTATTAAATGAAATAAAATATTTTTGTTTGTAACTTTGCAAGAACAGTATGAGTTTCGACTGCATATTTGTTTGACGTACAAAAGGCTTTAAGTTAGTTATGACTTATGAACTTAATGAAATGGTATTAATTAAATAAAAAATAATATTAACAACGTCAATAATAAAACAATAATTAAATTCGATTTAAATATTATAAATGTAATCACTAATCAGTACTGAGGTATACTCTCCTTACTTGCTCGATATAATATGGGAGTTTTAAGTTATCGCATGAAATAAGGTGTGCTCCTTTCTGCGAAGAACGTCAAGACGCTTACAACGTGCTTACAACAGTGCTGTTATGTATTCAACGGTAATGATATAAATGACCACCTTCAAGTATTAGCTTAAGAGTCAATTACATACGAACCCGAAACTAATAACCAGTCACGAGTTTGGGTGTTCGAAAATGAGTTAAAGCCAACAAAAATTGTTCGTTCACGGAGTGTTGCAAAAAAAATGGTGGCCACGTTTGTCTCCAAAACCGGCCATATTGCGACTATTCCTCTTGAGGGACAAAGAACGGTTAATGCAGAATGGTATGCTAGCATTTGTTTGCCACAGGTCGTTTCTGAACTCCGTAAAGAGAACCGCAACCGCCGCATCATCCTCCATCACGACAATGCGAGTTCTCACACCGCGCACAGAACAAAAGAGTTTTTAGAACAAGAAAACACAGAATTATTAGACCATCCGCCGTACAGCCCCGACTTAAGCCCTAATGATTTCTATACTTTCCCTAAAATAAAGAATAAATTGCGTCGTCAGAGATTTTCATCACTTGAAGAAGCTGTGGACGCCTACAAAACGGCCATTTTGGAGACCCCAACTTCCGAATGGAATGGTTGCTTCAATGATTGGTTCCATCGTATGGAAAAATATGTCAAATTTCGCGGAGAATACTTCGAAAAGCAATAAACACATTTTTAAATAGTACTGTTGTGTCACCTCCTTGATTCCCGAAATTTTCAGTGCTGCCCTCATACATATTATGAACTCAGAACTCAGAAGTATTTACGTTACGTTATCCACCTATAGAACTAACGAAGCCTCAAAGAAAAAATATAAAGGAGATAGGGAATGGGTGCTAAGCTAAGTACAGCTAAGTAAGCTAAGTACAGAAAAGTTATATAACGTGACCTGAAAAGAAAAGAGAAAAAAACCAAAAAAGAAATGAAATCCCACCAAAACATGAAATGTAAAAGGAGCCAAGCAAAATATTGCATAGCTATTCAATTCAATACTTCTGTCGTAAAAAGTTTTCAGATCACATTCAAGCCAAGCCTTCTACTTATTTTGTAATTTAAATCAACATTCAGTAAATGTATCAACAGATTTCTTTATTTTATAATTATTATAGTGGCTTGGCAATGAGCACTAGAGAAATAATCAGCTACTAATTGGATTTATTGGGTACCATCAGCCACATGCGTCGTTACATATTAAAACACTTTACGCTTGCCGTCTGTGTAAGTATGAACTCCTCCCAATATGCAGTTTTATATTTCTTTCTATTGTGCTATTGAATAGCTATGCAATATTTTGCTTGGCTCCTTTTACATTTCATGTTTTGGTGGGATACAATGTTCTAAGTAAATGTAGATCTTATAAATATCTACAAAAATGTCCGCGAGACACTATACCTATCTATGTCAAGTGAGGCACAACCATTTTTTTATTTAAAAATCTTGATTTTTTTTGGACTACATTTAAATGCATTTATTTTACTCATGCTGATAATCCTTATCAAAATTAATTATTTCATCACTAAGTACAGTTTGTGTAGATAATATTTACGGTCGTATGAATAAAAACTTAGCGAGGGTTTTTAAAAGCTTTAAAAGCCTGTTGTAAAATTTAATATGAATAAAGGTTCTCTAACAGTGCTCTAACGCCTTTTTAAGGTGACAGCTGTCAAAAAATAGCGCGCCTGTTAAAAACCTATTTATAAGAACATTTTAAGCATAATCGTTATGAATAAACGTTTGCTAACAGTTATTTAGGCTCGAATCGTCAAATAGGAGTTCGCAAACTTTAGTGAAGCCTCGGACCTACTTTAAGACCATTGAAATTAAGAGATTGAAATGGTCGAAATATCGAGTATTATCGCGATTTCTGACATTATTACCATCTCTGAAGGAATTTCTAGCCACACTCGTCGACAAAAAGTATATAAGACGCAATTTATGCCGCTAGAATTATGACGTAATTTATGAAATCCATAAAGTATATTTTTTGGAACGGAGTTCCTTTTCGCGCGTTGTGAAACCCCTTTTTTTATTTAATATAATAAATTAGCCCCCGCTAGGCCGAAAAAAACGACACTTTTTTATTAGTACCTGCATGTTAGGGGCAGAGGGCGTTGCGCGTTGATAGTATTCCTGTGCGTCAATAGATGGCGTTTTTTAAATATTTTTTATAAGTATTATTATGTACAGATTTTTTAACATAAGAAATAACTCCGTTCATTCGGGTGTCCTTTGACACCTCTCAAGTATTTTTTTTTACAAAATACTCATTATTTTTGACACATTGAACACAATAAATTGGCACACTACCAACATTACCAACAAAAATATTATACAACGTCATTTTACTTAGCGAAGGCTTAGAAAGCGTTTATTCATATGGAGTGCTATAAGACGGATTTTAACTTTAGTGAACATTTAAGTTAGAAAACTGTTAAAACCTTCACTAAGATTTTTTATTCATACCACCGTTAGTGTTTGAATTATTAAAATTGGACGTTTGGTTTAGAAGTTATGGTGAAATTAAAAATTGCGATTTACGCCCGTTTCGAAGTGGGTGCTACCAAGACGGGGGTGCGCAGTAACGAAGATTATGACCGGCCCTGCAACTGGTGAATTAGCTCATATACCAAGAATACCAATGATCCCTACAGCCTACTGATTTGCCTATACTGCTGAAGGCTCCAATTTCCTGTGAGACGTAGCTTTTGCGGCGGTACAGACCAGTGTGGGCCACGGGTAGTAATAATGAATATTATAAATCAAAACTGCTGAATCAATTTTAATCATTTTTTCAGATATATTTTACACCCGTGCGAAGCCTGGGCGGGTCGCTAGTGAATTATAAGAAAATATAACGAGCAGAAGAGAAAAAAAAATGCCTTATTTTCTAGGCAAACGGGTTATGCTTTTTTTTTATCTTTCTTTTATTCTAATGGTTGCCTAGACATAAAGAACCATACTAATAATAATCCTACGATGTAAGACATAATAACCTTGTGTTACAAAAACGAATTGATTGACTTGCCTCTATCAGTCTTTAATTAAGAGCCCGGGTTACCCTCAAAATTCTCATACAAACGTAATACCAAAATCATTTTGTCATACGAAAATATTTAACATGTTTGAGTTATTTTTCAGCTTAAAATAGTAATTACCTAGGTTCCTGAACAAAAATTAACTTCAAAATATTTAAACACTAAAAAAATTTTTTTTGTGTATAAATTTTTTTTACTAAATTTACTACTAAATATTTAAACACTAAAAAATATATAAATAAATAGTAAATTTACTACAAAATATTTAAATACTAAAAAATATTTTTTAGAGTTGAAATATTTTGTAGTAAATTTACTATTTATTTATATATTTTTTAGTGTTTTACTCTATTTTTTAGTGTTTAAATATTTAGTAGTAAATTTAGTAAAAAAAATTTATACACAAAAAAAATTTTTTTAGTGTTTAAATATTTTGAAGTTAATTTTTGTTCAGGAACCTAGGTAATTACTATTTTAAGCTGAAAAATAACTCAAACATGTTAAATATTTTCGTATGACAAAATGATTTTGGTATTACGTTTGTATGAGAATTTTGAGGGTACCCGGCCCCTTAAGATTTTACTTTCAACACAATACCATTATAAAACTGCACTGCCATGTAAGATTATAAAATGTCATTTCAATATAAAATGTATTGCCACTTAATGATGCTATTGCGTATGATGAGCATAATATGTGTTAAGTCTATAACATGTGGAGTTAACTACATTAGCCTAATACCCCTCTCACACAATTTCTGACTAATATATTCTATGAACACAACCAATACTCCTAGAAATTAGTTAGTGAAAGCTATTAAGGCCGTCCCCCGAACAAACGACCTTGACCATACATTTGCCGCGTTGCGCGTTGCCGAGATCGCACCAAAACCCTATTCTTTTTACTTACGTTAGTTCAAAATTTACCTAAAAAATATTAAAACGTGGAATATGTAATTTATGGTATTGTCGATCTATTGGCGTGTGTTTCAAATAAAAGTAATTTGTAAATATTAAGGAGATGCTGAATGTATGCTTGAATTTTAATAAATTGGATTTACTTTGGAAGCTGATATCATGAGTATAATAAACAAAAATAGAAATTTTAAAACGTGGAAAGGAATGTTGATATACTGAAGATTATTGCTGTATTTTTATTATAACTTTGTAGCTTTCAAATTATGAGTTTATAAGGCTCTAAATACGGTAAATTACGGAATCTACGTAGGGAAGGCCCTTAAGTACTAGTTTGATTTATACTTTATAGCTCGTTTTTTTTTGTAAGAAATTTGTAAGAAAATCAGTAAATACATAATATAATATTTATCTCTAATACATACTCTTGTATGAATCATTTGTTAATTAGTTTCAGAAGTTAAATCAATTCATATCTAAACGAGTTATTTTTTGTAAGTCACACAAAAAATTATATTACTAACATAAGTAACTCAAAGGTATATAATGTATAATATGCATAGAATATTTACATATATTATTCTAATCAGTATGATAAAAAGGCATAATGGTTTTTTGAATGTAGTTATTATTAGTAATAATTCTGTGAATTAATATACTACCAGCTATTATATCCCATCAAGTCATGGGCCACGTTAACAAAAGATTTCCAAGAATTGGCGATCGAAGGATTAAAGTATTTTACTCACCATTGTATTCTATAGGCTCATTTTCTTTCAACTTGAATGTGAAAGGTATATGAACCCGCTGCATCATGAGTCGGGGTGGCTGTATCGTCCGTGGCCACGGGTCATCCCGACCCTCTCCTACTATACCTATAACTTCCATGTTTCTGAAACAAAAACATTTTATATCATTACCATATTTTATCTTCTCAGAAAATATATCTTATTGAAGTAAATAAATGCTTTAAATTGTTTTTATTCAGTCTGGTTGCATATTAATTTATTGAACAAGTTATGCAAGAAGATTTCATTATAATTCCATAGTTGATATATGTATGAAAAAGTCCTTTGTTTATTCATTCACATTAATAAAAAAATCTGCCCAGTGCGAGTTGGATTCGCGCTCGAAGGGTTCCGTACCATTATAGAGCAAAAATAGGTAAAAATGTGGTTTTTGTATGGGGGCCCCCATTAATTATTTATTTTATTTAAATACCAGAACCATACATTTTTCTAGGATAAAAAGTATCCTATGTCCTTTCCCGGGACTCAAAGTATCTCCGTGCAAAATTTATGCAAAATCGGTTAAGCGGTTTGGGCGTGAAGAAGTAACAGACAGACACACAGACAGACACACTTTCGCATTTATAATATTAGTATGGATGAAAGTATGGATTATTATTAATTATTAAATTATAAATACAACTGAGTATTTTGTGAAGATTTCAAGTGCCTATCTATGGCCATTATTGATATCGAGCAAAAAATAGCAAAAAAATATGTTTGTTGTATGGGAGCCCCCCTTTTAAATTATTTAATTTATTTTGTTTTTAGTATTTGTTGTTATAGCAGCAACAGATTTACACAATCTGTGAAAATTTCAGAAATCTAGGTATGGTCGTTCTTGAGATTTTTTTTGATTGCCTGGAGACAGACAGACGGACAGACTGACAGACAGACAGATAGACAGACAGACGGACAGACATACATTGAAGTCTTAGTAATAGGGTCCCATTTTTACCCTTTGGGTACAGAACCCTAAAAACTAAAGTTCAAAAGCTAAACACATAATTCAAGACGTGAGTGGAAGAATAAGGTAAGTAACATGAAAAAACTTCCCGTTTTTTAGCTTAAATGGAGGCTTTAGGGTTGGAAAAATTATTTGAAATAGAAAGACTATGGATTATAATATGTATAGCCAGATACATTAGTTAGGTATGGAGTAGATAAGTTACAAGTTTTATTTTAAATAATTAAGGAAAAAATTAGTTATTGTCCGAATGTTACAAAATGTTACTTGTTCGATTCTTCCACTCACGTCTTCTTATGATTTGTTTTGTTTTATTTTGGGCCCAATATAATAATTTAACCAAAGTAAACTAATAATAACGAATAAAAAATCTCATCAAATATATATAATTTTTTAATGACGAAACATTTTGAAATTGGTGAGAACTGTGTTCACACCATGCAATTAGGGACATAAAACAAGTCATGTAAGTTTTCTTATTATGTATAACAAGACAGGCATTGTGGCATTGTTAATGAAATATTTATTCAAACAATTCTATCACCTGCAACCAAGGTCCTACACCTCCGTGACAGGTGATAGGTTCACATAGTAACATACTATTGTTGATCTTACAAATATTAGCTAGTCTTGACAAATATTGATTTGCGTTGCGAAAATTAAGAGTTATATTAGTTTTCTAAGCAATTACAAATAATAGACAGGGAGCCCTACACCAATTTTTTTTATTACTATCATGCAAATTTTTTGTGAGTAGCTTCATTTTGATAAGACAAACAACTTTTTTATCTACGAAAAATCTTGAAAGTGGTAGCTAACAGAGATAGAAAGGATTTATACTTTGGATTTGATGGTCCTAAAATACGGATTGTTCTATTTGTAGGACAATGTTTTACCCTAAAACGGAACCCAAACCAGCTGATTTTTTGTATATTGGTAGGTTAATAATTATATAATTTGAGAGTAACATTGTCTTATATGAAGCTACTCACAAAAAATTAGTTCTAGGGCTCCCTGACTATAACAGTAACAACAGAAAAATAAATTTTGGGGGAAGAGATCTTGTGAGTTCTTAATTACTTAATAAATTTGCCCCTATGCACCTGAACCCATCTAAATTCCATGAATGCTATTGTATTCTATTGTTGTCGCAGTCACCGGTGTCATAAAGTAATAATTTGTATGATGAATTTAAGACAATATCAAAATGTAGCAACTTTTCTAATAAAATAAAAATAAATAGTCCCAGGATAAAGTGCAATAGGTTGATCTGATGATAATAATAAAAATGTAAAACATTATAAAGATTGATATTTTTAAACCAAATAAACACACTTCTTTGTTATTGTTGGAAGGACACAAATGTTTAAAAAAATCCAGGTACATTTTTTAAAATAAATATTGTAATTTTGTTTTTATCACATTGTGGCAAAGAGTTAGCAGGAAAATTAGTTTTTGTTTGAGAGTTACTGAATTTAGAAGTCTCAATGTGCTAATTTTTATGGCTTTGACCAATAAAACTCCTGAAAATAGTGAGAGACGAGACTGATGAAACATGTTGCAAATTTTTGCAAATAAAATCTTAATAGTTATCAGTCAGTTCTATTTGCACACACAATATCAGCTGATTATAGTATTCACTTTTGAATTTGATTTCTTTTTTAATGAAGACTTGAAATTATTGTCGATTTAAAAGAAGACTAACATATGAAAACAATACTCACTTGAGAAGAATCACAAGCATTGCAAACAATGCAACTAGAGCGCCGATCATTATAAATATATTCGGCAAATCGGCAAGAGTCAGACCTGTCGACCCCATGGTGAAACACTTCTATCACAAAAATAAACTAGAGTAACACACAATTTACTACGTGAACAGAGTTGTGTTCACATTATACACTCGATAAGAAAATATTATCTCGATCACACGACTAGACAATGCACCTACTAGTTTTCAGCTGCTATTTTGTCAACAATTCACGAGTAGGAAATTTTAATTTAATGATCGCACAGGGGTTTCGTGTGTCCTCTAATTTGTTACATATAGCATCACTGTTTACACAATATACTGTAAATGTTCACATTATGGCTTATCATAACAAAAACATTATCATTGATCGTAAAGAAAACAAATACGGTTACATCTCAATGATACGGTTGCTGTACGCGCATATCACACGACGTAATTTGACAGAATGAAAATGAATGTTCAAGAATGTCAAGAGTTCAGACAGCTGACATTCACCGGTCGAAGAAAATGGCAACACTGGCGTTCTGTGAACTTCGTTGACCGTTCACGTTTATTTTACAATTTACCTACTATGTAGACTAGACAGTACACTGATCTCTACAAGTACGCTGATACAAGCACGCTGGATCGCTGTCAATAGCTTTTGAAATGACAGCTATTTCTTGTGCCTATTTGAAGCGGAATCAGCGTCCCCATTATTGGGGTTGAGAACTAAATCTGACGTAAAAATAACGTTTGAAAGCCGCCATATTGGCGCTGATAGCAGTAGTGAGAGTACTTGGAACTAATACTAGTGATGACAACTGTTGTGACTTGTGGTTACGTCAAATTTAGTTCTCAGCCTCCATAATGAGGGCGCTGATTCAGCTTCAAATAGGCACAAAAAGCAGGTCGGATCCAGGCTCCAGCGTACTTGTTTAATAGAGATCAGTGAGACAGTATATCTTCTTATATATAAAATTCTCGTGTCACAAATCACAATGTTAGTCCACGAACTCCTCCGAAACGGCTTTACTGATTTTTACCAAATTTTATATGCATATTCAGTAGGTCTGAGAATCGACTACTGGGTACTTTATATATTGATAAGTGCATTTGTTGAATAAATAATAGTAAATTATTACAACCTGAAACTGACGGCGACCATTGTTTGTGCGACGAGATAGCGATCGACGTTGCCATGGCGACATAGTTATTTAGTCACTTCAATAAAATTTAAATATGGGCGAAATACTTTATATGTACATATTATGGCAAAGCAACGTTTGCCGGGACAGCTAGTATTATTATAAGTCTATGGTAGAGGGTTATTCGGGTTATTCCACTTTTCTCCGTTGATAATCCCCGTCAACGGGGATTAGTGAACAAAAAGTAAACTTTTTGTTCACTAACCTGTTAATGAAAATTTTTGCTTGTAATATGTATATAAAAGTTAATGAAAATTTTTGCTTGTAATATATGTAATGGGGAATAGTGAACTAAAAAGTTCACTATTCCCCATTACTTTAAAAATAAAATAATAATGTAAGAATCAGGTACCTTATTTATTACTAGCTGTCCCGGTGAACTTCGTGTCACTTTAAAACCACCTTCCTTCCCTTCCCTGGACTTCTACGAATATTTTAAGACTAAAATCAGCCCAATCCGTTGAGCCGTTTTCGAATTTTAGCGTGACTAACACATTTGAAAATTCATTTTTATATATAAGATTGGTAAAGAACTCACTTAAGTATTGATTATTTTTATAATGAAATTAAATTAAATGTAAGCCTGATTACAATACTTAAAAATTAAATTAATAAATACACCTAACAAAATCACAGTTTTTTATAATTATTAATTAAAAAAAAAACATTAAAATATAGCATTCCTAACATATTAAAATCACAGATTATGTTACAATTATTAAATAAAAAGGAAACATTAAACTTAGCATTTCTAGCATAATAAAATCACAGTTTCTTACAATTATTAATAATTAAATAGGATACATTAAAACATAGCATTTCTAACATAATAAAATCACAGATTGTTAATATAGAATCTTCTTAATGTCTCTAACGAGTGCCCAATCGTAATTTCCCCAGTAAGAAGTTCCATTTGGACCTCCTCTATAAATTTATCACGATTAATGCTTTTCATTGTTTTGTCTGCAATACCTTATACTTCACGTCCGATTTGCCCACCCACCCTCGAGTACAAAAAGCGCTATTCGCAGACGACACGGCCCTGTTCTTTGCTCATCGCCAAATAGCTTTCGCGTCCAAAAAACTCCAAGAAGCAGTTACCGAACTCGGTAAATGGTTCGCAAAATGGAGAATCGAACTAAACCCCGACAAAAGTCACGCTATATTATTTAACGGACTAAAACGTAAGAAAATGCAACCTATTAGTCTGCACGGAAAATTAATTCCCGAAGTCACGGCTGTCAAATACTTAGGAGTAGTACTAAACAAGTCGATGTCATTCACGAACCATATATCGAATACCGTACGTAAAGCGAAATTTGTGTTATACAAATTATATCCTTTACTCAACGCGAGTAGCAAAATGTCCTTAAGACATAAGCTCACCTTATACAAAACATGTATAAGAACGATACTCACTTATGCGTGCGTCTCTTTCGCACACATAAGTGACAATCAGATGAACCAATTGCAACGAGTTCAAAACCGTTTTTTGCGCATGGCAACAGGTGCCCCCCGTTACATGCGAAACATCGACTTGCATAGAGACTGCGAGCTTATCACTATCAAAGCCTACATCAAAGAACTCTCGGAGAGATTCTTTGAGAAAGGAAAAGTACATCCCAATCCGCTCATTCGTAAGGCTGTGGACTACGAACATGACGCACGGACATTCCGATACCCCTTCAGGCGGCCTAAGCATATCTTAGCCGACCCTGTAGACCCCATCACAGAATACGTAACGTACTGTGTACAGTTACGCAAACACAAATCACACTCACCCGCGTGGTTAGTACTGCACCGGGGACGACGCCGGCGCCTTCCCCGAGGACTTAACACGACCCGAACGACAAACAGACAGACCGACCGAAATCCGGTGCCGAGCTCGATCCCGAGTTCGAGTTCGCATGCGGATAGCATAGGAACACACCTAAATCATGACCGCGACCGCGACATTGTCGTAGAGAGCTCTACCAATTACTTTGACATTAGAACATACACGCGTATGTCACCCCAACCGGACTCGGAAGGGGAGAGGGACGGCCCTCTTTTGTGCAATAACATTAATAACCTGAGCTCATCTACCGCGATAACTCGTACGCAGCTAGTTTGTGCTACCGCGCGCGAGCAGCCTCACTCGTCAGGGAGTGAGTAAGGGGTCGGACCCCTTAAGAGCAGGGGGGATCCGCGTCCCCACGTCAGATGAAAATAGCTTATCCTCGTAGCTCTCCCCAATATTGCCCGATTATAATGTCACACGTGTGACTTTAGGAGATGGGGCCAGGCCCCCTCATTGTTTATCTCCAAACCAACTAGCAACAGACTAGTTATAGCCACGATTAAACTACCATGGTCTTAACCAGACCAGTAGCTTAGACCCTTTCGAAAAAAAAAAAAAAAAAAAAAAACCTTATACTTTCAGAAACCTGCAATGCAAGAACTTCATAATACGATGCGTCTTCAGCCAGCGCTGTGAGAAGCTTCATAATATTGGGTTTCTTTTTTATCACACGGTTTTTAATTGTATTGTTCCAAGCTTCCACTTTAGTAGTACGACGAATCCGGCCAAATGCACACCATCTGTACTAATATTATAAAGCGGAAGTTTGTTTGTTTGTTTGAACGCGCTAATCTCAGGAACTACTGATCCGATTTAAAAACATTTTTCAGTGTTAGATAGCCCCTTTGTAGAGGAAGGCTATAGGCTATATTTTATCACGCTAAGACTAATAAAAGCGAAGAAATAGAGGAAAATGTTATAAAAACGGAACGGAAATATATTTGAAAGGGCTTATTTGAACGCGCTAATCTCAGGAACTACTGGTCCGATTTGAAAAATTCTTTCAGTGTTAGATAGTTCATTTATTGAGAAAGGCTATAGGCTATATTTTATTACACTACGACCAATAGGAGCGAAGAAATAGTGGAAAATGTGGAAAAAACGGGAGGAAATTATTTGAAAGGGCTTATTTGAACGCGCTAATCTCAGGAACTGCTGGTCCAGTTAAAAAAAAAATTTCAATGTTAGATAGTCCATTTATCGAGGAAGGCTATAGGCTATATTTTATCACGCTAAGACTAATAGAAGCGAAGAAATAGAGGAAAATATTGAAAAAACGGGCTAAATTATTTGAAAGGGCTTATTTGGACGCGCTAATCTCAGGAACTACTGGTCGGATTTGAAAAATTCTTTCAGTGTTAGATAGGCCATTTATCGAGAAAGGCTATAGGCTATATTTTATTACGCCACAACTAATAGAAGCGAAGAAATAGAGGAAAATGTGGAAAAAACGGAGATGTTAAGAAACTACTGTAGCAATTTTTAGGGTTCCGTAGTCAACAAGGAACCCTTATAGTTTCGGTCTGTCCGTCCGACTGTCTGTCCGTCTGTCTGTCTGTCCGCGGTCTTGCTCAGAGACTATAGGACCTACAAAGCTGTAATTTGGCATGAATGCACACATTAATGATGGCGACAAAATGGTACATGAAATCTTAAAAAAATATTTTTTTATGGTACCTTCCATACAAATCAAGTGGGGATGAAAATTTTTTTTCGCGTCCAGCCTGTCGTGTGGGGTGTCGTTGGACAGGTTTTTTAAAAATATTATGAGTTTTTGTAGATCATTTTCCGATTTAGGGATCGGTTTGTAAAATATTAAGTTTTAAAGTGGAAAAAATCATTAGAGTCCAGTGTCCCCCCCCCCCCTTCTACCAGCTAAACGGTTACTTCTGGAAATGTGGAAAAATTCACGGGAGTAGGAAATATGCTGAATTTAAAAGGAATACTATCACGACTACGAAGACTTCATAAGTTTTTGAGTTATAGTCGATCAACTAAAAAAAAAATTATTCGGCGAAGTATACGGGAACTTTTCGTTCAATTTCTTTTGAACGTTACTGATATGATGTTGTTAGTAGTGTAAAACACGTTATAAATGTACATTCATTGACCATACAAAAATTATCAAAAACTAGCGATACTACGGAACCGTATATTGCGCGTGGCACGACACGCACTTGGCCGGTTTTTATGTAATTTGGCACACATGAAGAATAGACCACGTGAAACGACACAGGTTTCTTTTTTTGTGAAAAAATGTGCGGTTTCCTTGACATTCCTAAAATACGCAGGCGAAGCCGCGCGGAACATCAATCATATCATAAAAGTATATTGTCCCACACAATATACTTTTAATCATAAAAGTATATTGTCCCACACAATATACTTTTATTTGCGCGTTAACTATTCAATCGATGTACGGGAAAAACTATAAACTAAAGTCCACGCGGAGGAAGTCGCGGGCAGCAGCTAGTATTTTAATAAAATCGTCTTGTATCCATTGTCTGAGCATGTAATTTCTGAACTCTTTGCTATTATCGTCATCAGGGCTCTGAGAGGCAATATAAAACCAACGCTTAATAATGTATTCCAATGGTAAGAAGGCCAAAGCGTCAAAGTAATATAAATTTTTTTTTTTAAGTAAGTATTGTAATCAGGCTTAAATTAAATTTAATTTGATTATAAAAATAACCAATAAGTGAGTTCTTATCCAATAATAAATAAAAGGTACCTGATTCTTACATTAGTATTTTATTTTTAAAGTAGGTAATGGGGATTAGTGAACTTCTTTAGTTCATAAATCCCCATTACAAGCAAAAATTGTCGAACAAAAAAGTTCACTTTTTGCTCACTAATCTCCGTTGACGGGGATTATCAACGGGGAAAAGTGGAATAACCCCAATAATTGGATCATAATGTGATGACCTATGGTATAATTATGGTTGTGATGATGATGATCGATCAAATTGATGTGTTGGCTTATGCTTTTAGTTGTTTAAACAACGCCGAAATCCCGAACCTGTAGGTACCTATAACTTATAAGCATTCAAAAGTTCTATTCGGTACCTTCGGATTCAGGGTATAACGGTGTGAAGTCTTACTTTTTGGTAGCATTTACCTCGAAGGCTTCAGAAAAATTGAAATTATTTACTTTAAGTTTCCATACAAATTTCAATGAGTCCCCTCGATTCCTCAAGGATCCCATCAACAGATCACCACTTTTGTGAACATGGTACCAAATTCGAGTTAAACCATATACAACACAAAAAGAATTTGAAAATCGGACCGCGGATCGGAGTCGGGCAAAAAATTTTAACTCTACCGGCATTATCCAGAGAGGAAACAGGGGACAACGGTTGTATGGAAAAACGGCCCTATAGAAGTTAAAAACCAACGCTAATTAAACTTCATTATTTTTTAACATAAAATTTGTGATTATGAACAGAAGAACATATTTATAACCTCCTCCTTTCGCGAAGTCAGTTAAAAATAGCAGTTAGGTAATGCGGTGTTTTCTTAATGATCCCATCTTAAGGCAGGGATCAATCTCAATCCAAAACGATAACCTTGCACACAATCAAAGACCAAGCGTATATACGCATCGCAATAAGATTTAATTTTAGCTTAGCATAAAAGTTAAAACTGTAGTTACTAGGGACGGTACTTCTTTATTTTTAATGTTTTTTTTTTAATATCTTTGGAAATAAATATTAAGAAACAAAATTGTTCGGTTCAGGATATTTTAATATAGATTTACTAACAATTTATTCAAATAAAATGTATAATTATCCTAGTTAATACTTATATTTCGATGAATTAGATTTTTGTCGGAGGTGAGTTTGTAAATTAATTACAGCCAAAGTATTACGTTTTGTAAAAATGTTTATGGTTTAAAGTCTTTTAAATATTGTGCTTTATATCTAGGGTTGCGATCACCTAAATTGCCATCGCCGATCAGGCACGATAAAATTCCCGGACATTAGGCCGAAATGTGGTTATTTCCCCGGACACGTCCTCTTAAACTATTAATATTACGATTTACCATGTATTGACATCGTTGGATTTACCTACGTCTCGCCAATTTTTGCTTTTCAAGAAGAATTTTTAAAATCTGATTACCTCAAAGTCCGTGCAAGAAACCGTGTGTATGCTTAACGTGTTTTTATATTTCGTTTATTGCTGCATGAGTCATGACTTTTTGTGGTCATGACTAAAAAGTTAATTTCTCTCAACAAAAGTGTCCGGATTTTATCCGGACACTTTTCAAAAACCCTGCCGGACGCTTCCCGGACGCCCTTTAAACTAGGACAAATCCGGGGAAATCCGGACGGATGGCAACCCTATTTATATCTCATATTTTTTATATTTCGTTATATAATTATTGGAACTAGGTAAACCGGGAGTCACGGAATCATAGAACTAGAATGTATTGACATCGTTGCACGGAATAACAAATTGGGGTTTATGCCCGCCTTAACCACTTATTTATTTTGCCTGTGAAAAAGATATGAGATATTATGTAGAGCCAAGGTTCTGAATCTACAGTCAGCACAGCTACCGTCGCGTCGTTTATATATTAATATGTTTCTGTAGTAACGAAACAGACGAGGGTTCCGTACCCAAAGGGTAAAAACGGGACCCTATTACTAAGATTTCGTTGTCTGTCCGTCTGTCTGTCTCCAGGCTGTACCTCAAGAACCGCTATAGCTAGACTTCTGAATTTTTTACAGATTGTGTATATCTGTTGCTGTTTTAACAACAAATACCAAAAACAAAATAAAATTAACATTTAAGGGGGGCTTCTATACAGCAAACGTGATTTTTTCGGCCTTTTTCGCTCTATATTAATAATGGCAAGAGGTAATATAGGCACTTGAATTTTTCACACATTCTTTTGTACTAAGTATGTGTTAATATTAAAATAAAATAAAAAATTAAGGGCTCCCATACAAAAAAACACAATTTTAGCCTATTTTGCTCTGTCGGTACGGAACCCTTCGTGCGCGAGTCCGACTCGCACTTGGCCGATTTTTTACTTATCTTAGTTCAAAATTGACCTAAAAAAAATTAAAACGTGGAATATATTGTAGTATTATTGTCGACTTATTGAATTGGCGTGTGTTTCAAATAAAAGTAATTTGTAATTTATTGCTGAATGTTTGCTTGAATTTTAATAAATTATGGCTTTACTTTGGAAGCTGATATCATGAGTATAATCATGGGCGTATATAAGAGGTGGGGGGTCCTGGGGGCCGGACCCCCCCCCCTCCCCAATACTATCTGCATCTTACTTATCCAATCGACAATATATTATGTACCGCACCGATTTTAATCGGCGAGGTAACTACATGTATTTTTTTTCTATTCACAGTATAATTATTATTATTATACTGTGGAGCGTATCCGTAGGCAGTGTAGGTACCGCAATGCGTTAGTAGTTCGTCGCAGGGGCGAGGGAAAATGTGCAGTTTACTTTTTTTATAAATATATTCAACATTCCGATATTCAAATTTTAAAAAATACTTTTGTTTTCCTAAACAGGTTACCTACTAGGTTGGTCCGATAAGTACTTAGCTTCACCGCCCAGTGGCGCCATTATCGCAAGACTATCGTGTAGTATGTTCTCGTAGACGGCTACTGTCAAAATTTCAGCCAAATCGGACTCTAATTTTATGACCGCGCGTGGAAGCCGGCGTGCCTGCAGATTTTAGAAAACCGGCCAAGTGCGAGTTGGACTCGCCCATGAAGGGTTCCGCAGCAGCAATAAGAATTATTTCTATGAAATTATAAGGTTTTTGATTTTGAATGAAAGTTAAATAAGGTTTATCATTTATGACGTATATAAAAAAAAAAAAACTACTGGCTAGATCTCGTTCAAACCAATTTTCGTTGGTAGTTTTTATAGTAATGTACATCATATATTTTTTTTAGAATTATCATGCCCCTACTTTAGAAGTTAGAGGGGGACACATATTTTGCCACTTTGGAAGAGTCTCTCTCGCAAACTATTCAAGTTAGAAAAAAATGATATTAGAAACCTCAATATGATTTTTGAAGACCAAGAAAGACTAGAATTTTTTTTTGTTTCAGTTGTATCTATGGGGACCCCTAAAATTTTTAATAATTTTTCCATTTTTGTATCAAAATCTTAATGCGGTTCACAGACTACATCTACTTATCAAGTTTCAATAGTATAGCTCTCATAGTTTCGGAGAAAAGTGGCTGTGACATACGGACGGACAGACAGACAGACAGACATGACGAATCTATAAGGGTTCCGTTTTTTGCCATTTTGGCTACGGAACCCTAAAAATGGACAAAGAGCAATATTGGTCGGTGACTCGGAAATCACGCAGCGAAATCGCTTGGATGCTGTGTACCGTGTACGGTGACTCTTCTCCTTCGACGGCGACGGTCAAAAATTGGTTTAACGAGTTTCAGCGTGGTCGCATGTCGGTTTTTGATTAGTCACGCCCAGGTACCCTGAAAACAGCCACTACGGAGGATAATGTGACAAAAATCCACGATCTCGTCTTGGCAGACCGCCGATTGAAGATACGCGAGATAGCTGAGACAGAGGGCATCTCAAAAGACCGCGTGGGTTATATCCTGTATGAAATTTTGGGCATGAGAAAGCTGTCGGCGCGATGAGTGCCGCGTTTGCTCACCCCGGACAACAAGCGCAACCGTGAGACCACTTTTGACGCTATTTTAGCACAATACGAAGAGATTCTGCGTCGTTTCGTGACCGTCGACGAAACATGTATCCACTGAAATACGCCAGAGACCAAGGAACAGTCAAAACAGTGGACTTAACTCGGCGAACGTGCTCCGAAGAAGGCGAAGAGTATCCTATGAGCCGGAAAGATGATGGCCACCGTTTTCTGGGATTCACACGGTGTGATCTACATCGACTACTTGGTGAAGGATAAAACGATCACAGGGATGTACTATGCCGAATTATTGCGCCGATTCGACACCGAATTCCAGAAAAAACGGCCCCCTTTGGTGAAGAAAAAAGTGCTCTTCCACCATGACAACGCACCGGCTCACACCTCCGCCCTCGCTACGGCCAAATTAGTTGAATTGGGCTACGAACTGCTGCCCCATCCACCGTATTCTCCAGATTTGGCCTCGTGCGACTTCTTTAACCGACTTCCAAAAAACGAGGAGGCTATATGTTCGGCTGTGGATATATTTTTTTTGTATGTTCAACGATTACTCCGCCGTTTGTGAACCGATTTTCGAAATTTTTGTTTTGTTGTACCAAATTGGAGTAAAACCTAATGGTTTTACTCCAATTTGGTACCATGTTCACAAAAGTGGTGACCTGATGATGGGATCCATGAGTAATCGAGGGAACTCCTTTGAAATTTATATGGAAACATATGGTGATTTTGGTTTTATGAGAAGCATCCTAAGCATATGCTACCAAAACGCAAGATTTTGCACCGAGGTATACTATGGTTCCGAAGCTAATAAGAGAACTCCGGATTCCTTATAGATACAAGTTTGGGAGTTTAGGCTCTGTTTCAAGAACTGAAAGCATATTTTGAAGTCGGTGCCAGTTCCAAAAGTTTTAAATATTCTGTCAGAGAACAGAAGATTCATCTGGTACCGACTTCAAAATGATGAAGATTGAGTACAGAAATAGTTGAGTTTTAGCCGAATTCGGAAAAAGGCACTATTAGATAGGAATAATTATTTAATACTTTTTAGTTCATATTATAAGGATGTTATTATGTTCCGTAGGGGAAGGGCCAACTTAACTAACGTACTTCTTGATTCTTTAATGACATACCTGATACCGTAATTTATCGCTTATCGCTTATCTATCTACATATATACATAACGGTTAACAATAATGAATGAATGTAAATTTATTACAGGACCATACCGTGGGTATCTATTTATTGTAAATCGATTCTGATACATACATTTTTGATATAAGTAATTTCTTTATTGTGTCTGCGGTTGTCATGTACACAGGGCCATGAAAAGTGTAAACAAACCGACGGATCGATAATTTCCACATTGCAACTAAAAGCTTTCCAGCTTTCTTCAAGTCAACACACCTGACGAGTGGCTACCTCGAAAAACAAAAGCAAAAACTTTCTCTTTCGTGTTTTGAAAATATTGACAGTTAATTTGGCGGGAAATGGAATAATTTTGCGTTTCGAAATACGAATGAATAGTGCGGTGATTTGGGAAGACAATTCGTCATTTAAACTGTGGAACAACGTGGCTTCCTGTATGGAGAAATGGTTCGGTGATAAAAAGCTGTGGTTGTTTGGCAACAACTTGCCTCTTCTACCCAGAAGGTAAACACAAAAGCAACTATTTGTATTTAGGCACCGCATACCCATCACGGTCTTGCTAGAGTTAAGAGTTTTGGCCCAAGTGTAACATTTATACTTTACAATAAACTTCATACAAACTATAGGTCTACCAGAATCTGATGGCAAAAAGTAAGAAAATGAATTGACTCTAGCAATACCGGGGTAATTGGAATAAAACATTTTGATCCTTTTTAGGGTTCCGCAGTCAAGAAGGAACCCTTATAGTTTCGGTCTGTCCGTCCGTCTGTCTGTCCGCAGTTTTGCTTAGAGACTATAGGATCTACAAAGCTGTAATTTGGCATGACTTCATAAAATATAAAAAAAAAATATTTTTTTATGGTACCTCCCCTACACATCAAGCGGGGTTGATTTTTTTTTCACGCCCACCCCATCGTATGGGGTGTCGTTGGATAGGTTTTTTAAAAATATTATGAGATCATAGATCATTTTCCGACTTAGGGATCCATTTGTGAAATATTAAGTTTTAAAGTGGAAAATATCGTTAGAGTCCAGTGTCCCCCCCTTCTACCAGCTAAACGGTTGCTTCTAGAAATGTGAAAAAATTCACGGGAGTTGGAAATACGCTGAATTTAAAAGGAAAACTATCACGGCTAAGAAGACTTCATAAGTTATTGAGTAATAGTCGATCAACTAAGTGCCGGCAGAAATGAAAACTTGGTTATTAACGTTGTGCATTATTTTTTCAACCCATTTTTTATGAAAATCGATTTAAAAAAAAATAATAAAAAAAACGATCGTTTTAATTAATTAATCTAAACCCTTACAATCGATTTAAAAAAAGCTGCTGTCAGACAGACTGTCAGACACTTCTCGCGACAGTTGTCTTGCAGGTGGAAACGCGGCCTTAATCAACGCATCTGCTAAAGAACTCATTTCCCCGACTGTACATTTCTGCTAAACAACTAATTTCCCCGACTGTACATTTCTGCTAAACAACTAATTTCCCCGAATGTACATTTCTGCTAAACAACTCATTTCCCCGCTGTACATTTCTGCTAAGCAACTCTTTTCCCCGACTGTACATTTCTGCTAAACAACTCATTTCCCTGACTGTACATTTCTGCTAAGCAACTCATTTCCCCGACTGTACATTTCTGCTAAGCAACTCATTTCCCCGACTGTACATTTCTGCTAAACAACTCATTTCCCCGCTGTACATTTCTGCTAAGCAACTCATTTCCCCGACTGTACATTTCTGCTAAACAACTAATTTCCCCGACTGTACATTTCTGCTAATCAACTCATTTCCCCGACTGTACATTTCTGCTTAGCACAATTTTCCCCGACTGTACATTTCTGCTAAACAACTCATTTCCCTGACTGTACATTTCTGCTAAGCAACTCATTTCCCCGACTGTACATTTCGTTCGAGTTCGAGTTCAAGTGCCGAACTTGAACTCGAAACAAAACACTACTCTCCAACCGTTTTACGCGTTTTGTATGGTTTTTCGATCAACACGAAAATCTGACGCGAGTTTCACAGTTTTTACCCATCCCACAAAAGTGCTCAACGCCGCTAAAGAAGTTTTCACTTCAAAAAATGTATTCGGCGAAGTATAAAGGAACTTTTCATTCAAATTTCTTTGAAAGTAACTGAGTTGATGTTGTTTCTAGTGTAAAACATGTAATTAATGTACATTCATTGACCATATAAAAATATTCAAAAACTAGCGGTAAGTAGGTACTACGGAACCCTATATTGCGCGTGGCCCGACACGCATTTGCCCGGTTTTTTCTTCTTATAGCGGCTGATTCTGTTAGTTAAACATGCAAATATAAAAATTTATCCAATGATCAAGGATATTTTTTGAAAACCTGCTGTCAAAAATTGCCATCAGATTCTGGTAGACCTATAGCTGTGATGGAGTAGGTAGAACATAGATGTAGACCTGCAGTCTTCCGTACTATTTTACCTTGGAACTCGAAGTTTCAGTGGAATGGTCCTAAAATTGCCGAAATTAAGGTGCTGCAGCCTGCAGCTGTATAAAACTCACATATTAAGTAGGTATATTGTGTGATATGGGAACTCTAAACGGACAGTCCGTTGATTAGGTATTACTGTTTGCTAAGTAATAATTACTATTTGAATTATGTATTAACCTGTTTTAGGTTTCAGGACTATAGAGCTTATTAGACTAATATAGTACCTGCTGATACAATATTAAATAAATGAAGTTGTTTAAATCTTAATTTTCAATCATTTCACTCATAAAAGATATAAAATATTTGTAACGCAAATGGATAGAGTATGGCAGAAAGGGGTGTAGATAATATTGCCGGAACATCTGATTTCATATTATGATATTAATCTTTTTTCAGTTGAATAAACTCTTTTTGCGTATGGTTAGATACTCGTACTTAAGGAGTAAACTCCAGTCGTGCGTCGGAGCTGACACACTTTTTTTATTGACTACTTTTGAGAAATAGGATAAACCTTCCTAAACCTTCTTCTTCTAAATAAACGTACAATTTTCAAGTTTCAACAAAAAACGAAATCGTAAGGCCGGCCTCACACAGTCGGAATGTCTCTCTGAATTCATAATCTGAATTCATATTATCAATTCAGAAAGTCCGGAATACCATACAATATCAGTACGCTCCACACACATTCAGATTTTTTCAGATTATGAATTTCTCAGATCGATCTGTAAGAATGATACTGTCGAGTGTTCTGAATGCCGGACCGGAATATTTAAGATTATGATTTCATAACGCGCGTATTCCCATACATTTTAATAGAGCGGCACACACATACTGAAATCAGATTATGAATTATTTCAGTTGACACTGCAAGCGGCTAAGCTCTGGACGTGTTGCGACCTTCTCATGTGCGTGTTTTTGTTTCTGATTTTATTTCCCAGCAAACATAGTAACTCATCAAATGATGCTACAGACATTCTGTAGTAATCTAAGAATCTGTCAGGATACTGTAGTAATTTTCTCGCCGTAAGGTGATACTGACTCTCCTTTATTCTTTTCATATTTAAAGGATGAATCCAGTATTTGCGTTTGTATTTCTTTTTTTTATTATGTAGAACCAAAAGCAATGCGATTAGTAATTCTTCTTCCATAAAGACGTTTACACGTGCCGGGAGTCACGAGACTACTGATCAATCTGAATTTTTAAGAAAGTGTGAGGCAAGGTGCCGAAATTCAGATTATGAATTTCCGATTATTAATTCAGAGAGACATTCCGGCTGTGTGCGGTCAGCCTAACATCGTACATGTAGAGATCAACTACGATAACATGGCGCGCCCCTCCAAATGACTGTTTCAATGTGTGTAGTTATGAAAGAGTTTGTATGTAGTAAGTATTCAACCAATCACTGTACACGTAATATTTCAGTTAATGTCACTTATTACCAATATTTGTTGGTCAACTAATCATAACTAGCCTACTGCGCAAGACAACGCACTTCAAGTCGTTTTGACAACGCACTTCAAGTCGTTTTGACAACGCACTTCAAACGTTTTGAATTTTGGAGGGGCGCGCCAAGTTATCGTAGTTGATCTCTACGAATGTATTCGTCGATATTTTGTCAATATTTTCGTTATCTTCTCTTTGACACACTTTTTATATTTTTTATTCCGAACTTCACTTCTGCAGAACAACTTCTGTCAACAAAGCAACATTGTTGAGGAACATTTATGTAAATTATTTTAAATCCGCTTATTTGTTAGGGGATTATGTGCTAAAAACTGAAACGAACACAGCAACTTGGCTGTTATGTCGCTTACTCATAAAGGCGAAATTACTGAAAAATCCTTAGCCGATGGAGAAATCGATACGACGTTAATATCTCCGTACATGGTTTCTGCAAGGTGTTTTAATTGTATTAAAATATAAATATACTTAGCGTAGGTTGATATTTACTAGTCTTTCATGTCGGCGTTTAGTTGTGTTGTGTGGTATCGTTTAGGTGAAATGCTAATAAATCATTATGTGCAATTATCTGTGAGTACCGAGTAATGAATTAATTACAAAAGCAATATTAATTGCTTTCGCGTCTTGAACGACCGTATACTAAAACGCTACTCAAAATAAAGGTCCCTTTAACGAAGCCCTTTAAACAATCAATATAGTCGGTCAAAGGACATATCCCTGAAGAAACATGTGGCATGTGATGAACATACAATCCTTTGATCGGAGATGCCAAGAATTGCTATTGTATTTATTCTATTGTTGTCGCGATCACCGGTGCTCGTACGGGGCTTGGCTTCTTAAGTTCAAAGATTTAAGTAGCGTTTTAGTATTCGGCCGTTGGTAGACCGTGTGCGAATTGTTTAAGATCGCGCGCCAGCAGCCGCGCGATGGAGAGGTACGAGAAGTTGGCGAAACTGGGCGAAGGCTCGTACGGCCTCGTGTACAAGTGCCGGAATAGGGACACGGGCGAGATCGTCGCGATAAAGAAGTTCGTGGAGAACGAGGATGATCCTCTCATCCGGAAGATTGCTCTGCGGGAGATACGGATGCTGAAGGTAATTATTGTGAGAGTAAGAGGCAAGCAGATCACATGATGGAAAGCGGCTACCGTCGTCCACAACACCCGAATAAGCTTCGGATAAAGAGTACTGAAAATGATGAGGATATGACTTCCCTTTTATGTCTCTACACTCTGCTGGCTTTAATCTTTTTTTGGCTGTAATCTGATTGTTTTATTTTTTAAGCAGTTAGTCTTGAGGCACCTTGGGCAGGCTTGGCCGGCTTTGAGGCTAGGGCACCTTGTGCTTGGTGTTCGCGTGTAAAAATGTACCTATTCACATCGTGCGCTGTTGCTTTGCGCCCCAATACAAATTCTTTGTCGTAGCTTGAAAGCCATATTACGTAAACGCACGTTCTCGTCCACGTTCATAATATATTTAAATTTTCAACATGTCACGCTTTGGGGAAGAAAATTGAAAATGAAAGTACGGAGTAGTAAGGTCTTGGCATCAACTGCATAGAGGGTTAAGCTCAAGCTCGCCCTGAAGTCAACTATTTTTCTAGACTTTCACATTTAAACCATCTTTTTCTAGACTTGTTGATGCCATTGCAACTCTGTTGTGCCAAAATTCGTACATATTCTCGGGACTCAAAGTATCTCCTTACCAAATTCATCAAAATCGGTTTAGCGATTTAAGTGGGAAGAGGTAACAGACAGACAGACACGCTTTCGCATTTAAAAGTATGGGATATGCTCAAGAGTCAAGTGCTTCTTAAGTTCTTACAGATGAACGGCACTTGTCGACGGCAGCCGTTGACAGTTGACGGCTCTGTAATCGCTCTATAGTTATAATTAATCTTTGTTTTAGAATTTAAAGCATCCGAACCTAGTGAACCTGATAGAGGTGTTCCGGAGGAAGCGCAAGCTGCACCTGGTGTTCGAGTACTGTGACCACACGGTGCTACACGAGCTGGAGAAATACCCTTCTGTAAGTATAAACACTTGCTGCTTTTATATATCTAAATGGGCCGGATTTATATCTTTTATGAGTATGGGCCACTTTATTGTTGCAGCCTCTATGTACGAACTCTGCCGCCATCCTAGGACTAGGACGCCATAGGGCGCTGCCGCCTATAGGCCATAACCTAAGGGCCGCAACACATTGGAATGTTAAGGGCGAGGCGAGCACTTTCAGTGTCATATGATTTCAAACTTTATCTTTATTATTGTAATACATAGTATCGCTTGAGAAATCGCGGCCGCCGGCGGCCGCCAGCAGTAACGAGCGGCCACGAGCGGCCACGAGCGGCCACGGGCGGCCGTAGACTTCTCAAGCGATGCAATACATAATTACAGTAATGAAGATAAAGTTTGAAATCATATGACACTGAAAGTGCTCGCCTCGCCGCTGCCATTCCGGTGTAGTGCGGCCCTAAGCCTATACAGTATACTGCCTATACATAAATCCAGAGCTGATCTAAGTCTAGATGCCGCCCGCAACTCCATTGCGCCAAAATTAGGAACCGTACATTTTCCTGGGATAAAAAGTATCCTATGTCCTTTGCGGGACTCAAAGTATACCAAATTTCAGCAAAATCGGTTCGGCGGTTTGGGCGGGAAGATACCTCTTCAGACAGACAGACAGACACACTTTCTCAATTATTATAATATTATAGTATGGAAGTATGGATACTAGACGTTCAGCGCGGCTCCGCCCGCATAAATGAGAGATTTCACAGGAACCGTACATTTTCCCGCAATAAAAATAGCCTATATCCCTCCACGTGGACTATATCTGTGCCAATTGTCATAAAAATTGCTCTAGTAGTTCGTTAGATAAGCACTTTCGAGTAGTTTTCCCCGCTTTTCCACTTTTTTCTCTGTTTTTTCGCTCCTATTAGTCGCAGCGTGATGTAATGTAAGTAACTATAAGCGTGATGTTTAAATATGTGCCTTCCTATCGATAAATATGCTATCCAACACAAAAAAAAAAACAATTTGAACCAGTAGTTCCTGAGATTAGCGCGTTTAAAGAAACAAACTAACAAATTATTCAGTTTTATGATATAACTAGCTGTTGCCCGCGACTTCGTCCGTGTGGACTTCAGTTTATAGCGCGGGGTGTCAACAAAATTGGTGTCAAAATTAAACGGCCCATTCACTATCCTGCATTGCAGTCCTGCTGCAGTCCGCCGTGCAGGCCTGCAGTCCTGGTGCAGTACGCCGGCTTATGCAGGATAGTGAATGGTGATGCAGGCCTGCACGGCGGACTGCAGCAGGACTGCAATGCAGGATAGTGTATGGGCCCTTTTAAAAGCTTTTTAAAACCCTGGTACCCCTTAAATCAAAATACCCAAAAACAGCTGTGCAGTGTGCACATAATATTTCATTTTTTCAAATTAAACTTTATTTATACCAAAAAAGCTTATTTAGCCTCCCATTACACAACTAGCTTTACCCATAAACTATTTATCATTGGTAGGTTTAAGGTTACGTCACTGCATCTACATAGATAAAGTACTGAGTACCTAGTGAGTTATTTAATGACGTGTATAACAATCGAAATAATCAAAAACCCGATTCAACATGGTACCACGTCTTATAGAAAGACTTATGAGCAAGCGATAGCGCGATGTAGGAGACGCACGGCGCCATCTATTATGAATTTTTTGAAGTAACTTAATTTGAACAAATTTACGCATTTTCACCCTCTTACAACCCCTTTTTCTCAGGCTTTAGACTATCTGTGTACAAAATTTCATTACAATCGGTTCAGTAGTTTTGGTGTGAAAGCGAGACAGACAGACAGACAGAGATACTTTCGCATTTATAATATTAGTATAGATTACTATAAGTATATAGATGGGGTACGTAATAATATTATGATATTAACGGTAGCCGGTAGGCAGAGCAGCCGTAGCAATGTAGGTAATTTTAAAAATTGTATCTGACCTGACCTAACCTAACCTAGATATAAACCATTACTTAGCCTACTTGTGGACAGCTCTAGGCTCTATCAGTAGAAATATACCGCTATACCAAAGGCCTACAGCCTAACTTTATATTTTCACACTTAACAAGCTTACAAGTTAAAATGATCACAAGTTTAACGATGACCTTAAAACGTTGATGATACTTGGCATGGATGCAGAGCAGCTAAAAATGACAGCAATAGTTTTCATTCGTAGTTTATAACGTGTTCTTACTATCATTTTGCCACCTGCAAAATGATAGTAAGAACACGTTATAAACTACGAATAACAAAACTAGTTTTATACCTATAATATAACTTATGGAAGTGCGTTAGTTCGAAATTTGAATATTATGTAGAGTCTGAAAAATCACAAAGTAACTAACAAAGAAAATGTCAACTAGTGGGTTACATTATATACAATGGCAATTTACGCTAAATGCAGCTTATTGTTTTCAAGTAGCACTAAGAGTGGTTTTACATTTAAACAGGAGTTTACGACATAATGCACACACGTGCGGAACGGTTTACCAAATCAAATGTAACGCTAAGGACTAGTGCAGACTGGACAAAAACCGAGGCGAGGTTAATTCGTATAAAATATCAAAAAAATTATGAGATTTTGTGACTTGGTCTAAGATTATTTGGCCCTACATAAGCTATATCATCAACTATACCTAGTGATTTTAGTAAAGTACGATGGTAACCTAGATATTAAAGCCCTAACAAAACCTCCGAAAAGCCAGACGTGTAATAACTTATACTAACCTATCTAAAGTTGGTAAAATTATCGAAGGCAACCAAGCAACCAAGAACCCAATCATGGGCGTATATAAGGGGGAGAGGGGTCCTGGGGGTCCGGACCCCGCCATGACTATCCATCTTACTTGTCCAATTGACAATAATATAATCGCCTCGCCGATTAATATCGGTGCGGTACATGTATCTTGAAAAATATTTTTGATTTCCTAAACACGTTGCCTATTAGCTGCTGCGGAACACTTCATGAGCGATTACAATACATCAGGTCGCCCGTGAACCCAATACATCAGGTCATCAGACTGTAGGTTCCCTTACTAGACGTGAACCATTGCAAATTCGCAGCACCGTGAAACACATCACGTGTGTAAAAACCAGTTCCACATTGAGGTCTTTAAGTCATTAACTATTATTAGTGTTATTGCATACTATAATTAATTATTAAACCAGACAATGCTGGTATGCTGATTTATTGTGTTGTTAATTTGTTATTTCATTTGCTCACAATTAGGAGTTAATATGCTCGGTTGCTGGTGAAGGCGTCATGCTGATGCCATTCTGCAATCGTCTAATATAAATAAATAAATAAATAAATAAATATAAAAAAAGCCTTTTATTTATTACAAACTACAAAAAGTAACATAAAAAGGAAAGTAAAATAATTAAGTAAGAACCCCTCATTCGAAGGTGAAGGCCTCCTCCAGAGTTTGCCAAGTGTCTCTATCATGAGCTTTTCTGAGCCATTGTTTTCCGGCCACTTGTGCAACGTCGTCTGACCAACGTGTTGCTGGTCGACCTCTTTTTCTGGTACCTGGTGGTCCGCTCCATCTGCCGTCTGTCAGTCTAGCCACGTGACCCGCCCAACGCCATTTGAATTTTTTACAGAAGGTCAGAGCGTCGGTTAATTTTGTTCTCTGTCTTATAATTCTATGGGGGATCTTCTTTATTTTTTTTTACTTTGAGTATGCTTCGTTCCATACTTCTTTGGCATGTTTTTATTTTTGACTTTATGCGGTAAGTAAATGGCCATGTTTGACTAGCGTATGTTAGTGAAGGGAGAATGCACGAGTCCATTATTTTTTGTTTAATTTCTATCGGCATGTCGCTCTTTAATATTTCTTTCAAGCTCCAAAATTTCTTCCAGGCTATTGTACTTCTTCTCTCAACTTCTTGTTCATTTCTTTCTTTGTGAAAAGAGATAAGCTTTCCCAGATATACATAGGAATCGACATAGTCCAGCGCTTCGTTTCGAATGTATATTGGCTTTACTACCAATACCAATACTTACCTTGAAAACAAGAACAGAATATTATAAGGTATAAGGAACGAAGGTATAGGGAACACCAACTCTAGCTGCTTCTAGCCGCTTCAAGGTTCTATCACTCTATATAGTCTATAATAGAGGTAAAGTAGAAGTATGATTATTATTGATTACTTTAAGGGTAAGCTGTATGTTAAGGGTTTGGAGCAGCCAAACTGAAGAAGTATCTTAGTCTGTAATGACCGATGCAGATGGAGAGAATATATTGTAGTAAAAAACTAAAAATACACGGCACACTACCTATTGGCTATTGCCGTTTCTGACAACGACTCAGCTCAACAATGTTATAACTTAGATATCTATACTTAGTGGAAAATCGACGCCTTTTCTGAAAAATACAATAAGTACTATAGTAAACACACATAAGCTTAGTACATTCTCCACTTTTGGAAGTCGAAGTTAAGAATGTTTTAAAAGAACAATATTTTCAAGGCTATTTTTATCTCCCTCCCATCAGCTGGAGGTCACTTTTACGATCTAAAATCAGTTGTTCGACTTAAATTGCCTCCTTAGACATTGAACTGTGACCTTTGTGTGAAAGTTTCATGTTGGAACAGCCTAGAAACTTTTAATTGGCTCATGAACGAATTACCAACGAAACTGTAAATCATCATCAGCCCGCGGCGCGATCAGACGTGCGCGTTTTCTGCTGTAGCGTTTGGGAAAACACGGGAGCTGAACACGCGCGCGCAGAAAACTCGTACATCTGCTGCCTGATTCACGATCGTCGGAAAGTTTTCACGTGAAAAGATCTCATATTCTGTCAGTATTACAGCGATTCACAAACTTTCCGCCGCGGGAATGAATCCGAAACCAAAGAGAATAATTGACACTAGTTTTTTTTTTTGACAATAAGTGCTACGGCATATATAGCTACTCATTAAAAAAATACAAAACACTACTTACATTCGTGAAATCCAGTTAAAAAAACTTCGAAAAAAGTACACGTTATAGCAACACACACTAAATAACGCACAATAGCCGAAAAGATACTAATCGCCCATATCTATCGCCCATATCGTCTATATTGTAGTATTTTTCATTCAGAATGTAGCCAATATATCAAGGATCGTACGTCTAATGAAACTTCTTTATTCTCAGTATATAATTATACTGTATTATCTATGTTCTTTATTCCGTCAAGCCCCATAAGGACACAGGTGACCGCGACAACAATAGTATACAATAGCATTTCCAAGAATCCCCGATGGAAGGATTATACAAAAGTAGTCTGTAAGTCAGCGAAATATGTTACATAATTGAATAAAAGAGCGCGGTAACCGGCTGCCGCTTGGGGCTTGAGTCTTAAGTGAATGGCGTACCGCGCAGTACAAAGTACAAATAGCGCGGCTGCCGACTGCCGCTTGGGGCTTGAGTGGAATTAAAACAAAAAATATTGTTTATGTGCCGACTGCCGAGTGACAATGACAATTTGTCAAATCTGTAAATCGTGTGTTTTGAGTTCCGATAAATCACAGAGTACTTTAATAAATTAATAAATCGGTAAATCTTGTTGTATGAGAATACCTTTATGTGTAAAACAAACTTATTAATTTACTTTAAATTTTATATAAGTTTCTTTTGCTTTAAATTTGTCTTTCATTATAATGATATTATATACTTAAATAACTATTTAAAATTATTGTAAAAGCACAATAATGGTTTAACATAATAAGTACATAAGTATTAATCCTTCAAGCCCAATAAGACACCGGTGACCGCGACAACAATTGAATACAATATCATTTCCAAGAATCCCCGATTGAAGGATTAATACAAAATTTAAAAATTATCATACTTATTTCTAAATCTTTAAGTACCGAATATTAATACATTTACTTACCTACTGCGTTTATGAATAAAAATATTTATTGTTCAATGAACACTTCCTAAAGATTTAACACATAATTATTACAGTACGACATTTATTTAATATTTTAAACAAGACACGACTAACTAAGTATTAATAATTGCTTTGTTTTATTCTTATCATTAAATAATTTCATCTAACAATATCCGCCATGACACGGTTCTCGAAGTGAAAAGATTTCACGAGTCTCGGAGGTGGCGGGAACATTCCGCGAAAACGACTCCAATCCTCGGATAATTTCCCGCCGTCGGATGTCAAACTCCCATCCGCGGTGAGATCTTTTCGAATCCGTGGCGGAAACTATTTCACTCATACAAAAGAAATGTCACTACTGTCAAAATGACAGCAAAATCGGAAAGTATTCACTTGTCATTTGCTTGAAAGTGAAATAGTTTCCGCCAGCGGGAAGATTCCACGCGGAATCGCTTAGTGCATCACCCCGCTGAACGCGCTTTGATTCATGGATTTTAAGCAGAACTTTATCTAGTAAAGAAAAATGTTTGTTTGATTGATCCCCTACCAACAGCACGGTTTCCTTAGACATCGCTCGACGACTACTAATCTAGCCTGTTTCACTTCTTTTATTTTAGAGAATATGGAACGCGGTGGGCAAATAGATGTTATCTATACAGACTTCGAAAAAGCGTTCGACCGGGTAGACCACCTCATTCTTCTACAAAAGCTCCAGGAGCTAGGAATTCACGGGGACTTACTTCGTTGGATGGAATCTTACCTATCGAATCGTTCCCAGGCTGTCGTAATGGGTGGTTATTGCTCAGACTATATCGAGATACCCACTGGAGTTCCACAGGGCTCACACCTGGGACCTTACTTTACAACGCCTATTTGTATGATATCGGTTCGTGCCTTCAACATATTTTGTACTATCTCATGTATGCGGATGACAAAAAAATCTTTTGCAAGATTAATTCTATCCAGGACTGTTTACAGCTCCAAGCAGGCCTAGACAACTTGTTTAATTATTATTTATTATACTCGCAACAATATCACTGTTAATTCCACTAAATTCGAATGTATTACATTCACTCGAAAACCAAAGCCCATTACCCATAATTATTACATGAATGGTGTATTAATTCAAAGAAAACGTATCGTTAAGGACCTCGGTGTACACCTAGACAATAAAATGACTTTTTCGGACCATGTTGAAAACGTAATTTGTAAAGCTTACAAGAATTTGGGCTTTGTTCTTCGGACATGTAAGTCATTCTTAAGCGTACGTGAGGAGCGTATTGGAGTACAATAGTCTGATATGGTCCCCTCATTACATTATATATAAAAGTCGCCTTGAACGCATTTAGAAAAAAATTATAAATTACCTGACTTACCGCTGTGGTAAAAGATTTGATTCCTATGACGAGAACTGCGCTGAGTTCGATCTCTTGTCCCTAGAGCAGAGACGTACTGTTTTGGACTTATGTTTACTGTACGATATCGCTAACAGTAAAATAGATTGCCCTGACCTCGTGTCACAACTTACCTTCCGAACGCCCAAATTCCGCACGATGATGTTTTTGCATGATGAATGTTATGTACCTACTCCTTGTAGACGACACTGTCTCCTTTCAGTTATAATAAATATAGAGACTGAGAAAAGTTGACCGTGCCAATACTCTACAAAAAAAAAAAAAATGTTAACATAACACAATCAAAAATAATTTAACAATTTATTAACCAACAGGTTCTTAATTTTAAATATAAACAACTTTATAATAAAATTATTAATAACCCAACTGTTTTAAGCTTAATGAGTTTTGGAAGAAAAAACTGTAGGTCTATAATTAGATATGAAACCTGTTAGAGGTTACTAAATTTAAATTTTTCCTGCTAAGATTGCGTCTCGTTATCAATTTAATTTTTTTTGGTCCATATAGATAGGTACCTACTGGCTACTGCAAAGTGCAAAGAAACCGTGGTGCTCTATCTGTGGTAGAGTAAGAATTATAAAGCTGTTAGTTGGAACTTGAAACCTACAACTTATAGAGCTAGTGCTATAAACCTAATTTGGTCAGCATCCTTCTAAGAATCTAGATAATCTAATCTTAATCTTAGTCGTGCCCGAAACTGACTAAGATAATAATAAAAACATATTTTTAGTCATTTTAAGAAAACAACAAAATAAAAGACGGCGATATTCTTTTAAGGCTATGTTGAGAGACCTAGTAAAAATACGCAATTTTTGGGCATATCACATCAAGGATCGCGTTTTCGTGTGTTATTAAAAAGTAGGGCAACCATTTTAATATAATATTTCTTTTGCAACATGACAACTATAGTGGCCGTGCAGTGGCATTGGTCGTTTGTCACGGACACATTTTGTAATACTCGCTTTTATTTTGAGCAATAGTACATTACGCACTTAGGGCAGGAAAATAAGAAATGTCTCAGATCACATGTAATTGTCGGCCGAGGCGAAGCCGAGGTCAACTAACATGTGATCCGAGGCTTTCTTATTTACTGCCCATGGTGCGTATACTATTTTTCTCATCGACGGAGGCGGAAAACGGCAACATCGGTAAGCGCAGCGGGAAGAAATTTGACGTTTTCCGCCCGGAGGTGAGAAAAAATAATATCACTTTAATATATTATATCTTATGGAGCGAATAATCCACGTCTTTTTAAGTCGAAATCCGTGTGTATAAAGTTTAATGACAACTCATATTATCTGTTATCATCTCGTAAGTTCGATTCCCGCGGTGAAAAAAAATCGTTGTATGCGAGTTTGGTTTGGAGAAGGCAGGCAGCATCCTCAATGTTGCTATTTTTTGGAAGTTGGTTAAAAAGCAGAATATCAATTAGCATCTTTTGGCAATAAAACAAAAAAGTCTAGACTCTAGGGTCTAGATATTGGGTATAATCGCAGTATGAAATATGTTCGACCTCCTGAAAGTTGCGCAAGGAAATATTTCCTCTGTTATGCCATATCGTACAAGTGCAAGGCGATTTCAACTCGTAAAACTTATCGGAAACTGTGCAAACTATAAAATTTACGGTATCAAGTACGAGTGCATAGAAACGAGATTATTAGCTTGTTATTAACTAAATCAGTTTTTATAATATTACACGTCATGCGCTCTACTAAAATAAAGTAATAAAATATTTTAGAACCAGAAAAATATTATGATTTATAATATAATATCTATGGACGCTTCACACCACGTCAGTCTGTCCCCGTGCTAAGTACCTAAAGGACTTGTGTTACAGGTACCAGACAACGGAAATATATTTAATACTTTTATACTATACATATATTTAAGATTTTTATTATATCATACACATATTTAATACACATCCAGACCCGGGAACATTGAAAACTTTTTGTTCCGTCGGCGGGATTCGATCCCGCGACCCCCGGCTTGAGCTACCAACGCGCTCACCACTGAGCCACAAAGGTCGTCGTCGTCGATGATTTATTCTTAATGGCTGAATTAATTATTAATCATCTAAGTGAAAAGTTTGTAAAGCGAACCTCTTTATGGCTTCTTTACCGAGAGCGTTTTTCCAGGGCTGTCCGGAGCTGCTGTCGAAGCAGATAATATGGCAGACGCTGCAGGGCGTGGCGTACTGCCACCGCCACAACTGCATCCACCGCGACGTCAAGCCTGAGAACATCTTGCTGACCGGCGACGGCGTCGTCAAGCTCTGCGACTTCGGCTTCGCGAGAATGATCAGTGTGTATCTAATTAAGGCTTCGGGTGACAAGACTTCCTGAAGTCTTCTCTCCCAAGGCAGAGTATGGCTTCATATATCCATAAGTCAGGACAAAGACCTTTTTTTTGTGTTTTTAAGTAACCGCAGCTCTACCCACTAAAACCCGACCATGTTCCTTTCTGCGCCGCTACTGACAGATCCACGGGAAATGTGGGGCCACCGCAGTTCTATCAGCGGGCGTCTGCCTGGTCGTCGGCGGCAGACAAGTCTGAGTGAGAGTGCTCGGACACCCCCCAGGCCGAACAGAGACCCTACTAGGGCTTGTCTAGGCCATTCCTCTGTATATTTTACGTCGCGATGCACTGGAACACATAGCGCATCGCGACCCGCTCGGGGGCTCTGTGCACTGGACATCGGCGTCCCCACACCGATGCCCCGAGCTCCCAGGCTATGGGGAACGTTTCGGTCGTCATGGTTGACTCTACGTCGCCTTGGCCGTCTGCGTCTTCGGGGGTCGAGCGCCTCCCGCTAGGACAAAGTATACCTACAGGGTGCAACAAAACTAAGTGCTGGAAAACTTTTTTTTGTGATTTGTATGGGCAAGCAGCCCAGCGTCACGAGTTTGCCTATACAATAGTTTAAAAATGTTACTCTTTCAACGCTGCTACTTTCACGGTGCACTCTATACAGGGGACACGTCATGCACATCCTAAAGTATTATCACTTAGTTTTGTTATACCCTGTATATGTACACTAGAATATGTTCCGCGCGGCTTCGCCCGCATCATTTAGGAATTTCACAGAACCGTACATTTTTCCGCAAAAAATAGCCTATGTCCCTTCACGTGGTCTATTCTTCATGTGTGTCAAATAACATAAAAATTGATCCAGTACTTCTTAAAATAATAAGAAATCCTTCTTCCTACTAATATTATAAAGGCGAAAGTTTGTGAGGATGTATGTATGGATGTTTGTTACTCTTTCGCGCAAAAACTACTGAACGGATTTTAATGAAACTTTACAATAATATAGCTTATACATCAGAATAACACATTTAACCGACTTTCAAAATGCTACAATTTCAACCGACTTTCAAAATGGAGGAGATGTTATGTTGTTTATTTATGTTTAACGATTACTCCGCCGTTTGAGAACCGATTTTCAAAATTTTTCTTTTGGTGTATAGGGTATTATCCCAATTTAGTACCACGTTCACAAAAGTGGTGACCTGATGAAAGGATCCATTAGTAATCGAGGGAACTCCTCAAAATTTATATGGAAACATGTGGTGACTTCAGTTTCGTGACTTTCGTGAGAAGTATTCGAAGCATATACTACCAACAAATAACAAATTCGGTGCAAAATCGCAACGAAGTATATCATGGTTCAGAAGATGCTGAGGGAACTCCTGGCTCTTTATAGATACGAGTTTGGGAGTTTCGGTATTGTTTTAAGAACTAAAAGCAGATGCTACTATGCAAATTACATTTATCATCATTATCATCATCACTACCATGTTATACCATGCATCGTCCCATGATTATGACCCTATTATTGGTACGTTTCATAGTATTTTAGATCGAGACTCGAGTTTGTCGAGCGATTAAAAAATCTATACTAATATTATAAACCTGAAGAGTTTGTTTGTTTGTTCGCTCGAACGCGCTAATCTCAGGAACTACTGGTCCGATTTAAAAAAATCAGTGTTAGATAGCTCATTTATCGAGGAAGGCTATATATTATCACTCTAAGACTAATAAGACCGAAGAAACAGAGGAAAATGTGGAAAAAACCGGGAAAATTGTTAGAAAGGGTCTCTACGCGGACGAACTACTGAAGCATTTTTCATATTATTTGTCACAGATAATATAGAGAAGACCACGTGAAGGGACATTTAAGCTTTTTTTTTGCAAGAAAATGTACGGTTTTCGTAAAATTTATAATTTACGCAGGCGAAGCCGCGCGGGACATCTAGTCTAGTCTAGTCTAGTAACATTATAAAGGCGAAAGTTTTTGAGGATGTATGTATGGATGTTTGTTACTCTTTCACGCAAAAACTACTGAACGGATTTTAATGAAACTTTACAATAACATAGCTTATACATCAGAATAACACATAGGCTATAATTTTAACCGACTTTCAAAATGGAGGAGGTGTTATGTTCGTTTATTTATGTTTAACGATTACTCCGCCATTTGTGAACCGATTTTGAATTTTTTTCTTTTGGTGTATAGGGTATCATCCCAATTTAGTACCACGTTCACAAAAATGGTGACCTGATAAAGGGATCCATTAGTAATCAAGGGAACTCCTCAAAATTTATATGGAAACATGTGGTGACTTCGGTTTCGTGAGAAGTATTCGAAGCATAATAATATGCATAATGCTACCAACAAGTAATATTTTGCACCGAAGTATATCATGGTTCAGAAGGTACTGAGGGAACTCCTGACTCTTTATAGACATAAGTTTGGGAGTTTCGGATTATTGGTACGGTCGTGGTACGGTCATAGTCTTTTAGATCGAGACTCAAGTTTGTCAAGCGATTTAAAAAAAATCTATACTAATATTATAAACCTGAAGAGTTTGTTTCTTTTTTCGCTCGAACACGCTAATCTCAGGAACTACTGGAACTGGTTTCATATAATTTCTCGTTTTTTTCCCACATGTTCCTCTATATCTTCACTCCTGTTTGTCGTAGCGTGATAAAATATAGCCTATAGCCTTCCTCGACAAATGGGCTATCTAACACTGAAAGACTTTTTAAAATCGGACCGTTCCTGAGATTAGCGCGTTCAAACAAACAAACAAACAAATTGTTCAGTTCTTACAATTTACAATAATATATAATATTGTTATTATAGAATATAGATATATGACTGTACAGACTAAATTTAATCCACACTTATGCCTTGATCACAATTAGGTACCGAGTAAAGTGATGAGACAGTGTCCTCAGCCAATTTAATTGGCTGAGAGCAATATGTCTCGCCATTTTACTCGGTACGTGTAATCAAGCCATATTTGATATTATACGTCTTACAACTTATACAGAAGCCTCACCTGTAGTCTGCTCTTTTAAAGCATATTAATTTATTCTGTGTAGGCCCTCAACATAATTATATACGCAGTGTCACTCTAAATAATTTACCCATGGAGCTAATATAGCTCCATGAATTTACCTATGAAAATGGGTTAGGTATGTTTAGCAAAAGATTGCACCTTTTATCTTCATGTGAAATACATTCGAAATTTTCCCATATTCGCTGTGTAGTGTGCATGTTTAGTAAAACTGTTGGGCAAGTTACTTTGCAATAATATCACCTTGAATTTATTGAAACAGTTAAAAGTTTGTATTGGAACAGGCAGAACTTACGTTTTGAATAACAAAATCACAAGTAATGAAAATACTAATATGTAGCCTCTTAGAATCAAATCATTATCGATCAAACGTCCTATATTATTATCCTACCCTTATCATTATCCATTATCCCTTATCCATCCATCGTTTACAGGTGGCAGCCGTGCGTCCGTATACTCAGTCCACACCATGATTCCCTTTGGAAAAGACGTCAGGAGACTACCCAGTAATTATATTTCGAACTAACATCTTGTATTTGACGTACATCTTTAAAATGATAGTACTTAAATATAATGGACTGAAAAAATATGGATTTAACAAATTCTTCCCGACCAACTTTACCCCAAAATACCCCAAAATTCTTAAAGCTAAGCCAGCTAATACAGGCGCGAAAATCTGATTATTATGTGCATATTTCAGAGCAAACGTATCGCACTTAAAAGGTTGATGGTCGATAACCGTAACAAATGGTTACATTTGGGTTAGGTCTATCGCGATGGCCTCATTGCATTCCGAGAGACCGACAAACACAAAGCCTTATATTTTTTAGACTTTAATATTTTACAGGCTATTACAATTAACTATTCAGCAGGTTTCCAACAATATCATAATTATCTAAATTGAATACGTCGTGCGCTAAGTAATTAAAATGTAGAGCCTTTTTTATGAAGATCATCATCAAGTCATAGCCTTGGTGACTGGTGAGGTTTCCGGCCATAACTCCGATTGTTGTTGATTATAATTGTCTAGATGACGCCCGCAACTCCGTTGCGCCAAAATTCGTTTATCGCGCGGGAACCGTACATTTTTCCGGAATAAAAAGTATCCTATATCCTTCCTCGGGACTCAAAGTATCTCCATATCAAATTTCAGCAGAATCGGTTCAGCGGTTTGGGCGTGAAGAGGAAACAGACAGACAGACAGACAGACACACTTTCGCATTTATAATATTACTAGATGACGCCCGCAACTCCGTTGCGCCAAAACTCGTTTATCGCGCGGGAGCCGTACATTTTTTCGGGACAAACAGTATATCCTATGTCCTTTCCCGGGACTCAAAGTATCTTCATATCGGTTAAGCGGTTTGAGCGTGAATAGGTAATAGACAGACACACAGACAGACAGACGGACAGACAGACAGACACACTTTCGCATTTATAATATTAGTATGGAAGTATGGATATATTGTATATTAGTATGGATTAGGATGGAAGTATGGATTTATTTTTAATCAGTTTCGAATAGCATAATAACTACATATTATGTTATATGTAACAAAATTAATGTAGCTCTACCTAAAAGCGCAAGCAGGCTCGATCAGGTTTCGAAGTGAAAACTTCTACAGCGGCGCGAGCGTCGTGCACATCTAAAATCTCCCTAGTCCTATCCTAGTTATATCTTTCTCTCCCTCTTCTGCCAGCACTCCCGGATAGCAACCCCTTATTTTTGTTTATTGTATCATAATAATTATCAACGTACGATGCTCGATGCTTGGCCGTGACCCCGTTGCGTCGCGTGGGTCTAACTAAATGTCACGAACCTCAGCGCACGCGGGCCGGCAGACGCTAATTTTAGAACACGATACCATTTGTGCAGTAATTCTCATTACAGACAGACGACAGACGTATAATTTGTGTACTTAGTTGTACCCTGAACAAAGTTATGTCAGGCTAATTTGTCTCTAATTTTTATTCAAATAGGGCATAAGCTGTAGATAAGCTTCACCTTAATATTGGCTAAGTTCCAGAAATGTAGAACCGTGGACTACTGTAGAACACTAGAGCTTATTTTGAAGTCTGCGCTATTTCCATATTTATAATGTCTTCCACCGTGCGTTTTTCGCGTAACTTTCTGCCGCGCACTCGGACCTATAGGCTATACGACCTGCAAACCTTCAAGAAGAGAGCGTATTCCCTCTTAAAAGGCCGGCAACGCACCTGCAGCTCTTATGATGTTGCAAGTGTCCATGGGCGACGGTAGTTGCTTTCCATCAGATGACCCGTTTGCTCGTTTGCCGCCTTATTCCGCAAGTGTCCATGGGCGACGGTAGTTGCTTTCCATCAGATGACCCGTTTGCTCGTTTGCCGCCTTATTTTGTAAAAAATATGTCAATATTACATATATGTATTTATAAAGTCATATTTCACCACAAACATAGTACAGTGCTCCCAAAGTGATAATGCGCATAGAAATTTTCGTCATTGTTCGGCAACGATCGTTTCTCCCGAGCGTCGGAAGACGATGCCACAAAACCTTTTATTGCACATGTCCAAATCATGTCATGCCATGGCAATGCCAACTATATACGACTTGACCGTAACCAAATATGCAACTTCTTGGTGGCGTTGCCATGGTATGACATGATTTGGACATGCGCAATAAAAGGTTTTGTGGCGCATGCGCCAAAAATAGAGACAATTGACGGACCGGCGACAGCCACCGAGAACCGAGTACCGACTATATTATGATATTTACTTCTATTTCTTTCGAACAATGTGCAAAATGCAAAAGCATTGTTTGGGGCTCTTACCTTTCATAGACTCGAGTGTTTTCGTGATTATGACAATTAGCGAAGATTTGCATGCGCGTTGTTGATTTGGGAGTACTGTAAAGAATATTTGAATAGTGATAGCGAATGTTTTGTTACTCTCGCATCAAAACAAGTGAAAGTTGACACAAAGCGCCTCAATATTTACATTTCTCTTCTCTCCGATGTGTAGGCCAAAATATATTTAAAACTTGACCTACTATCTCCACATTCGGTGGGAAAATTAGTGCTTTGTGACCACTGACCTCCATTATACAAGTACGCTGGACTAATGATACCCTTTGAAATGACAGCTATTTTTTGTGCCTATTTGAAGCGGAATCAGCTCCCCCAATATTCGGGAAGAGAACTAAATTTGACGTACAAATTGGCGCTGATAGCAGTAGTGGGAGTACTTGGAACTAATACTAGTTTCTACCATGGAGGTATACTATTATCTGTGGTTTCTACAACCAATAGCGATTGAGCGGCCATTTGCAAGTTACGTCAGATTTAGTTCTCTTCCCGAATAGCAGAGTTTTACCTACCAATAAAACTCTTATTATGTCCGGAACAAGGCCTTTAAACAAAATTGAGATGGTAGTCTTCCGTTTCCTGCCGTAGTATTGATCGTTGTAGTTCCTTTCCGGTCTTTTTGGCGGCAAGGTGGCGCTACAATGGCGGTAAGATGGCGGTTTCCGGTGTTCACCAGGTGAGGCGCGCGCGCGTTCTTCCTCATTGCAGTCTCAATTTTATAGCACCAGGCAGACCTTACTGTAAGGCCTTGAATAAGGTTCCGGACATAATAAGAGTTTTATTGGTAGGTAAAACTCTGCTATTTATGTCCTTTCACCGTTATTCAAGGCCTTTAAATAAAATTGAGATATTGTTTGTTGTCGCCTGGTGAACAAGACGCCAATGTGAAAAACCAAATTATTTAGAGTTAATCAAAATTTTTAATGAAGAATTGTAGTACAAAGATATCATAATTTTCTTATTTCTATTTCTAAGAAATCAGTCGTTATTATTATTAATTGTTATTTTTTTGCTTTTATTACTATTCTTTTAACTATAATTTATAATAATTACAATTACAATTTGTTCAAAACCTTAAGGTTCAATAAATAATAATTAATTTTTAATAACTTCTAATATAATGTTATTATTAAACTTATTAGTAGGTACTTTAAACTACAATAATTTTTTTTTCAAACTAAGTAACAGGTTCAAAAAGACCAACTAAAGAATTATTATAGAAGAAATCGGGTTAGAAGCTACCTCCTTTCTATAGAATTTTTTAAAAGTATTCACTGACCTCCAATTTGCTATATCTAAAATTGTATCTAATGGCTCTTTATCAAGGCAACTTTTAGAAGCAACGGCAGACCGTACGCCTCCCGGAGTTGCCTCGACACCGGCTTCTTTTAAAACCGACTTTACCCATCCAGAAATTACTGTTCTAGAGGCAGCTTTTGCTACCCCTCGAGCAGATACAAATAGATTTTCGACGCCGGCTTCTTTCCGCCTATTACTCCCTAGAATTACTAATTTTCGCACCCACTGAACGGGATCGAGATTTGGATTTTCACTGTTTGAAAAGAGTTTCCAACCTAATTGAATGTGGGATTCTGAATCAGTTTTAGAACCGTACAATGGCCAGAAAGTAACAGTATCACTTTCACTATCATCTACAAGGGAGCCATGTGACACGCTTAATAACGTCAAGTCGTGCACTCTACGACCCGAGCATAATAATAGTAAAATGGCGCATCGCCTGGAGACTTCGAATAAATTTTCACAATTTACACTACTTATAGATAGAAAAGATATTAAAACACTAGTGTCCCAAACGGTATTTGGCTTACTACATTTTTGAACATTACTCGTTAAAATGGATTTCAAAATTTTCTTAACCAAAACATGAGAGGCAAGATTAGAACTATTATTTGTATTGCAAAGTGTAGAAACAACTGACTTATGAACTAGAATTGTTTTGTAAGATAGATTATGTTTTAAATATAAATCAGCTAAAAACTGAGCTAACTGGGACCCCGAAGGATTAGTAGGCTGGACTCCCGAAATTTTGCACCAATTCAACCATCTGATCCAAGCCGGCTTATATATATTTATAGTGGACTTACGCCAGCCGCCTATTAGTAAAGATTTTTGTTGCTCGGACCAGGATCCGAGTTCCTTAGACCACCCCCACATTTCCAAATCTCCATCGTCAGGTCTTGTACTCGTGGAGGGGGAAGGCCCGTCGATAGATCCAGTAAGTTCGACTTCAAGTCTTGAACCGTGAACGGTGGTGCTAATGCTCGAGACTTTAGATCCGCTCTCCCGAAAGCCTGGGGCCACTTCGGGGCTACAATCAGATAGACACCTTTCGCACGATTGAGATGCATCGATACCCTGGGCATCAGATTCGGAGGTGGGAATACCCAAGCCAGACTGAAGCTCCATTCCCACGAGAACGCATTGTGTCTCCACGACTTTTGATCCCTCTGGTCTAAGCTTACGTATTTTGGTACCACGTGAGCTCGGGCTGATGCAAATAAGTCGATCTCGGGTATGCCCCATTTCCGAAAGATGATGTCGGTCATCGCAGGGGCTAGATGCCATTCGGGGAGAAACGATTTTCTCGACAGTCGATCTGCTGTGTTGTTGTACCGACCTGGAAGGTGGTGCGGTATAATATGAATATCGAATAGATCTAAAATTTGAAAAATTTTATAAGTTACATTCATTAGAGAATTTGATTTGTTCCCCCCTTCATTTCATAAATATGCCACTACAGATTTGTTATCGCACTGCAGAAGCAGAGACGATTTGCTTAGTGTTGGACCGTATTCGCGTAAACATTTTAAAATTGTTAACATTTCTTTCTGGTTTGAATGAAAATTTTCTTCATCATTGAGCCAATCTCCCGTTAAAAATACACCATTCAAATCAGCCCCCCAACCAAAATCGGAAGCGTCCGTAGTAAGAAAATTAACTAATTTAGGGGGGTGAATTCGAGAAGACTTTTTGCAATTAGCTAACCACCATTCTAACTCCTTAATAGCGTGAAAAGGTGCAGACCGCCTTTCATGGGGGCTACATCGAAGTAAACTATTGCAATGGGCCAAAAGATATCGGTAATTTAAACGACCATGGGGAACTGCTAGTCGAGCAAAATTTCCGATGACGCTCTGCATTTCTCTAAGAGTTGCTTTTCTAGATTTTAACAATTTTTGAATTATAATTTGAAGAGTCTGAGCTTTTGAATCTGGAATGGACTTTTGATTGCTCCATGTGTCCCAAAAAATACCTAAATATTCTAAAGCCTTTTGTGGCTGAAGTATAGATTTATTTTTGTTCACAACCCAACCTAGCTCGTGCATCGTATCAAGTGTGATACGAGTCTGTTCTAATATTTTAGATTTATCTTGGCATGCAATTAAAAAATCGTCTAAGAAAACAACTATACGTATACCTTGTTCTCGTAGTAATTCTGCTGTCCAATTTGTCATGGACGCGAAAACTTTGGGGGCAGTGGCCAGCCCAATTGGCAAACAGGTCATTTGTAAAAGTTGACCTCTCTACATCAGCCTTAGAAAGCAACGATGGTGTACAGACACTGGTGTGTGGTAATAAGCCTGTGTTTGGTCTATTTTTACTAGCCAATCGTTGGGCTGCAGGAATTCTGGTATTCGATGAGTTGCTATCAGTCGAAATTTGCTGAGCTTCAGAAACTCGTTCAATCTTTTTAAATTGAAAATAGGGCGCATAGTTCCATCGCTTTTTGGGGGTTAAAAACATTGTTGATAAAAAACTCGGAGTTTCGGGGGCATATTCTAAAATACTGTCCTCTAGCAACGTTTGAATAATCTGATCCATTTCTGGGGATGAAGCTGTCTGATAACGTGATTCTATGAGTCGAGGTAAAATCAGTGGCGGTTTTCGTAAAAATGGAATTTTGTAACCGGATATTATTTTTAAGAGGGGAGAAGGGGCACCCCGAATTTTCCAAACATCTACAAATATAGCTAGCCTCCCCCCTCGAAACTCCTGTTGAGAGTCAAAATTTTCTATCGCCTCTTTCTCTGCCTCTCGAGGCATTGGATTGGTTAAAAGGCTTTTTAGCAGTATCCGGGGCCTGTTGTCTTGGAGGAAATGACGGTGGTTTATATGAGGGCCGAAAAAGCCGCTCATTATTAGCATAGGAGCCAAAATTATAATTAAAAGCATAGGGGTGGAAGGGTCGCACCGCCTGCGCTCGAGAATATGTATAGCCTTGATTGCTATTTAAACCAAACGGTGCTTGGAAGCGACCGGTTTGTTTGTAATTACTGGGGCCTGGTTGCGCAGCCAGAGCACCCGAAGTAGGCCGCCTCTCTTGCGCAGAGAAAGCTGGCTTTTGATAAGTAAACATTTATTTACACCTCCATTTATTTATTTATTTTTAATAAAATCAGATAACTGTTCTTTATTAAATAAATATTCACAAGACGGAGGAATCTTTTTCAAAGAAGATTTTAAGAATTTTTCTTTTACTAAATTTAGAAAATATTCCCGACGTTGTTCAACAAAATTTATTTTATATAAAATTTATTTTATATATTTTATGTATAAAATTTATTTAAAAATAAATTTTCGAAACCACAAACGATCTATAATAATTATTTCACTATTTAAGAATAATTATAGTTATTTGCAAAGAAACTAAAATTGTAATAACTTTTCAATAACTTAAACGAACGCTAACAGCGCTACACGTCTTTACGGCACAAAACTTTAGACGCCAATGAGGAAGAACGCGCACGCGCCTCACCTGGTGAACACCGGAAACCGCCATCTTACCGCCATTGTAGCGCCACCTTGCCGCCAAAAAGACCGGAAAGGAACTACAACGATCAATATTACGGCAGGAAACGGAAGACTACCATCTCAATTTTGTTTAAAGGCCTTGAATAACGGTGAAAGGACATAATATTGGGGGAGCTGATTCCGCTTCAAATAGGCACAAAATACTGCACAAAATATATCTGGGTATCGTCAGTCCAGCGTACTTGTATATAATGGAGGTCAGTGTTTGTGACTAACAATGTAGAGTTTCATTTTTGATTATTTTTTTCAACATTAGATAGGCATTAGGCACCCTAGAGTAAATAGTAAAAGATTTTCCTCCTTTCCCTTCGTATTCAGTATCATTAATCATTCATCATTATTGTTCTAACAATGCAGCTGTTTCTTCAAACTTAATTTGTTTTATGTTTATTTACTCTGAGGCCACTAACCCGTCAATGGGACATCGACTTAGAACAGACACTTATAGCAACTCGTTGTGGACGTAACTCGTAGGAATTGTCCTGCGTGTAGAGTAGCATGGGTTCTATCTGCATTATTTATTCACTAGTTGACCTGGTGAACTTCATATCATTTTCCTTCTAATGCAAACCTTCCCCGGACTTACACGAATACTTCAAGACTAAAATTAGCCAAATGGCCTCAGCCGTTCTCGAGTTTTAGAGAGACTTAACAACCTTTCAAATTTATTTTTATTTAAGTAAATATAGATATAGGTATACCTCATCCAGTTCACTTGTCAGCCTAAGAGTTGCTATATATTGTGTGCAGGAAATCTTGACCTAAGCTGGGGGCAAATTAGTTTAAATACGATAGACGAGCTACACTCCAGACTTCAGGGTTAGCAGGACCGGATCTACCATATGGCTTTTTAGGCTTTAGCCCAGGGGCTCGTAAATTCAAGGGGCCCCGGCTAAGTCAATTTCTAAATCACAAATAGACGATAACGCGAAATAAATAATTTAAATAAACTTAATAATATGTGATTTGCAGCCCTGCGAATTCCACGACTGTTGGTCGAAACTCGAACTGACCATAAGACGTAGTATAAGCCCAGGTCCCCTGAACTCACGGTCCGGACTCCGGCCCTGAAGGTCAGGCAGGGTAGCACATGTCAGCAGTAGGCATTGACCTGTCAACTCTGCTAACATGTCCAGGTCCCGGGGAGAGCTACACGGACTACGTGGCAACGCGCTGGTACCGCGCCCCCGAGCTGCTCGTCGGCGACACCATGTACAGCACACCCGTCGACGTGTGGGCCATCGGTGAGTTTCAATTCGCAGCAAACAAGCCCCTGATGGGAAGCAATTGCCGTTGCTCAAGGACCGCGCGCCCGAGCTGCCGGTCGGCGATATCATACTATTGTACAGCTACGTGCGATACCCGCCAACGTGTTTGGTGAGTTTTAAAGTAGGAGCAGCTCTGGATTTGTGTATTAGGCAGTGCATTTGGTATACTTACCATGCCGTGGTGTTCTAGGATGGCAAGAGAGTTCGTACATAGGGGCGGCAAAATTAAAGTGGCCTATACCCATAAAAAATTCCGTCCCTGAGTAGGAGACAAAGAGATCTTCTGGAGGCAAATGGATGGGATGCTAGATCACCGATGAGCATGGACACTAAGCAGTAATCACATTATACAATATACAGCTTTAGCATGATAATCATCATGGGCGTATATATAGCTTTGATAAGGGGGGGGGACCCTAACATAAAAAAGCGGTTAAGTGCGAGTTGGAATCGCCCATGAAGGGTTCCGCAGCAGCAAATAGGCAACGTGTTTAGGAAATCAATTTTTTTTTTAATATATTATGTACCGCACCGATTTTAATCGGCGAGGTACATATTTTCTTGTGTGTGAGTTCCGCGCGGCTTCGCCCGCGTAAATTAGATATTTCACAGACAAATTAATATATAAAAAACAGCCAATGATCCTTCACGTGGTTTACTTCTTATCTGTGCCAAATAACATAAAAATTGCACCAATAGTTCGCGAGATAAGCCCTTTCAAATAATTTCCCCCGTTGTTTTCACATTCTCCTATTAGTCTTAGCGTGATAAAATACAGCCTTTTTGCCAATAGAATTTTTTCAAATCGGATCAGTAGTTCCTGAGATTAGCGCGTTCAAGTTAGCCCTTTCAAATAATTTTCCCGGTTTTTTCCACATTTTCCTCTATTTGACATGAGGGAAAAAAGCGACTTTGTTTTATAATATGTATAGATATAGATTGTCAATTGGACAAGTAAGATGGTTAGTAAAGGGGGGGTCCGGACCCCCAGGACAACCCCTTATATACGCCCATGATAATCACACTATACTTTCCTAGCAAAAATAGTTACCTATTTGTGCGTTGAATATTATGCTCTTTGCTAAACAATTCGAAAGTAACTTTGACGACCAGTGCATTTCAAAGTTTTATTTTAAATCAGGTATTTGCAATCTCATATCACCCATTGCTCATTTCTATAATGGTGCTGATTTATGGAACACAAATATCAAGACAGAACGTATTTGTACTTCAATAAACTAGTAAGCGTATCACGCATGACGTAAAAACTATGGCTCAGCAGTTTAGAGTTGCGTGAGAACAGTAACAACTGTTGTGGTTGACGAGCCATCGGCAAGGACAGCAAGCAAGGGTCGCTTCGATCGAAGTACAGTGCCACCAACTTATCTGTTCAGTAGCCGCGGTCAGTAGTGTCGCGTTTAGTGTTGCTTTTGTTTGCCAAAACTGTAGGGAATCCACTGTAACTGGGCTGTATCTATATTCTGTATTCACTCGCACTTCAAAAACTGACAATGAATTACATTTCACAAAATGGCAGCTGTAGTTTCAATTTTATTTACTGAACAGATAAGTTGGTGGCACTGTAGTAGGTATGTCGTCCATTTATGTGTATCATCGAACTATATTGTAACAAAGATATTATAAAAGAGACATCAAAATATGACCTCTTTTGTATGTAATATTGTATATTATTATATACCTAGTTCCCGAAGAACCAAGTCCGGTTGGGCAGGAAACAATATTATTAGGTGACAGACGTAACTTCTACGGTATGGTGATTTATTGGTTCCAATATATGATGTGGTCCGTGGGTGGTGGCCGGTGGTTATTAATTACCATAAGGCCAATTAATTATTTTGTTTGTCTTTTAGTTATATAAAAGTCAACTTCTCTTTGCAGGGTGCGTCTTTGCAGAGCTATTGTCAAGCGAGGCCCTTTGGCCTGGTAAAAGCGACCTCGACCAGTTGTACCTCATTAGGAAGACGCTAGGAGACCTACTTCCCAGGCACATGACTATCTTCTCACAGAATACCTTTTTCCAGGTACGCAGTAGCCAGTAAGCAATAATATCGTAACATGGTCAGGCACGAAGCGAACTATGCCTATTATAGTACCTACTCTCAAAAATATGAACACTTACTTATCATGTAGTTGTAGATAATTTTTATTTCATTTTTCGTGCTTTAATAGTTGAACCCATTACCCACGCGTTAAAATGTACTGTTGCTGGTCACCCCACGCCTCCGCCGCGGGCGAATAAAAATGGGGAGAATGAGAGCCGTACGGCTTCGGAGAGTCGTAAGTCTACGGAGAGCCGCAAGGCCAAGTCTTCTCGACCTGGCAAAGACGAGAGCAGGGGGTGCGATGAGGAGGGCTCCATACTGGTGGAGAGGAGGAAGAAGAAGCCCGCCGCCCGCAACCATCGCGGCACCGCGCGCTATGTACCCGAGCTGCGTCTGCGGAGCGAGGTCCCCGCGACGCCCCTGTACATATCTCGCCTGCACTGGTCTATGGAGGTCGAGGACGTCGTGAACTACATCAGTAAGAAGACATCCCTCCACTTGAGGGTCGAACGTCTGCAGTCTCGCCACAACGTCAACTTCAGTTCCTTTGTGGTGAGAGTACCGACGCATCTTCTGTCGACCTTTGATGCGGAGGAATTCTGGCCGACTGATGTGGTCTACCGAAGATTCCGGGGGAGACTCCGGAATGAAGCGCGCGTCACGTCGCCGATAACTCGTGATAAAGTATAGTTATAAAGTGTATATAATTTATATGTACCTATGTTAGTCATTAAGGTATATATTGTATGGGCCTATGCAGCCTGATATACTTAAATAAATAAAATAAAATGTTATTCTTGCAGGGAATGTCCCTACCAGAACCTACCACATTCGAGCCCCTTGAGAAGAAAATACCGCAACGATACGCGAACAACGAATTAGTGTTAGACTTTTTAAAGGTAACATTCTTAAATACACTACTTACCTATAGGCTACATCTTACTCGTTTAAATAAAGAGAGAAGTCCATAAGAAGAAAGACTCCCAACCCCTCGATTTATTTAAGTACTAAATGCAGTACCTAGTTATAATATTGAATCTCATCAATTCTGTTAATTTCTCTTCTTTATAGAAATGTCTAGACAAGGACCCCAACATGCGGTGGACGTGCGAACAGCTTCTACGACATCCGATCTTTGAAAATTTCCTCTTCAATGTACCACTGACAGATCATGATGAATACGAGAAGAGTAGGAGGGCACAGGTAATATTTCCTATTAAAACATACAGATACAAAGTTTGCTTGTTTTCGCCTGACACGCTAAACGTAGTGACTAGTGTAGTGAGCCCTGAATAGTTGTACGCTCCGTAAATATATTTAAACCAACTTAAAAATTACCACAACTGTGTAGGCCAGAAGGTAATTTTAAAGATAAAATCGCGGCACTAGAATATCGATCTGTTAGGTAATTCCCTGTCTCAGCCTTAATGGAACATGACGGCTCATCGGCGAGTTCCATCAACGTTAAGCGCATTACCCGGTAAAACGACAATAATCGGAACGCACTTTGTATTTTTAACCGACTTCCAAAAAACGAGGAGGTTATATGTTCGGCTGTGGATATTTTTTATTTTTTATTTTTTTTATTTTTGTATGTTCAACGATTACTCCGCCGTTTGTGAACCGATTTTCGAAATTTTTGTTTTGTTGTATTAGGTTTCATTCCAATTTGGTACCATGTTCACAAAAGTGGTGACCTGATGATGGGATCCAGGAGTAATCGAGGGAACTCCTCGAAATTTATATGGAAACATATGGTGATTTTGGTTTTATGTGAAGTGTACTAAGAATATACTACCAAAAAGTCAAATATTGGGTCAAGGTATACCATGGTTTCGAAGATGCTGAGAGAACTCCTGACTCTTTATAGATACACGTTTGGGAGTTTCGGCGTTGTTTTAAGAACAGAAAGCATATGCTACCATGCAATTCAAATTCATCATCATCATCATCGTCATCATCATCATTACCACGTCGTGTTAAGGTCACCAATGTCTCATGGCACAAAATAGATAATAGTACAAGGCATAGGTATGGATACAATAATAATAATTATGTACATAGCAACACCAATTATTATAGGCTGTTTAATATACACGGCGGTCGGCGCCGCAGAGGCAACGGCGTCGCCGCGCGGCGCGCGGCGGCGCGCGGCGACGCGTACGTAAACATCGTATTCAAGTTCTAACTGGAATGTCAGGGCATGCGGCATGCCGCCAGAGTAGACAGAATGATAGAGTATGCTGACTTAGAACTGATGTAATTTTTTTAAGTTTGACGTATTATGACAAAAGTCGTCGCTAGGGTCGTAACCTACAAATTTAGTTGTTTATATTTTGGCACATGCAAAGAAAACTGTCAGAATTCAATTTCAAAATCTAAAACAAAAGCCAGCGCGCCAGCCTTTAACTTATCCTGGCGAGACACGAAAGAAACGACAGATATTAATACTCGTCAGTCTCATAGCAGTCGAAGTACTGGTAGTTATGTCTATTGTGATGCCACGCTGCGAGCATTTTGCAGCACGTGTTCACTTAGATCTTTTTAAATGTATTGTTTAAATTTATCTATCTACCTGATATTTGGGCCTTGGGGTATGCCGTATGACTCATATCAGTCTTAACAAATTGTAATAAGATACGTAGAATATACGCAGTACCACCGACGACCACTTATAAATTCGCGGACTATGACGGAGGTCAACTTAAGGTGAACGCAGATTTGGCCGCACCGCACGCACCGCAGTCGCCGCATTCGGAATTCTTTATATGAAGTTATAGGCAAGCTCGCATACCTACCTACCCGCGCCGCAGTCTTCGCAACTTCATAATAATATGAAGAATTGCGAATGCGGCGACTGCGGTGCGTGCGGTGCGGCCAAATCTGCGTTCACCTTTAATAACAATTATACGAGATCAATTACCACTTAATATTATGATTTATGTTGTCAATTCAATGCTCACTGCTCACACCAAGCTCACTGTTGAGTTGTCAGACGTCAGTTGCTTACAAACTTTCAACAACACAACGAAAATCTGTTACAAGTTACAACTACCTATATAAAACTTCTACGTACAAGCGATAGCGCGACACAGGAGCGCCTCAGTGACATCTAGTGAAGACAATATGAAACTATTTTTTATACAATTTGAATTGGCACTAACAGTTTACCTACTAGGTAACTAAAAAGAGTGAAATTATTATTTTTAACAAAAAATTAAAACCGACTTCCAAGGTAAAAACAATATTAATAGCATCCTTATAATATGAACTAAAAAGTATTAAATAATTTTTCCTATCTAATATGTAGTGCCTTTTCCCGAATTCGGCCTAACTTCAACTATTTCTGTACTCAATCTTCATAATTTTGAAGTCGGTGCCAGTTCCAAAAGTTTCAAATTTTCTGTCAAAGAAATAAAGATTCAGCTATATCTGGTACCGACTTCAAAATTATGAAGATTGAGTACAGAAATAGTTGAAGTTAGGCCGAATTCGGGAAAAGGCACTACATATTAGATAGGAAAAATTATTTAATACTTTTTAGTTCATATTATAAGGATGCTATTAATATTGTTTTTACCTTGGAAGTCGGTTTTAATTTTTTGTTAAAAATAATGTAATATCTGTTGCCGCTATAACGACAAATACCAAAAACAACATAAAATTAATATTTAAGGGGGGCTCCCATACAACAAACGTGATTTTTTTGGCCTTTTTTGCTCTATGTATATCACTAATGGCAACAGGTAGGTATAAGTACTTCACTTTTTCACAAAATCCTTATATAGTTATATGTGTACTTTAATATTTAATAATCATATTAAAATAAAATGAAAATTAAGGGGGGCTCCCATACAAGAAACACAATTTTAGCCTATTTTTGCTCTGTCGATACGGAACCCTTCGCGCGCTAAGTGCGAGTCCGACTCACACTTGGCCGATTATTTTTAATACCAACAAAAACATGCTAGTTACATTGCCTTACTAAAATTACAGGCGTTTTAATTCATAATTAATGATTGTCGCTTTTAATTTTGAAAGCAATTTTAAATTGACGATCTTCTGGTGCCAAAAATGGCTCTAAATGTAAAGGCTGTGCGACAGTTTGCCTGGTTGATATGTTCCTAAACTCATTTGTAAATCTGAAATTGTTTAAGATGCAGTCTTCATCCCTATTGCCACAGCTGATTGTGAACGAGCGGTCCCAGCCGAAGAAGAAATCCGACCTGGACTCGCGAGGACATCTACCGACCATATGACTACCACCGCCCGCGAAGCAGCGGACCATCAACATATAAATATTAAAATGTTCAGTTAAACATGTGTTTTCTTTACCGAACTTATGCTATCAGATCAATAAATGTAAATCAGGATTAACTTACTAACAGCTACATTTAGGCACATTTAACAATAACTTAACTTTAATTTGCTGAAGAGATTGACAGTAATTGTGCAGAAACTGAATTAAGTTTATGTGAAAATCTAAGTGTGGTGGCCCTTAATAGTTAACTATCAAAAGAATAATATTAATTTTTTAAAAGATTCTAGAATCAAGAATGTCATGCTAAAACTTTAGGTTCAACATGAAGCCTAAGTGGATATTAGTAGAGATATGGCGCGCCCCTCCAAAATTCAAAACCTTTGAAGTGCGTTGTCTTCCGCTGTATGCTAGTTATGATTAGTTGATCAACAAATCTTGGTAATAACTAATAAGTGACATTTACTGAAATATTACGTGTACTGTGATTGGTTGAATACTTACTACATACAAATTCTTTCATAAGTCAAACAGTCATTTGGAGGGGCGCGCCAAGTTATCGTAGTTGATCTCTACACAAAATACTCAAGTTACTCTCAAAACACTCAATTCCACACAGCTGAAGTCATCAAACACAGTGTACACACAAAATAACAAAACTGTACAACAGTTTCCTAACACATTTTACTGAGTGATTGCTTTTCTGTTATTATATTATGCAAAAATAACTTTTGCAAAATACAAAGTAATAAACAATGTTAATTTAACATTTTTTAATTAGATTGAACATTTATATTTACACTTCTTACTACTAAAACATTATATTATTTTTGCAAGAAATATTATTACATCTTGATGTTTTTATTCCCAGACACAGATTCTTCATTATTTGTGAAACCACTGAAAACAAAACAAAAATGATTATGGGCAATATAATAGCATTAATTATGTATAATAAGAACTATAGTAGGCTGCTACAGACATATAAAATGTAAATTAGTTGTTGTGGCTGCAGGTAACTAATTAGTGTTTATTTACAAGAGTTATACATTTCGTTATAGTTATGATAATATATCAAGTGTTTATGAGGTATATTTACCGAATATATAGGAACATTTTTGCGTTCCTTTTCCGAAACTAGGCTGTCTACTTCTTGTAATTTCATCCATCCATAGTGAGCACCAGCGAGCATGGGAACCATTACAATAAGGACGAGGTTTCTATTAATGAAATTACGGACATTCATGGTTGTTAAGTGGAGTGGGAATTTTGATATATTATTTTATTTGTAGTACGTAAATGTAATTTAGTTCTATTTTTTAGTAAAGCCAAAAATAGTTACCGAATTTCAATTCTTCTTCTTCTTTTTTATTAATGGCTCCTTAGTGAATCGCCAATGTCAGAGTGCGTTGACGAAAACTCTGCCTTATGAGTAGGTTTTATGAAAAAACAAGGGTACGGTGAATTACGAACGTGTACGGTGTCTGTTGACAATTCCTTAACCTAGAACAAACACAAACAAAGAGTTAGTACCACACCTTATAATTTAATTTGGTTAGTATGTATAAATGTACATAAAGTTTTTACAAAGGGAGTATTTACAAAGGATAGGACAGATTTGAAATCGGTAGGGCGAGGGATTGTAGGAGGAAGGATATCATATAATGAGGATTGGTTCTTTGGACAGGAAAAGAAAATATGGTCTAAAGTGCCCTCGTCTATGCCACACTCACATAGTGAACTGTCTCTAACCCTAATTTTGGCTAAGAAAACAGGTTGTCAAACATTGTTTAACGAATGTCATCTGTCAAATATATATTATATAATATTGACATACCAGTTGACACATGTAAACATTGCGTTTAGATACTTTTTTTTTTTTTTTTTTTTTTCTTCTTTTTTGGCAACTTGACACAAAGGATGTGTATGTTGTGCCACAGACAAGGTAAAAAGGTAAGGAATATGGCGGGAAAACCATATTCCTCCTATTATAATTTTCATCATCGTTTTCATGTATCGTCAGGTCTAAAGTCTAGTCAAAGTCTAAGTAAAAGTCAATACAGTCAAGGAGTCAAGTCGGTCGATTCAGTAAAGTGGTAGACGCTTTACTGAAACTTTCGATGGAGTTTTGGAGGGAACACAAAATAGCACGTTTCTGGATATTACATCACTTTCCTACACTTGTGCATGAACACGAATATATAATGGTTAATATTCTACCAATATTACACATTAAAAACCCAGCTAACACAATTTTAGGAAAATAATACAAAAACACAACAGCACTCTTTCACATGCCCGCCAAAACTCCAATGGAGTTTTGTCATTCTTTAGATACTTTATCATTTAGTGAAAGTGATTTTTTTAAGCTATTGGTCTACCAGAATCTGATGGCAAAAAGTGAGAAAATAAATTGAATATAGCAATACCGGGATAATAATTGATGTGTTATTCCGATTATTGATCCTTTTTTTTCTTATAACGGCTGATTCTGTGTGTTGCATGCAAACATAAAATCCAATTATCAAGGATAATTTATTTATTTTTTAATATTTGCTGTCAAAAATTTCCATCAGATTCTGGTATTATTCCATATAAAATCTATTAAATATTTAAACGCCAAACTGTTTATTGGTTTTTGAAAATGTCCGATTCTTTTATCCAATCAGAGATGTCAATATTATATTTTAACCAATAGGACGAATCTATTTGACATAAAATGACAGCAAAGCAGGGCAAAGTGAAACTTTCAATTTTTTTTAAATACTTCAAAAACATGGTGGCATCTCAGTAGGAAGGTGTATTTTAAAACTAGTCATTAAAAATTAAAGAAGCTTATTAAGCAAGTGTGTTTGATTCAATTTGTAAGTATGGTTTGAATGTTAGCTCAATAATGTGTTGGAAAAAAATCATTAAGCTCGTAATTTTCAGAGAAACACCACATAAATAAGCTTCACAAATCAGGATGACGTCCGAAGAAGTCCAGATATCCGAGCAACTCAAAGGGTGTTACGAAAATCTTATTGTAATTGATATTGGTGCCAATTTAACGAACAAGAAGTACGGCCGTGATCTCGATTCTGTGATACAAAGAGCAAAAGATGCAGGTAAGGATACATTAGCTGCAATTACAGTGCTCCAACGTCGCGTGCAAATATGTTACATACGTAACAGCGGAACACTCGTTTTGATTCAACACTGAATTAATAGCTTTGGTTAAATGATTGTTTCTGCTCATAGAAGCGCTTATAAATATTTCATGTTGTCTTGCTATTTATATTGTTTTTTATTATTGCCAGCCACAACTACATTCCAGACTACTCTCTCAGAAGATAGTTTAGATTCATTATTCAACAGTGTACTGTAAATCATATAATAACATAACAGAAGCAAAGTCGCAGACAATAGATTTTCAATTGTTATGACTAGAGACCGGATTATATTATGCATTTGCATATTTGCATATGCATTTGCATATTTTAGCCATTCTCAGCGGTAATAGCATATTTTACCTAATATCTTGTTATGATGCATATTATCGGTACATTTACAACATTTTTCACTAGTGCTGCGTTCCGAAATGCGACCAAAAATAACAATAACAGTTACAAAACATAAGGGCTATCGAGTAATAGTTGTGACTTTTTACATTTCGAATGCAGTCTGTAACCGTGTGCATCTTTTGTTTTGACAATTATAATAAAAAAACAAAAAGAAATTTGAAAATCGGACCACAAACTACTGAGTAATCGTTGAACATACATAAAAAATACATACAGCCGAACATATTATCTCCTCCTTTTTGGAAGTCGGTCAATGAAAGAGACAGAAGAAAGGTGTGTGTCCCCCCAGAAAGCCCAATCGAGCTAGGTGTATTTTCAATATATCAGAATTTAGAGCAAAAATGGAGCACCTCTACAGTCAAGTAAATAAATTGGAGCATTAATACGAACGACGCTGCGAGCTAAAAACCGTGGGCTTGCTGGCGTCCTGTCCCGTCAGCACGCCCAAGCTAGATCTCGGGAACCGTTGAGAGTACTATCGTGTATTGTGGTTCAAATTTTCGAGCAAAATTGGAGCACTCTGCTCCCGTGAAATCAACTTCGAAACTAGAATGTGAAAGGAGTTAGACGTGAATAACCGGTGGGCTTGCTGGCGTCCTGTCCCGTCAGCAAGCCCACACAGATCTCTGAAACGGTAATGATTTGGATTATGATTAAAAACTCTACAATAGAGCCCTATTTAGAGCACTCTGCTCCAAAAAAAATATTAATGTAGCTTCAATAGTTCTCGAGTTACAGGCCTTTGAAAACGGGCTTGCTGATGTCGCGTCCCGTCAGCAAGCTCATTTGGAGCGTGGAAACTACTGAACGGAGAGTCGTCAAAAATATCTCAAATCGTAGCTTAGAATGAGAGAACTATGCTCCAAATAGATCAAAATCCTAGGTTCTACGGTTTTCGCGCTATCAGCGAAAAACACTTCAGCCGCCAAAATTTGTCGATTTTCACAACCGCGGGACGTTGCCGTTCCATGCAACAAGCAAATGAACGCTTCATTTGCCGTTGGTGTACACGAGAATGAACCTTCCGATGGTTTATTTAAGAGCCTCTTTACTTGCAATCCTAAGATGGCTTGTAGTTTATGTCTGAAATAATAGACCTGCAGCTATCGTTGCTAATTCGACATTTCGCCAATCGACCAATTTTACTAAAATAGACTTTTTATTTGAAACTAATAGTATTGTAGATTACGCACTTTACAATATAAATATTTTTTATTTTGCTTGCATATAACTTGCTTTTTTAGCAAAAAGAAAACATCCCATCTCCCATATAAAAAACTGTTTTAAGTGCTTGAGTAGTCTAACTCCATATTTTGCTCAAATGAACGCATCCAAATCCATCTCTGGTCTTGTTTGTCCTATATACATCGGCCGACCAATCACGGTCAAGCATTTCGAAGGTCACGCGCACGTCACGCGACGCCATTTTGTTTGTTTATTATTTATTATTTGCTTACTACGACAAATTTAAAATATTTAATACTTTATATGCTGTATAAATTGTCTGTAACAACGAAAAAATGGATTTTAAATTGAGCGAAGTTGATTTGGAAAGGTACGTTGCCAGTTTCTTGATATATTCTTTTGTTTCAATTTTGATTTAGTGTTCGAAGTTACTTGAGGGTAAACACAGGATGATTTTCAGTAAGTAAGTACTTTAATAAATAATTTATTACCTTGTCACATCTAAACCATGATCCGTTCTTACTGTTTTAAGCCCACTTAAAAAAAGTAGGTTTTCAGATTGACCTCTATGTATGTGTGTACTATGTATATGTTGTATGTTGGTCCGCAATTATCGCTCGTTTGGCTGAACCGATTCTAATGCGGTTTTCAGAACAATATTTATCACATTTAGGGTCAATTTAAACTAGCGCAGAATCGAAGCGAATTACCAAAACTGAACATTGCAAATTCAACCTTAACTTCAAAGCGTTAACGCATACATTACTTCTGAGAATTAAAAAAGGCGCGCGCATTCGCACAAATTTGCACAAATGCGCCAGACCAACGCTAATTTGCCTCGTAGAAGTAATGTGTGCATTATACTCTTAGAGTTTGAATTCGCTTCGATGCGCTTAGATTCTGCGCCAGTATAAATTGACCCTAAATGTGACAAATATTGTTATGAAAACCGCATCAGAATCGGTTCAGCCAAACGAGCGATAATTGCGGACAAACAAACATCATAGTATACATACACACACATACACGGCCATATACATTTTTTAATAATTTTATAAAAAATTAAACAAACTGTATAGCGAACATGGTGGTATTTTGGACAAATAAGCACTAAACTGGCACGTTATTTCAGAGAACTATCTCCATGCCGTTGTGCTCAATCTCCATATGCATAATTATGTTGGAAAAATTTTGGCCAATCTCCAATAATTAAATGAAATATAATGAGTGCTATAGTTATTATTTTCAATTACTATTTCTATACATATAAAGAAATACTTTACTTTTCTAACTCAGCAAAAGTTTAATAAACTTCTAATAATATCCATAAGTAATTAAAAAAAAACGTCTCCTGTAAAATTTGCTCACTGGTCGATTGGCCATAGCACTAGGGCGGCGATTTGTAATCTTCTTGTAAGTTCATGTAAAAGTAAGCTTGTTTACCTACTCCCTATATTGAAATGTTACCTAATAATATTTCATTTGATGTGATGTGAGTCTAATATCTAGAAGTTTACATGGGTTTTTAACATACTTATACAGAGTAAACCAGGTCGAAATTTATATCGTTTGGGACGACTATTTCCGGACTATTTTTTGATACCAAGTTTATACTGAAATCCGTAAACGTTTAGCAAAAAACAGGTGAGGATTATACCGAAAAAGCATGTCGCTATAATCCTCACCAAGGTACCCATAACTCTGGAATCGTTGAAGGACTATTTTCGAGATTCGGCATGTGGTCACGACTATTTCATGAATATTTTTTGGCATACTTACCTACTCAAAATTGATTTTCATGAAGGTTTCAAAAGTGAGGATTATAGCGAAATGGACACAAATAAAGAGGTGATTGTCCACATGAAACTTAGCCTGCTGCTTAGTGCTGACGGTACAGGACGCCAGCAAGCCCACGGTTTTTAGCTCGCAGCGTCGTTCGTATTAATGCTCCAATTTATTTACTTGACTGTAGAGGTGCTCCATTTTTGCTCTAAATTCTGATATATTGAAAATACACCTAGCTCGATTGGGCTTTCTGGGGGGACGCACACAGAAGAAAGTCGCGCTTACTAACTACAAATTAAACGGCAGAACTTTTTCCAGAAACTGTAAGGGCTAACATAGAACCCAAGTTAAAATTCTGCTCAGTTTCCTCAGTGAATGTGGAGCGAACCTTTTTTATTTTCAAAAATATTCTAAATGATCGTAGACAAAATCTTACTACTGAAAATTTTGACAAATATTTGATTGCTTACCTGTATAAAAAATGTAAATAATTTTAATGTCATTAATATGATAATATTACTATACGGTCTATTATCGCCTATCAAAAAATAATTTACTAATTGTATGCAGATTTAGAATTTGCATATTGTCATATAATTTTGCATATTCTGCTAATTTTCGTGCATATTTCAAGCACTTTTCATGCATATTTGCATGCATATATCATGCTATCTATGTTGCATATAATCCGGTCTCTTATGAGGCAGCCAGCTTCCACTTGGGGATTGATGGGTTAACCTGTCAAGCCCCATACAAGCACCGGTGATCGCGACAACAATAGAATACAATACCATTTCCAAAAATCCCCGATTGAAGGATTAAAACTTAAAAGTAATAATTTATAATATTGTAACCCTTTCAGATTTTGCGTACACACTTTATAAACAATTAGCATGTATAACTGAGCACTTTGCTAGTGACTCACATAATAACCAGATGGCCATTTGGATTTGGCACCAACTGCAGTCTGGAAATTAAATTATCCTTGAAAATCTTGTTTACACTGCATATAATTCTGAGGTTGACCATAAATATTCTCCAAAAAAGGAATTTTATATGACATAATATTTTATGTACATCCTGTACTTTCACTCTATTTGTTTTGAATAATTATTCAATGATGAAAAAAAATTTCTTCATAGGTGTACAAAAAATTATGGTTACTGGCACTTCAGTGAGGAGCAGTAAAGAAGCTTTAAGACTGACTAGACTTTACCCCAGCACTATTTATTCAACTGCAGGTGAGCATTATCATACTACTATGAGAATTACGAACCGGGATAAAAAGTACTTATCCTATGCTCTTTCCCGGGACTCAAAGTATCCCCATACCAAACTTCAATGTTATTGGTTCAGCAGATAGTTAACAGACAGACAGACGTCTGTCTGTTTTTCGCATTTATAATATTGGTATAGTTAAAAAATCCCACAGCTAGACCAAGGTCACATTGATGTGGTGAGGATTGTTATAACTAGGGCCCGGATTTATATGTAAATACCATTGACATAAGAAATTATATGGACACGAAATGACCACAAAAGACACGCGCCTGCCTTCAAAATTTGTGAACTAAGGGTGGGTTGCACCAACTTACATTAACTATAACTTTAACTATAACAAAATGTCAAATGAACTGTCATTTTTATAAATTTTGAAGGCAGGCACAGCTTTCGTGGTCATTTCGTATCCATATAGTTCCTTATGTCAATGGTATTTACATATAAATCTGGGCCCTAGTTATAACCAAAATGACAAAGTGAGGCACAGAAATTATACATTTTATATGAAGTTTTGTAGTTTGAAACACAAGCTATAAAGAAACTAAAGGTTGGCTTTATTATCTTGCTGGCTGCTGCCCTGACTTAATTACTAGAATGAAACATGTTCTGGCATATAATTTTATTAACCGATTCAGTGCGGATGACACGGGAGCCGTGTCATACATGTTTTTAACGTGTGGCGTATGACACGTGAGCCGTGTCATTTGAAAAACGATTGTATCTCCCTCAAATTACACTTTAGAAGGTTCTACTCTGAACAAAATCATCTTAATTTTCCACGTAGAACAAGCCTATAGGCTTCGCCTCTGAATATTCTGTGAATTGCAAAAAAGTAGGGGCCGCCAACCTTTTTTAAAGGTGCATTCATTTCGTATTACACAGCAGTCGCGTCTTATGGGTTTTTAACGTGTGGCGTATGACACGTGAGCCGTGTCATTTAGAAAGCGATTGTATCTCCCTCAAATTGCACTTTAGAAGGTTCTACTCTGAACAAAACCGTCTTAATTTTCCACGTAAATCAAGCCTATAGGCTTCGTTTCTGAATATTTTGTGAATTGAAAAAAGTAGGGGCTGTCTCCTTTTTTAGCCTCATGGTTCCCATCATCAGACCACCACTTTTGTGAACATGGTACCAACTCGGAACCGGATCAATCGGAACAAATACCCTATACAACAAAAGAAAAATTTTGAAAATCGGTTCACAAACGGCGGAGTTATCGTTGAACACACATAAAAAAATATCCACAGCCGAACGTATAACCTCTTCCTTTTTGGAAGTCGGTTAAAAAAACTTAACAACGAACATCTTTAAATTTATCTACGAACGTATAATTTACATCAATGATTTGGGCTCAACCAAATAAATCAAGTTAATACAAGCGAAAAAAACAAAAAAAAACAATAAACCTTTTTGAACGTGGCGGGTGACACGGTAGCCGTGTCATCTACTTCTATGACGTATTAATGGCTAACGTGTCACGAGAAAATTGTATGCCGCCACGACTGAAAGTCTTCAAAAATGTGCGACGCATTGAATCGGTTAATAGCTTTGTGAATGTGTATCATGAAAGCTGAGCTATGGTCAAATGAGCATTTCTTATAATAATTGTCAATTTATGTTTTCAAGGAGATTAATAATTGTAAAACTCATTGTTCCTTCTTTGCCTGTTTTAATAGTTGTTTCACCCAATAACAATTTTCCAAGGTGTACATCCTCACGATGCCAAATCCATGGTTGACGAGGACATGTGGGCAGAGCTCATGGAGATAGCAGCGGCTCCGGAGTGTGTTGCTGTTGGGGAATGTGGACTTAACTACAGCAAGGAGTTCTCCGAGCCCCATGTGCAGAGAGAGGTGTTTAAAAGACAGGTGAGTTAGAGACACACTTATTTTTGATTAAGATTATACAGGTCTTAGACTCGATGTAACTGGGGTATCGTTTGAACTCGTATTGAAATAAATTGATAAAATGTAGATTTTTAGGAGAATTTTTATGAAGAGTCTGAAAAGTTTTATGTGGCAAAAAGCAGTTCATATTATTAGAGCTTCAGTCTGATATCAGTAGAAAAATATGGTATCATATGAGTTTAACTAAGCCATTAAGCCCCAATTTCACCAACGTCTGTTAGTGTTAACAGCTTGTTAAAATGTCATGTCATCTCTTTCATTCATAAGGAAAACGAAAGAGGTAACGTAATACTAATTTGAGCGTTACCTTTAACAGTCGTTGGTGAAATTGGGGCTTAAGGTTACAATTTTTTAATTTTACACAGATCATTAGGCATGGCATCGAATGTAATGCCTAAAACACAATAATCATAACTCTTATCAGACTTAAACTGACTGCTTCAAACTTCAAGGACAAATGTTTCAGAAGTTTCGGGAAACTAGTTGTTTACACCTAAAGTGTGATATCATTGGTTTGATCTCCGCGCGGCCAGAGGTCAACCGACGACGAGGTGCTGTTATGCTATGAGCTGGATCAACATAGCCCATAGGGTTGTCAGATAGTTAAAATACATACAATTGCCAATTTTTTTATAAACGTTTCCATTTTGATTAGTCAAATTTTTCCTATGCAGTATGCTAAAAAGACATACAAAACATACTAACATTTTAAATTCGAAAGGCTGTCTGTCTGTTACCTTTTCACGCCCAAACCGCGAAACCGAATTTGCTACATTATATGACATTTCTATCTCGGAAAAAAGTAAGGTTCCAGCGCTATAAACGAATTTTCGCGCAACGAAGTTGCGGGTGTCATCTAGTGTAAGTTCTTTCTGCACTAGTTTCTTAAACTGATGTTCTGACATAGGAATAACTAACTGTGTGTAAAATATTTTACTGTGTTAGGAATTTTAATTTCGCGGTTTAACGGTTTTTTTAATTCACTTGCGAAACATGTGATTAAACGCCATTTAAATGCGTTGCTTAAATTCGGCCCTCGTCATTTCCTTCATTCCTTGCTTAAATGTTTATTAATCATAATTCACAATTTTAACTACACTTTCACAACTTTCTAACATTTTATGTGGTTTGTAATATTTAATGTGTTACGTATGTGTAACAATGAGATCTGTTATCGCCTAGATTCGTGATTAGAACTGATAAGTCTGTCTGCTTTTGAAACTCCTTATCGGTCAGTATAAAATAATATTACGTTAATTACCTAGTCATTATTTTTATTGCTTATACACTAATTAAAAGATAATTTAGCTAACCGATAATATTTTTCAATGTAAGCTCGTGCATCTATGAAACTTGGAAACCTTCCAGAACTTTTTAAAGTTTTAATTAGCGCCCAAAATAATCTCATCAAAATCAGGAAACGTGGAGCTGACAACCCTATATTTGTATCAGTTCAGTGACTCAAACGTTCACGTCACGAGCTATATTTAGGGCAGAGCTGAAACTGTACATCTGGACGTAGTTTCAGGGTATTTAGGATATGCAGTTTACTAAACATTCGAACACGCGAACGGAACTTGAAAGCGATTTAGTAATGATCTATCAATACGACTGTTTCTCGTTTTTATCACTTATCGCTTCAGTAAAGCAATTATGCTTGACATAACTTTATCACAAGACTGCCACGTGGATTGTTATTTGTATAGCTACTGGGGTCAGAAAATTAGAATGCTGTTAGAAGTTTATGTCGCACTAGCGACCCGCCCCGGCGTCGCACAGGTATAAAATATGTATACACTGAAAAAATGATCAAAATCGGTATCCTATGATCCTTCACGGGGTCTACTTCTTATCTGTGCTAAATAACATAAAAATTGCTCCAGTAGTTCGCGAGATAAGCCCTTTCAAATAATTACCCCCGTTTTTTCCACATTCTACTATTAGTCTTAGCGTAATAAAATATAGCCTATAGCCTTCCTCGATAAATGGGCTATCTAACACTGAAATAATTTTTCAAATCGGACCAGTAGTTCCTCAGGTTAGCGCGTTCAAGTTAGCCCTTTCAAATATTTTTCCCCGTTTTTTCCACATTTTTCTCTATTTCTTCGCTCCTATTAGTCTTAAGCGTGATAAAATTTAGCTTATAACCATCCTCGATGAATGGGTTATCTAACACTGAAATAATTATCAAAATCTGTTGAGTAGTTTTAAAGATTAAAGGGAACAAAGGGACATGAGGGAAAAAAAGCGACTTTGTTTTATAATAAGTATAGATTAAGAAGCTAATTTTATCCCGTAAAATAAAGTCTTTATATAAATTATATTCCTTCTGCCTTTTAAATTAATAATCAAACCGGAAGCGGCTTATAATACAATGGAGCTTCATATCTTCATCGACACGTCTATATTTATTATTTTATCATAAGATCTAAAAGGCGTTTGATAATTCATCCATTTCCTTTGACATTTGTATTGGTGTACATCCTGTTTGAGCTATTCTCGTATCCTGTTCGATACAACTTATTTGTAGTAGGAAACATTAACTTCGATACTCGATAATTTATGTGTTATAGGAAACATAAAACATTAATCTTGATATTTGATGGACATTAAAGCGCATGCTACGAAATTCGACCGTTTGTGGTTTAGCCTTGGGTTAGACGAAGGGCGATTTAGATACGCGCTTTGCATGTCGGTATTGCTTATAATTATTTGGTGCAACGTATCTTTAACTTTATATTTTCCTAGATGACGCCCGATACTCCGTTGCGCCAAAATTCGTTTATCGCGCGGAAACCTTAGTTTTTCCGGGATAAAAAGTAACCTACGTCCTTTTCCGGGACTCCAAGTATCTCCATACCAAATTTCAGCCAAATTGGTTCAGTGGCTTGGGCGTGAAGAGGTAACAGACAGACAGACAGACACACTTTCGCAAACTTAGATCCTTCTTTTCAGAGATAATAGAACAAAGTTGGTATCTCGTAGACATCTGAACCAGGTTATCGCAATATAAGTCTCAGGTTGATAAAGTTTTCAGATAAGATTTAAGTCTTGTCTTAACTCATGAGTCATGGACTCTTGGTCCTTCAATCTGCTGGGCAAAGATTAGTCCATTCGCGTTCAGTTGCAGTGGGTATTGTCAGATGTCAACATGACTTACCTATCGGAATAGCATAATATATCACTTGAATATTGTCATGCTAGATGGCAGCACCAGCATATGAAGAAACAAAAATTTTTGTTCGACGTTTGACAACGTTTCGCGTTTCTATCAATATTATTTACTGTATGTGTTAGTAGCGCCCTCTACTTCGACCTTCGCGTAATATTCTCTATTGTGGAATGTGAAGGACTTTATGCGTTATGTTTTTCAAAACCTGATGTATGATGATTAATTGCAAATATTACTCGAATTAACTAAAATTAAAAAATGTCATACAGTTGCATTATTCTAAGATTTGTTTCAAGATTAAGGTATCACTTGGAAGTTAATTAATCGTTAGTCAAGTTAATAAGCAATAAAATGGTTGCGAGAACCATAAACACTTAACACATTTTACAATTTACGTTACGTTTAAAGGTTGTGAAGTAGTTATTGCAATGTAATTTGGAACACTTTGATAATAATGACTACCTAAAGTTTACGGCAGGCTCAGAAATATGTAGTTTTATATTACCGAAATGAAGGTTGGACTAATTGACCGGTTTCCCAGAATCCCATGTCCTCTCAACTGGAACAGGGAAGTCTCATCAATTTCTTCACATAGGGGATGCTCCCGTAGTAGCTAGGGAGCTGGCAAGCAAAATTTCTATATGATCAGCACACATGGCAGACGTTATTAATAGTGATAATTATACCCTAAGAAACATCAAGAACCTCGTCTGCCACCATGGTGGCGCTGCGTTGTCAATTTACAGCGTTTCAAAAATGTTGAAAAAAAAGGTGGGTGATATTATATGCACATGTCAGCCTCTGGGGCTGATGATCATAGTCATCCTGTAAACACAAAAATTCGTAGAGGCAGACATCCAGGGCTCTGACTTTTGTAGTTTTCAATTTTTTAAGTTTTCTTATGATTTAAAAAACTCTATATGAAGTGCACACTTGGCAGATTGAAGTTGTTCGATTAATAACAATGAAAAGGACCACAGAAAAATAGTCTGCCAGCATGTTGCCTCTGCGTTTGCTATGGACAGCGTTTCAAAAATGTAAAAAATAAAATAAGTGCTATATTATGCGCACATGTCTGCCTCCTGGATTGATGTTTGAATTTATCATGAAAACCAAGAAACTCGATGAGGCAGACGTTCAGGCCTCTGATATTTCAAAGGCAGACTATTTGAATTTTTTTTTCAACCCGACGCTCGCGCCAAGCTAGAAGTACAAAATTCAATTTTAAACACGCGTCAGAAATATTCGGCTTCTACCTGTAAACTACGTCTCCGCAGGTATGAACTTTCTCCACAGTGATTCTATATGTGATTCCATAGATTTCAGCTTCAGAAGAAGTTGAATCGTTACCGCGACTTTTTTTTTTTATGAACTAAGGAGGCAAACGAGCAAACGGGTCACCTGATGGAAAGCAACTTCCGTCGCCCATGGACACTCGCAGCATCAGAAGAGCTGCAGGTGCGTTGCCGGCCTTTTAAGAGGGAATAGGGCGAATAATATCAAACTAAATAATAACAATAGATTATAAAGAATGACAATAATCCCATGCAATAGGTACCGGATACCCGCTTCCCCTTGATTCGGTGAATTTCAAACAGTTATACATCTAAAAATCAGTGAAATGTTTTTTCATATCCACAGAGTCAATAAATCGAATGGGCGCAATGAGAACCGTGTGCAAATTACTTAGTAGAGCTTTTTTTTTAAACATTTTTACAACTCCGCCCCATAATAATGCAGAGCCATGAATGTCTGCCTCTTCGATTTTCTTCGTTTCCAAACTGTTTGTGACCATGAACCCCAGAGGGATACATGTGCAAATGATTTAACATCCCCTTTTTTTTTAAGCAACTTCAATCGGCTGTAACGCGAAAACGCAGCGACGTAGGACCTTAATTCACTGGACCAAATCAATTCGTAATGACGTAAACTGCAATCTACCTTGATGTGAAACTTGTGCAAATCATATACCTAAATGCTCACCAGCTCCCTAATTATAGTATTTTGTGTAATAAGACATTAATCATATCGAAACGATCCATCGCAAATGACCGCCCGTCCCTAAAGATAGTCTTGTGATTCCTATGCTCGGTAATAATATATGTCTTACTTCTTAATCGTTGATGAAGGCCGTCTTTTAGTCGTAATCTGTAAGGTTATTTTTATTTATTTATGACCGCAGCGAACCGCAAGATGCATAATAAGTACACGACATAATTACCCGACCGCGTTAGGAGGACTGTGTTTTTCGATTGTATTTCGAATTGTTTTTGGGACCCAAAGCTGCCATTATTTATATCAAATCAATGCGTTTTTAATAGTTGCTTACTCGTTTCTAATGTTATCTATTAATTATTATATAATTAAATCGTGAATTTCTAAAACCGCATATTCTTTTTTTCTGTCAGTAAAAGATAATCAAAGAAATTCGACTGTTGCATTGCTATATTGGTCGTAGGTCGTAACGTTATGTATTAAGAAACTTATCGTTTTCAGGTGGAGATGGCGTGCGAGCTGCGGAAACCTCTGTTCGTCCACGAGAAGGAAGCCCAGGACGATCTGCTGAAGATTCTAGACGAGTTCGGTAGCCGACTGCCCCCAGTAGTGATACACTCGTTCACCGGCTCCGTGGAACAAGGGCTTAAGTACATCGAGAAGGGGTTTTACCTGGGAATCACGGGGTATATATGCAAGGACAAAAGCGATGGAGGCATAAGACGGCTGCTGTCGGAGGGAATCCTGCCGCTGGATAAGCTGCTGGTGGAGACCGACTCGCCGTTCATGTATCCCAACATGAGGGCCTCCAAGCTGCCCCTGCACGTTAAGGACTCGCTAACTGAGAGGTAATTTGAAGTTTTCTTTGTTTTTGTAACGTCGTTTTACTTTATTGTAATTTTGTTAAATGTTATGTTTTTTTAAAAACTTGACTGTTATTGAAAAATATAAGTGCGTGTGATAGTATTCGTGTGCGAAAAGAGATTCCCTTACTTTGAAAATCTCTTCGATTTCGGACCGTTTCAATCGCGAGACACAATGTGCGTTTAGCCAATGTGCGAAGTGATGAAAAGAACGGTTACCTAGCCAGGTTACTTTTATCATCCCTACTACCAATGATGGTATTAACCGACGACCCCAAGATATTGAAAGGCCCCCTGACTGTAACTCGCTCCTTAGTATTAGTGGCAGCACTAGGGGATGGCGAACAAGGCAAAGATCTGCCGCCCAGGGCCTCGCAAATATCTTCCGCCCCGCCGTCATCGCAAATACCTTCCGCCCGGGGCATCGCAATGGGTAAGGCCGCCACTGCAGTTAGTAGCTACGCGTTACACCACAGCCTGCCATACCTATTAACATTTAATTACCATTCCAGATCCATGAACTTCGTGAACCGCTACTGCACGTTCCAACGCAACGAGCCGTGCGCGTTGCCCGCCGTCGTCGAGCTAGTGGCGGGCTTCCTAGCGCGCGCGCCGGAGGACGTCGCGCTCGCCACAGCATTTAACGCGCTCAAGCTGTTCGGTCTTAGCCAGTGATTGTTATCAAGAATCTGCGGACGTCAAGGGGTGGTTGAGGAGGTGGGACGCTCGAGTAAGTGGGCAAGATAGGTAGCCTCCGGCAACCCGCGGTCTAAAACCCCTGCAGGGTGATTTACGATTCCAGTTCGACACGGATTCGGAAACTTTACCGTGCGCTTGGTCAATGCCTACACAACACTCGCCGCGTTTATTGGATGTCGCGAGATTAAGCAATCCGAGTCGTATTACGCATTGTGAATCAGGGCCCTGGTGTGGGGTAGTGCAAACCGCGCTTAGCTATGGAAATATATCTCGCCCTTCCCCTCCGCAAAATGCGGCCCACATAATAAACACGTCTCCCTTACATCGTCAGTAACCTAAGGTCTGATTCACTTATCAAACGGATATTCGAGATTTTTTCTAACAAAGTGCCTCGGCTGCAGATTATCATGAATGTTATGAGTCGAGGCGTGTAACGATTACAATAAGATTTATATAATCGATTTATTTATAAATTATATTTATACATTAATGTTACCCTTTTAATATTTTATTAATTAGTTACTTCGGACGTGATTTGACGAAATGAAAATATAATACTCGTTTAAATGACAAATAGGAGGTTTATGCAGGGTATCAATTGAATTGGCAGCTGCCCCCCTGTAAGAACAGAGAGGCTACATTAGTTTTACATTGATTTCTTGCCATCATACGTAAATACTAAAATTTGCCTTTAGCTTCGAGGTTATGCCGCTTATTGAATGAAAATTACTAGCGAAATGTTCAATTTTATGCCATTATTGTAAGCATAATATTTCGTCTGTGGTTAATTTGTCTATTATATTTATGATTGTGCTTTTTATGTTAATTCCTAATGATAAACAATGAATTAGTTTTAAAGAATATAGTGGCAATAGTTAGAGAAAGTCGTGATGATCTCAAAATACGAAATGGTTATTTTTGTAACTCTATGAAGTATGAACTAACAGTGGACTAGGGACTGAACTGTTTCATCGAAATATTCCTGCTTTTTTATCTGTGTACAGAGCCAAAAGTTAGATTGTATGTTTGTTGAAAAATAGATGGTTCGGTTCTAGTCTATGAAATTACATTTACACGTCATGTGAAATAACATATTTAATAATTTTTGTAATTAATCCCACAAGTAGATTAATACAGATATTTATACATAAATGTACTGAGTTATTTTTAGACTGGAAAACTATTATTTTTGTTGCTAAGAGCCATAGTATCATTTATTAGTATAAGAACTATGGCCACTGTATTTTGCACGGTGTTCGGTGTAATCAGCTCTGCGCAGAGCGCTCCTATTCGAAATAATATTTAATAATATCAATCGAATATATTGTAAATAGTCTAGTTATGCTGGTAGTCACAACGAAATCAAAGACTGCAAGTATTAACCTATGTGGTATTTGATGTTGTTTTTATACCTATGTTTAATCATTGACTGCATGCGACGTTAACATCTATTTATATTGTCCTAGAGCTAAGATTCGCGTGTAGTCCACCCGAGAGTATTGTTATAAATTCCTTATTTTTTTTTATAATATTGTTAATAGTTGTAAGCGTCTCCGGGATGCCTGCTGGCGATGAAATGAACCAACTTATACATATTGTAGTCAGTAACGTTGTACTATAGCGTTTATTGCATCGCTAAGCAGGTTTTATGTTAATTGATCCCGGAACTTAATGTAGTGCCTTCGACAAAACGTCCTTATGTGATACAATATTTTTCATAATATGTACAGTTATTTCTTTCAATAAAAATTTAAATATAAAATTCTTGTTTTACTTGCGTCTCAAGACAAAATGAATAACATGTAACTCTCTTTATAGCCGAGGAATAACATAGATGGGATTGATAAATTAAAACTTTTATGGTTGATGTATTCAATACATTTATAATTTAACTTCAAGAAATTTAATTTAATAATAGTTATTTACACGTCTTTTTTAAATAACAATTGATTTCAATATAAACTGTACTCAGCACGCCAGTTACGAAGTATAGTCACATTAGTAGTACCAAGTTTAGTTAGAAATTGTATTTTTCGAGCCCGGCTTTCTTGTGCGATTCTTCGGAGCTCGCGTACAGCAACGATATCAAAATACGTTCTAGTTCTATGGCGTACGGAGTATAACCTAACTAAACATTATGGAACTTATGATTTGGCTTCACTTGAGCTTTATTCCTATTTAATTAGTTATTCGTTGTAAATAATGTTTGTACGAGTATATATAAAGTTTATATTATGTGAGTGCCAATTACATAATTTAAATATTTGTCAGTCTTCTTCCAAACATTTTACGGTTATAAATTATAATAAAAATGGTTTTAACCAATATTAATTCTTAATCAATCAATCAAAAGCTTCTATTTTGATCCAACCGAAAATTACACGAAACGAGAAAACTAGGTGGCAGCACCTACCTCAAGGAGTAACACTACAAGGCGCAGGTTATCAACGGCAGTTGCATCTTCTCTAGTAGTATTGGCAGCACATAAACAAAGTAATATACAAGATTTCGATCTACGACACTAAATGGCAGCATCCTTATATTACCTTCTAGCCAGTGCCGGCTTTAGCACTAACAGCGCCCTGAGCGAAATTTCTTCAGCGCTGAGGATACTGGTAGTGCTAAAATAGGGGGGCACCGCAAGCGCTCCCTTTTGTTTGCCTTCGGGGCCCATTTTATTTGGCGCCCTGGGCGGTCGCCTCTCCCTACTACTGCTTCTAGCTCTTGTCTAGTTTTCTGACGATGGCTGGCGGGGGCGAGCTGAGCACCTTCTTGGACAGCCGCAGCTGGCCCGACACCGGGTCGCGACCGAAGTACTTCACCTGGATCTCCGAACCGACCTCCAGTCCCAGCACTGATGGGTGCATTATCTGAAAAACATTAGAATCATAGACAATACTTATCTTTTTTTTTTATTATTATAGTTAATCAGGGTAATTTCGGATACAGGGAAGTTCAGATAATTCAAGTTAACGCTAAATTAAACTACAGTCACGGTACGGTACCACAGTTTGCGGTTGCAGTGCAGTACCTATGGCGTAGCGCTAGGCCAAAAAAAAGTCCCGTAGCGCTAGACCAAAAAAAAAAACACTGACTATTTAAGTGATACGTTGATCTATCCGGACTTACCCTGTGTCCGAACTTACGCTGATTAACTTATATATAAATATAATTAAGGCTAATAATTCATAAGTAATTTTACGTCAACTTAATCTGCTAAGAATAAACCATAAAGTTAATATACCTAGCGGAATAGAGAAACAAAGGCCTGAGCAAACGAGATGTCACTATCAGTAACGCTGCGTGGTAAAAAGAGACGTGTGATACATGACAGCAGAACCAATTTTTTTCATCTGTTTGACGTCCAGTCGGCACTTATCGGCACGTTGACAATTTAATCTTTTAGAAAGATGCTTGTGTAAGTGTATACGTAAACAAATTTTTACACACATACCGCAGACGTAAATCAATTTCGGTTTCATTTGACAGCTCGAGATTGTTGCTCTATTCCACCAGGTATATTAACTTTATGGAATAAACTATGATTGTGTTTTCTTCAAGTCAAAATATTTGGATTGTATGGCTGACCTTTCTGTGGTCGAGCTGCGAGTTGTGCACGAGCGCGGGCGCCATGTTGGGGAACAGCGTCACCATCACACCGATATCGCGCACTTCCACCACCTGAGAAACGATATAATATTATGTATAAATAGTATATAAATTAGAGATGAAACGGATAGTAGTTTGGCCGAATACCAGATACCGGATATTCGGCCAACCACATGGCCGGATAGCCGGATATCCGGCCGCCGAATATCCGACGGAACATAGCCGTTTGGTGCAAAGCACACATTTATTTACGTAGGTGGCGCGCGAACGATCGGAAAGTTGGGCAAAGTCTATCTTTCAGCACCTTGTAGCGGTGAGTACAGCGAAGACTTTTTTCTGAAGCTGGCCTAATATTTATGAAGAGAAGCGAAACCGCCTGCTACCTCTCAATGCAGAGAAGTTAGTTTTTATTTATCATAATTTGCGCTTACATTTCTACTTTGAACTAAAACTACTTATATTTCTTAAGACTAACTAAATAAAGTAAAATATAATTACTTAAAAATATTTTTTTTATCCAGATCTTTTTTAATTCGGCCGGATGCCTATCCGGCCGAATAACAGCTATCCGGTATTAGGCCGGATAGGCCGGATTAAGGCTGCCGAATAGGCCGGATACCGGATAGTTGCCGGATATCCGTTTCATCTCTAATATAAATAGTCTATAGCAGTAGTACTCAACATTTTTTTATACGGGCTACAAACACATTTTGGTCTTGCAACAAGATTTGGATACAAGCATATTTTAGTTGCGGCCGGCGGTGTAGCCGTATTTAATAGTGAAAACATTTTCACGACTTTCAGACATTTTGAAACTATTTTACTGGTGGGCGTGAATTTCAAAACAGTTTAACTTTACGCAGGCTACTAATATAAGTCCCATCGGGCCACAGGATGAGTGTAGCTGACCTAGAATATAGAATATTATAGAGAAATATTATGTATTATGTAATCCTCATTCCTCATACGGAAATGTGGAGGTAATAATTTGAATTAATAGACGTTAAAATTTAAATTGTAATTATTAAATTATTGAAATTGTCAATTTGATCGTAATGAAGGTACACACCAAAGGGAAGCGAATTGGCGGCACCAAACCGCAACTTGTACCTTATCACCTATAGTTCTTGACCGTCTTTTTAGAGCAATAAAGAAATAAAAAACAACTGCGCGCTGTGATCTCTTTTCTCTCTATAGTAAAGTGTAAGTAATATGTACCATCGAGAAAATTGATTCCTAGGCAGTTGACAGACCAATTCCACAATGTCATTTGGTCGGATCATGTAAATTCAATGTTAATTGTGATCTGTCGGCTGGGTTTGACGTAACGCGACCGAACTACGTAGGTCCCCCATCTGCCTAGAAATAAACTTCTCTGATAGTATATGTGTGTACCTTAGCGGTGTATATAGCTCCGAACTCCAGCTCGGGAGCGCGGTCGGCGGTGAGCGCGGCGTCGATGCGCGCGCGCGCCTCGTCCATGGCGGCCTGCGACGGCGCGAACACGCTGTACCGCGTCTCGTCTATTGGCGTTATCTGTTAAAAATAATTATTATCATATAAAACATTTTGTATCACATCGAGTATTAACACTTACAGCTTACTAATAAAAATATCTATGTTGTGTACACAGACATGGATCAAGATAGATAACACATGTGTATGTACTTCGCGTGCCATATCGCGTTCCCAAACGACGAGAGAGAGAGACAATACTCGTTTTTCGAAAGTCTGTTCTTTAGTCTGCTAGCAGAATCGGACGTCAATCGGAGTCTTAAAAATGCCTAAATGCCTAAAAGTGCCGTATTGAGCTGTAGAAATTCAAATAGAAACATTGGCCTAGATAATGGACACGATTCTTATTATCGGTACGCCACAGTAAGTAGCAAAAATGGACACGCTCGTTTTCATACAAATGGAGCGACATGCGTAATCAGCCGTTATCTATCTTGATCTATGTCTGTGGTTGTGTATTATACAGACGTTATAGTTGTACTTTGTACTAATATTATAAATTCGAAAGTGTGTCTGTCTGTCTGTCCGTCTGTCTGTCTGTCTGTCTGTCTGTCTGTCTGTTATCTCTTCACGCTTAAACCACTGAACCGATTTTGCTGAAATTTGGTATGGAGATACCCTGAGTCCCGAGAAAGTACATAGGATAGTTTTTATCCCGGAAAAATGTACGGTTCCCGCGCGATAAACGAATTTTGGCGCAACGGAGTTGCGGGCGTCATCTAGTAGTTGTATATTTTGTTCTTGTCTGTCAAGCCACTCTTCTAATGCGAACGTAAGGAAAGTTCTAGTACCTAGTCCGAGGTTAGTTGCACAATGTGAAGTGTGGTTGGCCATTACTCGTACGGCTAAGCAGCCATCAGTGCTTATAACACAAGCATGATTTCTGCCTATATTTATGTTTATGGGATTAATTATTCTGAATAAATAACAGATCAGTTTTAGACCAACAGGGTATATTACATGTCATACATTCGGACAAACAGGGGGGTTTATTGAAAATTTCTTTGACTTTGACATAATATCACACGTCTCTGATATGATTGTATGCTAGATATTATGTAATACTGACCTGAACTCCAGTCTCCACATACAGTCTCTTGAGATTGATCCCCCCCACCCCGAGCAGCTTGGCCCGCTTGTGCACCTCCACCTCCATCTCCTCCATCACTGGCATGTTCTCTTTGCGTCCTTGTCTAGTCAAACAAAATAGTCATATGGGAGTTGAGACAGAAAATATAATAGTATGAGCTACCCTTAGTCCTAGAAGAAAGTACGTTTTTTGAAAAGTAATAATTTTAGCGAAAACATTACTTTAGTTATTTTAATAGATACATACTTGGATAAAAATTATTTGCATACATACATAATAAAATATCCAACAATATCCACTAAACTTAGGTAAGCTCCCTCCAGCTATCCTTTACACCGGCAATGGCGAACCAGTGGCAGGCGTGCCACAAGTGGCACGTGTGACGCGACATATTATTTGGAGCACGCTACTGGTCGCAAAACTAATATCAAAATTATTTTACCAACAATGAAGGTCATAATCCATCTCTGTATAGTGTATAGTGACCACTAAATTAGGCAAATTTTGAAATTCGCACCGAATCACACAAAAAAAAAACGTGTGGCACGTTTATGACTTCTTCAGAAGATTGCTTCAAAAAAAGTTCGCCATCCCTGCTCTACACTATAATATTAGCGTAATTTTTTTTATTTGCGTCCAGAATGCTTTAATTACTACATACCTGGGTTTATCTAAGCACTTGTTCATAATATCGATGATCTTGCTCTTGCCGTCGCAGGCTCTCTGTACCGACTCCATGACGATCTTGAGCGGCAGGCCTGGGAGCTTCACGTCCGCCTGAAGCGCCGTGATACCCTTCTTAGTGCCCGCTACTTTGAAGTCCATGTCGCCCATATAGTCTTCTATACCCTGAAATGCGTTTGTTTGTACTGTCGAAGTCTCATATATCCATTTTAAACCTTATGGCAATGTTAAGATGGAGAAGTGGTAAGCTGGGTCTGTTTTCTCCTGTCATGTGATACATGACATGACACCATCATACATAATAAAAAAAATTATTACGATAGTATTATTAAATATACAAATATTTACATAAACATTCGGATTTGAGCTGTGAATGATTCACAGCTCAAATCCCAATATTTTTATGTAACTTACTAATCTAACAATGATACACTTAAAACATAGGTTTGGATGGTATGCATTTTTTGTCACTAAACTCTGATCTGCAGTCATAAGCCATTATTACCATAGTAGAAACGCAAAAGAATGGAAATACTGACTTATTTTAAAATCAAAGTTACAGATCTACTCTTTCAGCTCTTTTATATTAGTCTCAATAGGCATACTAATACAAATAGTAATACAAACAAACTCACTAACAAATCAGTGAGTATCCTGTAGTCCGCTATGTGTCCTTGTTCGTCGGTTCGGGAGACGAGTCCTATGGCGACGCCGGCGGCGGGCGCGGCCAGCTCCACCCCCGCGTCCATCAGCGCCAGCGAACCGCCGCATACTGACGCCATGGAACTCGAGCCTGGGGGGAAAATATTAAGACGACGCTTTGATAATTTGGCTGTAGCGATATTGATTTTTCTCAGCAATGACTAAAGCTAAGAAATTAAAGTTCATTGTCAGTATTCATCATGTCTTTGTCTTTGAATTACCCATAGCATAACACGATTGGTCAACTTTTATAACACGGAATAATCAATCAAAAAGACCTCTGTAAAAAAAGGGATTCCTATTTTGCCAACAGAGGAGAGTAATTTAAGCTTCCAAAATTTGTACATAGATTTGTTCAAGCACACACTTTAATTTGCCCATAGCTTATATGAAATGTATTTATGGTTCTTAAATTACGCAACAAAAACCATTTTGTCGCTTACGCCCTTTTCATTTTTTGCTGTTCCATTGCTTGTTTTAGCTATGAGAAGCCGGCAGAAAACAAGCGCGCGCGGCGGCGTCACCTTAATGAGTGTTGAGAAACTAACGAAATACGTACACATGACCTAAGGATCGGTCATCGAAACGGGAGAGTTCAAACTACGTATGTGTACAATATCTACCAAAAACGTGTAATGTCTACCAATAGTCAGCGTCTGATCGCAACGGGTTACGGCCTGTCCACATCTCCACGTCACGACACGACAACGTGGAACGGTGCGGTAACGTGGCCAGGTATGTTGACGTGACGTGAAAATTTACGTCAAAGTAACGTGACAATGCACGTCACGGTGTAGCAACATTTTACGTCTTTTTCATTTCTTAAATCTCTCTTTATCCATCTTCTTAACAATAGCAGAAGCAGAATACGTATTGTGCGGTCCATGTCTACATGAGTAGTGAAAAATGTAGCAGTTTTACAAGGTATGGTGACGTACAATGTTGCTACACCGTGACGTCCATTTTTACTTTACGTTGACGTAAATTTTCACGTCACGACAACGTACCTACCGTGCCACGTTACCGCACCGTTCCACGTTACGACGAAGTGACGTGGAGATGTGGACAGCCCTTAGTCTGGCAGCCAGTGCCGAATGTATGTATGAGGGTACCACTTTATTTCCGCCGCCCTATGTACGAAATCAGTAGGGGCGTTTACGCTGCCACTCCCCTAGGACACTGCCACCCCTTGGCCGTGGCCTATAATGGCCTATTTAACGGCCTTTATTTTTCGAGACTGCCGGCAGGGTAAATACGTGTTTCTTGCATTGGGCAGGGCAGGAGAGCCCGCTCCGCCAGCGCGGCGTGCCCCGCCTCCCGCCGCGACCCCGCCCACTATATACCATACAGCACTGACCGTTGCTCTCCAGCACCTCGGCGGCGAGGCGGGTGGCGCAGCGCGGGGGCGGCACTAGCGGCAGGAGAGCCCGCTCCGCCAGCGCGCCGTGCCCCGCCTTCCGTCGCGACCCCGCCCACTATATACCATACAGCACTGACCGTTGCTCTCCAGCACCTCGGCGGTGAGGCGGGTGGCGCAGCGCGGGGCGGCACTAGCGGCAGGAGAGCCCGCTCCGCCAGCGCGCCGTGCCCCGCCTCCCGCCGCGACCCCGCTCACTATATACCATACAGCACTGACCGTTGCTCTCCAGCACCTCGGCGGTGAGGCGGGTGGCACAGCGCGGGGGCGGCACTAGCGGCAGGAGAGCCCGCTCCGCCAGAGCGCCGTGCCCCGCCTCCCGCCGCGATCCCGCCCGCCCCGTCTCGCCCGTTGCGTACGACGGGAACTCGTAGTGCAGGAAGAAACTCTTCTCTTTTAGACCACTGGAATATAGAATGATTTGATAGGGTGAACATGACTAGTGATTAGACAGTACTAGTCATTGGACAGAGCACAAAAACACTCTATTTATGAAGGTTGTTTTAAAAACTTCATGTTTTCTTTAAAATCAGGCGTTCCATTACTTTAAAAACAGGCAGTTTTTAAACCCTAATAAATATTGTGTTTTTGTGCTTTGTCCAATGACTGGTGCTGTCCAATCACTAGTCATTTACCCTATATATCTATATTATTACTTGTTTACAAGCCGTATTACGTGTTTACTTGTATTATGTGTTTACATTTCTGGCAGAGTATACAAAGCAAAGGAATTGATTACATAGACGGCGTCATGGACTACGTCATTTAGCCGGATTGTGTTTATTCAATATTAGTTGGTTGGGTTTAATGTAACCCGATTACTTTTATTTACACGATTAATTATCCGTTGTATTTACACCAGTTACCACTTACCTCGTTATCATAGTCAGCGGGTCCATTTTCATGGCGCTCTCAAGGGAATCAAACGCCACAGTACACAAAACTTGAGTCTGGCCACGTTGGAATAAGGCACTGCCATGTAGAGGTTCATATAACGACACCTGAAAAAATCATAACATTAAGGGGCTATCTTCGGGTTACTTTATATGAAATTTTAAGACTTTCGCTTAAACTTTAAGACAAGTGTAATGTTTATTTTGAGATTTTGTTGGGTTATTAATAATAGTATTATTAATAATAGTAATTGCAGAGATTTTCACATCTGTGCAATTGCCGCGTAAGATAATATATATCTACAAATATTTACCTCACAACTAATATTCCTCAAATCTTCCAACTTCCGTCCGTCACAGCGTGTGTCAGTCTCAAATATCATATCTCTGAAGATCTGTCGAAGGTGGCTGTTGAAGCAGTCCTGCAGTAGACTGATATCTGCCTCAGTGTCTCTCATCTGATTGAGAACAGTCTGCCGGAGTTCTGAAATAGCCACGTCGCGACTTGTCTTGTCGTGACTGAAGTCACTGAAATTTTTATTTTTTAGATTTTGTTAGAAATTTGTTAGATAAAATGTAACATTACTATAAAAATCAATGTTTTGAGATTAGTGTTTCAAGCATTTAAAAACAGGTGTTTCATACATACCTCAATATTTCTCTAATTTTCATAGTGGATAATGTTTTAATAGAATCTACAATATTTTGGTCCAACGGTGGTAAAGTTTCATATTCTCTTTTACTCTTCCCATGAGATTTTTGCAGTTTTTCAATAGATCTTACTATGTGTTGTGCTTCTTTGGTTCCTATAAAAATATTAGAACATACAGATTTTGTTTTATTTCCAGGCATAAATAAAATTATTAAGTGCTTAACAATATTATTACTTATATTACAAAATCATGTAACAGGAAATGTATGAAACATATTATGAGTTATATGTCTAGTCACTATTGCACACAAACCCCTTGTCATATGAAAAATGTCTACAATGAACAATATGGTTTGACTTACTTTCATACCTAATTTGATGGCTTTTAGTAGATCCTGCTGCAGTATGTCGTTGGCAAACCCTTCCAGCATCACTACCAGGTTGCCCGTAGTGGCCGCTACTATAAGGTTCAGGGTTGACTTCTCAAGATCCTTTCTTGTCGGATTCATAACAATTTCATTGTCAATCTGACCGATTCTGGATAGAGAAAATTATACATTTTGAAGACTTATGTTTAAAATTTCAAGTAGGCAGATTTTTGGATTTTTATGATCCTGGGTATTATAGGTCTACCAGAATCTGATGGCAATTTTTAAAAGCAGATTTTCAAAAAATATCCTTGATCATTGGATATTTTTTATGTTTGCATGTTTAACAGTTAACACACAGAATCAACCACTATAAGAATAAAAAAAACGGCCAAGTGCGTGTCGGGCCACGCGCCATATAGGGTACCGCTTGTTTTTTTTAATTTTTTTAAGGTCATTGGATTGTACATTTATAACTCGTTTTACACAACATCATCTCAGTTACTTTCAAAGGAATTTGAACGAAAAGTTCCTTTATACTTCGACAAATACATTTTTTTTAGTTGATCGACTATTACTCAAAAACTTATGAAGTCTTTTTACCCGTGATAGTTTTCCTTTTAAATTCAGCATATTTCCTACTCCCGTGAATTTTTTCACATTTCCAGAAGTAACCGTTTAGCTGGTAGAAGGGGGGGGGGGGGGACACTGGACTCTAATGATTTTTTCCACTTTAAAACTTCATATTTTACAAACGGATCCCTAAATCGGAAAATGATCTACGAAAACTCATAATATTTTTAAAAAACCTATCCAACGACACCCCATACGATGGGGTGGACGCGAAAAAAAAGATGTGTAGGGAAGGTACCATAAAAAATATTTTTTGAATATTTCATGTACCATTTTGTCGGCATCATTGATATGTGTATTCATGCCAAATTACAGATTAGTAGGTCCTATAGTCTCTGAGCAAAACCACGGACAGACAGACAGATAGACAGACGGACAGACAGACCGAAACTATAAGAGTTCCTTGTTGACTATGGAACCCTAAAAAGGATCAAAATGTTTTATTCCAATCACCCTGGTATTGCTAGAGTCAATTTATTTTCTCACTTTTTGCCATCAGATTCTGGTAGACCTATACCCAGAAATATAACTTATAAGCAATTAATATCCATTTGGATAATTATAGAAAATGAAGTGACTTTTTCACTTTCAAAGACAAAAATTAGACCTGTGGAAAATTTTGTAACAAAAAATTAGATATTATTTATAGTGAAGATAATATATTATTATGTGCTTAAATACTGTCAACACACACATATTACACATTAGGCTTCTTGACCTAGTTTTTTTCTTCATTCAAATGGCTTCTTAATTATTCATTTTCACCAAAAAAACTAATATTTTAATATTTTAAACTGTAGAAACTCATAAAAATGTTGATTGAAAAATACGTCTCTTAAATGGCGCCGAAAACACTGTCCGCCATTGTGTGACGTCATACGCTTTGTATTTTAAACTCTCTTTATTGAATATTTTTTTATGTGCTCAATGTACCAGTCTAAAAGTGCCCAAAAATTATAAAAGAATTAAATAAGAAATTAGAAATCATTTGTAATGTCGAAAACTTTTGGCCATTTCATTTTCCGTCTATAATAAATAGAGATAATATATAAAACTGATGTTTTATGCGAATTATTCAATAAAATATATTTTACAAATCTTTCTAGGCTTATTCTTATTATTTATGTACAGATAAACTTACATATAACGAGCGCGATAAATAAAAGATATTAAATTACTATGAGGATGACGTCACATCCAAATCGGAAGTACAGCAAAAGCGTTTTTGTCAGTACAAATCCTATTTTCATAAAATCATATTTTCAAATCGACTTTATTAATCAATCATGAGCTTTTATTTAATGATAAGGGTGAAATACGGTTTCCTAGGCCAAGTTCTACTAGAAATATGCATTTGTTCCATGAAATTGAATATAGGTCAAGTAGCCTTTTATATAGCTAGTCATCAGCTTAATTACCCAAGTATGTAAAGTAGGAGTTAGATAAATAATTAAATGTTCAAAAAGCAATGTACAATTTCTATGTGCTGTATAACCGGACTAGAGACTCTAAAGTAAGGTTGTGAATGTATACCTGACAGCTCCCACTGGTCCATTCCATGGTACATCAGACACAGCCAGGGCCGCACTTGCTGCATTAATGGCAATTGTTTCTGGAGGGTTTGTGCTATCTATCGCTAACATGTTACAGACTATTTGAGTATCAAAGTTATATCCTTGAGGGAACAGGGGCCGTAATGATCTATCTATGAGCCGTGAGGTTAGTATTTCCCGTTCAGTTGGCCCTGAAAATAATGTCTTAAAGTTTTGTTTCACTCACAAATAAAATATGTTATAAATGATAATATGTATGTATATTTACAGGGGAACAATTACGTACCTAGTTCTTTTCGCAAATAATTAGTCGGTATTCTACCAGCAGCGGCAGCTTTCTGCCTGTAGTCGACTACTAAGGGGAGGAATGAGCTTGATGCTGTTTTAGTTTTTGACACAACAGTAGAAAGAATACTGGTGTTCCCAAGTGTCGCGACACAGGCTCCATCGGAAAATCTTGCGTACCGTCCGGTCGAGAGTTTTAATGTTGAACTAAAAGAGAAATGGTTACTTAAATTAATTGTACCTTGACCTCACCTCAGATAACCTCTAAAATTATTTTAACTTACCCATTTGTGAAAGGTACATCTATTTCTCCTGTACTGCTACTCGATGAAAAGTATTTATAGAGGCACTGATTTTTTACTTTAAGTCCAGAGAAAATACTTCTATTTTTATTCAACATTGTAATCTATTCCGGCGAAACTTATCTTATGTTTGTCAAGGTTTGTCTAGAGTTTGTGATGAAACTTGAGGAGATACAAAATGTATGTATTTTGGTTCCAGTGTTTTAACAAAAATGTAGAATCTAAATTATATCAAATCAAAGCAATTCGTAACAAGAAACCCTAAATTTTTATTCACATTTTACAATTTACAAGAAAATTGTAAAACATTTGACCATTTGTTTTTTTTATTTCGTCAATATGTCAAAATGACATTACAATTTTTTCACTACGGATAAACGGTCCACGTCCGCGTCAATTGTTTTCAAAGCTGCCTTGCACTCAGCGAAAAAAATATGACAGTGACAGTGACAGTAGCAACCATTAGAAGAAGGAAGAGCCAGTGTTTTTATTTTGATTATTGAACTTATAATTACCTTGTTTTATCTCTAAATAACTACATCACGCTTTTATTTGCAATTAACAAACAATAATCTTACAATTTAGATGATATAAAAGATGAGAAAGGTACAGGGAAATGATGCTTTTCAAAGAATTAACTTCTTGTATCAAGTAAGTCAATTTAGCTATTTTTATGTTTCAAAACGGTAGTGTTAAGTGTACATACAGTTTTTCATTATATTTGTTTCCTCCAGATAAGCAAAGAAGTAGTCGAGAAGAATCCAGCGTTGTCGGCGTACTATAATAATTTAGTCATAAATATAGCCAAGAAGAGTGTTCTAAAAATGTATGTTATCACTTTTAAAATTATTTTTGCTTTATAATTTTGTTCATCAATTAATTGTTTATCAAAAAAGTGTTTTAACATTGATTTGTATGTGTTTCAGCCATCCAGATATAAAAAGGCAAATATGTAAGAAATGTAGATGTATGCTGGTTGATAAAAAGTCTTCTGAAATGAAACTTAAATGTAAGAATAAACAGAAATTTATTTCACTTAAATGCACAGTGTGCGGTTATGAAAGAAGATTTCCAGCTGATAAAAACAAGGACCACAGAGTGTGGTTAGAAAAACCTGAAGCTGTTGTTGAGGTTATCGCATAAGTAATTATAATTCTAATACACATACATTTTTTGTTGAAAGAATATGTGCATTGATTTGTTTGGGCTTATGTTATTTGCTGTAACTATAAGTTGTTTGTGATTAAAATTATCTTGTGATTCTTAGAAGCATTAAACCTGGTTTTTATTTTTTCACAGGCTATCATAAAGATATGAGACAAGTCTGTGGGTACTGGCTCCTATATTTCATGTGAGCAATAGAGGGATTTGTACATACATTCTATTTAACGGTTGCCAGATGACTCAGGTTTAGTGGTGTCTGATCATTGTTGTCTTAGTTGGCTAGCAATAAGCATCTTTAGAGCTTTGTAAAAATTCTTAAAGTTTTCGTAACTTGCATGTGTTATTTTGGACACCATTTTCGGGCTTAGGTGGTCCTCGGTTAATATGGGATTAATGAAAAATGTGAGGTGTGGCATTTTAAAAATGTAATTAATAGGTAATTAAATATTTTATATGTGTATGTAATTAGTTTGTTCCATTTTTTAAATTTTGACCAAGCTAAACTGATTAGTGATTACTGATTAGTAACTATATGAGCTATCTACTGTTAAGTTTTTTTTTTTTATTAAATAAGGGGGCAAACGAGCAAATGGGTCACCTGATGGTTAGCAACTACCGTCGTCCATGGACACTCGCAACATCAGGTTTGCAGGTCGTATAGGTCCGGAAATACTGCTGGTGACAGTTCGTTCCAGAGTTTTACAGTGCGCGGCAGAAAGTTACGCGAAAAACACACTGTGGGAGACTGCCACTCATCAAGGTGATGAGGATGGTATGTTTTTCGCGTGGGACGATGGTGAAAAGTTGCAGGTGGTAATACCATACCACCGTGGTATGATTCCGAACAATTCCTCAGAGCACTTCCCGTAATACAACCGATAGAGGATGCAGAGTGAAGCTACATCTCAGCGTAATTCCAAGGGGTCCAAGCTGTTTGAAACACTATGGCAGTCAACAATTCGAGCGGCCCTTCGTTGGATACGATCCAGAGGGAGCAGTGTGGTGACGCCGCGTTAAAGTAAAAAACCGTGTTGGATATGTTTTAGATTGCTTGTTTTCTATGAGATGCCGGCCTGGCCTCTCATAGAAAACAAGCAATGGAACAGCAAAAAAATGGAAAGGGCGTTATAGCAACAAAATGGTTTTTTGTCGCGTAATTTAAAAACCATAAATACATTTCATATAAGCTATGAGCAAATTAAAGCGTATGCTTGAACCAATCTATGTACAAATTTTGGAAGCTTAAATCACTCTCCTCTGTTGGCAAAATAGGAATCCCTTTTTTTACAGCTCAGGTCTTTTTGATTGATTATTCTGTGTTATAAAAGTTGACCAATCGTGTTATGCTATGGCCTATGGGTAATTCAAAGACAAAGACATGATGAATACTGACAATGAATTGTAATTTCTTAGTTTTAGCGTAACGCGGCGTCACCTTAACAGCAGAAGACACGTTACGAAGTCATTGCTAAAAAAACGATATCGCTACAGCCAAATTATCAAGGCGTCGCCTCAATAAGAAAACGAAGAAAGAAAAGACTCTATAATGTATAATATACTGTATTCTCTATGGAAATGACAGATAGAAGATGCTGGATACACCCATTTCTTTCAATCATGAATGACGGGAGTCACTTTATGAAGAAGTACGATGCCTTAAACCGTCGATCGCCAATTCCTGGAAATCTTTTGTTATCGCGGCCCATATCGGCCTTACGGGGCTTGATGAATTAAAAATAGACCACTACAACTTTTTCGTGTGACTCGATACGACGTCGTGAGTCGTGACTCGTGACTCGTGACGTTAGAAACTCAGACATGACGTGCGTAGTACATTATGTTACAATGTGGTTACAATGTCGTGTTTTTTTACTATGCTCATCGTAGATTTCCAAGACGCGACGTCGTATCTTAAAACGTCGCCGCATCGTTGTTGGACGCGACGTCGTGTCGTGTTTATGTGTGGGAGCTTGTCTTCTTGTCCAGTCGTACTTCCATAACGAATCTACGACGAATTCGAGGACAAATTCGATAACGAGCAAACATAATAATATATTCTGACGCGACGGTATGCTATTTCTGCAGCTCACTTACGACTAGTTCATCCAAAATTTTAGGTCCTGAGACAATAATTAGATAGTAAAATATAATAGGTATATTATATTATTTAAAATGCACACAATGATCATATAAACCGTCAAAATCTACGATTATTACCAACTTATCGAGGAGATTACTTTTGAAAATAATGGTCTCATTAATTTTTAAACAGCATCCAGTGAATATTTGCGTTTCGCATTTCGCTTCCGTTGTAAAATACACAACAGTAATAAATTGTATTGAAAATAATTCTCCAGAGAAGTAAAGTTTTATCGGTTGAATTTTTTATCGACGCGAAAATGAAAACCACATTCTGCCGACATGTGACCGCGTAAATATTAAAATGAAGCGAATTTTATGTGCCGCGATATTTTTATTTCATTTTAGTATTTTCCAGTCTTTACATGTTAAGAAATATAAAAACAGGGCTCATGAAAGGCGTGGAGAGCTATTTGATGCGTTGGAAGATGGTATCCGGCCTAGGCGTCAGGTAGGATTCAAAATTAATCCTTCAGGCCCCGCGCGAGCACCGGTGATCGCGACAACAATAGAATACAATAGCAATTCCTGGAAATTCCGACTGAAGTATTTAATAGCAAAGCATATTCAGAATATGTTATAGTCTATGTTTTAAGTATGCTTTGCCCTTAGGCTTTGCCATTTATTTTGGAGTGTGTAACTTTTTTCTTAATTTACCTTCTAAACGAGAAATCAAAAAACTGTACTTATATTATTTCTAGTTGTATAAATTGCCGTCCGATATATTGAATAGACGACGGGCCGATAAACACTCCAGCAGTATAGAGAAGATGAAATACCAGGACGAATTCAGAGAACTCCACGAGCAGAAGAAGAAAGAGGCATTTGAAGCTGGGTCTGTGGAAACGGACGAGGTCAACATGGTGGCTGCCAGTGAGTTTGTTAATGTAGTCCAAATAAAGATTTTTATAAAAGTAAAAAAGTGGCTATCATACCGACAGGCAGACATGACAAATCTTAAGGGTTCCGTATTTTGCTACAGAAGTCTGAATAGTACATACATATATAAAAATCGTGTAAGTGTTGATTCTAGATTCAAGAACATAACACCAAGTAAGTCAGCTCAGATAAACTCAACGCTAGTGTACCTACAGCTGCAGCAGCAGCTTGTCTAACTTGAAGTGATGCGCCCACTACGTTACCAGTTAATGTTAACGGCAAAAATACCGTAAATACAAAAGAGGGGCACGCCATCTTAAATTGGACAAACGCTTGCGTGCCTATAGTGCATAGTATAGCATAGGTAATGTTTGAACCTGGTGTTAAATTACATAGGGCCAGCGGGAGTGCCTTGCGGCGACCCCGACCAGCACGACATGCCGTGGGGGAACTGCATGCGGCCGGAGCAGTGCTCGCTCGAGTACCGCATCTACCGCGGAGACTACGCCTGCGGCTACACCACCTACGTCTGCTGCGCGCTGCAGCTCACAGGCGACGACACCATCGTGCCCCTCGACGTCTCCTTCGGCTCCGACTTTGAGGAAGACCACGAGAAAAAACCCAAAAAGGAAAAGAAGCACTCCAGCAGCAAGAAGTCCCGCAAGCTCGAGGACCTAAGACGCCGCGAGGAGGAGAGAAAGAAAAGGAAGAAAAGGATGGAAAGAATAATAAAGCGCATCACCCGAAGGATAAAGAAAGCCTTCAAGGGCGACTCGAAGATCAGAAAGAGGAAGACTCGTGAGTTCAAGAAGTTCCTTAAAAGATTAAAACGAAAGTACGATAAGAGCAGGCTGCTAGTCAGGGACAGGCACAGGGAGGTGCTCAACAGAACGGACAGGGAGCGCGAGGAGCGCTTGAAGGAGATCTACAAGAAGAATAAAGAGTTTATCCGGGATGTGACGAATTGGAAACCCGAGGTTAGGGTGTCGGTGTCCGAAGACGTCACCGAATCGCCGGATGACAAGGAGGCGAATGCAGAAGGCGACAGGGAGGCGAATGCAGAAGGCGACAGGGAGGCGAATGCAGAAGGCGACAGGGAGGCGAATGCAGAAGGCGACAGGGAGGTGATTCCAGAAGACGACAGGGAGGTGTCGAATGCAGATGATGATAGAGGGGTGCATGCTGAAGATGATGATGAAGCCAATACAGAGCCGTCCCGCAGGAGGACACATCGTAGTCACGCTGCCCATGGATACTTAAATCACGATGTTGGTGGCATATTGTTTCTTTAAATAAGCGCATACTATGAATTTAGATATAAATCATTATGGATTTTGTTTTTCTTCATTATTAATAATTTAAATCTTGAAAATTTGCTGTAGGTAGTAAAATTAGTACCTGCGTAGGTCAAAACTCAAAAGCAACCATTATAAGATTTCAATAACTGCACCGCGTTTTAGATATTGGCTAAAATTAAGCTACTTATTTTAATACAGGTTTTCTTATTAAAATAGCATACTGTCGCACTCAGAGACATTAAGTGATTCGTTAACTTTAATGATTTTAATTAAATTTGACAGAAAATGTATGAAACTTATGTCAAAATATATATATTTTTTTATTAAATAAGGGGGCAAACGAGCAAACGGGTCACCTGATGGTAAGCAACTACCGTCGCCCATGGACACACGCAGCATCAGAAGAGCTGCAGGTGCGTTGCTGGCTTTTTAAGAGGGAATACGCTCTTTTCTTGAAGGTTTGCAGGTCGTATAGGTCCTGAAATACTGCTGGTGACAGCTCGTTCCAGAGTTTTACAGTGTGCGGCAGAAAGTTACGCGAAAAACGCACTGTGGAAGACTGCCACTCATCAAGGTGATGAGGATGGTATGTTTTTCGCGTGGGACGATGGCGAAAAGTTGTAGGTGGTATGATTCCGAACAATAATTCCTCAGAGCACTCACCGTGATACAACCGATAGAGGATGCAGAGTGAAGCTACATCTCGGCGTAATTCCAAGGGGTCCAAGCTGTTTGAAACACTATGGTAGTCAACAATTCGAGCGGCCCTTCGTTGGATACGAATCATACGATCCAGAGGGAGCAGTTGGTAGTTTGGCGCCCCTGCCCAGAGGTGAGAACAATATTCCATATGAGGCCGAACCTGCGCCTTGTAGAGTTGTAGGCGTTGGTCCGGGCTGAAGTACTGTCTCGCTCTGTTAAGAACACCAAGCTTCTTCGAGGCTAATTTGGCCTTACCCTCTAGATGATATCGGAACTGGACTTCGCTCGATATGTTGACGCCAAGTATCTCAATGCTAGGGGAGATGGTTAAAGATGTGCCCTCGAAACGAGGTTATACGACCATTGGTGACTTTTTAGTGGTGAACGCGCAGACTTGTGTCTTGGCGGGGTTGAATTGGACTAAGTTACGTCTACCCCATTCAGAGACTTTCTCCATTGAATTCTCTATTTTAGACACACAATAAAAGTTAAGTAATTTCTCTAAGTCGGCAGTTAACAGCTGGCCCTGGATATAATTTGTGTATCATGCCTTATGTATGATAAAATGTTAAAGTTTGAGAGTATTCTGGCAATATTCCAGCTGTGATAGTTCCTTGTAGCGCTCTACCGTCTGATATTTTAGAAGGAAATATTATTATCATTCGTATTAATTTGAAAGAGGATACTTCGATTTATATTCACTACCAACTTTTAGATGCTTCTAGGGATTTAATTTGAAATTCAAGCCGGGGGTCGCGGGTTCGAATCCCGTCGACGGAACAAAAAGTTTTTCAATGTTCCTGGGTCATGGATGTGTATTAAATATGTGTATGATATAATAAAAATCTTAAATATATGTATAGTATAAAAGCTTTAAATATATTTCCGTTGTTTGGTACCTGTAACACAAGTCCTTCAGGCACGGGGCCATTGACGTGGTGTTTCAGCGTCCATAGATATTATATTATATTATTATTATCCATATAAAATGGTACTCTGAAGTCTCAGTCTAGTAACCTGGAAGTCCTGATAGATAACAGATCTATGTAATTTGGTCGTACTATGTTAAGGCGCTATATTGAAAAAACTGTCCTTTTTGACGTAATACTATAGGACCCTCAGAAATGTTACAAATCTGGCAATGAGATATACATTTCTTCATAGCCTTATCTAGGTTTGAGAAGAACTAGAAACACGATTAATGTATTTTGCCTCGATACATTTAATTTTCGAAATGACCTCTTAAAATACGAAATTTGAAGATTATTTTTAAACGAAAATATCTATTTTCGTATTTCGTATTGTAGGAAATTAGTCTAATTGATAGACACCCTTGCAACTCAAAATCGTACCTATAGAAGCATTTTGCTTAAATGCTCCTAGTTATTTTTTAAATGATTATAATTACGTTTTTTCGCATATTTTCCGAGCGAGCCGATAGCATCTGGCCGCAGCGTATTCACGACTTTATTGCTCGAGACGAAATTGCCCTTGCGGTAAAATTACTTTCGATATAGCGCCTTAAGACTAACCCAAAAAATCAAACATTGTCCTTCTCTCTTCACACTCACGCGCGTCTTTCATATGCCAGGTGAAAAAGGACGACGCAGATTCTACGCCAAATTCGTTTCTTCTCAATAACTCGATAAATATACAACATTTTAAAAATCTGCTAGGTCGGTTTCTCAATAATAGAATTCTATATAATGAAAAATTCGTGAAAATTAGATGCATCTTTGTGATTTTTTTCTACCGAGAAATTTTTTAGATATCGTGTTTTTTGGAATTATAATGTAGTATCTAATTTTAGAAAATGAAACAATTCGAGGCTTGTTTTCAAGTATAAAAATGAATTATAAAACTGAAAATTTTTGACTTGACATATTATCTCGACCTAATAATACATAGGTCATATTTTAGGATTGATCTACAATCTACATAATAATAGCTGATAGGTATAATATTATGGTCGATTTAATATTATCAGTATCTATAACAGTTAACATTATAAAAGTAAAAACCACAATAGAATGAAAATATGGTTTCGTAATAAAGGAGATAGGCAAAGACAATATTTTGTAACTTTAGAGTTCTCTAAATATGGACTACCATATCGTTTTTGTTAAATAAAACTCCAATGTTAATAAATTGTAAGGATTTATTCTCATAAATCTATGAAGAAAGTAATACAAGTTAAAAAAAATTATTCAGTTTTACAAACTAACATCATAAACTAAAAAAAAAATAATGTATTTTCAAAAACAGGCACTATTGCCTCTTCTCAAAATGAGCTTATTATGTGGACCACAGCATGTTTAATATGGACTATGGGTACATAGTATGGACATTTCGAATTATAAGTATTAAGTAGGTAAGTTTTAGCTTATCACAAAATTGACCAAAAATCACAACCTACCAGTAACTTTAGATATGTTTATACGATTTGGGATCTTCACGTCCTACGAAAGCGTACTTCTTGGTTAACCGGATATCATGAGCAGAGGCATAATTAAAGTAACATCTTGCGTTCAACAAAATTAAAACAACCCCACTTAGGCCTGGAGGTAGTGACACAAAATTCTTGGTGATTTGTGCCAGTATGGCAGTTTTACAGGGGTATAATTACGTAAAGGCAAAAAGGAAAATGATGGTCATAGCGCTCGCACTGGCAGCCCAAACGCGTGGGCGTTAATCGAACGTGTCGGATAAATAACGAGTGTCGAACGATTTGTTACACAAAAATGCTTGTATTTTCAGATAGTCGAAAAAAAAATAAGTAGGCGAAAGCGTAATGCTATACTTGATGGGTGCGGCTTACAGCCCGCCATACCGACGCGAATACGTTAATTTTAATAAAAAATTGAACCATTTGTACCAGGCTAATTTTTGCATAGCTAATCATCGTCGAGTAGCCATTCACGAAAATTACCTTGCCATACTTTTCCGACAGCGCCCAATGGTCGCCATACCACTGCAAAGGTGTAAGATTATTTTTTTCGCCAAACGATTTGTGCCAGTATGGCATTTAAATTTTTGGAAAGTATTTGACAAAATATGACCGTTATTATTTTTCCCATACTTCTAGTAGGGGCAGGCCTGTCCCACTCGCGCCTGTAGGCATCGAACTGTAAGTACCCCCCTAGGGGGGCACTTCAGTAGGGACTCACAGGCGAGCGGTGACGCGCGCGCACGAGTTTTTAGTTGATCGTTGCATGCCTACCTGCGTACTTATTCATTCGCTGTCACAGAATTGATAAATTAATCTGATCACAATGGACAATAAAAAAGGGCAAAGAAATATTGCGCAGTGTTTTTAACTGTCTTAACACGGAATGTGAACCAAATTTAACTTTTTAAGCACCCTATGGACGATGGTCGATGAGAGTTAAGAACTTTTTTAAATTGTTTTATTATTATTTATTATAGATTTAAATTTTGTACAATTTATTATAGTCAAATTACGATTACTTATGATTTAAATAGTTTTAAATACTAGTTGAAGTAGAATATTAGTTGGGTTACCTTCGTAGACGTATAATTAATAAAGGTATTTCATTGAAAAAAAAAACACATTAATTAATAAGGTTAGGTATTAATTATTACTAATAGCATAGAGTAATAAATATACTAATAGTAAGCATCGTAGGTTGGTATCGCGTCTTTGCTATTATATTTTGTAATGCGTACTATTCGAAACCTCATTTGTTTACAAAAATAACTAAGTTATACAAACACTTTAAGTAGGTAATATAAGACCGGTTTCAATAATTAAGATACGGTACCTATCGAATCTAAGTACGCGTAACTAGTTACACGCGAATTTATGATAATTAAATCTACATAGTACTAAGACATAATATCTTAGATATTAAATATAAAGATTATAATATTATTTTTAAAAATAAACAACCCTGATTTCTTCAGAAAAGGTACGAGTTATGCGACAGAAAGAGAGCGGAGATGTAGGCAAATATAATTGTGGGCACCTAGCACTGCGCGGTCGGAATTTAAACTTTGTAGTATCGTGTCATGAGTCGTTAATTCTTTAAACGGGTTTCGCCAGTGGGAATTCTGTTGGTACAACTAATATATATTCTTTGGTAGGGGGAAAAAGTGCTGCCATACTTGAAATACTTATTTATTTGACACGTTTTAAAAATACGACTATAAGATACGTAAAATCATTTTTTACATCATGGCATGTAACCATGTAACCATGGGACGGGATGACTATCGGACTTGAGCAAAAAAGTGATAAAAATTGGACGATTTGTACCAGTATGGCATTTGGATTTTTGGAAATTATACGATACAATGTGACCATTATTATATTTGCCATACTTGTAGTAGACGGAAAAAGTGGCGCCATACTTGAAAAACCGTTTGAATTACGTATGAAATCTTAGGATTTTGAAAAAAATATTATTCACATTCGCTGCCTCTCACAGGTATGGCATTATCAGACTCCTATTTATGATTATACAGGGAACTGTTAAAAAAAAAAACTGAACTGGTGGTACAAATCGTTTGGCGAAAAAAAAACTTACACCTTTGCAGTGGTATGGCGGCCATTGGGAGCTGTCGGAAAAGTATGGCAAGGTGATTTTCGTGAATGGCTACTCGACGATGATTAGCTAATGCAAAAATTAGCCTGGTACAAATAGTTCAATTTTTTTTATTAAAATTAACGCATTTGCGTCGGTATGGCGGGCTGTAAGCCGCACCCGACAAGTATGGCATTACGCTTTCGCCTACTTATTTTTTTTCGACTATCTGAAAATACAAGCATTTTTGTGGAACAAATCGTTCGACACTCGTTATTTATCCGACACGTTCGATTAACGCCCACGCGTTTGGGCTGCCAGTGCGAGCGCTATGACCATCATTTTCCTTTTTGCCTTTACGTAATTATACCCCTGTAAAACCGCCATACTGGCACAAATCACCAAGAATTTTGTGTCACTATCTCCAGGCCTAACTCGTTCGTTAACCTAAAGAAAATTCCGCACGATTATTAGGCGGGGGTCATTGACGTAACATACAGAGACCTCGCATTCGACACAAGTTTTATGGTTAGTAAACATTGCAACGTGACTCGTCGATACAATGGAATGTGTTTTTAAAAGCCCAATCAAATCTGAAATACACATTGAATTGACAGACTCGTAGCTCGCGGTATTAGGCTGCTATATGCAGTCATATATTCCCAATTTTAATGGCTCATTAAAAAATGCATTGCAATATCTCGCAGGTTATACCGTAAAATCCAAAATATACTAAAATATTGGGTTTATAATTTCTTCTAAAGAAAAACAAGTCTTGAAGTGCCGTCCATTTTCCAGTAAAATACTTACAATTGCTTTATTTGTGGTGTTGTAGTTGCTGTCTTTATTTCGTTAACTTCGTGGGCCGTGTAATTTCGTATGGGGTGCAAGGGTGCGAGGTCCCTGAATATATGATGTCAAGGGGCGGAAGTATTTAATATTTGAATATGTAAATGAAATAACTTTACTCGACAGTAATTATAGACGGCGAAGGAAAACATTGCGGGATCACGAGTACTCTCATATGATATCATAACGTTATACTAACATAATATTTAAGGCTGGTATAACGCACCTGCAACTCTTCTACTATTGCGAGAGTCCAAAAACATCAATAAAATGGAGGATGTACTAGGAGGAGGATGCAAACTGAATGCACTAATTGTGAAATCCATACTACTAATATTATGAGTGTGATAGTCTGCCTGTTACGCCCAAATCGCTGAACAGATTTTACTAAAATTTGGTATGAAGGTATTTTGAGTCCTAGGGCCTTTCCTAGGGGACATAGGATTAGTCCTAACGTAGGACATAGAATACTTTTTATCCCGGAAAATGTACAGTTCCCACGCGATAAACGAATTTTGGCGCAACGAAGCTGCGGGCGTTATCTAGTGCCGTAATATATACTTAATGTTATTATAAAGCGGAGAGTTTGTTTGTTTGAACGCGCTAATCTCAGGAAGTACTGGTCTGATTTGAAAAATCTTTCAGTGTTAGCTCATTTATCAAGGAAGGCTATAGGCTGTATTATTTTATCCCGATAAGACTAATAGGAGCGAAGAAGCAGAGGGAAATGTGAAAAAAAACGGGGTAAATTATATGAAATTACTTATTATCTTAAGAACTGCTGGATCAATTTTCATGCTTTTTGGCACACATGAAGAATAGACCACGTGAAGGGACATAGGCTATTTTTTGCGGTAAAATGTACGGTTTCCGTGATTCATAATTTACACGAGTGAAGCCGCACGGAACATCTAGTATTATAACAATTAAACTTCATCAACCCGATTATCGATCAGAGTTTAGTCAATAAACATCTCGGGGATGTTTATTGCTATCAAAACCCCAGCAGAAGCTGATGAAACTTGCTCAATTAATTACCGGCTTCGGAACTTGTTGCATACGTTACCGCGTCACCACAGCGGCAACTTCTGACAAATATCGGACTTCCAAATTAATAGGACTTCGGAGGTTTCTCTACATACTACATACACTTTGTGTCTGATAAACTATTTTGCTGCTTTGATGTTTGAAAATTAGTTGAGAACCGTTCAGTTTTCCAGGATATAAGTATTCTATTCTATTTTCCCAGAGGTCAATGCAAATTCATTAATTGGTAAGGGCGTCGCCAGGCGATGGCGCAAGGGGGGGGGGGGGGGGGGGGGCAAGTTGACTTTACCTACTACAATACATACTTTTCTCATTTTCTATGAATTAGAGTGGAATTGGTGAATTCATTCGAGTTTCGACGTACGGGAATGATTGTTCAAGGCTTGAACTTCAAGGCGCAATCAAATCAACTCAAAGACTTTGATTGCATTATATTTGGCAACTTTTTTAGAATCTCTTCAGCTGCCCCCCCCCCCCCCCCCCCAACCCCCTTAGCGACGCCCTTGGTAATTGGTTATCTGACTATATCCTAATTTCTATAATTGTCACCACTCACCATGTAGCCAAAGAAAAACTGCATAAAATCCATACTAATGTTATAAATTCGAAAATCTTCCTGTTATCTTTTCACGGTTAAAGCGTTGACCCAATTTTGATAAATCCCTTATTCTTGAAATATATAGAATCTCCGGAAAGGACATAGTATATTTTTTACGGTGGCAAATTGTGTGATCTCCGCACGATAAACGAGAAATTAATGGTGTCTAGGCTACCTGTAAACCTGTGTAATTTTAACATAGGTATGTAGAAGATTGTAAACGGCGGTCCAAAAAAAAAGATACACTGAAAACCCGTGTACCCTTTATATTATAGCGTGCTCGTTTATAACTTATAACATTTAACAGGCTTATAATGAGCACGATCGGCCGAGCTCGGTTCAAGTTTCTCGAAATAATCGCATTTAGGCTTGTGTTTAATACTACTACAAAGTATATTAGGTACAGGCGGCTAAGGAAATTACATTCGACCCGTATGTATGTAATTTATTACCATTAAGTATATCAAGACGTAAAACTCGTCTTCCGCTAAATAGTTGTTGATAATAAATTCTTGACAACATTAGTTTAACGTTGTAATTAAAATGTAGTTTGGTAACCTACAGAGGCTACAGATCTATAATTATCAATTTCAAAACGAACGCTATGTTACTATGAAAAATCGCTGTGATGTAATCTAGATAGTAATATTATAAAGCGGAAGAGTTAGTTAGTTTTACTAATATTATAAAGCGGAAGAGTTTGTTAGTTAGTTTATATTTCGTTTGTTTGTTTGTTTGTTTGTTTGAACGCGCTAATCTCAGGAACTACTATGCAGTTACAGCTACAGTTAGATAGCCCATTTATCGAAGAAGGCTATAGGCTATATTTTATCACGCTAAGACTAAAAGGAGCGAAGAAATAGAGGAAAATGTGGAAAAAACGGGGGGAAATTATTTGAAAGGGCTTATTTGACTGCGTTAATCTCAGGAAGTACTGGCCCGATTTGAAAAATTCTTTCAGTGTAGATAGCTTATTGATCGAGGAAGGCTATAAGGCATATTTTTGACCGACTTCCAAAAAGGAGGAGGTAATAATACGTTTGGCTGTATATATATATTTTTTATGTATGTTCAATAATTACTCAGCCGTTTGTGCTCCAATTTTCAAAATTCTTTTTGTGTTGTATAGGGTTTGATTCGAATTTGGTACCATGTTCATAAAAGTGGTGATCTGATGATGGGATCCATGAGTAATCGAGGGGACTCCTTGAAATTTGTATGGAAACATATAGTGATTTCGATTTTTTCTGAAACTAAACTAAACGCTACCAAAAAGTAAGACTTCGCACCAGGTTATACCCTGGATCCGAAGGTACCGAACAGAACTTTTGAATGCTTATAGGTACAGGTTCGGGGATTTCGGCGTTGTTTAAACAACTGAAAGCATAAGCCAACACATCAATTTGATTGATCATCATCATCACAACCATAATTATACCATGGGTCACTATGACCCAATTATTTGTACTTTTCGCAATGTTTTGCATCGAAGCAGTTGTTTTTGATGATGATTTCGCTGTTTGTGGACCGATTTTCAAAATTCTCGTGTTGTTGTATATGATATAATCTTAATTTTGTATAACAATTACGAAAGTGGTGAGCTGATGATGGGATCTATGAGCAAACGAGGGAAATCCTTGAAATTTATCAAAACACTGATAGTGGTTAAAATATTGTTTCTAGTAAGTTAAACATATGTTACGAATAAGGGAAATTTCATACGAAGGTCCAAAGTCACTGAATAGAACTCCTGAACCTTTAAAGATAAAAGTTTGGAAATTGCAGCATCGCTTAGATAACTGCAAGCATTTACCACAATTTCGCTTACGGTAACATAATATGAATAGTTAACATTCGTATTTGTTATTTACGCATAAAGCCTTATTTTGTAGATAACTAAAAAGGGTGAAATTATTATTTTTAACAAAAAATTAAATCGACTTCCAAGGTAAAAACAATAGTAACATATGAACTAAAAAGTATTAAATAACTCTTACTCTTAATAGTGCCTTTTTCAGAATTAGTCTAAATCTCAACTATTTCTGTACATACTACAGTCTTCATTACTTTGAAGTCAGTACCAGTCCCAAAAGTTTCAGATATTCTAAGTTCTGACATTACTGAACTCACGAATAAATTAGCTGGTACCGACTTCAAAATAATGAAGACTGTATATATATGTATGTACAGAAATATTTGAGATTTAGACGAATTCTGAAAAAGGCACTATTAAAGAGTAAGAGTTATTTAATACTTTTTAGTTCATAGTACTATTGTTTTTACCTTGGAAGTCGGTTTTAATTTTTTGTTAAAAATAATAATGTTACGCTAATACTAATAGTAGGTAGCGAAGAAATAGAGGAAAATGTGGAAAAAAGGGGGTAAATTATTTGAAAGGGCTTATCTCACGAACTACTAGAGCAATTTTTCTGTTATTTGGGTCAGATAATAAGTAGACCACGTGAAGGATCATAAGCTATTTTTTGTGGACTAATTTGTCTGTGAAATATCTAATCTACGCTGCGAAGCTGCGCGAAACGTCTAGTTTTTTAAAACACTCGTCCACTCCATGTGAATCCATCCATGCAGTTCTGTAACTAATCATTCATTAGGGTTCCTAGCCAAAATGGCAAAAAATGGAACCCTTATAGATTCGTCATGTCTGTCTGTCTGTCTGTCTGTCCGTCCGTATGTCACAGCCACTTTTCTCCGAAACTATAAGAGCCATACTATTGAAACTTGGTAAGTAGATGTAGTCTGTAAACCGCATTAAGATTTTGATACAAAAATGGAAAAAATATTAAAAATTTTAGGGGTCCCCATAGGTACAACTGAAACAAAAAAATTTTTTGAAGTGAAAACTTCTTTAGCGGCGTTGAGCACTTTTGTGGGATGGGTAAAAACCGTGAAACTCGCGTCAGATTCTCGTGCTGATCGAAAAACCTTGGAAAAACCGTAAGACGGTTGGAGAGTAGTGTTTTGTGTCGAACTCGAACTCGAATAATTAAAAAAATCGATTTTTTAATAACTGATTTTCATAAAACATGGGTTAAAAAAATGCACAACGTTATCAACGTTATCAAGTTTTCACTTCTGCCGGCACTCCCGGAGTGCGGGTTGCACTTTTTTTTTCGTCTAACCTACGCGTATAGGGTATCTAGGATGGGTCTTCAAAAATCATATTGAGGTTTCTCATATCATTTTTTTCTAATCTGAATAGTTTGCGAGAGAGACTCTTCCAAAGTGGTAAAATGTGTGTCCCTCCCCTCTAACTTCTAAAGTAGGGGCATGATAATTTTATATATATATATATATATATATATATATATATATATATATATATATATATATATATATATATATATATATATATATATATATATATATGATGTACATTATTATAAAAACTACGAAAATTACTTTGAACGAGATCTATCAAGTACTTTTTTTATACGTCATAAATGGTAAACCTTAATTTAACTTTCATTAAATCAAGAAAAATATAAAAATAAATCAAAAACCTTTTAATTTTATAGAAATAAACCTTATTGATGCTGCGGAACCCTTCAGTGGCGAGTCCAACTCGCACTTGGCCGGTTTTTTTGTCATGCAGCAAGCATTTTTTGACTGTACTTCATAAGAATATTATCATTCAAGAGCATGAATCCTTGTAGGTCTACAACTATTTAATAATAATAAAGCAATTATATACGTATTTTTGGTAACCGTACTCTATTTACTAACATAGTAAGTGGTGACAAAACGCGACCCATGGCCGTTATTTGCCCAGCTATCGGCTCGCAGTCCCACCGCTGAACCTAAAACTTTATCAATGAAACGCCTGAATAGAAATTTCAGTGACTGACCAGTGACCAAACATTAATTATTTTGCCAAATACATGTGATTTTGTTATGTCGAAGCTTGGTAAACCGTAGAATGGTAGAAATAAGCAAAACAGTTTATCTGTAAACAGCAGAATATTATAGTTTGACAGATAGAAGTCCGAGACGAAGACATTCCGAGCACATAAAATGGTGACTTGCCGAACATAAAAAAATGTATGAAAAGATTTAATATATTTTTTTAAGTTCAGGAGAGAGAGATTCGTAATTCAAAGCTCATAACAGCGTATGGATATTGCCTTACGATAAGTGTTTTTTGCAAAAGAGTAGCTAGCAAGTCGTCCAGCTGATGTAACGTAGTTCTTGTCCTGAAACTTTTCACGTTAAACGTTTTTTTCAATCCATGTTGATGTAACTTGGTTGTAATTGAGTTATAAATTACGGTATCGATTATGGTAACCTGAACTCCGCCGCCCCGCCCGGCCGTAGGCTTGACTGAAGGTTGAGGAGCCTCCTTCCCTTCCATTACGTTGTTTGAAACTCAAATAAAGTAACACCTAGTAAATTATATAAAATGTTAGTTATATAATGTTTTGAAAAACCTACATCCTTTTAAAAGTCTCAAATGGGGGGCATGTGAAAATGGTGCCAAAATAATGGGGAGTGGTTCTTTTTAATTGACACATTGCCTCTACCTGCCATGTTACGAACAGGGTTGTGTACGTCTTGGATGGTGTTGAGAAACAAAAGGATAATAAATATACAATTCATCAGGCGATCTCTCTATCTCTAAAGTCCTTCTTGTACGTGGAGGCCGATCGTTACGGTTGGGCTGATGGCAGGCTGACTTCCCGGTGTATAGGGGCCTTAAGCTCATAAAAGCATGTATGGAAGATATTTTCTATCCGTCGCTTAAAAATACGGTTTATCTAATGGCCTCAAGACAGGCCACAGGCCGACTGTTGTCAGAAGCGGACAATGTATTCAAATTGTATACAGCTTTGCAAATTCTATGCAACCAAAATACACCAAACGCCATGTAAAGGCTTGTTCATAAAGTGAGATGATATATTTGATTGAAAACATTTTTTACCATTTGAAACAAGTTTTACGTACTTAATCGACAAGAAATTACCCCTTGATGTAAATTTTTACACCGGCCCTACGCTTATAATCCATGTTATTGGCTTTGCCGACGCATCCAAACAATCATACCTACCAACATTGACTAGCGTAAGTGTAAAGATTTTTTACGTAGTAAGTTTAAAGTAAGTGTAAAGATAAGTTCCCTCTGGTGGCAGGTGGTAGGTAGGAAAGGGTCGGAAAATTCTTATTGAGATTTCTTGAAAACACAAGTCCATCAGGCGACGTTTTGTATGAGTCGGTTTGCCTTCTACCTGCGAATTAAATATCGAAGACTCTCATTAAAACGAAAAACTAGTAGGTATTTAGTTAATAATTCTTTATGGACAAGGCTTTACCAGTAAGCTGGTATTTGAAACTCGCCATTTCAAGCGGGAATTGTGCTGGATGCACTGTACAGATATTGCTAATGTGTTTACCCAGCTATGTTACTTGCATTTAATACATAGGCGATGAAAAATTAGGTAGATATTTCATTAGTATCTGTTAAGCATTTGCGTTTACACCCACAATTTTTTTTTGTTGAATTATGAATGAAGTTTTGTTCTAAATCATCTAGAACATGACTGTATTCATAACTCAACAGATGCCCCATTTGCTCGTTTGCCTCCTTATGTTATAATTGCGCAATGTATAGCTTAAAACCTTAAAAAAGGTTATCCCCACCATGTAATACAATTAAGTACAAAAATACATTCCGTATTACAACTCGTAAAGTAATTTTACCTTCGCGCAGCCTGCATACTGATGTTAGGAGATAAGGGAAATATACCGACACGTACTGAGGTCGGCCTCGCTTGGCCTGGACTGTCCTATTTAGGATCGAACTTGCCTTGATCTTGACATTATTGGTTTAAGAGAAGCTTGACCTTTTGTAAATCTTAGTCCTGAGAGGCATTAGTACAAAGTAATGTACGTATACGAATATGGTATTTCTTTGTTTCATAAGTACATTACATGCGTCTATCCAACTTTTGATCAGGAGTGACAAAGGAGACGGGTAATTTAGATCTCTCTAACGTCACAACTCACTCTTGAGTACCTACTAAACATATTATGTGAGTTGTGACTAACTCTGGGTATAGACCAAGAGAATAAGTACTTATTTAGGTCTTGAATGCTCCTATAATAAGGCAGAAAGGATATAGACATCTATTTTGATATACTTAGTAGTCGGAAAGCTCTGAGGAGTAGGTATAATTCTGTAAAGTAATAGAGTGACTAGAGTTCTATGTATAGTAATAAAAATTCATATTCCTCAAACTTAGCGGTGTAATATCTCAAGTACCAATATAAAGTGAACCTCACACGGGTGTGTTTGGGCAGCAGTCCAGACTGAGGTCAGGGAACTGCAGCCCCGTCGGGTCGACGCTCCGACTCACTTTACTACTATATTTTACCAAGGTTCGGCTCATATAGATACAGCGTGAAATTTATAAGACAGTCAAAATTGAACTTTGTGTACTATGCATTGCAGTTCATTGCTAAAAAGGTGGCAATTTTCAGCAAAACTTTTAGTGTAAGTACCTCCTTTTAGGTATAAAGTTCAAAACCGTGTCTTATTAAGTAAGGTAGATGTTTGCAGTCGTTACGGTCCCTTTGAGTTCAAATATTTTGAAGCGTGTATATGTAAACTTTTGAGGATATTTTGTTGCATCATTTAATATTTATTTCTACTTCGACAGTTCAAAACAGTACAACCAAGTTGGAGATAAAAATGTCTATACATTTTAGTTATTTTAGCCAGTTAGTCTATGATATAAACATCATTGCAGTTAGTAGTATTTGTAGTCAAAGTCTATTATTATTTAACACGTAGGTACCACAATATTACGATGCGCTATATCAAATAAAAAAATATAATATATCTACTATTATAGGTCTACCAGGATCTGATGGCAATTTTGACGGCCGATTTTCAAGAAAAATCCTTGATCATTGGATAAATTTTTATATTTGCATGTTTCACACACAGAATCAGTCGTTATAAGGAAAAAAAGGATCAAAATATTTTATTCCACTTGCCCCGGTATTGCTAGAGTCAATTTATTTTCTCACGTTTTTCCATCAGATTCTGGTACAACTTATAGCTAGCGAAGGTACGCCCTCGTATCTTGTGTTCTAAGCACAATTTCCGATCTACTGACGCTTATAAAAATAGATAAAAATTATAATTCTCGTAACTACAAAAGCATGACGTGTTCTCGTATCTGTTAACCGAGGGTTTGACCGGGCGTGATCCGGATAAGGGTTCGTGCGGGTAATCGTACGGACTCGCCAAAAACGCCTATCCTTAATACTCCTGTTACATCAGGCGAATGAACAAATGTTATAGTTGTGAGTTTGTGTAGATGGATGTCTAATGGTTTGTATTTACGTGAAAAAACGATGTATGAATGTTCTGTCTTCATAGCATATGTCTTTAAAACACAGTTTGAAAAGTTACAATGTCAACATTTTAATAATAATCTATATATATATATATATATATATATATATATATATATATATAAAACTCAAAGGTGACTGACTGACATGGTGATCGGGCTGAAATTTGGCATGCAGGTAGATGTTATGACGTAGGCATCCGCTAAGAAAGGATTTTGATAAATTCCAACCCCAAGGGGTTAAAATAGGGGTTGAAAGTTTGTATATAATAATACTTCTTAACGCGAGCGAAGCCGCGGGAAAAAGCTCGTTACATATATATTATATATCTAATATCCATAAACCCCTTCCGAATGATATTAAACTACTTCAAAATATTTTAACTACATAGTACATAGTCATATTCTAGTAGTTGCTGCTACGCCGTAGCACCATAGCTACGCCGTAGCGCTACGAGTTTATTACTGCTTTCAATTTTTATTACTTAGTGCATATTAGAGCCAACCCACACGTACCACAACCACACGACATCGCAACGACAAAATGTCGTCGAGCAGAGGTTACGTGTGAATGGTGTCGCTGCAGCATTTTGTGGTTGCGTTGTGGTACCGACAAAATGTCGACGGCCAGTGGTTGCGATGTGGTTGCGACGTGGTTGCGTCGTGTGCAAGTCGCTATATAGTTCGACTCCGGCTTTTATAGCGGAAACACGTCTTGCCTAAAGTCATGGAAGCTTAAAAATCAGTCTTTTCGAACTGGCCTGGCCTTAAAAGATATTTTGTTTCCAACACTTCATTTTACGCAGAGTAGATTACACGTTTTGAATTCCCACTTTCCAGGAAAATTGACGTTTATTTTACCTTCCAGGGGGGGCAGCTGCCACCCCCCCCCCCCCCCTCGGTACGCTCTAATGAATTATGAAAACACAATCTTATATATAAAATTCTCGTGTCACAATGTTAGTCCACGAACTCCTCCGAAACGGCTTTACTGATTTTCACCAAATTTTATGTGCATATTCAGTAGGTCTGAGAATCGGCTACTCGGTACTTTATATATTAATAAGTGCATTTGTTGAATAATTAATAGTAAATTATTACAACCTGAGACTGACGGCGACCATTGTTTGTGCGACGGGATAGCGATCGACGTTGCCATGGTGACATACTTATTTAGTCACTTCAATGAAATAATATCGCAAATATATTATGACAAAGCAACGTTTGCAGGGACAGCTAGTATCTACATATAAAAAACCTTGACTGATGATAGCTACCACTTTCGAGATTTTTCGCAAATAAAAATGTTGTTCGTTTTATCAAAATGAAGCTACTCACAAAAAATTAGCTTGATGGTAATCAAATAAAATTGTTCTAGGACTCCCGGACTATATTATTTCCACGCATCGATTAAATTTCTAAATTTAAACGAGGCGTGGAATTTTTTCTTCCTTTCTCGTTAGTTTCGCCCCCCTGAAGAAATGAATGAAGGGGGAGGGGGGGGGGGGGGGGGTAAGAGCGCGGGCGGCGTGTCGTTGCATCGACGTAACGTTGTGGTTGCGATGTGGTTGCGACGTGGTTGCGACGTGGTTGCGACGTGGTTGCGATGTGGTCGGTATTTTACAAGTGGTCGACAACGACTGCAAAATGTGGTACGTGTGAATGGTCTAGTTCATTTACAATACGAAATATACGCCCGACAACGTCGTGTGTTTGTCGTGTGGTTGCGGTTGTCGTGTGGTTGTGGTACGTGTGGGTTGGCCCTTAAAGTATAGAGTGCATAAATATTATGCTATAATATAGCATGCTATGCATAAATCAAGTTATATTGTGCTTCATAATGTCTTCAAAAACCTTCGCATAGTGAATTACTTGATGTAGAAAGCTTCTTTGTAACATTTTTAAAGATGTTGCTTCTGCCGTAAAGTAAAAATAATTCCGCTATATAGGCATACATTAGGCAATCATTTAATAAGTTTTAATATACGTACGTTAAACAAATTTTTGAAACTTGTGAGAAACAAAGTGTCTAAACACACTAGGCTGAATTACGCCGGCGTAAATTCAGCCGCAAATGTCAAACGCGTACAAAATACGGACGGAACGCGACGGAATAGTGTGTCGTCCCCCGCGTTCCGTCCGTATTTTGTATGAGTTTGAAACGCGGCGTAAACGCGGCGGAATTTACGCCGGCGTAATTCAGCCTAATGTGTTTAGACACAAAGTCAATATCATCGATTGAAAAAACTCAATTTTCTAACTTTTTAACAACACAATGCCATTGTCTAGGGAGATTAGGGAGTCTGCCAAATCAGGTGGAACTAAAAAGAAAGGCTGTCGGTCAATGGCAGTCTTGGCAGACCACCAAGAAGAGAACAATCCGCGTCTGATTAAGACACGTGTCCTATTGGATGTTCTGAACTCATTGTTGGAACCTTTGGTTTTATTTATTTGGTTTTATTTTAATTTTACTTCTTTCTTCCGGTCCTTTGAGTCATCTTTTAGCTTGTTATTCCTATAGTATAGTTACCTCAAGAGCCTAAACAACAAAATATTTAATGATCATAATGAGTAATTTTATGCATTTTCCAAGAAAGAAACTTTTCTTTCGTGAATTGTTATAAATTATACAAATCTACTGAAAACATACAAGATATTAGATCTTACATCAATGCAGTTAAATCCTTGCATCGTACAAAATATAATAATCATACACCGCAGAACTGAAATCGATATTCAAAAGATATGAAATAATGCCAAGATTCTTAGTATTGGATGCCAAAAGGATGTGAGATGTGTTTGTGCGTATGTGCTGATATTCCGAAAGTCTGCAATTTCGTATTTAAAGATTTTTAACCCGATTTTTTATGGAGGATTATTCTTTTAATTGGGGCTTGTTCTTTGGCTTTAGATCCTAAAATTAACCTATGGCTTTAGTGTCACTTCAGTCTTAAGCTAAGACTTGTAACGCGGTAGCGTGTCAAGCCAAGTTCCAGCATAACAGAATGGCGAGCAGCACTGTGTGTAATATTACACGAACCATTTGCAGGTACTTTTGACCCTCTCATAATTCCGAAACTATTTGACATAAACGTTTCAAATTTGGCTCTTATAATGAAACTTGCGAGATAACTACATGCTCTAAATTTCATAAGCACAGCTCAAACGATTATTAAGATATTAACGTCCGAAAATCTACATTTTTATCACTGACTGACTGACTGACCTATAGATCAAAATTCTAACCCACTTCCAGATGACCTAGAAGACTGAAATTTGGAATCCAGCTCGGCAATTGTGTGAAAGCGTGAGGAAAAATCAGAAAACAAAAAAAATCGGTCAAGTGCGAGTCGGACAGAGCCAAACTAGGCAAAAATTGTGTTTTTTGTATGGAGACCCCCCTTAAATATTTATTGAAATTTTCAAGTATCTACCGGCTGCCATTATTGATTTTGAGCAAAAAAGGCCAAAAAAAATCACATTTATTGTATGGGAGCTCTCCGTAAATATTTATTTGTGAAGTGAAAAAACTTTAGGAAATTAATAGAAGGTGACTTTATGAAGTATGTCTGTCTGTCTGTTAACTCTTCAAGCCCAAATTGCTTGTACCGATTGTTCTTAAATTTGGTATGAAGATATAGTTTGAGTCCCGGGAATAGACATAGAATTCTTTTAATACGTCTGTCCGTCTGTCCGTCCGTCCGTCCGTCTGTCTGTCTGTTAGACAGCTATAATAATAGCTTCTTTACATCCGCACAATAAGCTGTACCATATAGTTAATGGTTGGAAATACACTTGTGTTATACCGTATTATTTCAATGCCTCCTGATGCTAGCTGCTTTTTCCATTCGCTTGAATTTTCTTTGTTTTATTTGTCTGATACTCAACAAGGCTTGGGGGCTATTTCCCCACTTCCTGATTAGTTTCAGATAGGCTATCCACAATAATTGTGGATACTTCATCTATCAGATAAATTATTTATCTGATAGATGAAGTATCTGCCAGATAAGTTGCGGATAGCATTTCCGATACTCGTCGAGAAGTGGTGAAATAACACATTAAGGTTGCGATTGAATATAGTCGAACATTATGTATGTTTGAACTGGGAAGATTAAGATGTCTACTGTCTACCCTTGCTCGGAAAGTTTTCTTTACATAAAGTAATGATATCCCACGAAAAACATAAAATATGTAAAAATTGAAAGCCAAGTTCCATACAAACATTATTCTTGTCTATGGACTTAGCCGTAAAAAGGATGTAGATCTAAATGAGTGCCAAGTTCCATGGAAAATCGAAATATGTATGTATAGGAACCAAATAATATTATAAACAAATAATAGAGTCTATTTCTTTGCTTTATTGAATATCTATAACAATTAATGTTATTTAAATAATTTGAGATCTTAAATTAGATTAGATTCTACTTGGCTAGTTTTCATCAGAATTAAAATGTTCAATAACTTTATGAAATGACTGATGTAATGAAAACTGGCCAAGTTAGATCCTATACTCAAGAAGTTACACATTGAATTGACATTCTTGCCACCCGCGCTGTTGGCGTGCAAAATTACATCGCTTCATCAGGTTGCACTTGTGAATTAAATAGTCACAATTTACAGCCCTTATATTCGTTGGCTAAATATCCTCCTAATGACGAATCTTCAAGACGTAGGTCAAGCGGGCAAGACGGAGGGGAGAGGGGGGGTCTTGTGGTTAACGACGACGGCGGCGGCGTGTGCGGAATTGCCTCGTCAGCGGCCCCGTGCTTCGCTTCCGCTGCGACGAATGCGCGCATTCTTATTGATCCTAGACAGGGTTGTCAACCGTCCCGATCATAATTTATTGGCGTTTTAGCACCGCACTCAGAGGGATTTAATGGTTACTTAACTTTGACAAGGATCATTTATTTTTTGTCAATCTCTAGTTTCAGTTAAACGTAGTAAGAAGTTATGTACATCTCTTGTGAAGCTTGACACTCAGTAGAGTAATTTACAAACAGAACTTCCCAATATTACGTCACTAATTTAAGTAAACTTAACAAAAAACCTGCAAAACAAAAGAAAAAATTGTTTCAAAGATTCGTGACTCAACTTATGAATTGCTTCATTCAAAAGATTTCTTCATTATTTATCAAATTAGTTAAAAAGTAATAAAATAAAAAACTTCGAACGTGAAAGCCCTAAATCAATACGGAACGGCTTAATAATAATAGTCGATCCCTAATGAGCTCTGAAGCCTCTGAATAAAGTCACGAAATATTATATATAACCCGCCAGTCGGCCCGGAGCTACAGGAGTCGAATTATACCGTATTGTTATGCTTTCATTGTCATGAGTTTGGATATACACATTTATTGAAATGTTTGGTTATAATAATTTAAGTTATTACTTAGTAACTAAAGTATTTACTGAAAAAGTAGTAATCCTTACTTCTATACTAATATTATAGGTAAATGCGAAAGTTTCTCTGAAAATTCGTTTATCACGCGGGGACCGTACTTTTTTCCGAGATAAAAAGTATCCTTTGTCCTTTCCCGGGACTCAGACTGTTTCGGTACCTTTACAGACAGGTACAGGACAGGTAACAGACAGACAGACACACTTTCGCATGGATTATAAATAAATCCCATCCCTACCCTCCCCTTTTACCCTATTCCCTCTTAAAAGGCCGGCAACGCACCTGCAGCTCTTCTGATGCTGCGAGTGTCCATGGGCGACGGAAGTTGCTTTCCATCAGGTGACCCGTTTGCTCGTTTGCCCCCTTATTTCATATAAAATATTTAAAAAAAATAGTATGGATTTAGTGATAAGAGTGTAATAATTATACTATGCCTTATAATGACTTTTTACACAAGGCTAATAAGACAGTATTAATTATTAAGTGGCAAATGAATAAAAAATATTACATAATTTATTGGATATCTTGTACCAATGAGTTAGTTAATCCTTCAGGCCCCGCGCGAGCACCGGTGATTGCGACAACAATAGAATACAATAGCAATTCCTGGAAATTCCGACTGAAGTATTAATTAAAGCCTGCGTCACAATCGCGTCACAACTGTTTTTAGTCACAACTCACAGCCTACGCCAATATATCGCATAAGTACTTAAAAATACGCTATTGTACTACGTCACTAAAGTAATATTACATTAGTTTAACATCATAGACCTATTAATAAAAAATAGACCCACAATTTTCACACTACAAGGTACATAGAAGGTTTTATTGGATTCCAACTATATCTAGAGTATATATTTTATGTCGATGCTGTATATAATATTATTAGGTCGTGAAGTAACTGTCTTGTATGGCTTCCACGTGGGCCTGAATGACGATTTTCTTATTTACATGTATCTTTGCTATCTGTATGGTATCTTGGGTAGATGTCAGATGTATATTCGTCATTTGCAACGCTCTGATTTCGCAGAACTTCCTAGCTTAGAAGCTTAAAAGGATAGCTTGAATTGTATATTAAATATATACAAGGATGGACTGGGTCACTGGACTGCAATATAAAAATGTTAGCAAACTGCCCTTTTCAAACGTGTAATGAAATTTTTTATTTTGTAGTAGCAGGTCTATTCTAAATAACAATTAGGTTTAAAGAGGTAAGAATTATTGCTTTTTTGAATAGTTTTCAAAATTACTCGGCCGATGCTGATAAATATATAAAGAGATACAAATATAAAGGGACTAGCGACCCACCCCGGCGTCGCACGGGTATAAAATATGTAGCCACTGAAAAAATGATCAAAATCGATACCCTGCGATCCTTCACGTGGTCTACTTCTTATCTGTGCCAAATAACACAAAAATTGCTCCAGTAGTTCGCGAGATAAGCCCTTTCAAACAATTTCCCTCGTTTTTTCCACATTCTCCTATTAGTCTTAGCGTGATAAAATATAGCCTATAGTCTTCCTCGATAAATGGACTATCTAACACTGAAATAATTTTTCAAATCGGACCAGTAGTTCCTGAGATTAGCGCGTTCAAATTAACCCTTTCAAATAATTTTCCCCGTTTTTTCCACATTTTCCTCTATTTCTTCGCTCCTATTAGTCTTAGCGTGATAAAATATAGCCTTTAACCATCCTCGATAAATGGGCTATCTAACACTGAAAGAATCATCAAAATCTGTTGCGTAGTTTTAAAGATTAAAGGGAACAAAGGGACATGAGGGAAAAAAAAGCTACTTTGTTTTATAATAAGTATAGATATAGAATACAGCCATATATCTGTTACCGTTAGAATGCAGAAAACGTTAACGTGCACATTACCTAGGTAATCTGCAGATTCCCTGATACTATCCGTTAAAGTGTGAAATTTAAATAAAAAGCTTATAATATTTGCAGTCTACCAAGTTAGTTTGCATTCTCTTTCTTCGTAAAAGTCCTAAAAACTTTGACATAAGCTTGTTCACCTAAGACTGTTGTTGTTTTGATTGGTTTTTTCTAGTTGATACGATTTGATATATTTTATTAGTGGAGTAACATTTGACTTAAAATTTAATAATTTAATCCTTTGTTTAAGTCCAAAAAATTATATTAAATAATTCTCTACAACTAAATTTACATGTTTTATTGAACAAAAACTTGTTTTATGTAGTTTAATTGGAATAGAATTAACTTTTTGCACTTTAACTGACTTGCCCAGATAATCTGCAGAATACCTTGTTTATCCTGCAGTCTAACTGGTTTACGCACATTAACGGTAACATATCGACTAAAATACGGGTAAAAACAAATTCTACTTTTTATCAGGGCTAAATATCCTGATTTACATTTCGCATGCAGAAAATAAATATTTTATCTAGATGACGGCCACAACTCCGTTGCGCCAAAATTCGTTTATCGCGCGGGAACCGTACAGTTTTCCGGGATAAAATGTATCCTATGTCCTTCCTCGGGACTCAAAGTATCTTCATACCAAATTTTAGCAAAATCAGTTCAGCGTTTTGAGCGTGAAGAGGTGACAAACAGACAGACAGACTTTCGCATTTATAATATTAGTATGGATAATACTTGAACGAAGTTTAATAAACTATACATTTATTTTATTTATTCTCTTTATGTACAAAATGAAGACATAATATTTATAAAAGTGACAATATAACATTGGCGTACTTATCTCTTTATGAGATCTCCTCCAGCAAACCATAAACATCACTTACACATAAATATCCACTTCGGATATAAAATGATGTGAAAACAGGGCAATGTACTGTGGCGGTACCCACAATTCGCCTAACCCCTAAAATTATTCCCACATTGGTGACCCTCGACAGAACACGCCTCCATCATCATCATCACTCCCCGCCCCTCCGCACCGCGCCAGCCAGCATCGCCTCATCGGGTACCTCGTCCACTAGCCGCAATGTACCGCGGCCTGGGCGACTCCGCATCGGCATCATCGGGCTTTCTCACTACACCGACCGGTCAGCAAGCAGAGCACATCTCTCCTGGTCAGCACGTAGCATCGGCCCCGCACGGCAGCTTATCCGACTCACTGGATCCCGTGCAGCAGCTTATAGTTCCGACTCACTGGGACTCACTGCAACAGTTCCTACTCACTGGAACTCACTGGCACTAGCGACTCAAGCGACAAGACTTCAATATTCGACCTCCGGTCTTCGGGGGGGAGTGATGTGGCGGTACCCACAATTCGCCTAACATTCCTGCATCGCGCTATCGAAGTTTTCTAAGCGCGGCGGTATATATACGACAGCTGAAATGTATCACGTGGGCTTCGGCCTGACCGAGCATACCACCTCGCCCGGTCGGAAGATCTTCCTTTGGCCTCTACGCATATTCCTACAGTACTTACACTAAAGACACATTATTTAAACTAGTACAATAAAGACATAATACTAACACTAAGTTCATATTATATATTAATATACCTACATAGTACATACTTAAATAAGTAACATATAAAAATAAACATACATATACAATACTTACATACAATACTTAAGTAATATTATAAATGCGAAAGTGTGTCTGTCTGTCTGTCCGTCTGTCTGTCTGTCTGTCTGTCTGTCTGTCTGTTACCTCTTCACGCTCTAACCGCTGAACCGATTTTGCTGAAATTTGGCGTGGAGATTCTTTGAGTCCCGAGAAAGGACATAGGATAGTTTTTATCCCGAAAAAATGTACGGTTCCCGCGCGATAAACGAATTTTGGCGCAACGAAGTTGCGGGCATCATCTAGTAGTAGTAGTAGTAGGTAGTATAAATGAACGTAATTTTAACATAATAAAAATTATAGATATTACTTATGTGATGTGAAGAAGCAAAATTTTGTAACTAAAATATTACTTAGGAGTAAATTAAACCTGTGATAAATAGTAACGTTTTAATCTTAATTTAAATGTGGAACCAGTAGGTGCCCCACGATTCGTGAGGCACCTACTGTTTCTACATTTAAATTAATTTTTTTGATTGATTAAAACGATTGCCAGATCACATTCGTGAGTTACGAATGTGATCTGGCAAACTGTTCCATAGTTGCGCCGACTTACACGAAAATGAGCCCTCATAGAAGATCGTGTTACAGTGAGGAATAGCTAGTGGTCTTTTAATTGTACTGGAGCGCACTGGTCTCTCGCTAGGTGGAGTAAAAGAGAACCTTTCGTGTAGATATTGAGGTGAGTGAGAACGAAGCAGTTTAAAGAGGAGCGTGAGGATGTGCGAATTCCGACGCTGACGTAATTGGGAGCCAGTTAAGACGCTGACAACTGCCAATGACCTTGATCTCGCATCACTCTCGCACCTGTGTCGATTTTCATGCCAGAGAGACAGAGATGTGAAGTGTTCACTCGGTAGCGTGGATACATTTTTCGTTTGTTAGAGGAAAAAATAAATATTATGGGAAATCTAGATGTCAGAACCGAAAATTAAATTCGGCAATCTTTGGATTTTTGTAAAAGGTATCAAATAAACAAATTTTTAAAGCATAGATTGTATTATTACTTTAGTTAGAACTGTTTAAAGTTCCTGAAAGACGTGACTTTGGTATTTTTTTTCATCCAGTAGGAGAACATTATTTTATTATTTAAATTCGACAAGCTTTTCCAAATATAATCAAAAACCACATATTTTTTTTGTGCCAGTCAATGAAACACATACGTCTAGAAAACTGCACAAAGATGTCGAATTGGCAGCTGTCTTCCCCTTAAGACGCTTGCGAAACTAATGCCCGGTTTCTGAAGTTCCCAGTTATACTCTCATTAGCTATTGATTCAATAAAGTTATCTATAGGATAAACGTCGGTTAACTGTCACTGGGTTTCTGAGTACGCAATGAACCGTTCAATAACTATCAAACAGTTAAGCAGTTCCACAATCTGTCGTTAGATGGATCTTTTAATATTCGCTATTTTTAATTCAGGATTATTACTAGTTTTATTAACGAATACGAATATTTACGAATAAGGGAATAATATGAATATTTTATTCAAGAGTAAAAAAGTAAATAAGCATTGTTTTAGTTATAAATTATTAAAATTCGCTATTTATCAGCGGATGAATGAACGATCGTAGTCAAATTTTTTTTAATAAACGTCAAACTCATTGTTGTTAAAAAAAGTTTCGTCTAGTTTCCATTCCATTGCCATGTTCATGATTACTATCGTTTGTGTTTTATCTTTTCTTATAAAACCGTTGAACCGATTTTCATGAGATGCACACTGAATAAAAATGCTGCAATTTGAAAATCATTTACCTACTATGTAGTTTTAATACAACCACAGTCCACATTACAGAACACAATACATAATATTATAATTAATTATAGGTATTAACGGAGAACCAAATCAACATATGTTTCATGTTTGTAAAGACAAGACTACCTGCTCTTTTATTTTGTTGTAACACAGCAACACTTGTTGCTTTGTTTAGGCCAAACAATGCACTTTTTTGGGTTTTGATATCTTACGTTCATTGGTACTCGAATCGCGTCAGCCAAAATTTCACTATCGAATTTAATATTTTTTTTATCTGTAGATAGACCGTACGTTATTGAAAACGGCCGTAAGTTTCTAGGTAAGTAGGTACTCAAATATTAGAAATAAACTCCAATACTTCCAAATCAGACTCTGATGGGCTGCTCGTATTCATCACGTTAATTTTAATACTAAGCTTTCACTGGCAATTTAATAATAACAAGCTAAAGCCTAAAAGTTTATGTAATTTGCTTAAAGCAAAGCGTCAAATAAAGTTATGAAATCGATAAACGGCACGTGTTGGTCAGTTAAGTTAACCTTAGTATAAACGGACTTTATCTTACATTGCGATGTTCAGAAACGCACTTTCTTAGTTTATCGAACCAATAGCGCTATTGAATAGATAAACGGCCGTTAAAAGTTCCTCAGAAACCGGGCATCAGTAATGTGGTCATATTTGCGAAAACCAAATACATAGCGAATACAAAGGTTTTGCAGGCGTTCCAGTTTGTTTAGTAACACTTCGGTCAGGTCTAAGTAAACCACATCAGCATAGTAAGAATGAAAAAAAAAACGGAAGAATGAAGAAAATTTATTCATATTAGCTTAAAAATTTAATATTTTTAACCGACTTCCAAAAAGGAAAAGGTTATAATATGTTCGTCTCTTTGTATATTATTTTTTGATCTACAGAGACATTTCGTGACTAATTCTTACGCGTTTGGTCGCGTGAGGATAAGAAATAAGTGCATTCTAGTGTTAAAAGAACAAAGATCTTGTTGTTTAAATTCAGCTCCATTATTCCGTCTCAAACGTGATCCTCGTCTCAGTTAATTCCAACGACGTACAACGAACGGCTCTGCACAATTAGTGCCTTTGTTCTTAAACAGTTGTAAGTTAATGTTGGTTTTGATATATTTGTAGTCAGCGGTGTGGTTTGTTAAGGTCCATTAATGTTTATGCTTTGTATTATAGCTACTAGATCTGTTTACTTAAACTAAAGAACGTTTGTGTGCTAAGGCTTATTATAAGGTAACAGATTTTCTCAATGACAGCACACCTTGGGAAAAATAAGCTGACAAACCATAAGCCGCTTCTATAATATAATTAATGGTACCACATTTTTACATATTTAGTGTGATTTAGCTTAAGCTATTATGGTCATTTTCCACCTTTTTGTTAAAAGGTGGCCCCGTGCGAGTTTCTTACGCCGGTTTTTCTCGCCGGGCTAGTTCCCGAACCGGTGGTAGGCCTCATATAGACGCGAAGTTCTAAAAGTGTTAACTTTGTTAACCTACTTAGAAATAAAATATTTTTCATTTTCATTTTCATGAAATCTTGGTGGACTGATTAAATGGCTGCTTATTATTAGAATACTTTTAGGTATACGAGAATATTATGATGTTAAACCTCGCTTATTAACGATTGATTAGCCGTTATTTTTATCGCAACTCGCAGAATCCAGAAAAAAATAGAGATGAGTTCCGATAGCTCTAGTTAAAAAAATCTGTCTGTCTGTCTGTTTCTAGTATTATAATTTTCCTTGCTTAATACAATATTACAAGACTATTGACAGAAACTATAAAATTGTTCATAATACCTATTTTGTTTCGAAAAATACAATTTGATATTGCAGTATGTAAATAGTTTAAAATTATTATTGTATGGCCTAGCACATTCTAATAATTATTGTAAATCGTGAATCGTAAAATAAAAAACGTTATGTTCCCAGGTCGGGTTGATCGGGAATTAACTTCACTAATAAAAAATTTACGTCCTTAGTTGTAAGGCTGTTATCACACTAGAATAAATGTGATTGTTTTAATAGAAAATTAATTTGTGTTTTCCCATTGATATACAAAAAAAAAAAAAATATACAAAATACCCAAAATATACAAAATTTTTTTTAATACCATTGTGTTTTCCCTGGACGTAGGAAGTACAAGGAGAGAGTACACAATAGTTTTTTCAGAAGCTTTATTAACTTGGATAATAGAAGTTTTAAGATTTAACTCATTGAATTGTTATTTACTGATACTCCACTCATATTTGTTTGAGTGCGTAGTCATATAATTATTATTAAGTATAACAAACTTCATCTATTATTCGTCTACCTCTTTCTCCTCATCAAAAGTGTAGTTAAATATATAACAGACCTTAATGTGGTTGGTTGCTCTTGTATAGAAAGGGAAATAAAAAAAAAATACGTGTAGCACTCGTGTACTGCCGCGGTAAAGCTATTGCATAGTATTTTTTATCAAATTATGCAGTAATTTGCACACATCTAGTCGCTCGCACACAAACACCGAACTGAAACGACGTTAGCCAATGTTAGGTGTTTTTCGTTACGGAATATCTTGATTTGGTCGCTGCGATCAAAGCGATAAAAGCCATGCAATAGCTTAGAAACGATGTAGACCAGGTCTAACTGGTTGTGATGACAATAAAGGTTTTACTTAGCCATCAGCTCCGGAGTGGCAAACAGGTACATTGATTGGGTCGCGGTTTATGGACGTCGTCGTATGTTGAACCCGGGACACAAGTCGTATATTCAGATACGAGGACTTTGAACCACAAAACACTGGTATTGATGTACGGTGATGTGGAATAAATTTTTGCATATATTTTCTTACCTTGATCGCTGATGTAAATGTAAATAAAATAAAAATAACAAGTACGTACGTGACACAGGAGTTGCAGTGGTGGGAATGTGTGGTGGGCCTTTTGCCCGTTTAAAAATATAAAAAAAGTACGTGTGTTCGCAAGACGGCTTGTAATCGAATCTTATAAGAATCAAACTCATATTATAGCGATTCGATCGCAAGCCGTCGAGATTGCAAGAGCCTACAGTCTACACCCAATAAAATATATGAACAAAATGTAGATATTATTACTTCATGCAATGATACTTCATGTAGAAATTGAGATTTTCGTCATAAAATAATAATAAGTGTACATAGATCGCGACAGGTTTGACAATATTAATCTTATTATGATAATATAGTAAATTAAAACTGAGCACTAGACTAAAACGGATTTAACTTTCCAATGTTGAACAAAACACAGTTCAACAAAACACAATTCAGTAATTCGAACAAACTAAAAATTAGAAATTTTCTCAGCAATGACTAAAGCTAAGAAATTAAAGTTCATTGTCTATATTCATCATGTCTTTGTCTTTGAATTACCCATAGCATAACACGATTGGTCAACTTTTATAACACAGAATAATAATCAATCAAAAATTCCTCTGTAAAAAATTCCTATTTTGCCAACAGAGAAGAGTGATACATAGATTGGTTCAAGCATATTACACTTTAATTTGCTCATAGCTTATATGAAATGTATTTATGATTTTTAAATTACGCGACAAAAACAATTTTGTCGCTACGCGCTTTCCATTTTTAACTGTTCCATTGCTTGTTTTCTATGAGAGGCCGGGCCGACCTCAAAAGAAGCAATCTAAAGCATATCCAACACGGTTTTTTGCTTTGACGCGGTGTCACCTTAAGGGCCGGGACACAAAAACACGGCACAGTGCCGTACGACGCCGTACGACTCCGTACAACGCGACGTCGTGCCGTGTTTTTGTGTCCCGGCCCTAAGAGCAATTAAACTACATTGCTCTGTTGCGTTTCGTTGCATCTTCGTAGCGGGAATACAGCGGCGTTACTTGGACAGAATATTTGTTTTGCGTAGCGTCGTCAGATGCGGCATTTTGATAAACTTTTCGCTAAATGACAAATAGGATATGAAATAGATGAATAAGGTGCGCCGCAAAATTGTTTGTCAAATTTTACGTGTTTGTCAAACAGTTTGATAGAATACGGCTTTGTTTGAAGCGTTTGTCAAACAAAATACGTGTTTGACCTCTTTGAAGAAAATTTGGGTTTGCGTAACGTTTAACAAACGATTTTTGAACGTGTTCCGCTGTTTTTGTCAAACAAGATCTCATGATCTCAAACGATTCTAGTTAATTGTTTGACAAACTTGTTGCACGTTTGCACGTTTGATCGTCTGCGCTGCTGTTTGATGAAAATGTAAATTACATCAAACATGTTTGTCAAACAAATTTGATCGTTTGCGGGGTACTCTTGTATTGTGTTGACATGCGTCGCCGGACCGTAGCAAGCTCGCAAGTGCCGTACGAATAATCTCATTACTAGTTTACAATTACTTGGGAATTTATCCACTATACTAAAAGCTTCCATCTAAACTTCTCGAGTGAGCCTAATTAAACTACGAAAGAAAAAAGTTAAATAAATAAACAAGACTTCGAGTTGCCTACAATTTACGTAGTAACTGTTTTAGAATCTATGGTAAAATGAAGTAACAATTTACACGATATTGGTGTACGTACGGAATTGTACGGATGGGTACTAACCCATCCGTACAATTCCGTACCCAACCAGCAAGTATGGAGTTTCGGTCGGGGCTACTTTACGAGGTACCAAGGTCTACTTGACCTATGATAAAGAGTTACGTGAAGCTCAATTTTTTATCTTAATTTCTTCGGGGTAACCATAGGAATCTCGTCTTTCACTGCAAGTCATTTTTAACAGTTTGATATTCGTATAAAATTTTTCCTGAATTTAATATGGAATCTAAAAATATTTGTTCAAACTGTTTACGCTCAGCACGTTACAGGGTGTTTTCAAAGAAGTGTGTACGCGTCACACGTGTGCAAACTGCAAAGTTTCATCTTGTACGTTCTTTCTCAGTAGAATTTGTGTGACATGTCACGTACAGACTCGTATTTGTTGTAAGAGTATGTAGTAACGTTTGAAAAGTCACAAGCAATGTATTACAATTAAGAATTAGGACAAAGGAAAAAATTATTGTATTTAACTTTCATATTCTTATATTGACATAAAAATACGTACATAATATCAATAATTGTTAATCTTAAGTACCCAATATACGTAAATTCAAGTTCAATATTTTGTTTCATATCATTTGAAGGGTCCACTGCAATAATGATGAATGCCCGCAGCTTTTAGTTTTGGTGATAATGGTGCTCCCTCACCGGGAGCATTCGCTTCTAAAATAACGTTACAGAGTCGAACATTACATCAGTGAGGGAGGAGAGCCTAGCATTACAATGCGCACCTTGTAATGGTACATTGTGTAATATCTTCGTACAACTTGTAACATCAATCTGACATTATGGAATCAACTAGTCATGCAATGCTCAAAGTCGAATGTTTAGGTACTCCCAGACAGAAGTTATATACTTAACGTTATAAGACATTGTGTAACACGATAGCATTTTATAACATCGTGTAACATGCGCTACAACATGTCAAAAAAAAAAACGTGTATTTTGTTATAAATTGTTAAAAATGTTATAAAAATGTTATCTAACGTTATATAACTTCTGTCTGGGAGCACATTTACATTACACGCGATGCTCGTCAGTCAGGGAGGTGGTATTGAAATGTAATGTTCAAAGTCGAATCTAAAATGTTACATTACACCTGAGTGCTCGCGGTGCTCGCACATTTAGATTTTTGTTTTAACCATTTAACTATAATTTTTTTTTGCAGTAAGCCCTCCATTCTGTTGTGTATTTCTTTCAACAATGCTTGTACTCTATGCTGGAGAGAAGGTTAGATAGCATTGTGAATTCAGCAGAATTGGGCTCCGTTCACAATATGGCTCCTTTTTCTAACAGTTACCTAGTTTGCTTTAGCAAATTGAGCGTACTAGTTTGTACTGAAAGCACAGTGAAACAAACGGATCTTCTTATATAAAATTCTCATGTGTTTGCGCGCGAACTCCTCCAAAACGGCTCAATCGATGTTAATAAAATTTTGTTAGGCCTAAGAATATATTTTATCTAGGTACTTACTTTTTATATCTTAATATATATAAATCTCGTGTCACAATGTTTGTCCTCAATGGACTCCTAAACCACTTAACCGATTATAATAAAATTCGCACACCATGTGCAGTTCGATCCAACTTGAGAGATAGGATAGTTTAAATCTCAAATTATAGTCGCAATTTTATTTTATTGCAAATTATTTGTCTATAAAGAGCGACCATTGTTTATGCGACGCGGGTCACGGGATAGCGATGGACGTTGCCATGGTGACATACTTATTTAGTCACTAATTCAATAAAATAATACGGGCGATATACTTAATATAATATGGCAAAGAAACGTTTGCCGGGACAGCTAGTTGATACTATAAATTATATGGCAAAACAACGTTTTTCGGGTCAGATATTATATAATATGTATCCTAATTTTATGACACTTGCTATTAATAAAAAAGTCACTGTAAATATGCGTTGAAATATTTACTTACTTATATAATTATTTTTATGCACTAAATATTTTGATACTTTTCTTTATTTCAAGAATTTAGTTGTTATTTAATGTTTTATGGTCATGTAGAAATGCTCATTATTTTGTTGTGACAATTACATCAATTTAATAAGTTACAACTTCCAAAGCTGAAGAAACAACACAATCTTAATCTCCGCCTGCCTTTATTGAAATCAACATTATATAAATAAGAGTTCGGCGTACATTCTCATTACAGGTGAGTCGACAGCCCGGGAAGAAATTTGAACCCGGCCGATAATTTATTGAGAAAACGGAAAATTTCGCTCGATGAATGAGTGTTATGATGAAAATGTTCGTTGATTTACGACCGAAATTCACAACAGATTCAGACCCTTTAGCCAAGACTTTTTTCATCGTTTCGTCATAGAATCGCCGAGCAAAATGGAACTGACAATAAGCGTTCGTTAGAAATTGACGTTCGACTCGTCTACTGTCAATTCCATACATTTTGATCAGCGAGTCTACAAAGAAGTAATAAAGAAAACTTCTTGGCTACAGGCTCAGAGCTGATGAGCCCGCCCCTTCCTGGGAAATTCAAAATGACTTGATTGAATTATCAACTTTGCAATCATTAGTCACTGGTAATTTGAATTTGTTTATTTTGTTCATTTTAGGGTTCCGTAACTAAAGGGCATAAAAAACGGGATCCTATTACTAAAACTTTGCTGTCTATCCATCCGTTGGTCCGTCTGTCTGTCTACCTCCAGCCTGTAGGCTGTATGTCAAGAATAGCTAGACTTTTTTTTCCAATTTGTTACTTGTTTCTTAGTTAGTCAATTTTGTGATTTCATACAGCTTGAATCAGGCAAAAAAATAACTGTACAATGTAGAGTTATACGGAGATGACAGACATATTGTACTTGACAATCAGTACCTTAAGGGTCTACACAGACGGACCGCATTTCAACTGCAATCCAACCGCAAATTGCAGTTCAAGTGCAGTTTGAATGCAGTTGACACGACTGCAATAGAACTGCAAATCAAACAGCAAACAGCAACCAAACGACTGCACGCCAACTGCAACTGAACTGCAATCCGACTGCGCGTTTGCTTTGCAGTTCTATTGCAGTCGTGTCAACTGCATTCAAACTGCACTTGAACTGCAATTTGCGGTTGGATTGCAGTTGAAATGCGGTCCGTCTGTGTAGACCCTAAATGTTGCTGGTCAATCACTGAAGCAAAATGCTCCACCTACTCTCACACGTTCCTTGTACTACAGTATAAATGATTTTAAAAACTTATCCTATATTTTGATGTAATCGGGTGCATTATCACAGAGAGAGGACAATTTAATATCACCTCACCACGCTTACAACATGTCCCAGCTGTGGGCACGAATTTAATTTCAATAATTGTGCCAACTTAAACACTTTTTTGTTATGTATCTGTCTGACTGTCTATCTGTTACTTCTTCACGCTTAAACCGCTTAACCGATTTGGATTTTAGGCAATTGAGTCCCAAAAAAAGAAGTTAGTTTTAACGTTATTAACGAATTATTTCGCAATTTCTAGCTCAAATTACGTCCATAAATAAAAAGGAATTTCAAATTTTCTTAGTCTCATCAAAACTCGAGAACGGCTGAACCGTTTTGGTCAATTTTAGTATTAAAATATTAATGGACATCCAAGGTTTCTATCAGAAATGTGATACAAAGTTCACCGGGTCATCTAGTACCATATAGTATTTGTATTCCACTTGGTATGCCTTAGTAATGACCCGACAGGCTCAGTGTGCAGTGACAGCCGCTAGGAAATTATGAATAACGTACAGCCTTGGCCCGGGAACATCAATAATTGGCTAATCTTTTGCTATTTCCAGCCAAGGTTCACCTACGAAGGTAATCTGGTGGCGTGCCGTGTAAAAATTATTATTTATTACGGGCTACATAAGATTTTCGTTCATATTTTCAGGTTGAGTTTAAGCGAGAATAAAGCCTTTAAATTAAATACAAGCCACAACGATGACTGACAGCCGTATTTTTTCCATTCGACAATCGCTTGTTCCGATTTCAATGCGTCGAACCTTTTTGAAATATTGTAAGGCTACAGAATACACAATATTTACTGGAGTAGATGCACAATGATGCAAAAATATAAGTAAGCATTAATTTTTTTTATAGAAAGCTATATTATACCACATACTATAACACCGCTCTTTTTTCGACGGGGGTTAAAAATAACGAGGCGCATTTTATACAGATTATTAACTTTTTTGCCTTATTCCTCAGTTTGAAATTTAGACTGTAGATTGCACTTTTAATAAGAGAAATTAATTCATAAGGTGACTTTCTTTTTCTTGCTTCGATTCAAATAAAATAGCACTTTATAAACTATACACTGTACAGACTACAGTGTACAAGTTTCATTTTCTACCGATATTGTTATAACGACCCATGCGGCTGCTGCTTTGTTGTGGCGTAGAACAAAATAAAACGTATAGACTGGTTCATATAGTGGCATTTTATTTGAATTTTTGTTGGTCGCGGTCGCTTGCGGTAAGAATCAGAAAGCCACTTTTCACCATCACCACCAAAAGTCAATGTAAAAATCTGATGATGAAATCAGTTCAATTTATATTTCCAGGACAATATAATCGAAATATTGTGTTAATTAAGAAATACGAACACTGACCTTAATTGATTACTTACTTCAGTCATTTTCGTGAAAGGTTATTGAGTCGTAAAAAGAAATCAAGTGCGTCGAAACAAACACAGCCTAAAGCCAACAACGTTAAGGCCAAAAATAGGATAATTTTCGTTATCACATTACATTTTCAATATATGAAAGCGAATGAGAGTATCATGTTTGTTACTTTTAGCAAAAACTTCATAACGGATTTTGAACTTGAAAAACTTTTCATAGCATAGGTACCTTTTGTCCCTAAAAGCTCGTCATTCAATCAATATATTTATTAATAATATAATATTATTATATTTTTATAATGTACATACTTATTTTATAATTTGTGTACATTTTATACAGACTCATAATTTTTTAGGGTTCCATAGTCAACAAGAAACCCTTATAGTTTCGGTCTGTCGGTCCGTCTGTCTGTCCGTCTGTCTGTCTCTCCGCGGTTTTGCTCAGAGACTATAGGACCTACAAAGCTGTAATTTGGCGTGAATGCACATATTAATAATGGCAACGAAATGGTACATGAAATATTAAAAAAAATATTTTTTCTTATGGTACCTTCCATACACATCAAGCGGAGATGAAAAAATTTTTTCGCGTCCACCCCATCGTATGGGGTGTCGTTGAATAGATTTTTTAAAACTATTATGAGTATTCATAGATCAATTTCCGATTTAGAGATCCGTTTGTGAAATATTAAGTTTTAAAGTGGAAAAAGTCGTTAGAGTCCAGTCCACCCTTCTACCAGCTAAACGGTTGCTTCTGGAAATGTAAAAAAATTCACGGGAGTAGAAAATATGTCGAATTTAAAAGGAAAACTATCGCGGCTAAGAAGACTTCACAAGTTATTGAGTAATAGTCGATCAACTAAAAAAAAATGTATTCGGCGAAGTATAAAGGAACTTTTCGTTCAAATTCCTTTGAAAGTAACTGAGATGATGTTGTTAGTAGTGTAAAATACGTCATAAATGTACATTCATTGACCACATAATTTTTTTTAAAAAAAACTAGCGGTATTACGGAACCCTATATTGCGCGTGGCCCGACACGCACTTGGCCGGTTTTTTAAATCATATTAAGTAGTAGTATGATGTATTCACGGAGTTGTATGTCTTGATTTCAGAAGCATTACTAAAGTTAGATCTAGATAACATTTAATAATAACCAAATATGCATATATACTAGAAGTTTTCAAGAGCCGCAATAATAAAATTTGGCAATAAACATATTTTGCGGTTAAATATTTTTAACAAACACATAAAATAAATCGAAAAACACAAGTGGAGGACCGGGTTGTCTACTTGAAATAGTTTCGTGAATTTTGTATTTTCGTATTTCGCTTATAACATTGGGAATATAATGCTCGGCATGAGATAGGGTTCGGGAATTTACATACGAAGCGTGATCATCAGGGTGGTGACACTACACATGTTATTACTGTCCTGTAATTGAGAAAACTTTTGTTTTAGCGAATATAATAAATGCGAATGCGTCGTGTGTCTGTAACCTCTTCATGATTTTGCTGAGGTATGGAGATACTTTGAGTCCCGGGAGAGGATATAGGATACTTTTTGGAACGAAGTTCCTTATCTCGCGTTGCGAAAGGCTAGACGGAAAAAATTCATACGAAAAGTTGTAACGACACTTTTTGCCACAGACATATCAAGATAGATACCGCATGTCCCGTTTCGCGTTTTTATCTTGATCTATGTCTGTACTATTTGCTATAGTTGTAAGCCTTGCGGTAGCGCGTGTTTCTCTCTCCTTCTCTTTCGCTCTTTTTTATATAAAAAAAAATATTTTTGTTGAGTGTATAGTACAGGTTTTTTGTACATAAGAAATAACTTCGTTCCATCCGGGTGTCCCTTGACACCTCTCAAGTTTTATCCTGAAAAAAAGTATGTAAGTTGCGGGCGTTATCTAGTAGACTAGTACTACAATATGCCCACTACTTACTGTTTGAATTGCCCTCTAAGTTCTAAAACAGACAGTAATACTCTGGAAGTAATCCCACGGATATTGTCAAGCAAGTGCATTATGATGATTGGCGAAGAATTTTGAACTTAAACTCTTTGCTAAAAACTCGATATAGTTTAGAGGCCACGATATCACAGATACACTTCAAGAGATAATGATATTGTTACGTGCTAGGGTTCGAGGATTCGGAGAGAAAGACCTGGTGACTCTCTTGAAGACTATATTCACAAACACTAGCTCACACAAATCACTAAGTCCAAACACTAAGCACTAGATCCAAATCACTGAGCACTATCACTGTCCTAGGTCGTAGCCGAGTCGTTAGTTCACTATCACAATCACTATTGATCACTTGTTCTCACTATTGAAGTCGCCTTGATGATCGCTCGGATCGAACTGCCTTGACTGCCGGCTTGTTTACCTTTTATATGGCCCGCGTCGAATTCTGGAGCGTTCTATTCTGGATTGTTTACGTAAACATGCAATTCACATAAACAATGGTCGGGCTTTTCTAGAAGGTACGCGCAACTGTCGCGCGCAGGTAAACAACTGCCCGTATCCGTAACACAATTCACATAAACAAGGGTCGGGCTTTTCTAGAAGGTACGCGCAACTGTCGCGCGCAGGTAAACAACTGCCCGTATCCGTAACAATATGATACAGATATTATGCAGCATAAAACAGATAAAGGCACTTAAAACTTTATTGCATCGAGATTCAATAAACTGTTAAAATCAGAAAGTATGATTTCAAAATCCAATTTGTTGTTTTCAAATTCAAAATGAATAACATTCCAGTGAAATAATTTCTCAAACTTGAGTCAGTCTCTCTCTGATATTGTACACATTTTTGTGGGTAAACTTTCTACTATATTAAATTTCGTTAAAATTTCCGTGAACAGGAAAGCAAAGATATACTTTTGAGTGTTATTGAGGGCGGAGATAAAGATAATATGCTAGCTTACATTTTATAATATTTTCATCTAATCATAAAATATTTTTTTACGATTAAACAATTATTGTATTTTTCAATGTGGATTGCGTTTTCTAAATATTTTTATTTTCACATAGATCGAAGGTAAAATACAAATTAAATTTTCCATGATTATTATGCACTTTCAAACCTTACAGCCAAAGGCATAAAGAGAATAATAATTATTATATCTTCGTATTTACGCAATTATTCGAAGTACGCAGCTACGCCACGCCGTATCGTAGCTCTATCAATTTGAAATAATTGCTAAGCGTATGGATTTACTAATTATTATTGGATTAGTAGATTACTGCTATGCTATAATTGTGATATAAGGGGTCCCGAATGGTCAAGAAGCTTGGCAGTTGGCGTTAAGCATTAATATTGTGGAAAACGCTTGATTAGATAGAAGTGTAGACAGTAAAAATGCTGAACTCAAGCAAACACGCGCTTGCTATCAAGGACTTTATCCTGTAATTTTTGTAACATGAGTTCCTAATAACGGTGTGCCGACAGTCGATCCAAAATGCATTTATTAATATAAGGCTAATAAGGCTTTTAGAGTAATTAAAAAACATTAAGGAGAGAAAGGTAGAGCCTTTTATAAGATGCCTTTACGTCTTGTATCACGCGTAAACACAAAAATGATTTGTCTACGAGAAATAAAATTCCAGAAGAATTTAATAAAAACCACATGTGGCAGTAAGTTTGAATTATAGAGCAGCGAAAAACTGCCCGGCGGTCAGCGCGCTCCCGCGGGAATACGTTCACACTCGCTACGGAACTTTTCAGTTAACGGAACTTTTGACGCCCGTAAGAAATAAATATATATAGGCAGAGTAAGTAATGTTGTTTGTTTCAAAATTAAAAATATATGCTTAACAACGTTATATTGTAGAGTCGATCAATACGAAAGTTTTGTGATTAATTACTCTCTAATTTATAAGGATGAACTATAATTATTAATAGTGTTAATGTTTCACTCACAACATGTTTAGTATACAACGCGCCGACTGTACCTACGGCAACATTAAACTCCAACACAAAGTTCCAGCGTACATCATCGCTCGTTAGTTTGCCGGAGACGCGGCGAGTGTACGCGGCACGCACAATTAATGTCGCTAATAAGTTTTTTCCGCAAACGTCTAACTTTACGGCCCTCGGCGCCAATAAAACTTCATCAGTACGTGCAAGGACGAGCCCGCAGGCCCACGGCGTTCAAATTTTGAAAGCCTTTCGCGAGGGGTGGAGCGCCGTCGCGACGTTCAGTCGGGCGCCGGCCTCTGGCAGCGCCGGTCGCGCGCATGGATCGCGTAAGGTAAAGGGCATGCGACCCGCGCTCGCCGCGCTCGCGGCTTGCTGCGTGGTGGCGCGCGCCGAGTCGCCCTCCGCCCGTCTCGCCCCGCGCAACCACACCGCCCAGCACGTGCTCCAGTGCAGCGATGGGCTCCTCATCCCGGTGTGGCGCCCCCTGGAGGACGTCCCCACTGCCGAGATCGCCGTCCGCGGCACCGTCTACTTCCTCGCCCTGCTGTACCTGTTCATCGGCGTGTCCATCATCTCGGACCGGTTCATGGCCGCCATCGAGGTCATCACGTCCCGGGAGAAGGAGGTGCGCGTGCGGCGGAACGGCGGCGACCAGATCATCGTCGTGCGAGTGTGGAACGAGACCGTCGCCAACCTGACTCTCATGGCACTGGGGTCCAGCGCCCCGGAGATTCTGCTGTCGGTCATCGAGATCGCCGGGAAGAACTTCGAGGCGGGGGATCTCGGGCCCGGCACCATCGTGGGATCCGCAGCGTACAACCTGTTCGTCATCATCGCCATATGTGTTTCCGTCATACCGGACGGTGAAGTTCGAAAGATCAAGCATCTAAGAGTATTCATAGTGACCGCCACCTGGTCCGTGTTCGCGTACGTGTGGTTGTACCTGATTCTGGCCGTCATATCGCCGAGCGAAGTCGAGGTATGGGAGGGGGCCGTCACGTTTTTATTTTTCCCGCTCACCGTCCTGACGGCGTACATCGCCGACAGGCGGCTCCTAGTTTATAAATATTTGAAGAAAGGTTATAGGGTGAACGAGCGCGGAGTGATCGTGGAGGGGGAAGGGGACGGCTCGGTGGAGATGGCTCTGAAGCCGAACGACGATTTTGCGTCCGACGACGAGGAGAGCCGGGAGCTGGAGAAATCGAAGCGGGAGTACATCTCGGTGCTCCGAGAATTGCGTCGGCAGCATCCTGAGGAGGACCTGGAAACGGTGGAAAGGATGGCACTCGAGACCCTGATGGCGAAGGGCCCCAAATCGAGAGCGTTCTACAGAGTAGCGGCCACGAGAAAAATGACAGGTGGGGGCGACTTCTCCCGTAAAATATCAGAGCGAGCCCAGAGTGATCTGAGCGAGGTGAAAGCGGAGATCCAAAGACGAGAATCGGGTTCGGTGGTGGAACCGAAGGGGCCGAACGTGCGGTTCGATCCCGACCACTACACGGTGATGGAGAACTGCGGCTCTTTCGAGGTGCGCGTCGTTCGGCGAGGAGATCTGACCGGGGAAGTGTCGGTCCAGTACACCACGGAGGACGGCACCGCCGAAGCCGGCTCCGACTACGTGGCCGCCCAGGGGACACTCGTCTTCGGCCACGGCGAGACCGAGAAGACGTTCACGGTCCAAGTCATCGACGACGACGTCTTCGAGGAGGACGAGCACTTCTACGTTCGTCTCGTCGCCCCCAAGGGCGCCTGCCTGGCTTCCCCGTCCTCGGCGACCGTGGTGATATTGGACGACGATCATTCTGGTGTGTTTGCGTTCCCCCAAAGGGACTTCGAACTGACGGAATCTGTGGGCACTTACGAGCTAAAAGTGACGCGGACGGCGGGGGCGCGGGGTAGGGTCCAGATACCGTATTGGACGGAGGACGGCACGGCGAAGGGCGGCGCGCAGTACGAGGCTGTCCAGGATCATATCACGTTCGAAAACAACGAAACTGAGTGAGTACTTTGCTCATTTATAAAATAGGTCTAACTAGTAATTATATTTTATTCACTTTAGCCGGGAGAAAATTTAAGCTACAAGACCGCTGTAAAACAATTTTAAATAAAACTTTTGCTTCTATACAAAACTAAATCCGAAGTGCTTAAACGAGTTTTCGCTCTGTAGAGAATTAGTGTTTCGTACGTACCGGGCAAAACGGCGAGAAAACAATACGTACAAATTGGTTTTATTGTTTATTTTGTACCCATATGTATTATTTGTAACAACAAACAAACGTACCAATCAATATCTGATAAGATAATTATCGACTACAAACCACCTCACTATTTTGATTAACTTCGTCAAGAGCATTGTACAAAGTACAATTAAGTAATTATATGTACGCGTATAATTACTTAATGGTTTTAAATTATGATACCTATTATAATTTTGCACTATAAAATAATAATATTTATATCGCAATATTATATTTTAATAGTTTGACATTTTTAGCTTCTAATGCGATATAATATATAAAAAATATAATTTTTAATGATTTTTAAATTTTTAGATTACCTACTATTTATTTCAGTAAATAATTCTAAAATAACTAAGTACTTGCATACTTTCGATCTTTCATTCGTTGACCACACACTGATTTAAACAAAGCTTTTCATCTAAGTACTCAACGTATCTCTATTTCAAAAGCTTGATAAGCTCGCAATTTAGTTAAACAAGACACTGTACTGTACATTAATTGTCTGTTATGTAGCATTCGCTGGTCTGAACATGGCTGCCGAATTCAGAATCGCTTAGTTATTAGTACCTTTTTTTTATCGTTGGGGGAATGCCTTTACGCATCCCCGGGGCCTGGGGAGGACCACCGAGGTATGTGGGACTCCCCGGGGCGGATCGTAGTATCCGCACCCGGGACTACCCACTAAAACCCCAACGATGTTCCTGCTCCTGAAGGTGGGACTACGGGAAACGCGTGATACACGACTCGACAATAGTTATTAGTACCTAGGTACCTACCTACCAACTTGAACATAGTACTAAGTTTTGGTTCCGACACGATGCCTACGGATTTAAGTTCTCGCTAACAATAGAGAGTAAAGCGGCACTAATGTTTGTGTTTTTTAATTTGTTCATTTGTACATAATATTTCCTCCATTTTAAAAAAATTCTTCCGGTGCAACTTATAAGGTGTTAAAATAATGATTTAAAAATTTCAATTTGGTAAATATTATACGAGTCCAATTTCCTGAATTATTCAATAAAAAATACAAATATGAATATTTAAAAAAATAAAAAGTTCTATTCAGAAATTTTTATTGCACTTAAATTTCTCCACTTTTCTAATTTTGCCGCCCTGAAAAAGTTGCCGCCGGCACTAACCCCGGCCCCCAACTGATCCTAGTGTAAATCCACCACTGGCTAGACCGGACAAATCTTGATTTTCCCACATAATATATAGAGTAGATCGCAAAGGGCAAAATATAGCCATTTTTTATCAAAAAATAGCTGACTCGGCAAATGTTGTCTTGCCACATACAAAATTTTATAGGAGTTCACGCACAAACACTGTGACACTAGAATTCTATACATTAGATAAACTTTTAAATTGACAACAGCTAGTAGGACGCTGAGTATTGTTTTTTCCCAACAGTAAACTCTAAAATCCCCGCAAATGCCCAGTCACGATTCACAAAGCTATGGAAAAATATATTAAGGAAAATATACAATTAATATGTTGATGACGGTTGATGATGATTAATGAACAAATGATGAACACGTTTCGTAACGGCCGGCGCCCTGTACGCCGCAAAAATAGCCTAATGACCGCATTATTACAAGCTTTGTTTTGGTTCCTTATTGTCTCTACCACTTTTTACACATTTCTTCCTTATCTCTATCTCTATTTGACACTTCTCTTTATGTCTTAACGTTTGTTTAAAAAATGTAATAAGAATAATATACCCGTTTAGATGTGATCTCTTTTATTAGTCTGTCATGTAGGTTTGTTCTATAACTCCACTATCTGTTTATTGGCTAAATTACGTTTAGCGTTCGAATCAAAAACATTTATAAAAGTTTTATTTCCTATTTAAAATATATTCGTACATAATTTATCGCGTTGCTGACGTTCAGAAAGCCTTTTTATGCGAGAACATTGGAGTTTAATAGATTTTTGATGTCGGCTCAAACACCAACAATAAAACCCGGGTAACGGTTTTGAGTGCTGTTTGTATTGCGTGTATTAACTACCGCCGTTTTTTGGCCGCTATACCACGAAGTCACAAGCAATTATTGTATGAAATAAATCGTTACACATAATAGGCGTGATGACTTTTTTTTCTTATTGGTATTTGAAAGACCCTTAAAAATACAAACATTGGTGAAAGAATGACTCTGATAGCTTAAAAATTCACCAAGATATGACAATTCAAATATCTCATAAAATAAACCTGCCCAAAACGCTCCATACAAAATGCTATGACGTCACCTTAGAGTTGTTTGTAGGCATAGCGGGAGATTTTTGTTCGATAGCTATATAAATTATTGCGTTTATGAAAGTGGCTTCAAAACAAAAGTTGCTTTAAATTACATAAGTTATTGAATGATATACAAATATTAAGAAATTTAATTGAAAAAAAAATTCGAATTGAATATCCAACTTTGAAGGCGCATAACAAAAAAAAAATAAAATACAAAAGCTATCAAGCTGCAATTTTGGAAACACTTATTTTTAACCGTTATTTCTTTATTTTAATAACTGCTTGTGAATTGTGATCTCGTTGTGTAGCGGGCAGCGGCCAAACCGCTTCATCGCGAGGACACAAATAAATCGAGCCTAATAAAAAACCAGTAATTAACAAGCATTAAGTAATTTTAGCATTTGTAAACTCTCGATCTCGTTATTAAACAATAAATATTATATTAAAATGAGTTCATCTGTTCGGAAGCTACGCGCTGGAAGGTCAAATAATTATCATCTCCGTTTTGTATGGTTCAAAGGTCAAAGTGAAATTAAACAATGAAATTAATTGGTAAATTAATACCGCATGATATATTGACCAAGTTTGTGGGTTAAAAACCTTGTTTTGTTTTTAGTATCGATATTTAATAATAAGTAATAAATCATTTTATTATTCACCGTTAGCAATCCCGATAACAGCTGTATTTAGGGTTCCGTAGCCAAAATGGCAAAAAACGGAACCCTTATAGATTCGTCATGTCTGTATGTCTGTCTGTCTGTCTGTCTGTCTGTCTGTCTGTCTGTCTGTCTGTCTGTCTGTCTGTCTATCTGCCCGTCCGTATGTCACAGCCACTTTTCTCCGAAACTATAAGAGCTATACTATTGAAACTTGGTAAGTAGATGTAGTCTGTGAACCGCATTAAGGCTTTGATACAAAAATGGAAAAATTATTAAAAATTTTAGGGGTCTCCATAGGTACAACTGAAACAAAAAAAAAATTTTTCGTCTAATCTACGCGTGTAGGGTACCATATGGATAGGTCTTCAAAAATCATATTGAGGTTTCTAATATCATTTTTTTCTAATCTCTCTTCCAAACTGGTAAAATGTGTGTCCCCCCCCCCCCCTCTAACTTCTAAAGTAGGGGCATGATAATTCTAAAAAAATATATGATGTACATTACTATAAAAACTACCAACAAAAATTGGTTTGAACGAGATCTATCAAGTAGTTTTTTTTATACGTCATAAATGGTAAACCTTAATTTCACTTTCATTAAATCAACTAAAATATAAAAATCAATAAAAAACCTTTTAATTTTTAAGAAATAAACCGTATTGCTGCTGCGGAACCCTTCAGTGGCGAGTTCAACTCGCACTTGGCCGGTTTTTTCTTCGTACAGTGCTCCACATTAAAAATTGCCCAAGTGCGAGTTGGACTCGGGCACAAAGGGTTCCGTATAGAGCAAAAATAGGTAAAAATGTGTTTTTTGTATGGAAGCCCACCTTGATTATTTATTTTATTTAACTTTTATTATTATTTATTAAAATATAAAAACAATTAAGTATTTTGTGAATATTTCAGGTGCCTACCTGTTGCTATCATTAATATCGAACAAGAAATTGCAAAATATCACGTTGGTCGTATGGGAGCCCCCCTTAAATATTTAAATTATTTTATTTTTAGTATTTGTTGTCATAACGGCAATAGAAATACATAATCTGTGACAATTTCAACTCTCTAGAATATATTACCGTTCCTGAGTTACAGCCTGGAGAAAGACAGACGGACAGACAGATGGACAGACATCGAAGTCTAAGTTAATAGGGTCTCGTTTTAACCTTTTGGGTACGGAACACTGAAAAAACAAACAAGCTATTGACTCGGCCGTAACTTTTTATCGGCAGTATAGTAAGCGAGGCAGTGAAAACTCGAGATAAGCCAGTTGAGCAATATTTAGGAATTTTTCAGTGTTCTCGCGTGGATGTAGCCTTTATTGTTTTATAGCTAGAGTTAAATGTTTATAAATTGTTAATATTCACTATTTTTGTTTTACCCTGTAGAATGATACAACAATAATAAAATATCTATGATATTTTGGGTGCGATGAAATAACCCATATTTTATTTTTTCACGTACAGTGTAAACACTCAGTATGGTGTATGGTGAGAAGTTGGTTCAAAATTATTGTTATAATTTGGTGTTCACGTAATAGTTCAACATGTCGGGGTCAGAAATTAAAATGTAAGTGGATGAAGTGGGTAGCTAATAATTTGAAAGCTCTCGTTTTTTTGCATAACTTATGGTGGTTAGGACCGCGAAAATGATTTAGATTTTAGAATAAGAAAAATAAAAAAAATCCATGTGTAGCTAGCTAGATATTATATTATCTAGATTCTAGATGATGAAATAGGTAAGTCACAACGTTTGTTCAAATTATTAGGGAAAAATCAAAAATATATAATTGCTCTTATGTTATATAATGTTAGTTATCCACTTCTGTCTTCAAATAATATATAATAAACAAAGTTTTATTACAAATTCTAGGACTCGTAAACCTTAACCTAAATACGAGTCTTTTCAGAGCCCGTCAAAGGTTTGTTATGTTTTTTGAATGGTATTATGAATGTATGGTACGCCAGTTCGCCAAATAAAACGTCACTTTCATTTAATTTTATGAACTAAGTTCTAATATTATTAAATATTTGACTTTCTTTACATTGTTTGCGATTCCGTAGCGCTAAAAGTTATCAGTGCTTAAGCGTATATTTTTCTATGATAAAAAGACATAGAATAGCTAGGTACGTCATATCCTTCTCGACTCTCTTATTATCTTCACAAAAAAAAAAACATGAAAATAGTTTCGAAATGACAGTTCGACAAGGCTTTATATGAACGTGGTGAGAAAAGGAACTAAACGCTTCTATCATACAAAAATGTCATTTTTGACATGTGTTCTCCTTTACCAGCAGCGCCCCGTCTACATTCATATTTTAAAGCCTTGAATGTATAATATAGCGTGAAGGGGTAACAGACAATATATTATTGTAAACAGACATACTGTTGCATATAATATAAAATATTAGGTTGGATTTTTATCACGTTTTTGGAGCATCTATAAAGCACACAAAACATTTGATTCATATTATCCTGTAGACTTAAAATTTCTGTGCTCTTGGCTTCATACGGTCTGCAATATACTTCCTGGACGATACTTTCAAATAAATTGCTTTTCGATTTTCCACTACAGACGGCAGACGAAAAGAGTTTCAAATAGACATAAGGCAGCCTTTGAACATTCGTTACACATGAAATCCATACTAATATTTTAAATTAGAAGACGCTCGAAACTCCGATGCGTCAACATTTGTTTACTGCGTTGGAACCGTACATTTTACGGGATAAAAGAATGTCCTAATATGTCTTTTCTTGATACTCATTTTCGTACCAAATTTTCGCAAAATTGGTTTAGCAGTTTGCGCGTGTAGAGGTAACAGGCAGACATACTTTCGTATTTATAACATTAGTATGGATGCCAAAGTGTGTCTGTCTACTTATCTGTTTATTTATTTGTTTGTAACATCTTTCACCCTTGTGATCAAAATCACTGAATCGATTTTCATGACATTTGGTGTGAACAAATAATTGTGTGTCGACTTCCATAAAAAAGTATTATTATGACATAGTATAAGAAACGATATTTCAAATATAAACTTTATGTAGGTAACTACTTTAGACAACTTGTATTACTTAAATAAACACCACGGCATTTCATAAAGTTGGCGGAAAGTTGCACTTAACGAACTCAAGAATCTCATTTCCGAAGCTTTGCGAGGTATATAAAGTTAGAAAAAGCTCCTTATTAAGAAAGAAGCTTTCCAATAAACTTAAACCTATTTTGCCCCGCGAAAGCTGCCTTAAGTAGTGAAATGCCACGATGTTTTTACTCTAGCCCTCGTACTTAATAAGATGATCCACAAAAACAGTATTTACGTACTCTACATACAATTTAATTCTTAATGGTCGATTCACACGGGTGACTAAAGCCGCACGATTTACGCCGCACGGCGAAAATCGACCGTGTAAATGGCAATTCGACTACGCCACATGCGGCTAAAGTCGCAAGCCCCAAAGCGGCTGGTGACTAAAATCGACTGAGCGTTTGCACAACGCTCAGTCGCAAGCGATCGCTTGCTGCGAATACTACTGTAGCGCAGACCTCGGGCGGCACTAACGAAAACATGGACAAAAATGATATTATACATTTTTTAGAGTGTAAAAGCGAAATGTTTATGCGATTCGACTGGTGACTTGCCGGGTGACTAAAATCGACCCGTTAGTCACCCGTGTAAATGGGGTGGCGATTCGACTTGGACAGGCGATTCGACTGGTGACTTGCCGGGTGACTAAAACCGACCCGTTAGTCACCCGTGTAAATCGACCATTACCTATACCCCGAAATTGATTCCTAGGCAGTCCTACGTCGTTTGGCCGGCTTTTGTCAATTCAATGTTAGCTGTGTATTGTGATTGGTCAGATGGGTTTGACTTAAGTCATAACGTGACCAAATTACTTAGGTCTTCTCTGTTTTGTTTGTTTGTTTGTCTCTATGTTTGCTGCGAATAGGCTACTTAAGTACTGGCCTGATTTTTAATGATATTCAGCATAGACTTCAAGCAGACCATAGGAAGGACATGATAATAGATATCGTTTTTGGCAAAATGTATGATTACCACGGAGATTTCCTGTTTTATGCGGGTGGAACGGCGCGCATCTTCTAGTACTGTATAATAATATTATTATTCCACTCAAGGCTTGCTATTTAAGGATTTGCAGTATTAAAAAAAAACACTAAAATAAAAATTTCAAACCTCTCTTGTGAAGTTAACCACTATTTCCTACAAATCCCGAGAATTCCCGGGCAATATCATCCCATGTCAGTTCCAGGGATGAGTGACATGAGATGGAGCCGGCTCAGCCACTGGACCGTGAAAAACAATTAACCAGAATACAGCCCATACGGCTTACAACCAAACTGTACCTTTTAGAAAAATAAGATTGTGAAAATATATATAATGAAGAGACCAGCTCAGAGATTTGGAAGCGAACTATTTCCAATTTTGGTTAGAACAATGCATATTATCTACTAGTCATTTGTTTGCCTGATAATTTGAAATTGGATGGGCATTTAATACTGTACAGTGTACCCTGATCTACTTGGATCATGATGATAATACTTGATCATGTGCACTCGTGTCACTCCCATTGGATTCTGAGATTGAAGAAAGAAATAATGTTCTAGTGTACTGCGTACACACATGGACATGATTTGATTTCATTTATACTACCTATTGACGACATGACAACTCTGCAGGGCCTATGTCGTCAATTTGGAGTAGAGCTGAGTGGACTGTAACTTTTTGAGGATGGAGTCCTGAGGAAGTAGGGTACAAGCAGAAGAGAAACACCAGGTGAATTTTGATACTGCAGCCGCGGTCGAGAATCGGTCCACCAGGGATACGACTTGCTTCTGTGGTGTTCGAGTTGCGAGTGAGTTTGCACTGAGAAAGTGCGTGGTTTTATATAAATTTTGTACTGTTAGAACCTATGAGGTTCTATCCAACTGATACTGAACTGATTGTCGGGTATGTGCAGTTCGTTTATTGAAAAATTACAGATATTCTTATGAGCTAGTACAATAGTAAATAGGCATTCTTATAAGACTAATTAATAACAAAAACGTAAATAAATGTGTAAAACGAAAGAGACAACAACAATATTAGAGTGAGACACACTATACTTATGCTAGAAAGGGACAACAATATCAATTGTGTGAAACACACTACATTTCTGTGCGAAAGGGACAGCAATGACACAAAAATGAGACGACAATATAACTTATTCTAATAGGAAATTATTCAAATGTAAAAATGTATAATAAAAGGGAATAAAACCTAAGCTATTATTTACACTACCTAAAAGCGGAGCTTTGTGAGGGCTCGCGTTAGTTTTCTGCGTGGTAATAATTTATTTTTATATTTTAATAGTAACCAAACCTTGACCACAGAATATATGTTAGTTGTACCAACCTTGACTGACTGACGCATCTACATTATATTATTTAAATAAAAATAACTATGTTAAAGCACAAAAATAATAGGCGGGATAGTTTTTCCGTAAAGTGTATCACAAAAGTGCTCAGGTTGTGGGATTTATTAAGGCTCGCCTCACTCGCCCTTACCAGCCACTGTCACCATTTCAGTGTAGGGGGCATTTCATTATCAGCTGAACACACACTAGTGAGCTACAACGCCTCACGCCACACATATGGCACACTTTTGCGTGCAATTCACAGCCTCTAGTATAAAATATAATGTACTGTATATAATTTATAAGTCTCGTTAGGGTCAATTATTTATTCAATCTATACTTTAGAAATACACCCTGTATTTCTAAAGTATAGATTTAGAAGATTTGCAAGACGTCTCATGCAATAATTGAAATCTGTAAATTGAGTACAAATTTAGAAATGACGTATCTATGCGTCGCGTCGCGGTCTGAATTGACCCTTAGCTGTAAATTATTTAATGAAAACATTTACACCATAAATCTGAAACACAACTCTTTTATCTCGATCGACCCTCGCGCCCCCTGGACCCATGGGGATAAAGCAAATCATAAATTCACTCAAACGCAAAAAGGGTCTCGCATATTTTTAGTAAAAAAAGGCCGTTCCTTGATGTTATAACTTAATTAACGTTATTTTGGATAAAATGCACTTAACCATACGGTCGAGTTGTGACAAAACCTTAATTATAATTTTAAATCATATCAAAACGTCAAATGTGCCTTCTTCTTTTAATTCGAGAACGGCTGCACCGATTTGCCAAATCTTATAATATGTATCCCAATGATATATTTAATATTATATAAAAAACTCAAAGTATGTATCTATAGTATTGAAATATTCTTGGAAGTTCAGGGAAGGTTTATATTAGGAAGGAAGTGATATTATTTTTTTTTATAAAATAAGGGGACAAACGAGCATACGGGTTAACTGATGGAAAGCAACTACCGTCGCCCATGGACACCCGCAACATCAGAAGAGTTGCCGGCAACGCCTTAAGAGCCCGTCCTCTCTTTTCTAGTGCTCTCTTCACACTCATGCCCGTCTTTCATATGCCAGGTGAAAAAGGACGATCGCCAAGTTAGCGGGCAGATAGAGGTTTTCTGTTTTTAAAGGGTTTTTTTATATTGAAGTGGTAAAAAGTAATTCCAATATTGTATAGACGACTTTCTCAACAGTACATTGTATTTTTTTCATACCGTTAAGACGTCAATACAATCCATAAAAAAGGTGATATTCTAATCCTTTTACAGCAAAAATCACAAAACTGTCGCGGGTTTGAGTTGGATTATTTAAAGATACTTAAAAATAAAAAATCTAGCTCCAACACTATATTATAATTGAAATGATCTTACATGTTGTGCATTAAAACTTATCGAAATACTGTATTTTAACTGTTAAATCACGTCTGTTAAATGAGCGAAATCGGCAAAATTTCGTATACGGACTCTTAAACCGGGTCATCTAGTTATTTAAAATAGTATTGTAAAATAATAAATAGTTATACTTACTACTCGTTATATAAATTTCTACAAATAATCGTGGAAAAGCATTTATTAGGTCTATAAAATTACCTCATAGAACGTGATATTAAAAATTCAAATGGAGTCCCGATATGGGTAATATTTTAAAAATGTAGGACATTTTCCAGTGCTCTGTATGCGGAGCACTTGGGCGAAGAAATCTGTTTGACGTGCGAGTGGCCGCCGCAAACATTAGCGCGGGTGGGAAATTGAGAATTTTCTAGAAAATTTTTCTTGAAGGGCCCACAGCTTGTTACGTAGTTAATGGCCGAATTTTCAGGGTTGCGTGCACGTTGCGTGTGTGAAACGTATCACGTGACCTCACTCTAGCACTTTTTCGTGACAATTGTAATAATTATACAATCATCAAGTGCGTTGGACGTATAGGGATAATTATATTACAGTTTTTAATATTACTTAGACTATCAAATTTATTGTAATAAGTACGATTATCTTGCCTAAATAGAAGACCGTTAAATTTTTAACGTCACCAGATGGAAAGCAACTTCCTTCGCCCATGGACACTCGCAACATCAGAAGAGATGCTGGTGCATTGCCGGCCTTTTAAGAGGAAATAGGGTAATAAGGGAGGGTAGGGATGGGAAGGGGAGGGTAGGGACGGGAATAGGGTAGGGGTTTGGGCCTCCGGTAAACTCACTCACTCGGCGAAACAAAGCGCAAGCGCTGTTTCACGCCGGTTTCCTGTGAGAACGTGCTATTTCTCCGATCGACGTAAGACGTTAAGATTTCGAACCATAAGTCCGCGTACTTACTCGCGTGTCTGTCACCCCCTTTAGCAAGCAGAGTGGCGAGAGTGCTTTCGGATAATTTTATTGGCCGAGAGCACTGTTTCACCACTCTACTCGGTAGATGTAACGAGGTACTATGGATCATGCACAATTTTAAGATAGTAGAGTGAGTTATAACTTTCTCTCTTTGGATAGTACACAATATGTACCGCTGCTGGGCTAGCATGGCCTTTAAGATTTGTTTTCGGTCTTCGTAGAGAAGAAATAACTAAAGTGTCTTGTGTGTGCACAAGTATTTGGAAGGCCCCATATTAGTAGTCTACGCTTGTAGAACTTGACTCCGTTGGCTAGGACACTTGGAAAGAATGGGAGAGGATCGCGGGGTAAAAAGAGCGTACAAGGGCCGTATCGCTGGAGAGATGCCGTTGAGGCTGACCTGCGTGACCTTCAAGTCAGTAACTGGCAGGAGGTAGCACAGGACAGGGCTCAATGGCGGAAGCTCATTTCGGAGGCCAAGATCCACTTTGGGTCGCTGAGCTAGCGGAGTTAGTTAACTTCATAATTGGACATGAAAAGTCGGTATAATTTAATTGGCAACATAAAGCAACCCTTGTTTAATTTCGGTCTATAGACGTCGTTACATCTAACGACTGCCTTTCAAACTTCTAGTTAATTTACTACCTTTTCAAAATCCTAAGTTTTAACTTCGCATCTTTTACCATCTTTTACCACTTTTGATCGAATTAAAATTTGAGATAAAAATAATTCGTGTGGAATCTAATATTAAAAAAACCGACCAAGTGCGAGTTGGACTCGCCCATGAAGGGTTCCGCAGCAGTATTGCTGCGGAGGTTTACTTCTATAAAATTAGAAGGTTTTTTATTTATTTTTATATTTCATTTGATTTAAATATGAAAGTTAAATTAAGGTTTACCATTTATGACGTTTAAAAAACTACTTGTTAGATCTCGTTCAAACCAATTTTCGTTGGTAGTTTTTATAATAATGTACATCATATATTTTTTTTAGAATTATTATGCCCCTACTTTAGAAGTTAGAGGGGGGGACACACATTTTACCACTCTGGAAGGGTCTCTCTTGCAAACTATTCAGATTAGAAAAAAATGATATTAGAAACCTCAATATGATTTTTGAAGACCTATCCATAGATACCCTATACGCATAGGTTAGACGAAAAAAAATTTTTTTTTGTTTCAGTTGTACCTATGGAGACCCCTATAATATTTAATAATTTTTCCATTTTTGTATCAAAATCTTAATGCGGTTCACAGACTACATCTACTTACCAAGTTTCAATAGTATAGCTGTTATAGTTTCGGAAAAAAGTGGCTGTGACATACGGACGGACAGACAGACGGACAGACAGACAGACAGACAGACAGACATGACGAATCTATAAGGGTTCCGTTTTTTGCCATTTTTGCTACGGAACCCTAATTACGAAAAATGTTAAAAGTCCGATGAAAATAATCTCAAAAGCAAGAAAATGTTATATTAATAAGTGTTAGAAATCAGAATGTTAAATACATTTAAATTGATTAATCCACTCAAAGTAGCTAGCTTTTCAACAAATAGATTAACTCGGCGGTGAGCGAGTTGATGATAAATGATAATGAACTATTTCAATGAATACTCTCGATCATGTCAGTATTCAAACAAAAAATTAAATCAAAATCGGTCAACCCGTTTAGATGGTAAGTTGCCACGAATAAACGGAGTGTTTACACACACACACACTAAGACACGTGAAACTTATAACAACCTTCTGTTTTTGTAGAGGGTTAGAAAAACAAAATCTAAGCAAACTATTTTACTTAGCAATCCAATTGTCGACCTCTGTGGCTCATTTGGTTGAGTGTGTGGCAGCTCAAACCGGGGGTCGCGGGTTCGAATCCTGCCGACGGAACAAAAAGTTTTCAATGTTCCCGGGTCTGGATGTGTATTAAATATGTGTATGATATAATAAAAATCTTAAATATGTATATAGTATAAAAGTATTCAATATATTTCCGTTGTCTGGTACCCGTAACACAAGTCCTTCGGGTACTTAGCACGGGGCCAAACTGACGTGGTGTGAAGCGTCTATAGATATTATTATTAATTGTACAGAACCAAGTTTGCCTCGTCTGTGTCACACTCAGCGTTTTCTTAGCAAAGTTCTGTCTGTGTGCGATTTTATGTTACATAATTCGCTTGACGTTCAAGGGGGCTTAAATAAAAGGAGATTGGTATTTATAAGACTATATTATAAAAGTTTTAACTGTATAATAACGTGCATTTATATGATAGTAATAATATTATACAGACAAACCATTAGTATTAGACGTAAGCAAATTATATCCTCATGTTTAGGCGCGACGAAGAAACTGCAATTCGTATTTTATAAAACAGCCCTACTAGGCAAGTGGCAAGCGATTATCGTGGAAACGCCAACAAAATGTATGCGATTTGATATAAGTCATCGCTTCGCTAGCGAATACTAATGTCAAAATATCATACATTTTGTTGGCGTTTACGATAATCGCACGCCACTTGTCTAGGCCCTCAGAGAAGACATAATATAATATCGACACTGGAAATATCACTTAACCGTAAGGGGCATTTTGGCGAAAATGAGTATATATCATTGGATTCAGATATTCAAGCTCGATCGTTTGGCATACTTGAAATTCTTCTATCGTTAAAAAAATGTCCCTTACAGTACACATTTTATAAGTCAAGACAGGATTTTTCCTAAAAAATTGATTTAACGGACGTAAATATTTTTACGTGTTAAAAAAAATAACGTAAATGCTTTTAAAATGAAATTCAGTCCCTTACGTTAACCTTTAGCTTAGTACAATTCTTTTAATATGTCCTTTACGTTAAGAATTGATATATAATAACTGTCATAGCTTCACTAAAATTTGTCCCTTACCTTAATCTTAAATATCATTTTTCAAGTAAGAAGATAATTTTTTTGGCACCTACTCAAAAAGTATTATCCGTAAAAGTTTAAAGTTTTCTATAAAGTTTAGTGTTTTAGCTAAACCTTCAGCCTTTAGGTATACACATGGAATGCGGTCAATTGAATATAGCTAGCATTAAGGATGACAATACTCTCCTGGCTGCAAATGAAATCGAGATGCAAGAACTGTTTTAGAGAATGAAGCAAATGATCAATAACTTGGGCCTCTCAATTAATAAAGGGAAAACCAAAAACATGGTCATAGACAGAAGCAACACCCTGCCTTTGACTGGTGCGCTAAAATTGGAAGTGGTTAGCAAATTTGTCTTTGATCTTTACGAACAACGGCTCCAACCAAATATACGTAGAAGAATTGAGATGACTAAGAGCGCCATGTCTCAAATGCATAAAACCTGGCTTGAAAGGAAGATTTTGTTAAAAACCAGGAGGAAATTTGTGCACATGCTCATATTCTTCATCTGTCTTTAAGGATACGAGACATGGACTCTGAAGTCTGCAGACCGCAGACGTATCGACGCCGTTAAGGGTGCTGGAGGAAAATGCTCTGAATTCCATAAACTGCTTTCAGAACCAACTCATCCATGCTGGCTAAACTAAACATAAAAACAAGGCTCTCTACCATCTGTCTGATAACGCATCTTAGAATATTTCAGACACATTACCAGAAAAAAGAAGGAAACCTTGAAACCATGGTATGGAAAACTCATGATAATTAGCAAGATTGAGGAGAAAAAGCCCGCGGAGCCGCTGTCTCATGCGTTGGTCTGATCAAATCCGTACCACACTTGAGTCGACTGTCTACGACGCTCCTCGAGTGGTCGATAATAGAAATAGCTGGCGTAACACCATAAAAAGGAAGGTCATAGTAGGGGAAGGTCATGACTGGGCACTGGCGAAGCAGTTCTGACAGGTGCGATCAAAGAAAGCAGTAGCTCCTGATAAGGTGAAATGAGAAGCTTAATGTCAGGTCAAGAACGAACATTTAGACTTGTGGTGTGCGATCGCTAGTTCAGGTTCACAGAAAGAGGCCGCAGAGCGAAACAGGGAGGAAGATCCATCTTCCATTCAGCCCAGGATACAGATTTCGGTAAGACAACAGAGCAGAGACGTGGTTTTGCAAAGTTCCACCTTGTCTAAAGAGGCTTTGGGTGTACATGGGATTTGGGAACAGTCCCGGTGCCAAGGGAAATGTTTCAGTCTGCCGAAGTTCCGTTATTTTGCTGGAAACCAGCCAGTCGTGGTGGGCTTATTGTGTTAGATTTTAATATATTACATCAAACTTCCTCCAAAGCATAGTTTTTTAAGTCATTTACAGTAGATTTGTGTCGCAGTTTCATATTAAACTTGGTGCTTACTTTAATATGGTATAGTTGACATTGAAAAATTCAGTGCTGTAAGGGACAAATAAGCAAAAATTTTTAATGTAAGGGACATGCTATTTTCTAAACACGTAAATTTACGAAAATATTTCTTTTATAGTTATATAGCCGACAAAATTCTAAGAAAATTTGCCGTAAACACTTTTAAGATCGGACTAAATGATAAAAAGTTACAGACGAATTTGTAAAAAAAAAGTTGTTTTTTCGCTCTCCTGAAAAGTCGTGTTTTGTCCCTTACATTAAGAGATATTTCCGGTGTCGATATATTTAATATATTTGACGTTTTGGTCTGCTTACCTGCATTACTAAGGGATCCCATGAAAACCGAAAACCTCGCAAAAAGTGGCTTAAACAAGGAAATTGTCCTATGTCTTTGCCCGTAGTCTACTTTATATCAGTGCCAAATTGCATAAAAGTCGGTTTATGAGATTAGTGCTCTTCAGCTCTTTAGTTTCTACTCTACTCTTCAGCTTATTATAAGCTTAATAGATACGAAATACGATCTCGGGACTCGTTGCTAAAATAAAGGTTTGTGGAAAAATTAAGCCTTAAATTACGGATATTATCGAGGGAGCGCAAAAAGAAATCCTTGGAAATTAAAAGTCCGAGCGGTGAATGCCAACAGCGCCCATCTATAAGTGTCACTGGGACTTATTGGCATTTGATAGTGATTGAGTTTATGTTAATATATACAATGTCTGTGATGCTGTTTTTTTGCCATCTTTTTTTGGCAAAGTTGTTTGCCATCATTATGTTGTTGTGTAGTTTTTTGTTAATTTTGTTTCAAACTTGTGGAAATTTTTGAATGTGTTACTGTCATTTGAACTATTAAATATTAATGTTAGGATAAGTTCAAATTAAGTATATTTATAATGAGTAAGTTTGGAAAAAAATACAATATTAAATCATAAATCAGAGACTTAAATAAAATAAAAGAACAAATTGATTAAAAACCAGACGCATCTGCGAGGGCGACTGTCTTTTGTTTCGGAAGCATTTTACCAATTTTTGTCGGCCTCCGGGGAAATTTCGTCTTAGGGTCTACACAGACGGACCACTGCTTTTGACTTGTCGAGCATTTACCTAAGTTCGGATCACTCGCATGTGCCATTACAGAGCATTCTGTAATGCTCGGTTATTCTTCTCTATAAAGGGTGTGTAGTACGTCTATTCAACCAAATGGCAGTTCAATTTGTTAGGCAACGTACGTACGTCTGTCCTATTGGACGGAACTCGGCCATATATGCCGTTCCTTGAATGTACCATCAAAGAAATTGGATTATATACAGATGGCGGATATAACGCCATTTTCTGGAACTGCTGAATTGACATTCAATGTTAGTCCTGTCGGCTGGGTTTGACATAACTTGACCAAATTATGCAGGTCAGCCACGATGAAACAATTGCACTGATAGCCATAAAAAGGCTTCTGTACATAATAATATTATGAAAACGCTCTGATTGGTCCACATAATATATTATTTAACAATATTCAAAATTTTACTTTTTCATAACCTAGAAGCGATATAACGAGCTTACCGAAAGCTGATTAAAGTAATTCCTTAAGTCACTCTAAGCCGGTAATAATATGGGATAATACCCTGGGAGTTACTGCTGAGTCCTTAGGTGCCTGCGGCCCTTCTTGGCGTTAAGTATCTAACTCGCTATATAAATAAACCTCTTCACTCCGTCTAGTCAGAATTGTGAGTTTTAACTGTAATAGATAAAATAAAATTATGAGTACTTGAATTTTAAACAAAAGAAGAAGCAGGTGCAGGCAGAAATTTCGACGCACGCTGGGGGGATATAACTTCCTTACCTACGCTATACGCGCCGGCGTAGATGCTACTCTTCTTCTTGAATTTTCGATGAGATCGGGAGTGCTGTTTAATTTTTTTTAATTATCCCAAATAATGCACAACAAATAAGGAAGTTTTCACTCAAAAAAAAAAAACATAATGAAAAGTGTCGTAAAGGTTCTAGAAAACCATACGTTGAGGGTATCAAAATACAACACAATAATGTAGAAATCCCAATCCTCTTTACGTATTGTATTGAAAGCGAGAAACTGAACAAGTCCCGTGGGACGTACTGACCACTATACAGTCTGTATTTTTTCCTCTTTTATTACGATATAATGGTTTACGAATACGAACAGAAATATTTGTATTTTAACGGATTTTCTTGAATTTTTCTGCTCTCTATCAATATAAAGAAGAAAGATTTTATTTTAACTAAAACTACAGATTTGAATGAGATTTGAGATAGAGTAGACTACGAAGAAGAATAGGAGAGGATTCTTACTTTCAACAAAGTGGTGGGAAAGTGCGAACATTATGCTAATAATAATAGATTCCGATTTATATGGTTACCTCCTGTACAATTGAACTGTATAATTGAAGGGAGCGTTCTGACGGGGCTTACCTCGCGATTTACGCGGTTTATGATTGATGGAGATAATGTACGATGAGCTGGAGGTAAAAAGTCCCGTCATACGTAAGTGGAATTGATTCATACAGAATGTGTTAGCGAAAGAGTTGATAGAAATTTCGAATGAATTAAAGGTGTTATTCGTTCTCTACTTAGGGCTATTCGTGCCAGTGTGGGTTGAAATAAAGCCTGGGTTAAATATTATTTATTTTATTCCTCAGGCACAACAAAGAGTGAACTATTTATCTTTATTTGGTTTGGCGCAATTTAGCATAATGAAGTGTATGGTATTGATTTGGAATCAAAAAAATTAATTAAATTTCTCAAGTATGAATCAGATTTTTCAAAAATTATATACTCGTAATAACATTACTAATATAATACTTAACGAATATACAATTATAAGGAGTGTGTAAAAAGAGAACTATCCAGTAAAAGAAGAGGCTACGAAAATTAGACTAATTCAGTTTTGTTCTCTAGTCCTGCATTGACAGATTCGACCTGTAGGTTATAAAAAGAAAAGTCTAGTGAAATAATTATAAGCCTGTGTAATTGTGTATGGTTTCAATGAAGCCTCAAAAGCGTTGTTTATTTTATGGCGCAATTTCACTGGTCGTTAGGACCGCATGCAGGGTGCGGGAGATTTCTGAAACGCATGCCACGACCAATGAAAATGCGCCATTCGTTGTTATCTCGGCTGCAGGTACTCGCCATATGCTGTATACCGATTAACGACTAATGAAAATGCGCCATTAATACACGATTACCCGCGTGTCCCTCGCCCACTGTCCTACCATCCTACGCTGTCGACCGTCATACACGTCCTGAGCTGTCGACCGTCCTATAGCTTGTCAAAGAGTAGACGCAGAACATAACTTTAAAATCACATAAAAAGTACAAAAACCTTATTATTGCAAATAAAAATGTGTCAGAACGTTAATATTTAAGGCGTACAAACATTCTCTGTGAAAATACAAGGCGCAAAAACTACCATTAATCGTGATTATGTCTGGAAAATTTATTTCAGCATCTACTCTTTCTTGACAGACTGACTATAATATACAGTATTGTACACTATACATGTCCTGTGTCATTGACCGTCCTACACGTCCTACGCCATTGAACGTCCTACCACGTACTATCGACCGTCCTACACGTCCTACCGGTCATCACGCTAATCTCTTTACTGCCCTTTCGGCTTTCTATCGCGAGCAAACTGAATTTTATTTTTGCAGCATAAACGACCGCGTAGAAATCTAATTTGTGAATACATACTTTGATGTTGCTCGCTATGTACACATTCGGTCTGATTAAATGATGATTTGATTCGGAATCACGAGCGTGGAAAAGAATATGTGTACTTTACTGATTTCAACCTAAGTGCCATAATTTTAATTTATAATTGAATTTACTATTGACAAGTATAGGAGTATCTACCTGGATAACTTTATATTAGCTTTATATACTTTGCTGTGCAACTAATGAGAAGTAGTCAAGAATATTATTAATAAAAAATATATTACAACAACGCTAAACTGTGTGATTGTCGTTGTCTGTTAAGGAGTCTTTTCCAACGTATCAGACAAAAACGGCAGAATAGATTAGCGTGAAGACTATGAATATAACTACAAAGGCTTAAACTTAATATTTTATTGGATAGTTTTAATAAAATCACGAACCAGTCAAAGCGCTGACTCATTCGCAATTAGACAACCTGAAAATGCAAGCGGGATTTAATTGATATTAGCTTAGTCAGTCACTTTCTTGATGTAAAATTGTTACATATTTTTCTTTCTCACTTGAAATAATTATACATAAATATATTTACTGTAGGTAAAATACTAAGTGATATATTATACTTTAGGGTGTCTGTGACTTATAACTTTAACTGATAAAGAATTCACTGTGGAAGTGCTGAATGAGTTAATTTTTCCACAGAATCTTGTGTGGGCAAATTCATGACGTTGAAACATATTTTCACAGAGAAACATAGAAATTAAATGTAACTCTTTCAGTGCTGCTACTCCAACAGTAAACTCCGTTTTAAGGATACATATACACATTCCATCACAATTTGGTACTACTAATATATTATATTCTGTGTCACAATTGAAGATGTGAGTGGAAGAATCGAACAAGTAACATTTCGTAACATACGGACAATAGCTCATTTTTTTCCTAATTATTTTAATAAAATTTGGAACTTATCTACTTTATAACCTAGCTAATATATCTGGCTACACATGGAATCCATAGTTTTTCTATTTAAAATAATTTTTCCGGCCCTAAAGTCTCCATTTAAGCAAAAAACGGAAAGATTTTTTCATGTTACTTACCTTATTCTTCCACTCACGTCTTGAATTATTATCAATTAGTTTTCACCTTTTATAAAGAATATAAAACAATGGTTAATCCATACTTTATCTCAACTTTATGGGCATGTTTCACCACTTCCTGATAAGTTCTGGATATTCTATCTTCCACTTAACTTGACAGATACAGTATGGAGAATCTGTCAAAAAAGTTATAGATAGCCCATCCGACACTTTATCAGGAAGTGGTAAAACAGGCCCTAAAAATTTAAAAGTTAAATTTAGAAGTTAATTACACCCGGGGGAAGTGCAGATTGAGTTCAGCTCCTGGGGGTGGGAGTTAGTCGATAATGACGGAGAATGGATCTCGATTCAATTGACGCTAACTCGATCACTATTTAGTCCTGACCGATACTTTCGCGATCCACTTCTTCAATTAATCGGTGACACAAATCAACTATTAGGTGATTCAAACTTCAAACCTTCAAGAAGAAAACGTTCCCTCTTAAAACGCCGGCAATAATATCTGCAAATATTCTGATGTTGCGAATGTCCATGGGCGACGGTATACCATCAGGCCGTTTGGTCCTTTGCCCTTTAATTTTATTTAAAAAAATACATAGTTGTGACTGATGGATGCAAAACTAGATTTAAACACCCGCAATCCGCATGCTTATAGACTATGGTGTAACGTCTACGTATACTGTAATATCGGTTTTTATTCTAGTGCATTCCAGTGCCCGTTTATATTATCACTGGATTGGAATAATGGAAACCAGTCTTTAAGAGGACGACTAATCCAAAAAATCAAACATCGTACTTCTCTCTTCAGAATTATTATGCCAGGTGAAAAAGGACGACGCGGAATCATCGTCAAGTTAGTTTTTAATAACTCGATAAATATACAAAATTTTAGGTCGGTTTCTCAATGATAGAATTCTATATAATATGTTAAAATATTAGCTTAGTTTAATGCACGGTTATGGCAATGAAAAGTTCGTGAAAATGAGATGCATCTTTGTGATGTTTTTGTATCGAGAAAATTTTAAGATATCGTGTTTCCGGTAGGTCGGATCCTCGGAAATATAACCTAGTATCTATGTTTAAAAAAATAATTCGGAGCTTATTTTCAAGTATGAAAATGAATTATAAAATTGACAATTTAGGGTTAGTCGCCCCCTTAAGACGGCTTGCTCCGGTCTCTTCTATACGGAAGCGCGCAAAGCTTACGGACATTTGCATGCAGGCTATAATCGACTTTCCTTACCTCAAAATGTGTGGTGGTTTCCCTGTTAAAAAATTGAAGACAAGTAGGTTTTATTTTGCGTTTACAGTCTCTATCAGAATGAAAATGGGTGAAGCTCGGATGAAGAGACTTTTTTGTTGATGGCACCGTGCCTGGGCCCTTATTATAAGTAACTAGCATACGTAAACTATCAAAAATTAGTAAGGCTTGGGAAAGACATCGCACTACTTAAAGGGTATATAGATGTTTCTAAATATATCTTAATATATATAAATCTCGTGTCACAATGTTTGTCCTCAATGGACTCCTAAACCACTTAACCGATTATAATAAAATTCGCACACCATGTGCAGTTCGATCCAACTTGAGAGATAGGATAGTTTAAATCTCAGATTATAGTCGCAATTTTATTTTATTGCAAATTATTTGTCTATAAAGAGCGACCATTGTTTATGCGACGCGGGTCACGGGATAGCGATGGACGTTGCCATGGTGACATACTTATATTTTAGTCACTAATTCAATAACATAATACGGGCGATATACTTAATATAATATGGCAAAGAAACGTTTGCCGGGACAGCTAGTATAAATATATAAAGGAATAATATATATAAATGACGACTACATCAAGACAGATGTAGTAGAAATATTGCAAAATAATTTACTTGCCCTGTCACTCCTTCCCTAGAATCTTGCTATGTTGCCCCGGCTGAACGGACAATGTAATTGCTGAATTATAATGCGCTATAATATCACTGTTCTATTTATACAGTACGATTTATATGACACACACATATACACACAACGCGAGCCAACTGCATCGCAAAAATAGGTTGGCATTGTTACTCCTGGGTACTATTTTAGAGATACCACATGACGATGGTTCATGATAAGCACAATAAATAAACTTACTTATAAAAAGTTACACAGCGTGTATAGAGGGTGCATAAGATTTTTTCTATCAAACTCAAACTCAAAATTTTTTATTCAGAATAAATTTTTGCAAATATTTTCTGAAAGTCTACATGATGCCTACCACCGGTTCGGGAACTAACCCGGCGAGAAGAACCGGCGTAAGAAACTCGCAGGGGGCCCACTTTATTTACCAAAAAAAAAGTGAGAAAAAAATTAATCTTTTAAAATAAAGTTTACAATGCTGTAACTTAAAATTATACAATGTCAACATACATACATAATTGTAAGTCATAAAATAATGTAGAAGTAGCCTTGCAAGCAGCCATCCTACTCCCAAGATGTGCCGTCGTTTATGAAATCATTGACCTTATTTAGGCTTTGGCACACAAACGTTCTTTGACTACTTTTTTAAATTTATTAATGGAAAGATTTTGAACGTTTTCTGGGATTTTATTGTAAGGGCGTACACATTGACCTTTAAAAGATTTACTAACTTTACTAAGTCTGATCACCGGTATTTCTAGTTTGTACTTATTTCTAGTGTTTCTTCCGTGACTGTCACTTTTGGTTGTAAATTTACTAAGATTCTTTCTAACATATAAAACATTATCCAAAACGTATTGAGAAGCAACAGTTAGAATACCAATTTCTTTAAACTTTTCTCTCAGAGATTCAAAAGCTGACATTTTATAAATTGAACGTATAGCTCGCTTCTGCAGCACAAAAATCGTATGAATGTCGGCAGCGTTTCCCCATAAGAGGATGCCATACGACATTCTACTATGAAAATAACTGAAATAAACTAGTCTTGCTGTGTCTTCGTCAGCAATTTCCCGTATTTTTCTGACTGGCTGGCTGCAGAACTGAGCCTATCTGCAAGATTAGCAATATGAGGACCCCACTGTAGTTCACTACTATATTCATTTTTTGACATAAGGCCTGCACAATGTTGTTATTTCCAAACTTTATCTGTATAGATTCTGTGTAACGTGTGTGTTACTTAAACACTCCTGTTTAACTATTCATACGTTGAATGCACGTTTAAGAAGTTTTTATTAGTAAGAGGATAAATATAAACCCTCTTACAAATAAGAACTTCTTAAACCTACAGGCCTTATGTCAAAAAATGATTATTAGTAGAAAAAAATCTTATGTACCCTCTATACATGCTGTGTAACGTTTTATTAGTAAGAGGGATAATGTATATATAGATAATGCTCGTAACTTCTTTGCCCCTAAATTCGTTTAATATCATAAACTACATATTCCACGTTTTAATTTTTTTTAGGTCAATTTTGAACTAAGATAAAAAATAGGGTTTTGGTGCGATCTCGGTGACGCGGCAAATGTATGGCCAAGGTCGTTTGCTCGGGGGATCGCCTTAACGCGCGGGAACCGTTCATTTTTCCGGGATGAAAATTTATTCTATGTGCTTTCTGGGACTCAAATTATCTTCATAGCAAATTTCATGAAAATCGAGTATGAAAAAGCAGGCAGACAGACGGACAAACCTTTGCATTTATATTATTAGCATTCGATATCCGAAGAGATTTTTGCGGTACTACTTAAAGATTCAATAAGAATGTAGAAGATGTGCTATTTAAGGACCCAAATTCCAGGTGGAAAAGACGTGCACCGCTAACTTAATCGTCCCCAATACCCCCGGGTAAATATTTAGGGGCTGGACTCTACATTTTCTTAATCTGAATTTCCTAACAGGAAACCGTTGTAAGGTATACTATAATGTATTTTTGTATAATTATTAAAGATTTGAATTATAAAGAGGAAAGTTTCTTTTCATTCAAGTTTTCATTAAAGACTTTTCATTATTTTCCTTTTATTTATAGAACTAAAATTATGTAATTATTTGTTTATTTGTTCAAAATGTTACGAGCTACACTGTACTCGGCGAAACCTGACGGTAGCGGTTATTGCCTCCCTGTCAAAAACTTGTCATTTCCTATACAAAGCCGCGATTGACAACATTTGACACTTCAATGTCAATCGCGGTTTATATAGAAAATGGCAAGTTTTTGACGGTATTTTACCAAATTTTTATTCTGCAATCCTTTTCAGCAATTCCTGTTTGTCTGTCTTACTGAGAAGCTTAGAACATTCTTAAACCTTACTTAATATAAAATACCCAAACTTTACCTGAGCATCAATGGTGTGAAAATAGCAGCGCTGAAGGAGCATCTTTTGTGATTTGTATTGGCATTAAGCGCCTCAGTGGCATGAATTTGCCCATACAGAGGTTAAAAAAGTTACTCTTTCAGCGCTGCTACTTTCACAGTGAACTCTACACACAGACTCATACTCACCCTAAAGTTATTTTGTTACATCATGAAAATTAGTCAAGTCTGTCTCTACCAAGTAATTAGTCTTATGGCCAGTTTACATTATTCAAATCATGTTATCCAATCCAGCGCAGGATTGCTATTGGAATAATGTAAACGGGTCATTAGATAGCTGTCTAAATGTTACACCACATTATAGCCAGGTGTAATACAAAAGCAATAATTGCGAGAATCACAAACAACTTTTTGCGTCGATTGGGCGTACATAATAAATAGCAATTAGTGCTGTTTGCACGCCCCAACTGATTGAGTTTCAGATATAATTGAGTTAAAACGTGCAAATGTTTGTCTGTTTGACGAGCTCCAATCAATTATTATGATACAAATTGCATTACATTAGTTATTATCACTAGCGGTAAATAGAACGTGTAGTTATAAGTTACCAGCGGCTAACTACAGAAAATTTATTCTAACTTTACTTTATTCGTTGTATACAATTCAATTAATATAGACATAATAATATAATTCATACTAGCGACCCGCCCCAGCGTCGCACGCGTATAAAATATCTAGCCACTGAAAAAATGATTAAAATCGAGAGCCTATGATCCTTCACGTGGTATATTACTTATCGTTCGCGACATAAGCCCTTTCAAATAATTTCCCCCGTTTTTTCCACATTCTCCTATTAGTCTTAGCGTGATAACTGATAAAATATAGCCTATAGCTTCCTCAATAAATGGGCTATCTAACACTGAAAGAATTTTACAAATCGGACCAGTAGTTCTGAGATTAGCGCGTTCAACTTAGCCCTTTCAAATAATTTTCCCCGTTTTTTCCTCATTTTCCTCTATTTCTTCGCTCCTATTAGTCTTAGCGTGATAAAATATAACCTACGGCCTTCCTCGATAAATGGGCTATCTAACACTGAAATAATCATCAAAATCCGTTGCGTAGTTTTAAAGATTATGTATGTTAAGTACCAGTAGTAGATCATCTTCTTGATTTCCACCTTTGAATCAGAGTTTTGAGTGTCAGTATTTCACTTTTCACCGTGAGAATGAAAATCTGAAAATGAACAATAGTTAAATTATATGCCATAAACATTTTCAATAAGAATTATGATTTTTTGATTAGATTAAGTGACTCTATCATTCAGACTTTAGGTTTACCCAGGGTATTTTGAAATGAAAATTTCATATTACAATAAGATCAATAATATAGATATTATCACGTCGCGCGCGTTGGAGATGTCAGGATGTATATATGCCAAGTGTGTACTAAAATATCATAGTACTACATTTGTTCAGGTGCACTTTCCGAAAGGATATTCGATCAGCGTAAATTAAGACAAGCTATTATCAGGTAACTCCTCAGTTAAGTGAACCAATGCACAGCTGGTAAGATTGTGCTCTCAAAACAGAATCATTTTTAAACCACTTTGTCTCTAGATAATGTGTAGCGCAGAGTGTAAACTACTGTTGAGACGTGATATTTACACCTAGTGAATAATATAGGTAGCTAAAAAGAAGCAAATTCTAATACTTCAGTATTAGAATTGACTTCTTCAAGTTCATATTATGATTAGAACAATGATAACAATATTATTTATGTAAGTACTAGACGACGCCCGCAACTCTGTTGCACCATAATTCGTTTATCGCGCGGGAACCCTACATTTTTCCGGGATGAAAAGTATGCTATGTCCTTTTTCGGGACTCAAAGTATCTCTATGCTAAATTTCAGCAAAATCGTTTCAGCGGTTTGGGCGTGAAGAGGTAACAGACAGACAGACAGACACACTTTCGCATTTATAATATTAGTATGGATTAAGTATAGAATTCGTATCTGGCTAGTATAGACTATAGATCCATACTTCCATACTAATATTATATCCATACTAATATTATAAATGCGAATATGTGTCTGTCTGTCTGTCTGTCTGTTACCTTTTCACGCCCAAACCCCTGAACCGATTTAGCTGAAATTTGGCATGGAGATAATTTGGGTCCCGAGATGTCCTTACATAGGATACTTTTTGTCCCGGAAAAATGTACGGTTCCCACGCGATAAACGAGTGTTGGCGCAACGGAGTTGCGAGCGTTATCTAGTATCTCTATAAAATTCTCAAGAACTTAAGACTCTTAAGAGCGGCCTATGCATGAAAATGATAGATCATTCTTGAGACAAGATTGGAACAGGAAGTGAACTATACTAGAATTGACAAATATCGGTGCATGGCATGAGGCCTAGTGAATGAATTGTCTGCTGTATGGCGAGTATGTACTAGCATGTACTAGTATGTACTAGTATGTAGTGTGTAGTAGTCTGCCAATACCGCTCGTATATTTAGTGCTGGAGAGCTGCCCAGTAGGTGTTAACGAACTTCTACATACAGGGTGATTTTTGATTGAGAATTTAAAGCTTTATTAAAGTTTATCTTGCAATAAACTTACAATATTGGACCTTCATAGATATTATTAGAAAGCAATATTTTTATTGAGATTTAACGTAGAATGTGAAACTCATGTAATAAGATGTAAAAAAAAAATTGTAATAATATTTTGTAAGGAATTGTCTTGTTAAGAGGTTGTTTGACTCAATTTATAGCTTCTATTAGAGTGCTCTTTAAAAAATCGAAATTAAATTCGAATAAAATAACGTTACTGACTTGACTTTATACTGTATATCTTACTTTATACTGTATATATATTATACTTTAAGGTTAGAATTTGATAAAATCAAATCGACAGTCAAAATAATCGGAAGCAGCCTGTAGAATTATAAAGAATAGATCTGATATATTATATGTTGGCAATCTAAAAAGCACGTGAGAGATCATCACCCATTTAAATGATTACAATGATTTCATAAATGTGTCCTTTACTGGCTCTAAATTTGTACTAAAAATGGCTACAATACACGTCCTTTGATCGTGGTTGATTTTTGATAATATAATATTATAAGAAATTGATACTTTTTTGGTTGGGTTATGTGAAGTCCAGCTGATAGAACACAACTAACTTGACACAACCCGACCAAAAAATGTAGGCCCTCTGAGTCAATTTCTCTGAAGGCTTACGCATTATTTTTAGTACAAATCAGATAATTTGAATTACATAATGTATTATAACTCTCGTAGTAGACGAATATAGGCTGATATGATGATGATGATGATTATAACTCTCATAGTATTAAGTAGAAGAGTCAATTTTTGTTCAACTTCAAGATCACCACAATGAACCCAAACATTTACTTCCATCCTAGTAAATATTAGGGTCAATTAACATTGCAATAGGAGGCATTGCGTTGTGGAGGGAGTCCTGTGTTAGACAGATCCAGGACATCCCTGAAGGCAAACCGCAGGTGGTTTTAGTGGGTAAGAGTCCCACATACCCCCGAGGTGCTTCAGCTAACTGAGGCACATCCCCAACCCGGGGGACCCATGATAGGTTTCCTCTGCGCATCAAAAAAAGGAGGCATTGCGTTGCATTTTTAGTGCCTGTTACTGGCAGCCTCTTCCTTTGAATGCCTCATTGCATTTGCATCGCAACGTTGCAATGTGAAGTGACTAGCTCATTCTCTTTTTAGAGTGCCATACCCAAAGGGTAAAAACGGGACCCTATTAATAAGACTTCGTTGTCGGTCCGTCTGTTCGTCTGTCCGTCTGTCTGTCTGTCCGTCTGTCTGTCTGTCCGTCTGTCTGTCACCAGGCTGTAACTCGAGAACGGTAATAGCTAGAGAGTTGAAAATTTCACAGAATGTGTATATATCTATTGCTGCTATAACAACAAATACTAAAAATAAAATAAAACAAATATTTAAGGGGGCTCCCATGCAATAAACGTGATTTTTTGGCCTTTTTCGCTCTATATCAGTAATGGCAAGAAAATGGCAATGGTAGGCGCTTGAATTTTTCACATATTCTTTTATTATATGTGTACTTTAATATTTAATAATAATACTACAGTAAAATAAAAATTTAAGGGGGGCTCCCATACAAAAAATACAATTTTTTGCCTAATTTTGCTCTGTATCGGTAAGGAACCCTTCGTGCGCGAGTCCGACTCGCACTTGGCTGATTATTTCCTAATACCAAAAACATTTTGATATATTCTGGTGATATTCTAAAACTTTTATTAAACAACACGCTGCAAGGTTCTCTAATTTATTCCATTTTCTACGCCAACGCGGTATTTGAATAAAATATTATTTAAATATAACACGCTATGCATCATATCGGAATAGGTGCTGCAATTTTACTTTTATAGTGACATACATACATTAAATTCCTTTGAGTTTCTTAAAACAAAAATTCTACAGTCAATGAAGAAAGAGTAGGCGCCGAACAAAAGTTTCTGAATGTAATAGACTAATCACAACCGAATAGTAGTTTTTTCGTCTCCTTTTTCCACAGTCATACGTTTGTATACCTAATATTATTATATCGTACAGGTATACAGGTTTTATATTGATATTGTACTATCCTGGAAATTGATTCCTAGGCAGTTGACGGACCTATGTGGTCGGCTTATGTCAATTCAATGTTAACAGTGATCGGTCTGATGGGTTTGGCGTAACGCGACCAAATTACTTAGGTCCCACATCTGCCTAGGAATCAACTTTTCTGATAGTACAATATTTGCTGTCAAACGCCTGTTTAGTAGCTGTCGGCTGTCGCAAGATACGTAATCACGTAATCACCGTAGTGGAAAATGATACATCGGTAATCCTGGCCGAATACATCTACAAGACAATAAGTAATTAAGCTGTATTGTCGAAAACGATGAGATATTTTATCAATAAAATAATACACTACCTACGAAATAAAAGCATTGTTCCAAAAACCTTGTAATGTAAACAATAAATTATTAATACACAGAAAAATAATTTTGTCCAATATATCATTACTGAATAAACAATAACAATAAAATAATATTCAGAACGGCGGAATGATAAACAATATTATGCAAACGATTGAATTACTCACCGTTCATAAATATTTATAGAGTTTTGCTGGCGACATGTTGATTTAGATACCTCCACACCTATATTATTGATAGGGTAGGTGATGATCATAATATAATTATATTATGATCATATATAATGAAAATATTGTTTTCTCACCTCCGGGCGGAAAACGTCAACTTTCTTCCCGCTGCGCTTACCGATGTTGCCGTTTTCCGCCTCCGTCGATGAGAAAAATAGTATACGCACCATGGGCAGTAAATAATTAAAACCGACTGCCAAGGTAAAAACAATAGTAATATTAAAAACTAAAAAGTATTAAATAACTCTTAATAGTGCCTTCATCATCAAAAACATCTACTTCGATGCAAAATATCACGAAAATTACCAATAATTGGGTCATAGTGTGATGGCCAATGCTATATGATTATGGTTGTGATGATGATGACCAATCAAATTGATGTGTTAGCTTATGCTTTTAGTTGTTTAAACAACGCCGAAATCCCCGAACCTGTACCTATAAGCATTCAAAAGTTCTGTTCGGTACCTTTGGATCCAGGGTATAACCTGGTGCAAAATCTTACTTTATTGGTAGTAATTACCTCGAATGCTTCAGAAATAATTAAAATCACTATATGTTTCCATACAAATTTCAAAGAGTCCCCTCGATTCCTCAAGGATCCCATCATCAGATCACCACTTTTGTGAACATGGTACCAAATTAGAGTTGAACCCTATACAACACAAAAAGAATTTTGAAAATCTGTCTTCAAACAGCGAAATCATCATGAAAAACATCTGCTTCGATGGAAAATATCACGAAAAGTACCAATAATTGGGTCATAGTGTGATGAACTATGGTATAATTATGATTGTGATGATGATGACCAATCAAATTAATGTGTTAGCTTATGCTTTTAGTTGTTTAAGCAACGCCGAAATCCCCGACCCTGTACCTATAAGCATTCAAAAGTTCTGTTCGGTACCTTCGGATCCAGGGTATGACCTGGTATGAAATCTTACTTTTTGGTAGCATTTACCTCGAATGCTTCAGAAAAAATCAAAATCACTATATGTTTCCATACAAATTCCAAGGAGTCCCCTCGATTCCTCAAGGATCCCATCATCAGATCACCACTTTTGTGAACATGGCACCAAATTCGAGTTGAACCCTATACAACACAAAAATAATTTTGAAAATCGGACGACAAACGGCTGAGTGATCGGTGAACATACATAAAAAAAATACACACAGCCGAACGTATTACCTCCTCCTTTTTGGAAGTCGGTCAAAAAAGCCTCGGATCACATGTTTGTTGACCTCGGCTTCGCCTCTGAGACATTTCTTATTTTCCTGCCCTAGGTGCGTATTGTGAATATATTCAAATAGAGAATATTGCGCAAAGGTCGGAGAAGAGGGCGCTTCTAGCACATACAGTAAATTGACTGAAATGTTGCATACATCATATCAGAATATTGACAGAAACGTTGTCAAGAGTCGAACAAAACTTTTTGTTTACTGTCTGTGCTGGTGCTGCTTCTAACGTGAAAATATTACAGTTTAATATTGTTTTTCTTCCCAACGTACCTAATGATATACAAATATGGCTGACTTCCATCCAAACGGATGCATACCATTTTGGAGTGTTGTCAGGCCATTCGGTTAGTAGGACGTACCGTCAAGATGTTGATAGGATTAGGCCTGACTAATTAGTCAGGTTATAAAACTCAGCCGACTGATTCACGACTGACATTGCCTTGACCAAACCCGACTAGAACGTAGAGCTGCTATCTTCTTACGAATAAATTTCTCTGAACGTACAAAACTAACATAAATTACGTTTTCTCATTTATTCTATACTAGCGACCCGCCCCGGCGTCGCACGGGTATAAAATATTATTAAATTGAAATAACTGAAAAAAATATTAAATTGATAGCCTGTGATCCTTCACGTGGTCTACTTTTTATCTGTGCCAAATAACATAAAAATTGCTCCAGTAGTTCACGAGATAAGCTCTTTCAAATAATTTCCCCCGTTTTTTCCACATTCTCCTATTAGTCTTAGTGTGATAAAATATAGCCTATAGCCTTCCTCAATAAATGGGCTATCTAACACTGAAATAATTTTTCAAATCGGACCAGTAGTTCCTGAGATTAGCGCGTTCAAGTTAGCCCTTTCAAATCATTTTCCCCGTTTTTTCCACATTTTCCTCTATTTCTTCGCTTCTCTTAGTCTTAGCGTGATAAAATATAGCCTATAGCCTTCCTCGATAAATGGGCTATCTAACACTGAAAGAATCATCAAAATCCGTTGCGTAGTTTTAAAGATTAAAGGGAACAAAGGGATATGAGGGAAAAAAAGCTACTTTGTTTTATAATATGTACAGAAGCGAAGCTGCGAGCAAGAAATAAGGTATAATATATATGCACGGGTCCGCCATGCCGATGTATTGACTTGTAATTAGTTCTCGCAATGAACATTTGCCCTCGACTCTGATATTTAATTAAAAATCTCATTACTCGCATAAATTTCTTCTGTCCCTGACAATTTCCTTATTTTGTATTTTCTTTATAAAATAAACTTAGTGTCGAGGCAACTTGTGTCAAGAAATAAAGGATGCAAAATGTTTCACAGTAATGTGGTAATTATATATCCCAGTAGTGTGTGTGAGTATTAAATACTAAGGTAGAATGATCACAAGACATGTTGCTAGGCTAAAGTGCCTTAAACTTCTTTTATACTATCTCTTCTCAATACACGACGTGTTAGTCTAATAAGTTATATGTAACTATAGGTCTACCAGAATCTGATGGCAAAAATTGCGAAAAAAATTGACTTTGGCAATAGCCGGGTAATCGAAATAAAACATTTTGATGACAGAAATAGTGATTTTGATCATTTATTTTCCTCATAAGGGCTGATTCTGTGTGTGAAATATGCATAACATTATATAAAAAATTATCCAATTATTATCAAGGATATTTTTTGCAAATCTGCCATCCAAATTTGCCATCAGATCCTGGTAGACCTATACTTATATTAATTACTAGATGACGCCCGCAATTCCGTTGCGCCAAAATTCGTTTATCGCGGCGGAACCGTACATTTTTCCGGGACAAAAAGTATCCTATGTCCTTTCTCGGGTCTTAAAGTATCTCCATACCAAATTTTATCAAAATTGGTTCAGCGGATTGGGCGTGAAGAGGTAACAGACAGACAGACAGACAGACAGACAGACATACAGACACACTTTCAAGTTTCACATTTATAATATTAGTATGGATGGATTAATTTTAGCGTTGGTAGTAAGATGCTTACAAATACTTAAAAAAAAAAAAGTACAGCTGGTTCTTCTTTCGGAGGGCCGGTAGAAGTGAAAATGGCAAAAGTTATGCAGTGCGCTTACGAATGTCCTGAGTCCTGACGCGAGTTTTATCCACGGTTTACATTATTCCAATTCAGTGATTCCAACTCAACGTTTTTTTTTGCAAAATTGAATTCCAGTGCCCATTTAAATTAAAGCGGGTTTATATTATTCCAGTTCAGTATTCCAATTCAGCGCTGGTTACGACTGGAATAATGTAAACGGGCACTGGAATGCAATTTAATAAAAAATAATAATCCAACGCGCTAGAATAGTAGGTAATAGAGGGCTCGATTGGATTACAGGATTGTTACATACAACATAATATATTGTTTTGTACCATTTGCATTTGTCGAAGTTATTTGTAATCTTGTGCTGTATGTACGTTCTATTTGTGAGTGGTTGACCAAAAAGGGACCTGAAGGTAAATAATTAATTGATTTTGAGTAAAACGCGTTTGAAGTTTCGTGTTTCGACTCATGCGCGGTTCACAAAAAAAAAAAAAAACTACGGCACCTAAAAATATTCTGGTTAGACCAAAACAAAGCTAAAAGACCACCGACTAAAAGAAATAAAAAAAAACCGTTTCTAATCCTTCAGGTCCCTTTTTGGTCAACCACTCACATTTTCTTTTGTCTTTTAATTGTATTATTCTTGTGGTGTAATGGTCAAAAAAGGGGAATAAACGTTTATTTATTTTATTTATTTATACCGGCCATAACGCAGTATTACTTATTTGTGTTATTCTTATTACTTATTCATCCCAGGTGGACGAAATTCCCGAACAAAAAAAAAATTGGGTTCCAAATTTAAACGTAGCTACTAAACGAGATCCAAAAATCAGCTAATCTGTGCAAGGTCGACTGTGATTGGCTGATTAAAAAGACCATAGAGAATATAAACTACATCAGAAAAAGACGAAGAAGGAGTTTAAAATTCAAAGTTCGATTTTCATTTTGTGAAAATTATTTTGTAGCAACTCATACAAAAATTGTAAATTAAGTGGATTAATTAATGAAAAACGAAAGGTAAGCCATTGTAAAATGTAAATGTAACCGTAAATTGATAAATTGAAGCAAAACATAACTATGTCATACCATGTTCTAATACAAAGTATGTCGCAGTATTAATTGCATATTTGTACAATAATTTACAACTTAAATGAAAATATTATACTTAATGTATATCAGTATGCAGTTAATTTGGAAAATGTTAAAATGTGTATATTGTTTTATTGTAAGAATACATAAGGTTGATAAGTATACTTAATAATTTATGTAAACTGTATGGAAATGTAGTAAATGAAAAATGTTTCATTAATTTCAGATTTTTAGGTTATACTATACTAGTTTGCAACATTTTAGTCTGCAAGCAATAGCTGTTATGGAGATTTTAGGAGGAGAAGGAAGGTATGGGATTATGAGTGGTACGGCCACCAAGGAAAAATCCTCTGATCAAGACGTGAGGTGGTATGCAGCTGGCCTGAGCCCACGCGATAGATTTCAGCTGTCGTATACAGGGTGTAACAAAACAAAGTAATGATACCTACTTAAGTGTGTATGTATAAAGGTGCGCGTCCACTGGATCGGAATCGGAGCGTAGCGCGTAGGTACGCAGCGGACGGATTTGTTGCTTTACTATTAATTATGGTATTGACTACTGTGAACTGCACTAGAAGTACTGGAACGTCATTCTGCGCCTGACAAATATATGACTACACGACGAGCCGTCCGCACCGTACGTCCCGATTCCGACCTGGTGGACGCGCTAGCTTTAATCCCCTCCCTATATAGAGTTTACTGTATAAGCCAATCAAGTAGTTAGTAGAGTAGCATAGACAGCTATACTATTATATTTATAAATAAAATACATAAAACTGTATTGTAATATTATTAATAGAAATCAACAAAAGCTTGGGGATTAAATCTGTTTTATTGTTTAATTGACCTTATTAACCTATTTATTTAGCTATGTACAATATTTTTTATTGAAATAAAACATTTATTTGAGCTCATTTCTTTTTTATTTTTTTAATTTTTGGTATGTTTAGAGTGAAAGGTTTTGCACTTAAAATTTTCTAGTTTAGTTTCAAATTAAAAAAAAATAACGGATGCTTATTTTTTTTCTTCTCTTGTTACGTAGTATACAGTTTACATCCTCTTTGATTCATCCCAAATTCCCGGACATTTGGCCGAAATGTGGATATTTCCCCGGACACGTCCTCTTAAACTGTTAATATTACGATTTACGTCTCGCCAATTTTTGCTTTTCCAACAAGAATTTGTAAAAATCTGACTAACTCAAAGTCCGTGCAAGAAACCGTGTGTATGCTTAACGTGTTTTTATCTTTCGTTTATTGCTGCATGAGTCAAGACTAAAAAGTTAATTTCTCTCAACAAAAGTGTCCAGATTTTACCCGGACACTTTTCAAAAACCCTGCCGGACGCTCCCCGGACACCCTTTAAACTAGGACAAATCCGGGGAAATCCGGACGAATGGCAACCCTACATAAAAGTGGAGAATGTCGCTAAAGTTTTCACTTTAGAATGCCTGACGCGTCGCGACGCTTCCGAGCGCGTGTAAATTATTGCACATGTAACATCACGTCATAACCACCATTTTTTTTTATTTTAAACACGGTTTGGTCTGTGTGCTGAAATTGTTAGTTTTTATTAAAGCGTTGGTGGGTGTTTTCCGCAATTACGCGGGAATTCGCTTTGTCGGCTCCAGCACTAAACTTCCTTTTGACATTTCCTACATTTTACGCGTATTACACAGTTGCCTTGTGCTAGTTCCCTCGGACTTCTTTGCCATATATTTTTTGAAAATTAAACTTGATACTTAAAGGCCGGTAAGTTAACGCACCTGCAGCTCTTCTAATCATGTTGCGAGTGTCCATGGGCGACGGTAGTTGAGTAGTTGCTTTTCATCAGGTGACACGTTTGCTCGTTAGCCCCCTTATTTTATAAAAAAACTTAATCGTTGATGTCAGTACTCAAATTCTGTTGCTCGATGCAATATTAATGCATTTCGTTTCTTATTAGATTCCGTCCGTTTTCTGTCAAAACCGTCAAGTATTGAAATATCAAATCTATATTACTTATGTCCTCATTCTGAATTCTGATTGGTATTCCAAAAGTTTGACATTTGTTTGACGCTAATATTTAAACTATTTTACTGTTTGATTTGAAAATTGACCGAATCGAATGAGAAACAAAGCTGGAAACTGGGTATCTATCGTATCTATCGATAAAACAAAATTAAAAAATATCTTTAATTAATTACTAGGTATCTCCAAATAAATTTCAGTCTTTTAAAAAGATAAATCCACCGTTTTATTGGTCTCTCGTGAGCTCTAACCTTAATTTTCAATATAACATTCTATTGTTTAACAAATTGCTAATAAATATTGTTTAACTGCGCAATTTCAAAGGCTGTAAAATGTTAAAGGATTGTAAGTTAGGTTTATTACACAATAAGACTAAAATTTTATAGCGTTTTAAACAATGAGGCCCTTTGTATCGTAATTCTCAATTAATAGTGATCTTTGTCGGTTGTGCTTCTGAGTTCTGTCTAAGTTTTGATAAAATATGTTACAGATTATCTTATTAACATCAATGATTGTCACGCATTGTAAACATTTTTTCCTCAACTTTCAATATTATGTTCAACTGATTTTCATGAAAACTTAATTTTAAGGGCGGGTTGCACCAACTTACTTTAACTATAACTGTAACTTTAACTATAACTCTATTTCTATAATGTAAAATGTTAAATCTTTGCTTAAGGTCAAAAATGGACGCCATATTTAACCATAACCATAGAGCTCGACAAGGCTTTAAATGAACGTGGCGAAAAATGGAACTAACGCTGTCATCATACAAAAACGCAATTTTTGACAGTTCTATTTTACCTGCTGGTAAAGTAGAACTGTCAAAAAGTCAGCGACCCGCTCACGTTCATTGCCTTGTCGGACCAGCAACAGACATCTGTCAAATTCTGTGTTCAAAGTTAAGGTTAAAGTTAAGTTAGCCTTTACTATAACCATAACCTTGACCATAACTGTAACTATAACTACGCCTCTGGTGCAACCCATCCTAAGTAAACGAAGAGTTTGACAGAAAACGCATGGATTTATTTAATAAAATATTCATGGGATTTAAGTTAACTACTCATGAAACTTTTTATTTGCAGTCGGAAGTAAGGCAATCAAATGAATTTAGTATTCTTGTCATTTGGAGTCGAAAACCGAGTGAAACTGAAAAGCTTCGAGCTTGATACGATTTTTTACTTCAAAACTTTTGTATAGGAGATAGAAAACAAAATTCAGCGACACACACTTTCATTCAATATCGTTTTTTGTGAATCTGGGCCAAGTGGTTGACTCCTATGCAAAGGGTGCTTTTATATTCATTCGTGTATATATCTGCCACACTAGATTTTAAGGACTACCCACAATTTTGCAAAATACGGGTTTTCTAGCGACAAAATGACTGGAGCTCGGTGTGAAATGGTTTACCGGCTAAATGTGGTATATTTTTTCGTTTCTGTTGAGGTTCGCTAGTATTAAAAGAGTTTATTAGAAGTTAGAACTATATCATGGATTTACCTTTCCAGTATGCTTTTAAGATTTTTGTGTACAAGACTAAATTAAAAATTCACAGTTTTGTAAAACATAATCTTAATGTTTAAACACACCGTGCCGAAGTTCCGCGACGGTAGTTCGGCATGATTACGTCAGCAATGTCAAACGCATACAATATAACGCGACGGGATCTCGGCATGGTGCGTCATCGATAATTTAAAATACATTGCAGGCAAAATCATGCCGAACTTCCGCCGCGGAAATTCGGCATAGTGTGTTTAGACACTTAACAACACAAGCATAATAACAAGCCAACATTTTTACATGTTCATCAAATACCGAATCTCTTTTCCTGTAGTAGGTATCTTTACCTTACACTATGCATGCACCATCGAGGAAATTGATTCCTAGACAGTTGACGGACCTACATCTTGTGGTCGGTTTATTGACATAAGCCGACCACAAGATGTAGGTCCGAAGACCGAATTGACATTCAATTTTTACTGTGATCGGTCGGATGGGTTTGAGTAGGTTTAACTCAACGCGACCAAACTACTTAGATCGCCATCTGCCCAGGAATCAACTTCTCTGATAGTACCTACAATAAATCACGCATATAAATTGTGACGTTTATGGCACATCAGAACCGCCCACATATGACCACATAAAGAACTACAAAGGGCAGGAAGTAATCACAGTAACCACGTAAACAGCGAACTTGCGCGGAAACGCTCGCATTATGCGTAATGAAATTCGGCTCAAACGCTCCGTTTATGTTGTACATACATTAACTGAAACAATTAAACGTTTGTACTCGTACATCATCGGGATGTAAACATGAGCTATATGCGACTTGAGGCGCGTGTTGAGAGCTATGCATATATTTTATCGTCTTCGGCTTAAATATTCGACCATAAAATATAGCCCGAAGACTTTAATATATGACTTAAAGAAAGTATATTTGATATAATAATATGTAATTTATACTTTGAAATTAAAAAATACATTTTTCTCACCTCCGGGCGGAAAACGTCAACTTTCTTCCCACATTACATGTGATCTGAGACATTTCTTATTTTTCTGCCCTAGGTGCGTAATATACTACAGACTATTATTTATTTAGTACACTATCACTTGGTAGTTGGTACTATCAAAATGAAGCCTGGTCATCACGTTTATGGTGATTCGGCAGTCGGTATAGTTGCGCCTCGCGTGCCATCTGCTATCTAACTACCATCTTACACGGAATACTACTAATTTCAGATTTTTGTTATCTGCTTAAAGTTTCTGAAGCTTCGCCTATTTTCCCTCACCACAGGCAGGCCTGTCCCACTCGCGCCTGTAGGCATCGAACTGTAAGTACCCCCCTAGGGGGGCACTTCAGTAGGGACTCACAGGCGAGCGGTGACGCGCGCGCACGAGTTTTTAGTTAGTTGATCGTTGCGCCTACCTGCGTACTTATTTATTCATTCGCTGTCACAGAATTGATAAATTAATATGATCACAATGGACAATAAAAAAGGGCAAAGAAATATTGCGCAGTGTTTAGTTAAATCTAAAGAAAGTTAAATTTGGTTCACATTCCGTGTTAACACAGTTGTGTTAACACGGAATGTGAACCAAATTTAACTTTCTTTAAGCTCCCTAAGGACGATGAGAGTTAAGAACTTTTTTTAAATTGTTTTAATATTATTTATTACAGATTTAAATTTTGTACAATTTATTATAGAGTCAAATTACGATTACTTCTTATTTTAAATAGCTTTAAATACTAGTTGAAGTAGAATATACTTATTAGTTGGGTTACTTTAGTAGGTATTCCATTGACATTGAAATAAAGGTATTTCATTGTCAAAAAACACATTAATAAATAAGGTTATTAGATATTACTAATAGTAAGCATCGTAGGTTGGTGTCGCGTCTTTGCTATTATATTACGTGATGCGTACTATTCGAAACCTCATTTGTTTACAAAAATAACGAAGTTATACAAACACTTTATGTAGGTAATATAAGACCGGTTTCAATAATTAAGATACGGTACCTATCGAATCTATGTAAACGTAACTAGTTACCGCGAATTTATGATAATTAAATCTACATAGTACTAAGACATAATATCTTAGATTATTTCGAGTTAAATAAAATGTAGTTAATTAAATACAAAGATTATAATATTAATTTTAAGAACAGACAACCCTGATTTCTTTAGAAAAGGTACGAATTATGCGATAGAAAGAGAGCGGAGATGTAGGCAAATATAATTGTTGGCACCTAGCACTGCGCGGTCGGAATTTGAACTTTATAGTATCGTTGCATGAGTCGTTAATTCTTTAAACGGGTTTCGCCAGTGGGAATTCTGTTAGTACAACTAATATATATTCTGTGCCACAGGTAAACACAATATCTTTTTACATCAGTGATTAACGCGAATACTGCGCTTTATTTAAATGTTTATCAGATTCTGAGAGTTTAAGAACAAAAGTTGTGAAATCAAAAGATGTGCGCACACTACTGTTTTTGCTGACATAATCCTTATAATAATAATAATAATATCGTAATAATATCCATGGACGCTTCACACCACGTCAGTCTGTCTTCATAATCTTCTCTCAATCAAAACTCAATCTTCATAATTTTGAAGTCAGTGCCAGTTCCAAAAGTTTCAAATATTCTGTCAGAGGACTGAAGATTCAGCTATCTGGTACCGACTTCAAAATTATGAAAATTGAGTACAGAAATAGTTGAGGCTTAGCCGAATTCGGAAAAAGGCACTATTAGATAATAAAAATTATTTAATACTTTCTGTTCATATTAATGTTATTATTGTTTTTACCTTGGAAGTCGGTTTTAATTTTTTGTTAAAAATAATAATTTTACTCTTTTTAGCTATCCTACAAAATAATACAAAATAATTTATGTGTAAATAACCAATACGAATGTTAACTATTCACACTATGTTACTGTAAACGGAGTTGTGGTAAATGCTTGCATCTAAGCGATGCTGTAATTTCCAAACTTTTATCTTTAAAGGTTCAGGAGTTCTGTTCAGTGCCTTTGGACCAACCTTCATATGAAATTTCTCTTATTCGTAACGTACGTTTAAGTTTCTAGAAACAACATTTTAACCACTATGAGTGTTTTGATAAATTTCAAGGATTTCCCTCGATTGCTCATAGATCCCATAATCAGCTCACCACTTTCGTAATTGTTATACAAAATTACTATCTACCCTACACAAAAATACAAGAATTTTGAAAATCGGTCCACAAACAGCGAAATAATCATCAAAAACATCTGCTTCGATGCAAAATATCACGAAAAGTACCAATAATTTGGTCATAATGTGATAACTCATGATATAATTATGGTTGTGATGATGATGATCAATCAAATTGATGTGTTGGCTTATGCTTTCAGTTGTATAAACAACGCCGAAATCCCTGAACCTGTACCTATAAGCATTCTCAAAGTTCTGTTTGGTACCTTCGGATCCAGGGTATAACCTGGTGCGAAGTCTTAGTTTTTGGTAGTATTTACCTCGAATACTTCAGAAAAAATCGAAATCACTATATGTTTCCATACAAATTTCAAGCAGTCCCCTCGATTCCTCATGGATTCCATCATCAGATCACCACTTTTGTAAACATGGTACCAAATTCGGATTCAACCCTGTACAACGACAAAAAAATCATGAAAATCGGTCCACAGACGGCGAAGTTATGGTTGAACATACAAAAAAAAATATACAGACGAACATATAACCTCCTCCTTTTTGGAAGTCGGTTAAAAATTAAAGCCCTGTCCGCACTACGAATTTTGATCGCGCAGATTTTTCAAATATCCGACTGCCTATGAAATTTTTTTACGAATAAATTCACGAGATTAAAAATCGCGCGGTTAAAATTCGCAATGCGGACAGGCCCTAAGTCGAACATAACGTGAAAAAACGTAGCAGTTCGTCGCCAGCGGGGTTAAAAGGTATCAGAAAATATGAGGAAAGTTTCCCCGTGAACTTACGAATTAGCATGGAAAGTAGCGAAACGCCCCAAAAGTAGCGCTCGCCAAATTTTCTCTAAAATCTTATTTAATTAACTCCACAAAATAATGGCGCCGGTTTTGAATACGTTCATTTTGCGATTGAAAAGACGACCTTGTTGAACGATTCGAGACTTTTATTAAAATTTCAAATTATATTACTAGCGAAAAAAGGTCTGCACGTTCTCTCCTAATAGAATTTTCTTTTTCTGGATTTTACAAGTTTTTATTTTTTCTGTATCTATAAAAAATATTACATTATTATTTTAGCTTAGCTTGTCTAGGTACTAGAAGTTGACTACAACTTCGTTATGCCGATTTCTCGGACAGATAGACGGACAGACAGTTAATAGGGCCCCATTTTTACCCTTTGGGTAAGAAGTTTTCACTTCAATGAGTTAAGAAGCGTGCGGAACCTAGTCAAAGCAAACGAACAATACTTGGAATCAATAAAGAAGGAATTATCAGATCGCTTCGTCCCGAATAAGCATTAATTTCTATTTGATTTTCCTTGTCCTACTTTCAATGTTTACCCCTCGCCCTGTCTGGGGTGAAAGATTGAATAAATAAGTTTTACTGCAACAACGAAATGTTAAGTCTTAATTTTTCGTTGGTTTCGTAATAAATGAAAAATAATCGTAGGGCGTAGCGGACTGAACAGTGTACAATTCTGAATCGCGTTAACGAACTTTTTGGGGGTGGGCTTCGGCCTGACCGATACGACCTCGCGAAGTCAGATGATATTCCATTGTGGCCTTCACTCACATTCCCACAACATTAATACTTCGATCGTGGATTCTTGGAAATCTATTGTTATTCTATTGTGTCTCGCTCACCGGTGAGCTTATGGGGCTTGATGGGTTAATATTTCATTAATTCAGGCGGCCTAAGCATATCTTAGCCGACCCTGTAGACCCTATCACAGAATACGTAACGTACTGTGTACAGTTACGTAAACACAAATCACACTCACCCGCGTGGTTAGTACTGCACCGGGGACGACGCCGGCGCCTTCCCCGAGGACTTAACACGACCCGAACGACAAACAGACAGACCGACCGAAATCCGGTGCCGAGCTCGATCCCGGGTTCGAGTTCGCATGCAGATAGCATAGGAATACACCTAAATTATGACCGCGACCGCGACATTGTCCTAGAGAGCTCTACCAATTACTTTGACATTAGAACATACACGCGTATGTCACCCCAACCGGACTCGGCAGGGGAGAGGGACGGCCCTCTTTTATGCAATAACATTAATAACTTGAGCTCATCTACCGCGATAACTCGTACGCAGCTCCCCTTAAGAGCAGGGGGGATCCGTGTCCCCACGTCAGATGAAAATAGCTTATTTTCGTAGCTCTCCCCAATATTGCCCGATAAGAATGTCACACTCACACGTATGACATTTAGGGGAGGGGGCCAGGCCCCCTCATTGTTTATCTCCAAACCAACTAGCAACAGACTAGTTATAGCCACGATTAAACTACCATGGTCTTAACCAGACCAGTAGCTTAGACCCTTTCGAAAAAAAAAAGTTAATATTATGTAGCTTTATGACTCGCTTCGTGATTTCAACCATAGGCCTAAAATAACTTGTTTCTGTCAGGTTTCACACGGTCGCTTTTCTTTCAGGCATCGCAACTGCACCGAAGAAAATATTATCATAACCTGCTTTTACTAACATACAACCGGTGAACTTTTAATATCCAAAATGTAGCGTTGAAATTCCAGTAAGCTGATTAAAAGTGTCTGTGAATTCGGCCAAAGAGAATATAATCACTATGAATTCGGCGCGAATAAAATACGAAATATTTTATAACAAAACTATAATAGACAGAACTAACCAGTAGGCTGACTTCAAACAGACGAATCTGCAGGTGCAGCTGTAATTGTCCGCTGTAAGTATGCTACGAACGGCTGAGCAACGCATTGTCAAGGCGCGCGACATACTACGTACGTCATGTATTTTTATTATAATATAAATGAGGACTTTTCTAAGTCGGTCTACTGATTCGTTCTGTATATTGTGGCAAAACGAAGAACGAACGAAGAATTTTCGCACGTTTCTCTGAATTGTGTCAAGGACATAGACAGGATGACCCCAGTAGGGGTTCTAGAGTTCCTGCCGACTTCCGGACCAAAACGTGTTGGGATTATATATAATTTCATATGCTTTATGAAATTGTGAAGAAAAAATCTATCGCCACCTAGAGATAAACTACGATAACATGGCACGCCCCTCCAAATTACTGTTTTAATGTGTGTAGTCACATCCTTATGAAAGAGTTTATATGTAGTAAATATTCAACAATATCAACGAGTACTCAATATTTTACTTAATGTCACTTATTACCAAGATTTGTTGGTCAACTAATCATAACTAGCCGACCGCGCAAGACAACGCACTTCAAACGTTTTGACAACGCACTTTAAACGTTTTGACAACGCACTTCAAACGTTTTGAATTTTGGAGGGGCGCGCCATGTTATCGCAGTTTATCTCTACACAATTTTGCTTTTGAAAAGAAAAAAAACAAAGCTTTGGTAAATAAAACCATTATGTTTGGAAGATTGATAGTCCTGGGTCTGTTGCAACTTGCATTAGGATATGATAGAGCATAGTATATTATATTTTATTTGTTTACTAAAGTAAATTCTATTAACTGAAGTGATTAATTTATTTATTTATTTTATTTTATTTATTTATTTCAGGCTACACAGGCCCATACAATATATACCTTAACGAGTAATGACTAACATACATATAAATTATAAACACTTAATAACTACACTTCGTCACTTAGTTGTCGGCGATGTGACGCGCGCTCATTCCGGAGTCTCCCCCGGAACTTTCGGTAAACCACATCAGTCGGTCAGAATTCCTCCGCTTCAAAGGTCGACAGAAGATGCGTCGGCACTCTCACCACAAAGGAACTGAAGTTGACCTTGTGGCGAGACTGCAGACGTTCGACCCTCAAGTGGAGGGATGTCTTCTTACTGATGTAGTCCACGACGTCTTTGACCTCCATGGACCAGTGCAGGCGAGATATGTGCAATAAATAATTAAGCATAACACATTTAATTAGCAATGAAGGCACGTAGATAATTATTATGTTACATTTTTTTTTAATGTCGTTTACTTACACTATGCACTTACATTATGCTAAAGTAGCTGAGTTTAAAACGCTTAATAAAACAAGCTGCCGCTGAAATTAATATCATGATATTATTCAAGTTTCATAAAGTTTTTTTTATGATAAAAGAGAAGTTGTTTTAAAATTATTCCCACAAAAGTGTCGGGTTTAAATGCTTAGTTAAAATTAAATGGGCCAGTCTCGCGCAGTGACCAACGGTTTTAAATTTTTGGGATTTAATTTTTTATAATGATATTTATTGGTACTACCTCTGCTGCTACTAAGTACTTACCCGCTGAACCGATATTTTTTAATCTGATGAACTTGGTTGAGCGCCACTAAAAATATATTCATACCAATATTAAAAAACACAATGTATAGCTGTTACATCAAGGATAGTTTTTATAACAAAAATTATACGCTTCCGGCACGACAAAATAATGTTGGCGCCACAAAATTTAAAAAAAAATGTTATGGTGTAATTTTTAAATTAATTTTGAGCCTAAACTTTTCCACCAGTATGGTGAATGTACCAAGTTTTTCTTTGAGTTTGTTTTAATAGCCTTGATCGTTTCGCCGAAAAGCCATTTGGGCGGTATTCGAAAAGTTTTTTGTTTGCTAAACGTTTCAGGGGTTAAATTTATTTTGAGGTTGTAATTCTACCTTCACACCAAATCTGTTAGCAGTTTAGTGTCATTTCGTTATCGGTGATTTAAAAAAAAAACAACTTGACTAACTATTCTGTAAGTCCGTAATAGTATTAACACTTTACCCTCCGCAGTTACGATAAACCTACCAACTTTAGTGCGTGGCTAAAAAGATACAGGTAGAGACTGACGTAGAGACTGAGAGACAGCTTTAAGCTTTCCTTTAAACGTCCCTTCGGATTTTTTACTGATACCATGCATTTGTATGTCCGAATAGGGTAAGCGAATTCGAAAATTGAATACGGAAATCCTGATAACGATAAAGACTCAGGGCTTGTTTCACCGCTTCCTGATAAGGCTATCCACCACTTCACGGGCATTCTATCGGGCACTTTATCAGGAAGCGGTGAAACAGGCCCTTAATGTTTTATCCACACCTTCCTGTGAGGACCAATCACGATCCGCTTAGAACAGTGCGACGGCTGGATTACTGGATTTTTGCATCCATAGAATTCCATATTGCGTCTTGAGCTCGACAATATTATCATCGAATTATCATCCTTGTAGGTCGGTATCTATGCATAGGTAATATTATAATATACATGAAATATTTTCTCAATATTTGCTAATAACGATAGCAAACACGTCCTCGTTCAAGTTTAATGTTTGCCCAAGTAAATTGATGGCTTAACGATGGATAAAGCTAGCAAAAAGTGATGTCATCTTATGATGCAAACGATTTACAACTCTTTCCCATTGTTATTAAGTATGAAAGTCGCTCAAATGAATCGTAGGAAGTAGGAATATTGAAAAGTGGGCAGCATTATGAATTAAGAAGGAAACGGTCTATTTGCAGATACGTAAATGTCCCCGTGTTTACAGGATTTTGAGACTTATATCTGCAGGTGGAGGGGCTCATGTTGCATGCTCGGGTATCGTAAACGAGATCCCGACTGGTGGAATACGATCATAAACCTACATAATAAACTATGAGCAAAACTACTTTAGCACCGCAAGGTTATACTCACGAAGTTATACGTTCTACTGGAGTCATTAAACTAGTGTTACGTCCATTAGGCGACTTTAACGAGGTTTAGGAAGACTTGATTAAAGGAAAAATTCAGGACAGAACTAGGGAAATTTGGTGATATGTAATTCAAAGTTAATCAATGTCTTTTCCAAGCTTGTAAAGTCATCAATTATTATTGATCGTCGTCACCTCATCTTATACTTTGAACAAGACAGTCTTGATTACTCAAATTAAAAGTGTATTATACTTCTTTAATTCTTTATCTTACATTTTAGAGGTTTTTATTAATATAAACTCGTGCCCGCCGTCGCCAATACTTAAAAAACACTATGTATATTTTCATAACAAAATTACTTTTTCCAAGTAGAATCAATATGCAAATCGCTCGCTGGTAAGGACAGGCCTAAAATTTACTTAAATTTTCGGAAACTTTTTGTGTCGGGGCTCCGAGGCTTGTGACTTGTATTTTATTAATTAAAAATAAAGTTTATCACTGCTTTGTTTTTTAATTCTTATTTATTTATATCAAATTATCCTGTCGCTTTGGTTGTTACCAGACTCATCTGAAATGGCTGGACCAATTGTGCCAAAATTTTGTATACTTATGCTGTATGAAAATCATCTTTTTCTACAGCGTCGTAGCAAAAGCAAACGGCGCACAGTTCTCGAAGCACATATCGAAGTATCTAAAATCAGCGCACAAACAGCGTAATTTCCATGACATCGACAAAATGGTAAAAGTGGGTTTGTCATGAGCGTGCGACAGGAAAAATGATAGGATGCGGGCAACTTTCATGCGGACCAGATCCGCGTGCGGGCGATGAAAGTTGAAACGCATGACAGAAAAAGTTCTAATATTCCTCATACCGTATAATATGACGAATCAGGGTAAAGTTTGCGTGATCAGCCAGCATTTTAATATAATCGTTTCTTGGTATTTTATTTCAGTAAAAAGTATAAAAGGATATCAGGATGGCTGTGGATGGACATGAGACTGACAAGTGACAACACAGCTGCCGGTAATTGGACACGGGGCTCACCACACGCCCGGATTTCGTAGGAAATATTCAGATTTTAATTTACGCTGTGGGCTTTAAAATTCGACGCTATTAAATTCTTTCAGCCAGTATTCGATATCACGATACAGCATATACTTATATGGCCCCACTCAAAGAGATTTAATGATGATTAAACTTCAATTTAATGAAAAGTTTGACAGATAATGTATATGGGCTTACGTCCAAATCTTCATTTAGTCAGAGTCTTCTGTTACAGAAATATACGTGTTTTCAAGGAGCTAAGATACGTCTTCTTAGTGCTATTTCAATGTTTAGAACGTAGTTTATTGCTTTTTTAATCTAGATACTGGGTTACAAACTATCGAGAAACTAACCTATTATCTGGCAAAACGTACTGCTCCTGTAGGATTTATACAGATCTCGTGCGATGTCACGGGTACAAGCTACTGAAACAAAAATTGTGTAACACGACAGATTCATTTACGATAACTTTTATCTTTGATGTTTCTTTTCTTTGTACTTTTCATGTTGGTCTTATTAACATTTCTCTTTTTTTCCTCATTTTTTCTCTGTAATCGTACACTTTTGGATGGATTTAACAAGGGTAGGAATACGCTATTTTGCTTTGTTTTTGGAAATATAGAAAACGGTCTGACGATAAGCGACCATAAAACTTTTTTCAGAATTGTAGTTCACGAATCAGAATTACAAATTATTTCTTATTTTATCATAGCGATATTTCAGCTTATTATGATATTAGATAGTAATAGAATTCCACCGACAAAAGCATGAATACTTAAAAAGAGAAAATATTGTTCCTTAGCAATGTAAATCTTTCCCTTTACCAAGTCTAATACATTATCAAAGTTAAATATTCAAAAGATGAAAAAAGTAAACTGAACCCAAACCGTGATCCATTTGCGACTGAAATTCAGACTTATCTTGTACAAGTTTGATTAAAAAGTTTACTTGAAAAGGTTGGGACTAGCAAGCATGACTGGTATGAAATGAACATGAATAAACTCATGAAGATTTATTTCTTAAAGTAACTAAGTCGGTATTTTTAAACTTTTTGTTATAATATTATTTATATTTTATAAAGTTATTCAATTAGTGTTTTTAAATCTATACTAATATTATAATTCTGCAGAGTTTGTTTGTTTGTTTGTTTGTTTGTTTGAACGCGCTAATCTCAGGAACTACTGGTCCGATTTGAAAAATTCTTTTACTGTTGGATATCACATTTATCGAGGAAGGCTATAGGTTATATTTTATCACGGTAAGACTAATAGGAGCGAAGAAATAGATGAAAATGTGGAAAAAACGAAGGAAATTATATGAAACGAGATTTTGCCCGCAGCTTCGCTCGCGTTAAGAAGTATTATTACATACAAACTTTCATCCACTATTTTAACCCCTTGGGGTTGGAATTTATCAAAATCCTTTCTTAGCGGATGCCTACGTCATAACATCTACCTGCATGCAAAATTTCAGCCCGATCCGTCCAGTGGTTTGGGCTGTGCGTTGATAGTTATTATAATAATATGTTTTGCATAAAAAGTAGCTCTTACAATTAAAAAGCTTCATCTGATTGAGTTGTGTTTAATTTTTAATATAGGTCTACCAGAATGTGATGGCAAAAAGTGAGAAAATAAATTGACTCTAGCAATACCGGGGTAATTGGAGTAAAACATTTTCATCCTTTTTTTCCTCATAGCGGCTGATTCTGTGAAACATGCAAATATAAAAATTTATCCAACGATCAAGGATATTTTTTGAAAATCTGCCATCCGATCCTGGTACACCTATAACATTTTCTACCTACTCGTAACCGGCCATCTTAACTGCTAAGCTTTCTATGTTTTTCTTTTATATATCAGTGTTACCCAAACTTTGTTTTACCATGGCCTGGAAATTTTCGGTACTTCGTGACCTCCTGTTATTTAATTTTAAAACCAAAAAATTCTAGACATGTTTCATTAATACTAGGTGGGTAGAATAATGTTTTGGTATCGTGTATTTAGTGACAACATTTACAAGATGGGGACGGACGGTTGCGACCCTGTATTTTTTGTTGATGGCGCGGTACCGGGTTGCGACCCGGCAAATGGGAAACGCTGGTCTATAGCCATTGTTATTATAGACCAGCGTTTCCCATTTGCCGTGTGAATCATTATTCACAATCGATGGCGATCATTGACAATAATTACAGAAGATTAGACACGTTCGTGTCGGCATAATTACTTGTATCTTGGTCAACGTCTGAGGCTGCATGATAGTAAGCTCGAATATATTTTATGGTAGTTTTATACTTAGTAGAATGTTTATAGAGTTATCCTAGATGGAGATAAACTACGATGTCATGGCGCGCCCCTCCAAAATTCAAAACGTTTGAAGTGCGTTGTCAAAACGTTTGAAATGCGTTGTCTTGCGCGGTCGGCTAGTTATAATTAGTTGACCAACAAATCTTGACTAATAAGTGACATTAAGTGAAATATTACGAGTACTGGTTGATTGGTTGAATACTTACTACATACAAACTGTTTCATAAGGATGTGACTACACACATTGAAACAGTAATTTGGAGGGGCGCACCATGTTATCGTAGTTTATCTCTACAATCACATTACATAATATTATAATAGTGGTCCATGAACTAAAAGAGTTTTTGACATAATGAATGTAACTAAAGTAAATAATAAGTACATAATCAGCATTAATGCCATCGAATGCCATTGGATTTCCCCACTAACCCAAATTTCGTTGGCGACCCATGCCCGTTACAACCCGTTGACAACATGCCGTAGGGTTGCCAAAAGCGATGACGAAACAATGCACTATTTTTAGGGTTCCGTAATTGCTGCCTGCCATTCATTTTCGTCGCTCCGTAGAAAAAGAGGGGGAAATTTCTCTATCACTACTACACTCCCTCCGTCTTGTGAATTTTCGGTCAGGTTACCTGTCCTGACGCGAGAATAATTTTTCCTGCTGACCCTATAAAAGTGCATAACTCAAAAAAAGTTTTTAGGTACTTCACAAATTTCTTTATACGGGATTTTTTTTCAAAAATCCTACTAATCCTGTATCTATTAATTATAGGTACTTTCGCCTATCTTGTTTGATATAAATATTGATCAAGTGACATAAGCCAGTAATTTGGTGTCGAGTTTCATATGGCGTTAATCTGCAAAGTTGTATGGCTTACCAGTCCTGACCCTGACTCATCGAATTAAGTGTGAGGTCGGCCTAATTTGTTCTGACGTGTCATACGCGATCAAAGCGTAGGCCGTGCGGCGTGCACAACTTAAAGGTGCCTCTTCTCAATGGTCCATGCTGGCCCATTTTAAAGGCCATCGGCATTATGTAGACATGCACGATACTGAAATGACCATCGTCCGCTATCATACACCACTAATCCGTCTACACAATGGCGATGACTGGTAGTGGGCCAGCATGGACGATTGTGAGCATGGACCTTTAAGATAAGTGAAAGTAGAGAGGCTAACGGTGCGATGCTAAGGGCCGGTTACACCTACCGAGTAGAGTGGCGACTCAGCGAGACAGTGCCCTTGGTCAAGCACTCGGTATACAGTACTCGTGTATTAGATTGGCGTATCACTTGTTAATATTTATACGTACCGAATACTGGGCCGAGGGCCTCGTTACTCTACTCGGTAGGTATAATCAGGCCCTTAGACCCTAAAATCTTTCTTTGCCGAAAGTTTAAGGATGTACGAATCCTATAGTTAGTAATACAGTGGCGGCAGCACTCTGCGTTCAGTGCCTCTCAACAAACTCGCTTGCTTTACTATTGAATATTTTCAAAGGTTTTTCCTAGGAAATCCAAAATTATAAACCTTTATCAGCACAGGTATATGACAACAATAATTTAAGGTAGATCAAGGGCTTGAGAATTGAGATATATTTTTGTAGTTTTTAAATCTTCTTATATATAAAATTCTCGTGTCACAATGTTAGTCCACGAACTCCTCCGAAAGGGCTTTACTGATTTTTACCAAATTTTATATGCATATTCAGTAGGTCTGAGAATCAGCTACTGGGTACTTTATATATTGATAAGTGCATTTGTTGAATAAATAATAGTAAATTATTATAACCTGCAGTGGCGAGGGGTGAATATTTTGAGAAGGGAAGCCGGAGTAAAAAATCTACTTACCAATTTTGGTAATTTATAATTGAATGACATGCTTTTAATTTTCAAAACTAACTTTGGAAAACAAAGTTTCCTTCGACAGCAAGATATAATCTGTCAGACAACAGTCTTTCTGAATTAATGCCATATTTTCCGAACTACACGATTACGTCGTACGACTCACAATTCACAAGTCACAATATAAATTAATTTAATTCACGACACTCTTCTAAGTTCTAACGCTAAAACAAAATTTAAATTCGACAAAACAAAACATGTTGTTTACAAACACACTATCCGCCATATTAATATGTCAATCTAAAAACCAGCAAAATAAAAATGTATTACGCGCCTGTCATATTTAGTACTGCTAAAGGCATTCTTAATAAAGTCGTATTACAAAAAATCCTACCAAAATAAAATGTATTACGCGCCAGCAAAAGTATAATGTCGCTACATTCATTCTTAAATTCGAATCATAACAATTTTACTTCATGACTCATCTATCTCGCTTGCACTTGTGCGTTGCTAATTAACCTTTCTCCGTAATAACTCGTCGGGCATCGAGTTATTTCCAAGTATATATCGCGCGTGCTAGAACGAGACAGAACATGACGACCAGTTCACAGGAATGAAAAGGACAGATGCTTACTATGAACTGTCGTTGTATGGAGAAATAAGCCGCTAATCCACGGCTTGATTCTCTGCGCCCGCACATTGCATTGCCTTTTAAAATTTGTAGGCGATAGTTATTAATTCAAACTATGTATTTCAAGTGAGAGAAAAAATTATTGCATATAACATTGTGAATTCAAAGTTTTTTAAGTAGGTATGTAAAATATTTATTAGATAAATATGTCGTTGGCCCATATATTCGATTTTTCTAAGCCCTAAGGGAAGCCGATGGGAATCGGGTTATATGGACGCTTCGCCACTGATAACCTGAGACTGACGGCGACCATTGTTTGTGCGACGGGATAGCGATCGACGTTGCCATGGCGACATACTTATTTAGTCACTTCAATAAAATCATATGGGCGAAATACTTTATATTATAGCAAAGTAACGTTTGCCGGGACAGCTAGTCTAAATATATAAAACTCAAAGGTAACTGACTGACATGGTGATCTATCAACGCACAGCCCAAATCACTGGACGGATCGGGCTGAAATTTGGCATGCAGGTAGAAACTAGAAGTTATGACGTAGGCATCCGCTAAGAAAGGATTTTGATAAATTCCAACCGCAAAGGGTTAAAATAGGGGATGAAAGTTTGTATATAATAATACTTCTTAACGCGAGCAAAAGCTCGTATGATACAATTTATATCTAAGAGTACCCGCTATATTTCATTGTCACGCTTCCTCATAATATGGGCTACCTAAAATTTTGTTATAAATCCCGATTTGATTATTATACCGTCACGTATACGGATTACGGGGTTCGGTCATGTGCTCACACGCGATCACACTCATCTATTTTAGGATCATTTCAGGGATGGGCGTCTCAGTTTTACATAATGTATACAGGTGCGTTTATAAATTAATTTATTTATAGCAGCGACGACAACAAACTAAAAATATTAATGTCTATAATTAAATCAGTTTGTGTGTACATTTATCTACGTTACATATTATAGTTTTTGATTACGAAATAGACTTTGAAATAGTAGAATTATATTATTATGAGACCTTTTTATGACATAACCATGAAATAAACAAACGCGTACTCGATATCTTAAAGGTGCTCCCACACAGCAGTTATACGAGTATATAATGGATAATATTGTTGTGTAACTTTTTTTATAAACTCCAACAAAACACACGTTTATTTCTTGATATTTTGTAGCGTATGTTACACGCTGTTATAAAATATGTTATCGTGTTACACAATGTTTTATAACGTTATATATCTGCTCTCTGGGAGCACCTTAATAGCTAAAACGCCTCATATACATAGATGCCGATGAAATGAGGATATTTGAATTTTTATTTGCCACCGGTACCGCTATGTAGCCGGGTCTATCCTGTCAAACTGCTGTTATATATGTCACGATATAGCTGTCATATTGTGTCACGATATAGTTATTATGTGTCACGATAATATTATGTCTATTTAACACGACTCGACTAGTGTGTAGTGGCCGACTACATCGCAACCACAACGTTGCGTCGATGACAGTGCGCGCACACCGCCCGCGCTCTTCCCCCCTCCGTTTCATTGACTGTCGTAGGTAACCACATCGCAACTCTACTGGCGACAACGCAACCACGTTGACATTTTGTTGGTACTACGTCAACGCAACTACAAAAAGCTGCAGCGACACCATTCACACGTAACCACTGCTTGGCGGCATTTTGTCGTTGCGACGTGGTGTGGTTGTGGTACGTGTGGGTTGGCCCTAAGACTAGAGGAGTTACTAGCGTTCTTATATTTTTTGTATATTGTAAGACTACTAAGCAGACTTGACCTACAGAATATTTTGAGTATTTGACTGATTAAGAGATTTGTGATAACTGATAATTATAAAGTCTTTCAAAAAGTAGTAAAAAATAGCAAAATTAACAGACACTTTATTTATTCAAAGATTTTTTTGTTAGATTTAACCTTATGAACATTATGACTATAATCTATACTAATATTATAAATGCGAAAGTATCTCTGTCTGTCTCGCTTTCACGCCAAAACTACTGAACCGATTGTAATGAAATTTTGTACACAGATAGTCTAAACTCTAAAGCCTGGGAAAGGATATAGGCTACTTTTTAACTGGACAAAGGGTCAGTACTTAATATATTATCACAGAATACTTTTTAGATATTATGCAGTGACGTAATCTTAAACCTATCAATGATAGATAGTTTTTGGGTAAAGTTGTGTAATTGGGGGCTACATAAGCTTTAAAATTTGGCATAAATGAAGTTTAATTTAAAAAAAATGAAATATTATGTGCACACTGCACAGCTGTTTTTGGGTGTTTTGATTTAAGGGGTACCAGGTTTTTTTTAATAAAAGCTTTTGACACCAATTTTGTTGACATCGCGCGCTATAAACTGAAGTCCACGCGGACGAAGTCGCGGGCAACAGCTAGTGAATATTATGTTGAATGTGCAAACTGTAACTACAATCCATCAGCAAGTAGCAACAACTAAGTTCCAAGAAGCCATACAGTACAGCTTGGCTTGACAGCTGTGCGAACATTGACCGAGCTATGCATTTCCTGCAATATGAGTTGTTAATATAAATATTAGATGACATCCTCAACTCAGTTGCCGTACCGTACCGTAAAACCGTACATTTTTCCGGGTTAAAAAGTATCGTATGTCTTTTCTCTGGACTCAAAGTGTGCTCTTACCAAATTTCAGCAATATCGTTTCAGTGGTTTGGGCGTGAAGAGGTAACAGATAGACAAACACACATATGCATTTATAATATCAGTATGAGAATAAAGTGAACACAAAAGTAAACAAGGCAGGAAGTCGCCGCAAAAGGCTTTGTACCACAATACAATAGCTACATGCATTTTACAGCGTAATTTCAAAACCATTTTCATCGCTTTATTATCTTAAGCATTTTTCTACGTAATAATGAGTAACATTAGATGTAACTTAATATCATCAACTTGTAGGAAAATAAAAATCTAAATTTAATTAAGATTCTGTTTGATAAAAAAAAACAACACTGCAAACAATTAGTGTATTTCATAGAAATACATACAAACCAGTAGTGTCGCGAGTCGCGACGACACGTCGTCTGCTGCAACTTCATGTAGTCGGCTTCCAACTTGTAACTTTACTGTCTCATAAATTTCATCAAAATCGGTTTATCTGACTGCATAGAAACTGTTCAAATTAAGGTTTAAACACATTTGCAGTGTTAATGTAATAAATCAAATGTTCTAATCAACATACAGTCGTTAACAAAGGAATTAATCACAAAACCCATAAATTAGAAAATCCAATATATTCGACTCGTCTGCGTCCATTGTATCAAATATACTAGACTAGATGACGCCCGCAACTCCGTTGCGCCAAAATTCGTTTGTCGCGCAGGAACCGTACATTTTCCGGGATAAAAACTATCCTATATCCTTTCTCGGGATTCAAAGTATCTCCATGCCAAATTTCAGCAAAATCGGTTCAGCGGTTTGAGCGTGAAGAGGTAACAGACAGACAGACACACTTTCGCATTTATAATATTAGTATGGAAGTATGGATGTTGCCCGCAACTATTTATGACATTTGACATTTGATTAATTTTTACATTACATTTATATTTACATTACATTACATGTTATTTACATTTGATTAATTAACTACTATTATTTTTACTATGAATATTGTATTAATTGAATTTAATAATATTGTATCTAGAGAACCAACAAAATTAAATTTAAGTTTTATTAAAATATTTGCACGTCGAGATGTATCCGACAAAACATGAGCGCTAGCTTACATTGTACCATCTTATTGTCAATACCATGTTTTTGCAAATAAACGTTCTTTTTCTTATTCTTAACTTTTTTGCACTGAAAACAAATGTCCTGTCTTGGGACTCAACGTTTTTAACATTTTGCATTTTCAATAATTTCCACATTTCTCTTACATTATCATCATCATATCAGCCTATATTCGTCCACTGCTGGACATAGGCCTCTCTCTCTCAATGAGCACCAAGATGACCGATCTCCTGCTACTCGCTAATTTTCTCTTACAGCTCATATGAATTTAGATACAAGTCGATTCAACGTTTAAGTGTCTAAACACACTAGGCCGAAGTTCCGCGGCGGAAATTCCGCATGATTACGTCAGCAATGTCAAACGCATACAATATAACGCGACGGAATCTCGGCATGGTATGTCATCGGTAATTTTAAATACATTGCAGGCGGAATCATGCGGAAATTCCGCCGCGGAACTTCGGTATAGTGTGTTTAGACACTAACAGACAAGAGGTAACACGTTCACAGTTTAGACACTAACAGCTCGATCGAGCAATAACGTCGAGCAAAACCCGCGGCTCGAGCTTTCGTCCACACATTCAGCATTGCTCGATAGTTTTACTCTAAATCGATATATTTCATTCCATCAAGCCGGCTCGATGCGAGCCTTCGATCTGTCAGTTTTGTGGTCCACACAGTAATTATTACTCGATTTGGAGTAAAACTATCGAGCAAAACCGTATGTGAGTACTTAGCAATAGACAGAAAGAAGAAAAGTATGATACACTTTAGTCTTTATAATATCAGTATGGATTGGCGCGTGCGGCGTGCACTATCGATTCTGAATTACAGAAGCCTTAAAACGCGGCCTTATTTCAGTTGAGTTTTACAATCCTATTATAGTCTATTTGATTACAATGTAAGATTCACAAGGTTTCTCGGAACTTTGAAAGAAATAAGAAAAATACATCTTTCATTACAGGTAGTCAGTATTAACTTAAAGGCTCCATTCCACCGCGGCGCACGCTGTGCACGGCCACGCGCACGCGTGGACGTGCATGGATTTATTTCTTTGACTTGACACAATTCGTGCGTAGCGTGTCCGTGGGTTGCAGTGGACACAGTCACATATTATATTTTCTTACAAAGCGAAGCTTGACGCACGTGCGTAGCCTCTCCGTGCGCCGCGGTGGAATGGAGCCCTAATAGGGATATGAATATTATTCAAATGAGCAGGGGGCGCTACTAGCACGTACAGTAAATAATCCGATCGAAATCACTGCTATACTGTACTCGAAAAAACATGGCGGTAGCGGTCATTGCCTCCTTGTACAAAAACTTGTCATTTTCTATACAAAACCGCGATTGACAACATCTGAAGTCTGACACTTTATTGTCTTAAAATAAACCGCAATCGACAATGAAGTGTCATTTGTCAAAAACTTGTCCTTTTTTATGTAGAAAATGACAAGTTTTTGAGAGGAAGTCAATGACCGCTACGGCCATGTTTGGCCGAGTACAGTATAGATACACAGAATAATTATTGCTATCAGAATATTGATAGAACGTTGTCAAGCGTCGAACAAAACTTTTTGCTTACTGTCTGTGCTGATGCTACCTCTAGCGTGCAAATGTTGCAGTAATATATCCTATTAATAACAAATATTTCATTAGCTTATGTGCAGAAAGCCTCGCTTGCGTAAATACAGTATCCCGGAGAAACCGTACAATTTTCCTGCAGTGAAAAGTAGCCTATATCTTTCCCGGCCCCCTTTCTACACAAAATTTTAAAGAAATACGTGCAGCTGTTGGTGAGAAACGGATCAGTTAAACATGTTAATACCGGCAAATGTTGAACTTTTACCCATAACTCGGGTATGAAAAATAGATCTTTGCCAATTCTGCACATTCTTGCACATAAAAAGAAATATTAATATTTTTTTATAGCTAGAAAGAAGTTACAAAAATCTTAATCTCTTTACTTTAAATAAAAAGAGTTTATAAAATTACTTTATACAGGGTGTAACAAAACTAAGTGATAATACTTTAGGGTTTGTATGTGTTCCTTGTAGAGAGTTCACTGTGAAAGTAGCAGCGCTGAAAGACCAAATTTTTTTTTGTGATTTGCATGGGCAAGCGTCCCAGCGTCACGAGTTTTTTCAAACAAAGGTAAAAAAAATAGCACTTTCAGCGCTGCTACTTTTACAGTGAACTCTATACACGGGACATACACACCCTAAAGTATTATCACTTAGTTTTGTTACACTCTGTAGAAACGAATCCATACTTCCATACTTAATTAATATTATAAATGCAAAAGTGTGTCTGTCTGTCTGTTACCTCTTCACTCCCAAACCGCTGAACCGATTTAGCTGAAATTTGGTATGGAGATACTTTGAGTCCCGGGAAAGGACATAGGATACTTTTTATCCCGGAAAAATGTACGGGTTCTCGCGCGATAAACGAAGTTTTGCGCAACGGAGTTGCGGGCGTCATCTAGTATAAAATATTAGTCCCACTTCCTCGTTGGATAGTGCAAAGTGGGAAATCCGGAGAGAGTTGACCCGCGGCTTATCGCCGATGCCTCCCGATCTCTCCCGGCCCCGCCCGACTCCATGAATCCTCGCCGCTAAAAACTATCTACATAATATAAATATTATACAGTAAAGTAACTCACCCGACCTCATAAATCCACACCGCTAAAAACTATCTACATAGTAAATCATTACTTTTAAGTTTATATAAACCGATTCCCAAGGTGAAAACATAATTAATATTCTAAAATGATCTAAAAATTAATGAAATATAATTCTTACTTTTTAATAGTGCCCTTTTCAAAACTTAACAAATAGTGATTATGCTCTATCTCCTTTTCATTTAGTTAGTAGCGGCAACGTCGCGTCGTGGTGTCCCGATGAATAACAATATTTTAAAAAGATAAAACCGACTTCAAATTTTTGTACGTAATTAAGAATTAAAATTCCCTATCTCAAAAACTACTGAATCGATTTTGATGAAACTTGCAGTATTCCCTAAGTTTAACAATACCTAGTATAATAAAAAAAGAATCACTAAAATCGGACTTGTGGTTTCGGAGATATGCGTGCACAAACATAAAAACATACATACATACATACATACACTTTTAAAATTTGGCACATTTGTTCAGAAGCTGTTATAGATTAACATATACAAAAACTGGGCAGTTCGCGAAATATTACATACATACGCGTCGAATTGATAACCTCCTTTTTTTAAGTCGGTTATAAAAAAGTTAACTCAATGAATGAATTATTCATATCACGATAAAGTGCGCGTGCGATTCAGGCGGTCTAGTATGAAGATTGTCTTACTGTATATTGTTTGTATTGTTGTATCTGTATATTTACTGGGAACGTCGAAAGTCGTTGATAACACTTATCGTGACGTTTTAGGTTACAACAACTTAGTTGCGTGTTTTCTTTGAAATAGTTTAACGCGAAAATAAATTGCCAGAATAATTCAGTAAAAGAAAAGGGAGGATAACGATATCGAAAGCCAAACGTATTGTATCTACTATGTACTGTTTTATTTTAATGAGCAGTCGGATGTTTCGTCGTTATTATTTAGAATTTTTGAGAAATACTCCTCTTTCTACCACTAAGTTACATTTTTATGCCTGTATTTTGTTTAGATAATAAATAAAAATCATCAACTGTTATGGAAATTGCATTCTGTTAGATTACTTAACGATTGATGTTCATTTTAAACATTATTTGACATATTATTATGGTTTATTTCTTATGGTCGATATCTTATGTCGTGTACAGATCAATCATATTAAAAACTAGATGATGCCCGCAACTTTGTTGCGCCAAAATTAGTTTATCGCGCGGGAACCGTACATTTTTTCGGAATAAAAAGTATCCTATGTCCTTTCTCGGGCCTCAAAGTATCTCCATGCCAAATTTCAGCGAAATCGGTTCAGCGGTTTGAGCGTGAAGAGGCAACAGACAGACAGACAGACACACTTTCGCATTTATAATATTAGTATGGAAGTATGGATGTTGCCCGCAACTATTTATGACATTTGACATTTGATTAATTTTTACATTACATTTATATTTACATTACATTACATGTTATTTACATTTGATTAATTAACTACTATTATTTTTACTATGAATATTGTATTAATTGAATTTAATAATATTGTATCTAGAGAACCAACAAAATTAAATTTAAGTTTTATTAAAATATTTGCACGTCGAGATGTATCCGACAAAACATGAGCGCTAGCTTACATTGTACCATCTTATTGTCAATACCATGTTTTTGCAAATAAACGTTCTTTTTCTTATTCTTAACTTTTTTGCACTGAAAACAAATGTCCTGTCTTGGGACTCAACGTTTTTAACATTTTGCATTTTCAATAATTTCCACATTTCTCTTACATTATCATCATCATATCAGCCTATATTCGTCCACTGCTGGACATAGGCCTCTCTCTCTCAATGAGCACCAAGATGACCGATCTCCTGCTACTCGCTAATTTTCTCTTACAGCTCATATGAATTTAGATACAAGTCGATTCAACGTTTAAGTGTCTAAACACACTAGGCCGAAGTTCCGCGGCGGAAATTCCGCATGATTACGTCAGCAATGTCAAACGCATACAATATAACGCGACGGAATCTCGGCATGGTATGTCATCGGTAATTTTAAATACATTGCAGGCGGAATCATGCGGAAATTCCGCCGCGGAACTTCGGTATAGTGTGTTTAGACACTAACAGACAAGAGGTAACACGTTCACAGTTTAGACACTAACAGCTCGATCGAGCAATAACGTCGAGCAAAACCCGCGGCTCGAGCTTTCGTCCACACATTCAGCATTGCTCGATAGTTTTACTCTAAATCGATATATTTCATTCCATCAAGCCGGCTCGATGCGAGCCTTCGATCTGTCAGTTTTGTGGTCCACACAGTAATTATTACTCGATTTGGAGTAAAACTATCGAGCAAAACCGTATGTGAGTACTTAGCAATAGACAGAAAGAAGAAAAGTATGATACACTTTAGTCTTTATAATATCAGTATGGATTGGCGCGTGCGGCGTGCACTATCGATTCTGAATTACAGAAGCCTTAAAACGCGGCCTTATTTCAGTTGAGTTTTACAATCCTATTATAGTCTATTTGATTACAATGTAAGATTCACAAGGTTTCTCGGAACTTTGAAAGAAATAAGAAAAATACATCTTTCATTACAGGTAGTCAGTATTAACTTAAAGGCTCCATTCCACCGCGGCGCACGCTGTGCACGGCCACGCGCACGCGTGGACGTGCATGGATTTATTTCTTTGACTTGACACAATTCGTGCGTAGCGTGTCCGTGGGTTGCAGTGGACACAGTCACATATTATATTTTCTTACAAAGCGAAGCTTGACGCACGTGCGTAGCCTCTCCGTGCGCCGCGGTGGAATGGAGCCCTAATAGGGATATGAATATTATTCAAATGAGCAGGGGGCGCTACTAGCACGTACAGTAAATAATCCGATCGAAATCACTGCTATACTGTACTCGAAAAAACATGGCGGTAGCGGTCATTGCCTCCTTGTACAAAAACTTGTCATTTTCTATACAAAACCGCGATTGACAACATCTGAAGTCTGACACTTTATTGTCTTAAAATAAACCGCAATCGACAATGAAGTGTCATTTGTCAAAAACTTGTCCTTTTTTATGTAGAAAATGACAAGTTTTTGAGAGGAAGTCAATGACCGCTACGGCCATGTTTGGCCGAGTACAGTATAGATACACAGAATAATTATTGCTATCAGAATATTGATAGAACGTTGTCAAGCGTCGAACAAAACTTTTTGCTTACTGTCTGTGCTGATGCTACCTCTAGCGTGCAAATGTTGCAGTAATATATCCTATTAATAACAAATATTTCATTAGCTTATGTGCAGAAAGCCTCGCTTGCGTAAATACAGTATCCCGGAGAAACCGTACAATTTTCCTGCAGTGAAAAGTAGCCTATATCTTTCCCGGCCCCCTTTCTACACAAAATTTTAAAGAAATACGTGCAGCTGTTGGTGAGAAACGGATCAGTTAAACATGTTAATACCGGCAAATGTTGAACTTTTACCCATAACTCGGGTATGAAAAATAGATCTTTGCCAATTCTGCACATTCTTGCACATAAAAAGAAATATTAATATTTTTTTATAGCTAGAAAGAAGTTACAAAAATCTTAATCTCTTTACTTTAAATAAAAAGAGTTTATAAAATTACTTTATACAGGGTGTAACAAAACTAAGTGATAATACTTTAGGGTTTGTATGTGTTCCTTGTAGAGAGTTCACTGTGAAAGTAGCAGCGCTGAAAGACCAAATTTTTTTTTGTGATTTGCATGGGCAAGCGTCCCAGCGTCACGAGTTTTTTCAAACAAAGGTAAAAAAAATAGCACTTTCAGCGCTGCTACTTTTACAGTGAACTCTATACACGGGACATACACACCCTAAAGTATTATCACTTAGTTTTGTTACACTCTGTAGAAACGAATCCATACTTCCATACTTAATTAATATTATAAATGCAAAAGTGTGTCTGTCTGTCTGTTACCTCTTCACTCCCAAACCGCTGAACCGATTTAGCTGAAATTTGGTATGGAGATACTTTGAGTCCCGGGAAAGGACATAGGATACTTTTTATCCCGGAAAAATGTACGGGTTCTCGCGCGATAAACGAAGTTTTGCGCAACGGAGTTGCGGGCGTCATCTAGTATAAAATATTAGTCCCACTTCCTCGTTGGATAGTGCAAAGTGGGAAATCCGGAGAGAGTTGACCCGCGGCTTATCGCCGATGCCTCCCGATCTCTCCCGGCCCCGCCCGACTCCATGAATCCTCGCCGCTAAAAACTATCTACATAATATAAATATTATACAGTAAAGTAACTCACCCGACCTCATAAATCCACACCGCTAAAAACTATCTACATAGTAAATCATTACTTTTAAGTTTATATAAACCGATTCCCAAGGTGAAAACATAATTAATATTCTAAAATGATCTAAAAATTAATGAAATATAATTCTTACTTTTTAATAGTGCCCTTTTCAAAACTTAACAAATAGTGATTATGCTCTATCTCCTTTTCATTTAGTTAGTAGCGGCAACGTCGCGTCGTGGTGTCCCGATGAATAACAATATTTTAAAAAGATAAAACCGACTTCAAATTTTTGTACGTAATTAAGAATTAAAATTCCCTATCTCAAAAACTACTGAATCGATTTTGATGAAACTTGCAGTATTCCCTAAGTTTAACAATACCTAGTATAATAAAAAAAGAATCACTAAAATCGGACTTGTGGTTTCGGAGATATGCGTGCACAAACATAAAAACATACATACATACATACATACACTTTTAAAATTTGGCACATTTGTTCAGAAGCTGTTATAGATTAACATATACAAAAACTGGGCAGTTCGCGAAATATTACATACATACGCGTCGAATTGATAACCTCCTTTTTTTAAGTCGGTTATAAAAAAGTTAACTCAATGAATGAATTATTCATATCACGATAAAGTGCGCGTGCGATTCAGGCGGTCTAGTATGAAGATTGTCTTACTGTATATTGTTTGTATTGTTGTATCTGTATATTTACTGGGAACGTCGAAAGTCGTTGATAACACTTATCGTGACGTTTTAGGTTACAACAACTTAGTTGCGTGTTTTCTTTGAAATAGTTTAACGCGAAAATAAATTGCCAGAATAATTCAGTAAAAGAAAAGGGAGGATAACGATATCGAAAGCCAAACGTATTGTATCTACTATGTACTGTTTTATTTTAATGAGCAGTCGGATGTTTCGTCGTTATTATTTAGAATTTTTGAGAAATACTCCTCTTTCTACCACTAAGTTACATTTTTATGCCTGTATTTTGTTTAGATAATAAATAAAAATCATCAACTGTTATGGAAATTGCATTCTGTTAGATTACTTAACGATTGATGTTCATTTTAAACATTATTTGACATATTATTATGGTTTATTTCTTATGGTCGATATCTTATGTCGTGTACAGATCAATCATATTAAAAACTAGATGATGCCCGCAACTTTGTTGCGCCAAAATTAGTTTATCGCGCGGGAACCGTACATTTTTTCGGAATAAAAAGTATCCTATGTCCTTTCTCGGGCCTCAAAGTATCTCCATGCCAAATTTCAGCGAAATCGGTTCAGCGGTTTGAGCGTGAAGAGGCAACAGACAGACAGACAGACACACTTTCGCATTTATAATATTAGTATGGATATGGATGTGCCTTCCAATATGCCTTCGTTAAAATAATATATAAATAAATAAACTGGTTAAAACGGGACTCCACGCATTTTTTTTCATAATTTTCTACGCACCGATTACCCCAGGCCATGGCCTGGTTTATGAATGGCCTGAAGCGAAAGGTTTTATGTACAGACTCTATAAACTTCCTTATCTTTTGTGCAAAAAAATGTTCTACACAAAAGATTTACTTTTCAGCTTACTCGAAGTAACATTCGGCTTAACGATGAAAATGCCTTATGCTGAGTTTCTAAAGTTTATCCATTCAAATTTTAGCTTTTGACTGACATATGTCAAAATATTAACCAATAAACATCGTCGTTAAATATGGCTCTGTAACAAACACCTGGTCTTAAGGTCCTTAGTAATTCAGTCTACTGAACTTCTCAGAAGTTTTAGTTAAGTTATTCTTTACTAGATGACGGCCGCAATTTCGTTGCGCCAAAATTCGTTTATCGCGCGGGAACCGTACATTTTTCCGGGATAAAAAGTACCCTAGTATGTCCTTTCTCGGGACCCAGAGTATCTCCATACCAAATTTCAGCAAAATCGGTTCAGCGGTTTGGGCGTGAAGAGGTAACAGATAGACAGACAGACACACTTTCGCATTTATAATATTAAGTATGGATATTATGTTATATACGATCAACAAAAGCAAAGTTTAAATGACAATAATTTAAACAATATAAAATAAACATTAAACAGTATTCTAAGAATTAATACAATCACAATGAAAACAATAACTTCATTTCGAAAAGCGCAAACAAATAAGTGCTTTAAAATTTTTCAGTCTCGACTCGCAGTAATCAAGAGACGCTCGAACAAAGCAAGAAGTTCTTCGACAGAAGGAAATCTATTAAAGCAATAAATAATACAAGCTTAGATATTTTATGTTTTACGTTAAAAGTTCCTTTGTGCATTGAGCACATTTCATTCCGGTCTATCTAGTCATCTTTTGCTATATTCCATTCTATAAGGCATGGAAACCATTGGAAAATGTTTTAAGGCTCGTATAGTAGGTACGTGGTAGGGACATTATATGTTTTTTAAAAGCATATTATTATCTTTTTGAGAAAACTCAAGCAGGCCGCCAACACACACGCAGCTCTTCTAATTTTGTGTGTGTCCATAGACGATGGTAGTTGCTTTCCATCAGGTGACTCGTTCGCTCGTTTGCCCTCTTTATATTAAAAAACTAACCCATTTCACATGTTGTAATTCATAATGCAAAATATTATGATAATGGCAACAAAAGTATAATTAAATTATCGTTATCTTCCTCTATTTTTTCAAAGAATTATGTTCTATAATCTACTCCAAAAGTTTCTTTAAGGCTGAATAGTTCGGATCCAATAAGGGGGAGGCTGCGGGGCTGACGATAACAGTCGGCATCTAATCGACTTGCAAATTACATTCGAGAGCTTCTATCGGAAGGTCCAATATAAGATATAACATTGCTTAATTTTATTTATATTTAAATATAAGATTATTATGCTGAGTATAAGGTAACCAAATAATTTAATTCTTATAAAATTATATAAATAACTCCAAAATAATATAATTTTTTGTACATATTTTTATGATTTCATAATTAATTATCTCGTTACTTATAATTTATAAATAATACTATACTTATTAAATTTTTTATTGGTTATGTGCCCCAGTTTCAACAAACTTCAATTGGTCAAAAAACACGGTATTTAATAGCCGCAGAATAATTTTCTTGAACAATAAACCGATAGTCTTCGAGTATGTACCATTTCACCATATGAGTTTCACACGGATGTAGTTGCTTCACCATTTATTTTGGCATCTGCATCAGTCACAAGTGCCCATTTAGGGTTAAGCCATGCGATAATAATCGATCCCATAAGTATCGTAAATTACTAAATGGATGTTGTAATTGTTTGCTTATATTAACCTCAGATTTCTAGAGGCACTTAGATAAGTGTTTGTTGTGATAAGTGAAAGCGACTAAAGCAAATTTTTTTATACAAAAAAATACGGTCTGTATAGGTATTTCATAATTATTATCATTTATTACCTAAGCCTAAGTAAGACTAAGTAATTTTACGTTAACTTAATCTGCTAAGTAGAGTTAAAATTGACGATTTTTTCATTCATTTTTATATACTTGAAAATAAGCCCCGAATTGATTTTTTTAAAACATAGATATTAACATTATATTTCCAAGGCTCCGGACCTAGTGAAAACACGATATCTTAAAATGTTTGCGATAGAAAAAAAAAAACACAATGATGCATCTAATTTTCAAGACTTTTTCATATTATTTTGCCAAAACCGTGCAAACTGAGTTAATATTTTAATTTTTAACACATTGTATAAAATTCAATCACCGAGGGACTGATCTGGTGGATTTTTAAAATGTCGTATATTTATCGAGTTATGAAAAAACTAACTTGGCGATGATTCCGCGTCATCCTTTTTCACCGCTTATGCGAAAGCGAGTGAGTGGTGACTGTGAAGAAAAAAGGACGATGTTTGATTTTTTGCATTATTCGCCCCCTTAGAGTCAATTCACACCGAAATGGCAGCGCAGCGGCGAGCATTTTCAGTGTCATATGATTTTAAACTTTATCTTCATTATTGCAATATATAGAATTGCTTGAGAAACTTGGAAAGTCTCGCAGCCGCCAGCGGCCGCCGGTGGCCGCGAATTCTCAAGCGATACTATGTATTACAATAATGAAGATAAAGTTTAAAATCATATGACACTGAAAATGCTCGGCCAAACAGCTCGTTCGCGCGGACGCATATAAATCGAGCCTAAATGTATCGTTTATATTCTGTAAAGTCAATATACTGGTTGTTGACGGTTCCACGTAGTAAATAATTCATGTCCTGCATCTCCGTAGTCCGTAAGTACACGAGACTTCAGGACGTGCACTTGTCAGAATAATACGTATATCGGTGAGACGATCACTCATTTTAATATTCCATACAGGTTTGTGCGTATCGAATATATTTGAGACTGAATCCTCAAACGCTCTCTTAAACCTTAATCGCAAGGAAAGAGAGCCTTGTAAGCCTAACTTTAATTTAGTGAAGAGTTTGACAGGTAATGTAGGTAGTAGTAAGAACCTACATTAAAGTAAAGTTAGCAATATGGATGATTAGCGAATTTGGTTAATAAAATAAAGAAATCACGGTAAAAAATAAGTGTTCCCAATATTTCAGCTCGATAGCATTTGTATTTTTTTTGTTATGCGCCTTGAAAGTTGGATAATCAAGTCGAATTTTTTTTCAATTAAAATTCTTAATATTTGTATACCATTCGATAACTTATGCAATTAAAAGCAACTTTTGTTATGAAAGTACTTTCATAAACGCAATATATTTTAATATACCTATCGAACAAAGTTATCTCCCGATCCGTACATACTACGAAAGAGTGACGTCAATATTTCGTAGCACTTTGTATGGAGCGTTTCGGGCAGGTCTATTTTGTGAAATGTTTGAATTGTCATATCTTAGTGAATTTTTAAGTTATCAGAGCCATTCTTTCAGCAATGTTTCTTTTTTTTAAGGGCCTTTCAATTACCAATAATAAAAAAATTAGTCATCAAGCCTATTATTAGTAGATGTCTCTGAATGCGGTCGTACAAATTAACGCATGACATAGGTATAACTCAATAACTAAGATGTCACGACAAAGTTGGTACAGCTTCCACGGCGAATACTAGATGACCCGGTGAACTTCGTATCGGTTTTCTCCTAATATAAGCTTTCCACGTTCCACAAACATTTCAAGACTAAACATAGCTAAATTGGCTTAGCCGTTCTCGGGTTTTAGCGAGAGAAACAAAATTGAGAATTCATTTTTATTTATATAGAAAGCAATATTGATAACATGGAAAGCAAACTGTTGCCATTACGGACACGGTATGATACTTGAAACTCGTTCATAAGAACATACTTTATGGTACAGTGTAGGGTTGGATCACCAAAATTGCCATCGCCGGTCAGGCACGACAAAATTCCCGGACATTTGGCCGAAATGTGGTTATTTCCCCGGACACGTCCTCTTAAACTGTCAATATTACGATTCACGTCTCGCCAATTTTTGCTTTTCCAACAAGAATTTGTAACCGTGCAAGAAACCGTGTGTATGCTTAAAAACGTGTTTTTATCTTTCGTTTATGAGTGAGTCAAGACTAAAAAGTTAATTTCTCTCAACAGAAGTGTCCGGATTTTACCCGGACACTTTTCAAAAGCCCTGCCGGACGCTCCCCGGACGCCCTTTAAACTAAGACAAATCCGGGGAAACCCGGACGGGCAACCCTATACCATAGTAAACTATACTACAGAAACGAAAAATTTTGAGTTTTCGTAATATCTTTTTCTCCCACAACTCGAGCTGTTTTGAGTTCGTTTAGTATATTTTATGGTGTAAAAAAACATAGTGATAATACTTCAGGGTGTGTGTATGTGTTATTCTTATATTATCTTATCCACGTAACCCACCCAATTTTTGTTGTTGATTTAAGAATGCTGTCTTGTCTATAATAAAAATGAATCCATATTTCCCTTGGTCACGAATCACTCACGATATCACTCGTAAACGGCTGGACCGATTTTGCTGGGTATAGTATAGAGATACTTTGAGTCCCGGAAAAGGATATAGGATACAATTTGTTCCGGAAAAATGTACGGTTCCCACACAATATACTTTTATGATTTGCGCGTAAACTATTTAATAGATGTACGGGAACAATTATAAACTAAAGTCCACGCGGACAAAGTCGCCAGCCACAGCTAGTTTTAAATAATTTAAAGTACAAGACAGCATTCAAAACTCAATGCTTAATTTTATGTGGGTTAAATCACAAGTCCATATGGACTTCACTGTTAAAGTAGCAGAGCTAAAAGAGCAATTTTTTTGCGATTTATAATATGGCGCGCGTCATCAGTCATGAGTTTTCCCATCCAAAATTAAAAAAAAGTGCTCTATCAGCGCTGCTACTTACACAGTGACCTCTATTAGTCTATACAAAGGACTCATATCATCTTATATCTTTAAACGAGCAATTCTTGTATATATATCAGAGAGTGATCAGAGATAATAAATAATTTTAAAATTAATTGTAACGGAAGTACTGTACAGACTTCAAGTGTCAGCTGTTAACTTGACAACTTGTCAGTTGTCAACGTCATTATAACTGTCAGTGGTGCGTTTGTTCATTAGTCGAGACCTCTCTTGCTCGGAGAACATCGCCTGCGCCGGGTGTGCGCACTGACTGTGACACCGATGGCGACCGTGCGGATGTTCATCCATTTGAATCTGCGACATATATATACGAACTTTTTCCCGCGGCTTCGCTCATGTTAAGAAGTATTATTATATAAAAACTTTCATCCCCTATTTTAACCCCTTGGGGTTGGAATTTACCAAAATCCTTTCTTAGCGGATGCCTGACATAACTGATGTCATGACATCTACCTACATGCCAAATTTCAGCCCGATCGGTCAAGTGGTTTGGGCTGTGCGTTGATAGATCACCATGTCAGTCAGTCACCTTTGAATTATATATATATATATAGATTGAAGATTGATAATTGGAATCTCGGAATCGGCTCCAACGATTTTCATGAAATTTAGTATATAGGGGGTTTCGAGGGCGATAAATCGATCTAGCTAGGAATCATTTTCATAAAATGTCATTTTGTGTGTGTTTTTGATTTTTTTGAATACCGAGCGAAGCTCGGTCATATAGCTAGTTATATATTATACTCTTAACTTTAGGGCCTACTACTTTGATTTGTTACACCTTGTATTTTCTCTTCCACTAGAGATGTGAGGCGAAAACTCGGAAAAAAGCATAAAAAAGCGACCGAAACCCTAATGAACCTAGTATCTGTGTGACTGTAACGTAATAACGGGTAACTGGCTACGGAAACGACTCAACGCGTTAAGATATCATACTATCTTGGGGTGTTATTACTGTATGTTATACTATATGACACTATTACCGTCTTTAGAGCGAATAAACGTGATCGTTACGTTTATATTACGATGATACGTGTTTACGTGCTGTATAATAGTTATAAATATTCTTTTGGGTATTATATCTTAATAACTTAATATTTTGCTGTATTTAATTGGTATTTACCATAAAAACTATCACGTAGTTAAGATAATACATTATATGAGACCAACATAAAGAAAGAGAATGAACGCGAATGAATTTTTGAGTATGACAGGTCCTGCCTCGTGTGTTCATTCTGCAAGTCACTATGAAATCGGCTGCGTCTACACCAAACTGACAGCAAGTATTGTCGAAAAAGTGAAATACCGTAAAATGCGTAACATACCAACCTAAACGGCTTTTCAGCGGCTGATAGTCAGAAGCATAAATAATAAATATTTTTTCCGTATGTACTTATTACCTAAGTAATACGCAGTCCAAGAATGATAGTATCGTCAGTTAAATCTTACCTAGTCTTATTCTAGGATCCCACGTATATAAACCTGAAATCCCACATAGTCTAAGATCCCACATGGGTATATAACGAACTAAATTAGTCTAATTAATACTGGCTGAATAGCCGAGCTAAACCTTAGGAGCGGCAGTAATATCCGCCATATAAATCATGCCCACTGCCTCGTATACATCAAAACGTCCAATTTGCTAGATAGGAGAAAGCTTCGGCATTGCTGCCTTAACAGGCAGAGTGATTACGTATCTTGCGACAGATATGCGACAGGACAATATAATATGCTTGCTGTCTGTCATCTTCTTCTTATATATAAAATTCTCGTGTCACAATGTTAGTCAGCGAACTCCTCCGAAACGGCTTTACTGATTTTTACCAAATTTTATATGCATATTCAGTAGGTCTGAGAACCGGCTACTGGGTACTTTATATATTTATAAGTACATTTGTTGAATAAATAATAGTAAATTATTACAACCTGAGACTGACGGCGACCATTGTTTGTGCGACGGGATAGCGATAGACGTTGCCATGGCGACATACTTATTTAGTCACTTCAATAAAAAATATGAGCGAAATAAGTACTTTATATTATGGCAAACACGGATGTAAAAAAATACGGATGGAGCATTACACTATAAAGAGGTGAAGCATGCAAGGTACGACAATTTCGCCACAATTTCGTTTATTGTACACGTGACCGACACTCACACACGCAACTAGGTACTACAACCCGCTGTCATTGTACATAGAGTGACGGCGCCAATGACACGCACACATCCTACACGGGCGGCCATTACTATGCTTCACTCGGGATTAGACAAGGTTACATCCGTATTTTTTTTTAATCCGTGATGGCAAAGCGACGTTTGCCGGGACAGCTAGTATTATATACAATTTTTTAAGACATAATTATAATACTGTATTGCGCGATATATTTTTATCTGCTGTCAAAAGCCTGTTGTTTACCTGTCGCAAGATACGTATCCTGCAGTAAATATGACTGTTTCATTGTACGTTTTTCTCCAAACAAAAGTAGTGTAGTCTTTTCCTGTAGTCGACTCTATATTCGGGCCTTTCAGCGAAATTGGTTCAAAGTTTCTGAACCTGTTCGATGCAATCAAGTGATTGCAAGAGGAAAGCATCTATTTGCGAAATAATTGCTAGTTTGTCCAGAAAAAGTAACAAAGCAAAGTCTGTGTATACGAGTAGAAAATACGAAAATAAGTTGTTTGCAATATATTTTTTTGTGTTAGTAGTTGTAGATTTGTGCTAGTTGTGATAACTAAGGTGGCCACCTACCTAGGTAATAGAATATTTTTACGTGCTAGGGTTCGAGGATTCGGAGAGAGAGACCTGGTGACTCTCTTGAAGATTTTATTCACAAACACTAGCTCACACAAATCACTAAATCCAAACACTAAGCACTAGATCCAAATCACTGAGCACTATCACTGTCCTAGGTCGTAGCCGAGTCTTAGGTCACTATCACAATCACTCACTATTGATCACTTGTTCTCACTTCGAAGTCGCCTTGATGATCGCTTGTATCAAAACTGAGTTGACTGCCGGCTTGTTTACCTTTTATATGGCCCGCGGTGCTTTCTGGAACGTTCCCTTCTAGATTGTTTACGTAAATACGCAGTTCACATAAAAAAGGGTTGGACTTTTCTAGAAAATACGCGCGGAGGTAAACAACTGTCCGTATCCGTAACAATATTCTAGGATACTTAAAATTCCAAGAACCAAAGATCGATTGCCTATTTTAGTTCGTGGCCTTTGAGTGAAGTTTATTTGTCTTCACTACGAAACCCATATCAAACGATTCACCAACTTGGCAGTTATTTATTTTCTGGTCTAAAATGTTGCGCACAGTTTGGAGTGCAAAATATGAATGATCTTTCCGAGCGCTCGCAAATGGATAAAATTTAAACTACCCACGTAATTCTATTTAGTATCATCCGGTGCAGATTTTACTCTACTACGAAACGTATTACGGTAAACTAACTGTATCTACTTGATTTTAATTTTGGTTTTCCCGCAAAATTTCCGTAAAAACTTTTTGGATGTGTTAACTTTCTATAATCTATACAAACATTAAGTTATTTGCCAATCTTTAATACCTATTTGCACGCCGAGTTCTATGTGTAAAGTGACATGTCGATCCGATACGATCCATTTATAATTCTTCAAAATTGATTTGACAGACTTGCCGACTGTGGTGTCGGGCTGTCTGTTCCCCGTTTGAACGGATTTCAAAACTCACAAAGTTGCAATGTGAACTGACCCTTACAAGTGGTTTTGCGGAATCCGCGAAGCATGTCACGTGGTTTACCAAAACCCGCGAAGTGTTAGCGCGGCCTGGAGGCATCCATTAGGCGTTTAGCGTGGTTTTGCGGGATCCGTAAAGAATTCCGTGTGGTTTGATAACATTCCATCAAGTACAATATTTTCTATTTAAAACAAAACAATATTGCATCATTTTTATAATCGGTTTCTCAGCTATTAAACCGACTTTTTTTAAAAATATCTATGGACGCTTCACATCACGTCAGTCTGGCCCCGTGGTAAGTACCTGAAGGACTTGTGTTACGGGCACCAGACAACGGAAATATATTTAATACTTTTATACTATACATATATTTAAGATTTTTATTATATCATACACATATTTAATAAACATCCAGACCCGAGAACTTTGAAAATCTTTTTGTTTCGTCGGCCGGATTCGAACCCGCTATCCCCGGTTTGAGCTACTGACAGCCCACCCATTGAGCCACAGAGGTCGTCAGATTATGAATATTTATTAGATTATGAATATTGTAATAAAATTAAAGTGTTTTAATAATATTTTATAACTTTGAGGCCCCATATTATACTTATTTTCATTAAGTTACTAACAGGACTTTGGGGAGAGAATAAAATTGCTAGGTTTTTAGATCCCTGGGTGACGCATTTTTAAGTTTACGTAAATTTCCTTCTTTGAGCTCCCCAAGTTATATGTTTTGTGGTCTATTTAAAATAATCCAAAGTCCCAATCAGAGATGTTCGTCTTAGGTGATTTATTATGACTGTCAGACCGTAATCCTCGAGGACACAATAGCGATTAGCTGGCGTTTGAATGTCCATTCAAAGAATGAATGAATGAACGAACGGGTCTTCATTCTTCGGACGTGATTGAGGAATGATCGATGAGCTGACTCCGCTTAATTCTAACTTGACTATTTTCAAAAGATCGAGGATATTTAACACACTCATTCGCACTTAGAAATATTAAATTGTTGCTTTAATTTCATTTCATTAACTGTATTCATTTTCTCTCAAACTATCCATTAAGATGCGTTAAGTAATAATTAAATTTGTAGCCGCTAGAAAAAGATTCGATTGCTCAAACAGATGCATCTAAACGATGTTTTTACGTTGCTTGATATCTTAATAAAGTCGATTGACAGACAATGGAGAAAACTATTACCAATTACGTCTCTAAAGAGGTGGTTCTTTTAATAAGTAAAAGGGCAAGAGCTTAGCGTTGTTTACACGAGTAAAAGTTTTTCGTTGATTAAATAGAACTAAGGAAGAAGCATAATGTTTAAACTAGCGATACTAACATACATTGTTGAAATTGTGATTTATGATCCTTGAATTATATTTTATTTGTTATTCCAACGAAAGTACGATTTTTGCTTGGCATTTTTAATCCGGTGAATGATTAGTTACACGTGTGGTACTAATCATATATCAAGTTATAGATAATGAATGTCGTAAAAAGTATACGACGTAGTAAAGTTATAATTAAACAAATACTTGTCTTGAGACAGGCTGGGGTGAAAACGGCACGATGTAATTAGGCTTGGAATAAGTTTTATGACTCAGACTGTATCAGTAATTACTCAATAAAGATTCCAAATGACCTAATTTTATATTAAGACTTTTATTAAAGGCTGGTGAGTTTGAAGGCAAGACTGTTCTAGATATTATACAACTTTTACATCATTCAAAGTCTAATAATAATTTAATCAATTCAGCAGTAACTGCATAAGGAAGTATCAATTACTTTCAATCAGAGAATTACTGTATCCTATCAACCCCTATGGATATCGGCAACCGCGACAACAATAGAATAACAATATATTTCCAAGAATCCGCGATCGAAGGATTTATAGGCAAACGTATCTAACGTAAACGTAATTTGGTGGGGTTTTGGCAAGTCAAGATCATGATCATCAGACAAAGATCACCAATAACTTTACTAATACAAAATATGTCGTAGAGGACCTGATGACAGATGGAGGCATCTGCCTATGAAATATGAATAGACATCAGCTACGATAACTTGGCGCGCCCCTCCAAAATTCAAAACGTTTGAAGTGCGTTGTCAAAACGTTTGATGCGCGTCGTCTTGCGCGGTCGGCTAGTTATGATTAGTCGACCAACAAATTTTGATAATAAGTGACATTATGTGAAATATTACGTGTACTGTGATTGGTTGAATACTTACTGCATATAAACTCTTTCATAAGGATGTGACTGCACACATTGAAACAGTCATTTGGAGGGGCGCGCCATGTTATCGTAGTTGATGTCTACCCACTGATGTTACATATCATAACGAAAGCTTTAACAAATAACAAATTCTTCGTTTGTGCCATTATACTAACATCAACCACGACAGAGGAATTCCACTCTAATCCCCGCTGAGACAGCTCCAAGAAATATTACAACCGTTCCCGTATAAATGTATGCGTTATTGAAAAATTCTAGAGAGTAATGCATCCGTCGAATAGATGTTTCACCCTTAATGTTAGTGTTATTCTTCTTGTAACTTTTGATTTTAGATGAGAAACCGATTTTGAGATTTTGCCTGTATGTTAGGTTGTATATTGATCAGTTCTTTATGCCTTAACTATATCTTCAACTAATAAAAAACTAAATAGATGGAAAATATATTTTTTATTTTGGCAATTGATAGAAACGCCATCAGACATGAAAACGAAACATCAGAAGCAGGCATTCACTTGCAGTGTAGTGCAGTGCACCGGTGCAGTGGTTTAATTTCGCTCTTTCTTACAAATTTTTGATCAGGTCACGTGTAACTGTGCACAAAGCCGCTACAGAAGTTTATACTTCAAATCAATTTAACGTAAGCGTTTCTAATTTCAAATAAGTAGTTTAAATTCAGAACGTATACAGTATCATTTTGAACTCCAACTCCTAAAATTATCTCAAAGTTTATGAAGGCCGCCACGTCTCACGCTCGAGTGGTTAGACACATTCTGTATCGTACTCCCCAAACGATTACATTTACAAGGACCCCGGCCATTTATTATACCCTCAAAATAAGCGATAAAGAAGCAACTATTTTATTTAGGATAACGCTTTTCTCCCCAAATTATTGTCTCACAAAACGCCGTCGTTACTCTCCGCTGTTCTTAAGTGGCCCTTAAGTAACAAAGATTCAAGCCCAAGAATGTCCTTCGTGAGATTGCTGTATTGTGATGAAATTTTAGCCCTAAATATAACTCGAGGGCCTCTGAGATTTCTAACAGCCTGTTGCTTGGATAAATGACAAATCGTTGTATTCGAGTTTTTGTTACAACGTAGGCTACGCGCTTGTCCGTTTCGATGTATTTGTAATCATAACTGTATGTCGAATATTATGGAACGTTTTATACTTATCGAGTTTTCAGTTCAATGATTGAAATTGGTTTAATTATCTCCTTGTGAGCAAAAATGATGATATTTCCTACCTAGACATAATATAGATAGTACCAGCATGAACAGTAAACTACAAATTTTCTTCGACGTTTGACAACGTTTCTGTTAATATTCTGATATGACTTCAAATTTAAGTTGGATTATTTTACGTAATATTCCCTAATCATAATCTTTAGTTACATATAGGATTCCCTAGTTATTTTAATAACTAATGAACCCTTTTGCTATTACCTGCAACATTTTGCACAGGAATAAAATAAAATCGTACATTTTTTGTAATAAAAGATTTTCCCGACAGACAAAACAGTCCTTTCTCAGTATTCAAAGTATCTCAATACTAAATTTCATTAAAAAGTTAACAGATTAAAGATATCTAAAAAGAAACATCAGACAGACAGACACACATTCACATTATTTATAATATTGATGGTGATGATGGACGAAATGATATATCGAAAATAATTATTTAAGTCAATGCTGCCAAGGGCACCTATACTTGGAACAGCGCAGGCGAATCAATAAAACTATTACTCATGCATACTTCTTACAATACTTTCCATCGACTAATTGGGCGAGAGCTGCATTCAATTTGAAAACTTCAATAAAATTTCATTGTTTTTACCATTACGTAGCAATGGAGCTTTGAATGTGGGAGCTCATCTATATACATTAATATCCATTCTAAAATCTTATATCTTTAAACGAGCAATTCTTGTATAGGTATATATATATATATATAAATGGATTTTCAAATGTGTTAGTCGCGCTAAAACTCGAAAACGGCTGAACGGAATATTTTAGTCTTAAAATATTCGTAGAAGTCCAGGGAAGGTTTTAAAGTGACACGAAGTTCACCGGGACAGCTAGTATACCTATATAATTGAAATCTCGGAATCGGCTCCAACGATTTTCATGAAATTTAGTATATAGGGGGTTTCGGGGGCGATAAATCGATTTAGCCAGGAATCATATTTAGAAAATGTCATTTTATTCGTGTTTTATCGAATACCGAGCAAAGCTCGGTCAAATAGCTAGTTCTTATTACAGTGAACAGACACCCCGTCTGCCTGCTTGTTTCACACTTAAGTCACTGAAATTAGATGATGGAAATACCTTACGTTATAAATTAGTCTGTGTCTAAACACGCTATGCCGAATTTAAGCAGCGGAATTTCGGCTTGATTAAATTACCTATGGCACACCATGCCGAAATTCCGTCGCGTTATATTGTATGCGTTTGACATTGCTGACGTAATCATGCGGAATTTCCGCCGCGGAACTTCGGCATGTGTGTTCAGAAACTTGTTCCGGAGAAACGTACGGTTCCCGCGCAATATACTATTTATTTCGCCCTCAACACAAAATATTAAGCCAAGGACACCCACGATATTCAGTGAAAATAGTTTGTTTCGGTGAAAATGCGGAAGCTGGTAATGATGGGTCCCCAGGGCTTGTTAGTGGGGAGTAACATCCGATACATAAAGTGATAAAATATTATGTATCGCTCAATTTGTTGTCTCTTGTGTTTTGTAAAGGCATTATTATAGTCTTTAATACTTTTGATGGAATCTTATATATAAAAACTAGCTGTCCCGGCAAACGTTTCTTTGTCATAATTGTATTTGTGTGTACGTATTCAACAACAATGTGTACATTCTTTTCAAAAAAATAAAGTCGCATTTGGAATGGGTCATTAAAAATTCATGATTTTATCAACTTGTCACCTTGTGATGTTAACTGATCCCACACAATTTAGATTGTATACCTACCTATAACTTATTGTGTAAATCGGTTATATGATAGGGATTGTAAATTCAGAAGCAATAAATATTCTATGTCCTTTGTCTGAGGCCTTTGTCCGAAAATTGGTTCAGCGGTTCCTGAATGAAGACATAACATTATTACTATGGACAGCTGGATAGTTGCACAGACGACCAAGCGGACATTTACGAATTTCTGAAATTGGAATAGAAAAGTGTTGTAGTCTAGTGTTGTAGTATAAACTTCTGTTGTAGTATAATTTATAATGCACGACGCGATGCAAAATAAATTATCCAAAGTTCAGATGATGGATACGACATAATATGACTTTTTGGGTTGTTCTACCGCGGCGACTATCGATTTCTCATTGCTAATAAGGGTCTGGCGGAGATAGTGCGAAGAGATTTATTAGCCGTTAACACTAGGGCTGGAACCTTACAGTTAAATTCAAGTTCTTTGTTTCAAGAATAAAGTGAAAAGCTTGACTATCGTCAAAATGTCTTTGTTAAGGAGCGCCAGATTTTTCAATAAACTAGAAATCTATACTTCCATACTTACTAATATTATAAATGCCAAAGTCTGTTTGTCCGTCTGTCTGTCTGCCTATCTGTTACCTCTTCACGCTCAAACTGCTGAACCGATTTTGCTGAAATTTGGCATGGAGATACATTGAGTCCCGGGAAAGGACATGTAATGGAAAGGACTTTTTATCGCGGAAAAATGTACGGTTCCCGCGCGATAAACGAATTTTGGCGCAACGGAGTTGCGGGCGTCATCTAGTTGGATATAAGGAAGCCGACTTATCTATTGTTACTGATATCATAAATGCAAAATTGTGTTTATATCTCTTTGTAAGATTAAGTAGTTGAAACTATTTTGATGAAATTTGGCAAAGTTATACTTTGACTTCCGGGAAAGCACATGTTTACGATAAACGAATTGCGCAACAGACAGTATACTAGAAAGTGCCCACAAATACGCTATTTTCATTATATTTTAATTACAAATAAGCTAATGACATACACCTATTACCATATTCATTTCGTTCAAAATTCTAGAACTAAAACCTGCTTTTTTCCCAATACAAACTATTTCTCTTTGTCTTATAGCAACAAAATACTTTGGAAGCCCTAGTAGGAGGGAGGGAGGCGGGGATTGATAGCGGGTACGAATATTGGTTACGTTAACCGAGAGGTTATATTACGTCGAGATAGCGAGCGGTCGCCAATGTGGGATAATTGGGCTGAAGGTATTGAAGGGTATAACATCAGGTGATACAATGGGGCTTTCGAATAAATATATGCGATTTACTAGATGACATCTAGTAAATCTCGTCTTGCGGGCCCCCGGTAAACTCACTCATTCGGCGAAACAAAGCGCAAGCGCTGTTACACGCCGGTTTTCTAAGAGCCCGTGGTATTTCTCCAGTCGAGCCGGCCCATTCATGCCGAAGCATGGCTCACACACGTAAAATAAAACAAAACTACAAGTTCCATAGCAATAAAACTTACAAATTTGAAATTTATATTTAATATCGAAATAGAACATATCTCGTAGCAGCTGCTACGCCGTAGCGCTACGGGCTGGTCGTTCGTAGCAGCTGCTACGCGCTAGTGATGTTCAAATACTTTTAAATTGTAATTGAATAGGAAGCTACGATTTACAAATAATAGAAACTAAGGAAGTGACTTTAAAATCCATCTTTTCCAAGATTTTGGATATTATTATCTTAGAAAAGATTTTCAAAGTTTACTTATATTGAATTATTATAAATGAAGTCTTACACGTCTTGTTTTTTGAAAAATGTTTACCACATGGTGTAAAAATATTATAAAACTATTTTCATAAAGGATTCGAATAACTTCTTTTACAATAATTTCCGCTGTATACCAGTAAAACTCTAGAATGTACTGTCGCCAGTAGTATTTCCGGATGGAGCGTGTTCCCTCTTAAAAGGCTGGCAACGGACTTGCAAAACTTCCGATGTTGCGAGTGCCCATGGGCGACGGTGGTTTCCGGTGACCCGTTTACTCGTTTGTTACTTAATTCTATTAAAAAACCCCGTTGCGCCAAAATCCACTGATTGCGCAGAGCCGTATAATTTCTGGGATAAAAAGCATCCTTTATGCCCTTTCCTGGGACTCAAAGTATCTCCATACCAAAAATGCAGCAAAATCGGTTCAGCGGTTTGGATGTGAAGAGGTGACATACAGACAGACTTTAGCATTTATAATATTAGTATGGATTTTTAAAGGAATTTCCTTGAAGATAGGCTTACTATAATCTATTTTACTAATACTACTATGATCTATCTTATGTAGGTTCTTGATCACTTAGATAAGAGACATCTACGAGTAAATACAGCTCAGCGAGCAGGAATATTAAAACAAATATCGCGGAACGTTCCGCCGCGTTCCGTAATGGGACCTAATTAATTTAATTCCGCATTGAGTCTTTTGTGCAAACTAATCGCTCCAAGTTTTTGTGGGGACTTCCCAAGTGATTTTAGACGCTATCGCAAAAGGATTGAATCGAAATTGGAACGAAAGGAAATTGGTGCCTTAATTTGAAACAATTGACTTGCAAATTTTATCAAAGAGGCCGACGTTCCGCCTTTTTATAAGTATAAGCTGTGATAGAAGTTAATAGCGGATATTATAGCTACAAGAAGTTTATATGTGACTCCCTGAATACTTAGTATGTAAGTATTTAGATTCATAGAAACATATTAATACTAGATGACGCCCGCAACTCCGTTGCGCCAAAATTCGTTTATCGCGCGGGTACCGTACATTTTTCCGAGATAAAAAGTATCCTATGTCCTTTCTCGGGACTCAAAGTATCTCCATGCCAAATTTCAGCAAAATCGGTTCATTGGTTCGAGCGTGCAGGCAGACAGACAGACGGACAGACAGACACAGTTTCGCATTTATAATATTAGTACGGAAGTATGGATTAAGTTTTTATTTTTCTTTATTATCTTGATTTCGATCTCTTTACACATGTCTTAGGCCGTTACAATGACTTGAACAAAGTGTATAAATATTATATTGAATGAGTACATTCAATTGAACATAAATTTTTCCAAGAAGCTACAGTATTAATTTCTTAGTGGAATCAATGTTCAGTTCAATAATTATACACTTTTCTTGCACTTTTTTCACTTTATAAATAATCTGGAGATTAAAATAAAGTGGAATAAGTGCAAGAAAAGTTGTATAATTATTAAATTAAATACGTAAAACCGCTTTAAAGTTGTTTCTACAAAATAACCATTTATCTTATTGACATACAAAAATTATGTTTTATTTTGTATTAAAACATAAATTGGAATATGAAGATCTAAGATTACAATTTATTACCGTCTTAGTATTATTTAGTGGCGCTATTGTACTAAATATTCTGGTACATTCTGACAGCAACAGATCTGCGGCCTTGTTATCTTAAGACGTAGCTTTATTAATTCAATATTTTCATAACTTAAACTTGGAGTTTTACTGGTGAGCCATTCAAGAGTTTGTTAAGTACAAAGATACCTTAAAGACATTGTTGACGATGTTTAATTTTGATCATGACAAAACCCACAATTTTCGCGCGATACACGACTTTTACGGACAAAATCTAGTCAAAAATATATTTAACGCAAAAATTAGCTTATTTATATATATGTTACCGTTAGAATGCGGAATACGTTAAGATGCACATTACCTACGTAATCTGCAGATTCCCTGATACCATCCGTTAAAGTGAGAAATTTTTAAGTAAAAATAGCTTATACATATTATTTGCACTTCACATAGTTATTTGTATTCTCTCCCTTCGTAAAAGTCCTAAAAACTTTTACTTAAACTTCTCAACCAAGTCTGTTGTTGTTTTGATAGGTTTTTTTTTCTAGTGGATATGTGGCGGTACCCACATTCGCCTAACATTCCTGCATCGCGCTATCGAAGTTTTCTGAGCGCGTCGGTATATATACGACAGCTGAAATGTATCACCTGGGCTCCGGCCTGACCGAGCATACCACCTCGCTCGGTCGGAAGATCTTCCTTTGGCCGCCACGCATTTATATCCCACATTGGTGACCCTCGACAGAACACGCCTCCTTCATCATCATCACTTCCTGCCCCTCCGCACCGCGCCAGCCAGCATCGCCTCATCGGGTACCTCGTCCACTAGCCGCAATGCACCGCGGCCTGGGCGACTCCGCATCGGCATCATCGGGCTTTCTCACTACACCGACCGGTCAGCAAGCTGAGCACATCTCTCCTGGTCAGCACTTAGCATCGGCCCAGCACGGCAGCTATCCGACTCACTGGATCCCGTGCAGCAGCTTACAGTTCCGACTCACTGGGACTCACTGCAACAGTTCCGACTCACTGGAACTCTCTGGCACTGGCGACTCAAGCGACAAGACTTCAAGATTCGACCTCCGGTCTTCGGGGGGGAGTGATGTGGCGGTACCCACATTCGCCTAACATTCCTGCATCGCGCTATCGAAGTTTTCTGAGCGCGTCGGTATATATACGATAGCTGAAATGTATCACGTGGGCTTCGGCCTGACCGGGCATACCACCTCGCTCGGTCGGAAGATCTTCCTTTGGCCGCCGCACATATCCCACAGATACGGTCTGTTACATTTTATTAGTAGAGTAACTTTTTAACTTAAAATTTAATAATTTATTTCTTTGTTATTTCATTTTATTTTAACATATTAGGATGACTTACAGCTAGCTATAACACAGTATATATACGTGATAGTTTTCAAAAAGCCAATTACAAGCCTCCACAAGTAGCTCGTTAATCTATACTAATATTATAAATGCGAAAATATCTGTCTGTCTGTCTGTCTCGCTTTCACGCCAAAACTACTTAACCGATTGTAATAAAATTTTATACACATATAGTCTAAAGCCTGAGAAAGGACATAGGCTACTTTTCAACTGGAAAAAAGGGTTGTAAGGGGATGAAAAAGCGTAAATTTGTTTAAATTAAGTTAATTCCAAAAATTCATAACAGATGGCGCTAAGAGTCGCCTACATCTCGCTATCGCTTGCTCATAAGTCTTTCTATAAGAGGTGGCACCATATTGAGTAAAGTTCTTCGATTCAATCGATTGTTTTACACGTTATTAAATAACTCACTACTCATACTTTATCTATGCAGTGACGTAACCTTAAACCTATCAATTAGTGTTGGGTAGGACATGAATTTTATACGAGGATGTAAGAGGTGCCACTTTTTCGTACTGAGCCGGTACAGTGTCCCACTTCAAAAGAGGCGAGGCTGCGAGGCGTTTGAGGGGTAGCAGTACGTTTGACGTGCCGCGACATGTGAGCCGTCTTGAGGCGTTTATATTTATCTATTTTTCCCCTAAAAATATATAAATATACACTCATGATTAAGAAATAATATACTGTAATATAATATGTTTCAAAATCCTTTTATTAAAAGTTAAAATTATTTCGTCTTCACCTAAGATTCAGATTTTTTGAAATCATAGATACATGCATGTTGACATTGAATAAATTAAACATTTTATTGGATGGATTAAATGTTACACAAGATCCATCATTTCGATTGTAAGTCGGATAATAAATTTAAAAAATTAAAGAGTCAAAAAATCCCTGAAAATATCCCTAAAAATCCAGACTACCGCGACAATCATTTCGAAGCGGTACATGTTATAATGCTGAGCCGCTCTTACATTTTTTCCGCCTCGTCCCGGACAATTGTAAGTCCTACCCAACACTACTACCAATGATAAAATAAAGTTTATGGGTAAAGCTAAAGTTGTGTAATGGGGGGCTAAATAAGCTTTAAATTTGGTATAAAGTTTATTTAATTTAAAAAATGAAATATTATGTGCACACTGCACAGCTGTTTTCGGTATTTTGATTTAAGGGGTACCAGGGTTTTAAAAAGCTTTTAAGTTTGACACCAATTTTGTTGACACCGCGCGCTATAAACTGAAGTTCACGCGGACGAAGTCGCGGGCAACAGCTAGTGTAAATTTATAACAAAAAGGAGAAAGCAAGGTTAATAAAATATACTTAAATACTAGTTTATAACTAAACTAATGATAAAGGAGGTTAGTAGTAACAACATGCAAAATAATTATTTACAGTAGGCACAAACTAACGCTGCATATCAATGTCAATGATAACATTAATACGAAGATGCAACAACAACTGCAAGTCAACGATTTGTAACTATAATAAATAATAATATATAAAAAAACAACAACAGCAACGCCCAGTTACGACTACACATAACACATAGCCCAAACGTCATTGTTGATTTTTCAGAAAAGCGGTATTAATAGATGCTAGGCTGCTAGTGAAGAGATCAATTATATTAGGATCTGATTTTATGAGCTGATTAAACACCTTCGATGATCTGAGTGGAAACGAATTCTGTCGATATGAAGTGTGAGCATATGAGATGTGTAGAATATTTCTGATACGAGAGTGACGCGACGGAACATTTAATTTAAGATTGGATAAAAGTTCAGGACAGTGTATTTTAGATTGCGCTAATTTCATAAGAAACCAAATGTCGGCGATAATACGTCTGGTTGAGAGTGGTAAGAGGTGGAAGCGACTGCATCGTTCATCACAGCTGCTGTAAGGAATCTTGAATTTATAGCTGAGGTACCTTGTAAACTTTTTTTGGACAATCTCGATTCTTTTTGAGTATATATCAAAAAAAGGATTCCATACTTGACTACAGTACTCCAGATGACTTCGGATATAGGCACAGTACAAGATTTTGATGCTTTTCATGTTATTGAAGTAGCTGGTATTACGAATGATAAAGCCCAAAGCTTTGACCGACTTGTTGACTATATAGTCAATGTGTGATTCGAAAGTGAGCTTGCTATCAATCTGGATCCCTAGGTCATTAATAATAGAGGTACGTGATAAAAGTTGATTGGCAATGGAGTAATTAAAGGTGATAGGTTCATTTTTACGACTAAAGGAGATAATATTACACTTGAATATGTTGAGATCAAGCTTTTATGTAGGCAATAGTCCGCTAAGCGAATCAAATCATCTTGTAGGAGTAGAGCATCAGACAAGTTCTTAATAAGTCGGAAGATTTTCATGTCATCAGCGAACATCAAAAATTTCGAGAATTTAAAGCAATTGCCAATGTCGTAAATAAATAAGATAAAGAGTAGTGGCCCCAAAAGAGAACCTTGTGGGACCCCAGACGGAATAGGTATCCACGAAGACATGAAACCGGTCAATACAACAGATTGTGTTCTGTTGTGCACGTAAGACGAGAACCACCTTAAGAGGTCACCCCTTATACTAACTCGTAAAGCTTTTTAAGAAGTATGCAGTGGTCTATCCTGTCAAAAGCCTTACTATAATCGATATACACCACATCTACCTGGAACCCATTATCCATATTCTCAGATAGGAAGTCGGTAAATGTAAGAAGATTGGAAACAGTTGATCTACATTTTAGGAAACCGTGTTGTTGAGGGGCAAAGGTAGACTGAAGACAACTGTACAGCTGATCGTAGACCAACCTCTCCAAAACTTTTTTTATGTCCAAAACCTATATTAAATAATTCTCTACAGCTAAATAACAAGTTTTATTCAAACAAACTTATAACTGAATAATAACACTTATAACTAATATTCTTTGAATTAACCAATTGAAATTACTCACAAATTAGCTGATGAACATATGATAATTATATGAATAGGATAACTAACAAGATTTTTAATTGTTCCAGAAAGTTCATTCCACTCCACATCATAGAGGAGGACAGCTACGAGAAGGATGTGCTGTTCTACGTCAACCTCGGCAACCCAGAGCTGCTCGGAGGTAGGTACCGTAGGTTGTTGGATAATGTCTATTCTGTTTTATACTCTTTTACATCTATGTTATGATCTATGTCTCTCTGTTTTATACTCTTTTACATCTATGTTATGCCTTTAAGGCTGGTCGCATACACACGTTTTCCGTATTCGATTCCCTAATGTGGAAATTCGATTTGAGATTCCGTGAGCGCAAATGTTTTTTTACGCGAACGCCGCGCCGGGGCGCTTGCTCTCAAAATATACGTGTGGAATTCATTCCGTTCGGGGAGAAAATAATATGTCAGTTAATATACAATTAAGGAAATTGATTCCTAGGCAGTTGCTAGACCAACGTCATTTGGTCGGATCATGTTAATTTAATGTTAATTGTAATCCATCGGCTAGGTTTATATGCCTAGGAATCAACTTCTCTGATAGTATTTTCTACTGATTCAATGCTTTCGGATGTCCGAACCCGGAAAACGAATTCGGAAGTCGAATACGAAAAACGCGTGTATGCGGCCAGTGTTTCATATTTGTTAACACTGCACACTCTGTATTACACCTATGTTATGCCTTTATAAATTTGTTTACACTTTGCACATTTTTTGTAAATGTTTTTGATTGTTATTAAAAATGTTTAGAGCAAAATTCACTATAGATTTACAGGTTATATTATTATCGATGTAAAAATTTAAGGAAGTTTAAAATCTATAGTGAATGTCCTGCCAATTTCTTTAATAGTCTTACACAAGTATGCATCCTCACTTTTCTATATCACACAACAATTATGGAAATGAAAAAAAAACATACAAATTAAATAAAATTCAATTGATTTTATTATTGCTGTTGTTTGCTTATTTATAAAAAAATAACCGCACAGTTAATTATATGAGTTTAATATTAACCGCTATTCTATTTTGAATATATTATTACCATGATAAATTAGAATTTGTTTGCTGTCATTGAACTGTGGTTCGTTTGATATAAATGTATTTATATATATATATATATATATATATATATATATATATATATATATATATATATATATATATATATATATATATATATCGTTTAAAGGTATAAGATAGAATGCGGTTTCGTTTGACAGCTCCAAATAATTGCTCTATTCCGCTAGGTATATTAACTTTATGATACTAAGTAAGCTGCTGTAATCACAGACGGACGGACAAACGGACAGAAAATGTCTCTTACTTTCTTTTTCCCTCTTTCTCAAACTATTACTGAGTAATACCATCGTTACCAATATTATAAAATGCAAAAGTAAGCCTGTCTGTTACGTCTACACGTGTAAGGGTCAATTCAGACCGCAACGCGGTGAGGCGAGGCGAGGCGAGACGTGGCATAAGTACGGATTTGACAGATTTCAACTGCCCGAGACGTCTTGGGAATCTGTCAAATCCATAATATAGAAATGCATCTACGCGCCGCGTTGCGATCTGAATCAACCCTTAACCGTTCAACCGACTTAAGAACCCGGGTTACCCTCGAAATTCTAATACATACGTAATACCAAAATCATTTTCTCATACGAAAATATTTAACATGTTTGTTATTTTTCAGCTTAAAATAGTAATTACATAGGATCCTCTAAAACTCTAAAAAATATTTTTTTGTATTTAAATATTTTGTAGTAAATTTACTATTTATTTATATATTTTTTAGTGTTTTACTCTATTTTTTAGTGTTTAAATATTTAGTAGTAAATTTAGTATAAAAAATTTATACACAATTTTTTTTTTGTATTTAAATATTTTGAAGTTAATTTTTGTTCAGGAACCTAGGTAATTACTATTTTAAGCTGAAAAATAACTCAAACATGTTAAATATTTTCGTATGACAAAATGATTTTGGTATTACGTATGTATGAGAATTTCGAGGGTAACCCGGGCTCTTAAATAAAATTCGGGACGGGAGAGGACAAAAATAGTTTTTTTTTGTGAAAAATGTGCGGTTCCCGCGCGATTAAAGAATCAGCGCAACAGAGTTGTGGGGGTCTAAAGTTACATTAAACAGGTATGGCTAGATTTATATTATGCATCCGCCCAAACGCGCGGCGTAGCGGCTACACCGCGAAATCAAAAGTATATAAACAACAGCGCCGTTTAATAAGCCGTTACATACAAATAACAATATCTGCTTGTGATAACGCGGTGCAGCGGCCAAACCGCGAGTTTTCGCGGACGCAAATAAATCCAGCTTATACATAAGTTTCACGTGGTGTTACGTTATCTAGTTTAGAAACGAGTTTATCTAAGCTATTTAGCTTTTAAGTGTAGTTAGCCGCCATTAGCAATTACATCGCGATTTCAATGGCCGACAATTTTATCGTTATTGCAGCTGCGGTGAGCGTAGTCAGCGGAACTTGCTGAGGTTTTTCAAACGAACCGATAGTAAAATACTTTTAATATTACTTGAAATTAAAGTCTATTTTTAAATATGGTGAGTTTTTCAAGTTTACACGTCATTTATTTTCATTTCTTACTTATAATTTAGTTTGTTATTATTTTTAGCAATATTCTGCGAAATAAACTTCCACCTTTAAGTAAATGAGTGAGTGTACGCATAGGCATGCGTACAGCACCTTACAGCATCTTACTTATGTTGAAAGCATCTTACTTATGTTGAAAATACAAGGCGTCAATTGTGCACAAAATCAAAATATTTAATTTCCGGGCAGGCAAAGTCGAAATACAAAAACTACGACTTTGATTTTATCAAAATGGCATTACGTATTTTCATTTTAACCTAAAGCTTTTTATATTGACTACTAATTTAACTGAAATTCGCTCTGAATATCGTTTTAATAATTATAATTCAAATTTTGTTGTAACACCTATCTGTAAACAACATTTGAATCGTAAAGTGCCAAAAATAGGCTTTACAAATTTACAATACTTAGGAAAAACATACATTTTTTCCGTATTCCGTACAGATAATTCACTACAACTTAATTAAAGAAACGAGGTATGTAGGTCTCAAGTGGTAATTCGGTTACGTTACGGCACGTAGTGTGCGGCATACGAATGGCCGCGCTGAATATTTTATCCGCACGTGCTGCGTGCGAGACTTGGTGGTATCACAGATAGTATTGATGTTACTAGTAGTAGTAGAAGTAGGAAAAAATACATATTGTTTCCTACTATTACTACTTTTTATTATTTTCGACGTTGTGTACGATTTCACCCGCGTAAATAAAGAACGTGCAATCATACACTTACCCTCAAAAAATGAGACTATATTGGCATTTATCGTGATATATTTTGTATCCCACCAAAAACATAAATGTAAAAATGGAGAGCCAAGTTCCATACAAACATTATTCTTGCCTATGGACTTCGTCGTAAAAAGGATGGAGATCTAAATGAGTGCCAAGTTCCATGGAAAATCGCAATATGTATGCATGTATAGGAACCAAATAACATTATGAACAAATCATAGAGTCTATTTCTTTGCTTTATTGAATATTTATAACAATTGATGATATTAAAATAATGTGAGATCTTAAAGTAGATTAGAGCTAACTTGGCCAGTTTTCATTACATCAGTAATTTCATAAAGTTATTGAAAATTTAAAGCGTGTCTAGATAAAATATAGATAAAAAGCCAATAATTATAAAAATATCGGTCCAGCAGTTCGTGAGATTAGCGCATTTAAAACTTTGTAACATTAGTCTAAATTTTAATTACATTATTGACCCAGGTTATAAAAATCACTCTGCAGGATTCGAACCTGCAACCTCCGGATAGAACCCAAGCTTAGAACTTAAGAGCCCGGGTTACCCTCGAAATTCTCATACATACGTAATACCAAAATCATTTTGTCATACGAAAATATTTAACATGTTTGAGTTATTTTTCAGCTTAAAATAGTAATTACCTAGGTTCCTGAACAAAAATTAACTTCAAAATATTTAAACACTAAAAAATATTTTTTTGTGTAAAATTTTTTTTTACTAAATTTAGTACTAAATATTTAAACACTAAAAAATAGAGTAAAACACTAAAAAATATATAAATAAATAGTAAATTTACTACAAAATATTTCAACTCTAAAAAATATTTTTTAGTATTAAAATATTTTGTAGTAAATTTACTAATTATTTATAAATTTTTGAGTGTTTTACTCTATTTTTTAGTGTTTAAATATTTAGTACTAAATTTAGTAAAAAAAAATTATACACAAAAAAAATTTTTTTAGTGTTTAAATATTTTGAAGTTAATTTTTGTTCAGGAACCTAGGTAATTACTATTTTAAGCTGAAAAATAACTCAAACATGTTAAATACTTTCGTATGACAAAATGATTTTGGTATTACGTATGTATGAGAATTTCGAGGGTTACCCGGGCTCTTAATTATTTAACTCATTTTCTGTTATTTTAACTAAGCTTATGCTAAGTTAAATTAATTATTAAAGTGTTATTTTATGCCATAAAAGAAAGATATTTATAAGGTACAATGTATGGAAACATTCATCTACATAATACATTTGCGATGCGAATGAAAATATAAGTGAGGTCCCATTAGCAGAATAAAAGCATTAGGTGTAAAACATGTACAGTCCACGGCCTTATACAGCGTGTTACATTATTACGTCTACAAAATCTCTTTACTAAACTTATTTGGGCAGCATGTAACTATTCTTGGATTACTATTTTTGTCTGCCATGTGACCTTTCACATGTTCCAGACAAAAATAAGACCTTGTATACATAATTATTCGTTGTAATAATAATAAATAGGAATTTGCTTCAGCCCGCTTTTATCATTTCTGTTATCATAGAGACGTTGTTTTTGTCACACCGGACTCTAAAGCTAGAAGCAAGTTATCGGACGCATCCATAAGTCGCGGCTGATGGACGCGACTCAATGTGCACGGTTCATCCGCGGACGTTCGCGGATGCAAAAACATCCGGCCAGCTTGATCTTGTTCGGACGCTCAAGGTCGCGTCCGCGACCTTTGTCAAACAATGTACACAATTTAGTGTATTTTGTATTAATCAGATAGAAACAAGCCGCATCCGATGAAAACGTCCGATAATTTGTTCCCAGTTTTATATTTCTATAGTACTATGTCCGCCAGCCGGTTTGAATGAGTTTGACAACTAGCATTGTGACCTAACAAGAATTATTATTTAAAGATTGATTAATTAATAAGTAACTACTACAAATTTAAATACAGATCTAATCTGAAAATATTTTTATGTAACACTCTGTACAACCATTATGGCGCCGCTGAGTCTTAATTGAGTGAATTGTATTATCCTAAACAGGCCAAATGCGGGACGAACCCAAGTACAATATACAAGACCGCAACACCTCAAACTATCTTAAGGTGTTAATTATATTGAAATTATGTTATATGAATAGCTACGCTAAAATGACTTTGATTACTAAACGTTCGGGCTATTATAAAAGAAATCTCTTTTATACCTTCGAAGAAATTGATTCATAGGCATTTAACGGACCTACGTCATTTAAGCCGCCAGTCTACCATAGCGCACGGTGTCAAGCTTTGCTTTGCAAGAAAATATATGTGACTGTGTCCACTGCAACCCACGGACACGCTACGCACGAATTGACGTATTCAAAGTAATAAATTCGTGAGCCGCGTGGCCGTGCACAGCGTGCGTCGCGGTGGAATGGCGCCTTAATTCGGATTATATCAATTCAATGTTAGCTGTGATGACTGTGATTTGTAGGATGGGATTGACGTAGCGCGACTAAATAATACAGGTCCCTTACGTGCATCTTGCACGTATTCATGCACGGTGCATGAATCGACTTCTCTGATAGTACATTTCATGACATCGAAATCAAGCTTGCGCTCTGCTTCCATAAGCAGATAATACCATTAGTCAAATTTAAGGGGGCGACTAACCCAATATTTTCGATTTTATAATTCATTTTCATACTAATTGAAAATAAGCCCCGAATTGTTTTATTTTCTAAAGTTAGGTACTATATAATATATTATATTTCCAAGAATTCAATCTGAACAAAAACACGATATCTTAAAAATTTTTCGATAGAAAAAAATCACAAATATGCATATAATTTTCACGAATTTTTTATTTATTGCAGTAGCCGTGCGTTAAAATAAGTTAATATTTTGACACATTGTACAAAATGCTATTATTGAGAAACCGACCAAGCGGTTTTTTAAAATGTTGTATATTTATCGAGTTATTGAGAAAAAACTAATTTGGCGATGAATCCGCGTCGTCTTTTTTCACCTGGCATATGAAAGACGGACGTGAGTGTGAAGAGAGAAGGACGATGTTTGAATTTTTGGGTTAGTCGCCCTCTTAAATAGAAAGTTTTTGGCTCCGAGCTGCCAGCAATTTGTTACGCTTATATGTTGCGCGGAAACCGTATATTTTTTCATAATAAAAAATATCGTATACCCTGAAACACGCAATATTTTCATAGTAAATTTCGTCGCAATTACACTAAATAATTAACTGTGTCGGTGTAATACATACTTTTATAAATATTGAATATATTTTACTCACTAAACACGCACTTGTCACTATGCAAGATAATTTCTGCACTAGCGATAGATATTTTACAATATATATAAGAATGTCTAAAACACTAATTATGTCAGTGTATTAGTACCACAAAAATATGATTAAAACGGTCCCTAAAATTCCTAAAATGACATTAGTGTATTTTCATGAGAATTGCGAGACTATACTTACATTTTTTTTCAAACAAATTGTGCAATTTGAGGGTCAATTCAGACCGCAAAGCGACGCGTAGATGCATTTCTAAAGTACTGAATTGACAGATTTCGTGAGCGTTAGACGTCCTTCAAATCTGTCAAATCCATACAAATTCAGAAATGCATCTGCGTGTCTCGTTGCGGTCTGAATTGACCCTTTTAATGTGTCTGTCTATTACAAAATAATTTACGTTTCTATTAATCTATCATTTATTTTATATATTTTTATACTGCTCGCTTCTATTTAATCTTCTAGAAACTATTTTTTTTTATATATTTTTGTGGTGCTGTTAGTGTATGTTATCGCATGTATATCTAATGATGTGTTCTCCTGCACTCTTCTTTGCACGCTTGACGGATCCGTCGTCTGTCTGTGTCAAGTAAGAATTATTTTATATTTGTCATGTATCGCTACACGCTACAGTGCAACGGGACTGTTTAACCTCGATTTACCCTAATATCTAGGATTTTTTTAATTTTAAATTAAAAAAAAAAAAAAATACTTTCTTTACCTTCATTTCAATTTCATCCATTAAATTCTTTCAATTTCAATAAATTCTTTGTTGTGTCTTAATTAAAACCAGTAATAATGAAATTGTACTAAACTCATAAGATGGTCTCGTTGAACTCTAGCTTTGCTTGTTTGCATGTTGTTTATCATTCTTTTGCATCATTAGCATAAAATAAAAAGTTATAATTATTTTTAAAATACTTTAGTTCATAATTTTGTTGGAGTACGGTAAGGATTTTTAATGTGTGGTAATTTATTTTGTGATTTAGGCGCACCCCTTGTTTTGTAAATTAACAATGTAATTTTAAATCTAAATTTAGGAGTTGAAATAACTAGTGCGTAGAGTAATTAAGTGAAAGAGACGCGCCCGTAGAGCCTCGTAGCGTTTCGTAGAGCCACGTAGCGCTTCGTAAAGCCGCGTAGCGCTTCGTAGAGTCGCGTAGCGCTTCATAGAGCCGCGTAGCGCTTCGTAGAGTCGCGTAGCGCTTCGTAGAGCCTTGTAGCGCTTTGTAGAGCCTTGTAGCGTTTCGTAAAGCCTCGTAGGGCTTCGTAGCACTTTGTAGAGCCTTGTAGCGCTTCGTAGAGCCTTGTAGCGCTTTGTAGAGCTTTGTAGCGCGAGTAGCGACTAGGGTTGTGACTTAACCCTTTTTTTTTGCATGGGGAAATGCATTACGCAATACGCATCCCCGGCAGATTGAGGAAATCGGCCGGGGTATGTGGGACTCTCTGAGGAACTACCCACTAAAACCTAGTGGTGCTCCACTCACCGCTTAGGCAAAGTTAAGGGCTGATGTGACTTAACCCTGCTATTAATAAATATTTTTACGCAGCGTATAGCTGTTTAAGGTCCCCCTGTCTTTGTCTGTCATGTGAATTTTCACAATAACAGGTCTTTATCTGACATATTTATGCCAGACAAATGCCTGTTTTTCGTTGTATAAAAATGTAGAATTGCTATTGATAAGGGGTTAAAATTTAACTAATATAATACAATTCAGCTGAGTTGTTTTGACAAAAATTATCAATTGTATGTATGCCATGAAGTAACACATTTTTGTATGAGCATTCTTCCCTCTGATAATTCCGCACTTCTGACAGTCATAAAAATCATAATGTCATCAGTATTTAAGCCACAGTTGGTCATCGGCAGGCAGGCAAGCCAGGCTTAAGAAAAAAAAGTGCTGGAATAAATAAATAATAATAAATATATTATATTCGTCGACAATTCTGTCAACCCTGCATCCCACATGTCACGCACTGTGTACCCGGTCGTGATACAGTATTTTAAAAGCTCCTGTATTAAATTATGCTAATTGTGATAATATAATGTAATGTGTACGGCTCCAAAACATTTTATTATGACGACTTGGAAATCATGACTCATTAATTGCATTTTTAGAGTCACGAGAGTTTTAGGTGTAAAATAACATTATTTTTAAATTAAAAAATGAGATAAAATAGTAAACATTTGTTAAATAATTTCCATAAGAGTTAAGTTATATTATTCTTAATAAATAATAATATAATAATAATTATTATTAATGTAACATAATAACAAACAAACAATAACAAAATATTAGTGATACCTCCTAAAATAAGAAACATATTTTTTATTGTTCGCAGCGTTACAACAAAGGATTCAAAAGTATAAAGCAGTTATCACGAACGTTTTCTTAAAGCATGTAAAATGAAGAGAGAATTCCAGTATTAAGAGAGAAATTGTGGAGAGCGTGAAATCTCAGCTCGAGTACTTAGCGCTATAAATTTTGGGATACAGCGAGAGCATTATTAATTGGAAAAAGAAAACCAGAAGTTTCACAGAAAGAGATGTGAAATAGCTTACTTAAGCTGGTTTTAGACTACGCTATAATATAAAAGCATATAGTATATAGCTCATAGCACAAGAATATCGCGCACCATACAATATAGCGTATAGCAAGCCATTAACATATAGTACAGTACAGTGTAAACGTGTCCATAACAATGTATGGTGCGCGATATTCTTGTGCTATGAGCTATATACTATATTATATGCTATTATATTATAGCGTAGTCTGAAACCAGCTTGAGAGTTCATGTTCATAAAATTTATATGACATTTATTTAAGGCAAAGTATTTGTCAGAATCTACGTTGATCTTTTACACATATATTTTTTCGCAGAAATGCAAAAAAAAATCCTTTTCTGATAAGTACAATTAATATCAAAACCTAGTTGGTATTTTCAAATGGCTGATCACTTTTGTACATAAGTTTTCCTATTACCACATATTGAACTTTCTCACTACTCTATCTATAGAGTTTATTTATGAGAAGAACCGTAATCTTAGGTCGAACAAAAAATGCTTCCCATAGCTGCTGCGAATTAGGTACTGTCACAGAAATTGGTTCATAGGTAGATGGCGAACCTAGATAAAAACTAGGCCTTTACATCCAATGTGGATGATTTATGCAGTATTTTCAGAGCGAAGTAACCACTCCTCAAATACTGTAGTGCCTGGGACAAGATTTTTAAATGACCATATGGCTGCCCAAGCACATACGGCATTCTCGCAACATAGTCGGCCTAGTCCAGAGGAAGGAACATAGTCAATACGTCTGTGACCAACTATGTGCGGATTTCCTCACGATGTTTTCCTTCACCGTACGAGCGTCCGTATTGTGTACTTGAGATCAGAAAATGTCTCATTGGTAACGCCTCCACCCGGCATCGAACCTGCACCCTCTTCGATTGAGAACCAAAGGTCTACCCATTAGGCCACGGACGCTCTTAAGTTTCTACCTACATAAATTAACTAAATAACCCAGTTGATGACAAGTAACATTGAATTGACATAATTTGACCAAATGACGTTGGTTTGTCAACTGCCTCTGTCCAATTTCTTCGATGGCACATCAGCCGAGGTATTCGTGTCTCCCTAGACGTGGGGTCTATCAAGTGACTACAAAAACCCCATAGCACTTCAAAAGGCAAAGTACAGGGAAGAAAACCACAGCAATTCTGTCAACAATCCTTGAACAAACCTAGCAAAAACTGCCACATTCTACGCAGCGAAATATCACGACAAAAAGCGTCATTTACATTTACGCAATTTCGTCATCGAAGCGATTGAAGCGAGCCCTAGTATATCCCACAACCTGAACATTTTGTGGTACACTTTACGGAAAAACTATCACGCCTATTGATTTGTGCTTTGATATAGTAATTTTTATTGATGTGTTATCATCGGTCACTCAAGGTTTGGTTACTATTAAAATATAAAAAACTGCCTTAAAGTTTATTACCACGCAGAAAAACGACACCAGCCCACACAAAGCTCGGCTTTTAGCTAGTGAATAGTATATTTTCATCATAAATATCGTAAGTCATATTTGTTAGATGCCAAGGTCGCTGCATTATCTTGAATATATTCATTTGAATAACTCGTAAATGCGAGCGTATTCATTTTATTTTCATTCGAGATGAGCAAGATATTCCATAGTCGTTAAATTATAATGAATATTTATTCAAATGCTCCGTGAACTGTATCAGTTTGTTTTAAATTAAAAACCCGGGTTTTAATGAAAGTGTTTTTATATTAAACGCTTCCACAAAAAGGCTTTATAAAAACTTTGTGAAACGAGCGAGTCCCTATGGTTTTTGCGATAACGAAGCTAAAATTTTCTCGCTGTAATATGTGTTATAGTTATTGCAATCTACGAGTGCGCGTAGCCTTTATTTGTAGTTGGAAATGTGAATAGACATTTTCGTTAGTGTGCGTACCTGACGGAGCAGTCAGTATCGAGCGATCCATGTACGCGTGTATAGATATGGTCACTCACACAGCTAAGGGCGACGCGCACTCGTAGATTGCAAGAACTATACCTACTAATATATAATATTCTGTGGTGTTAATTAATTTTCATTAGTTACCGTGGTTGTTATTCAAGGGTGAAAATAATTATTTATATCTTAATCTTTTTATATAACATTTTAAATGTTTTGAAATAATTCAGTTCAGCCTTTTTTATAGGTTTTTGTATAGGTTTAAAATACCTCTAGGCTTTTTTTATAGGTAGGTATTATAATGATGAAGCGGAAGAATTCTGGCCGACTGATGTGGTCTACCGAAGGTTCCGGGGGAGACTCCGGAATGAAGCGCGCGTCACGTCGCCGATAACTAAGTGACAAAGTGTAGTTATTAAGTGTATATAATTTGTATCTCATTAAGGTATATATTGTATGGGCCTATGTAGCCTGAAATAAATAAATAAACAAATAAAAATATAATTATTATACATTTAAAGTTGATTTACTTCGGAGCTTTCGGACGTTATTTCCTTGGCATTAAAGATGTTGATAGAATATTTAAGACAGACGATGTGGCAACGTGTAATAGCGATACAAAATGAAATGACTATCGGCGGTATATTTGATTCAATTTCTTATCGCTTGACAGCCAAGTCGCTTGTTCGTTTCCATGTGAATTGACTCTAACAGTAACATGTATTCGGATTTAAATAAACTGTTCAAGTTATAAGCTTTAAACGTCAGCTTCGAATGTAAGCCGACAAAAGGTAAACATTCAAACTTTTGATTACGCGGTGCTGAGTGAAGTTGACGAGAATTTAACGACGCAAGTTCATCGCTTACCCGCACGTACGAACTTCACTCTGAAACTTCAAGTCGTATAAGAAAGTAGCACGTTAGCTCTCAGACTAAACAATCCAGGAGTGAGCCATAAAAGTGACGTATGGAGCGGAGTGCGAAAAATATATCACATTTTTGCTGTTTTAAGTTGTTTTCTCGTAAATTTATGTAGTCATTTGTTTTAACGCATTCCTCATTTTAATAGCATAAATATGAGATGTTCTATTTGTACGGTGCAAGATAATGCAGTTGTTTTGATGAGATAATGTTGAAATAAATTATGATAAAAATAACTACAAAGCAATGTGCTGAGTCATATAGCTTCGATATCGAAATTAAATATGGCTATCCCATACAAAAAGGAATGGGATTTGATATAAATCATCGTAATTCGATGACACAAACTTCTATACATTTTATAAATCTAACTTCGTTGTCAAAACTAGTGAAAATAAGACTAGGTACTCAGGTACATTCTGATATCGAAATCAACTATTATAAACCTTATGGCGCTATCATTTAAAAGGTCCAAGGCGTGATGGACTAACAGTAGATTAAAAGAAAATGCAATCTTGGTACGTGACAAAATTATGTGAAAGAGACAAGGGATATGGGTCGCCCATATCCTTTGCCCATAGACGACCCTAATTAATGAAAAAACAAAAAAAAAAAACCTCATGGCGCTTATTCAAGCTGACCTTACGGTGACCTTTCGTGTATTGCAGGATAATCCCAACACAAGTCATAAAGCAGGCATTGGCCAGGGAAATAAAACACTGCAATTCGAATCGCAAACGCGATCCCTATACGTGACCACCAACCAATGCTCCGATTTTACTATTTTAATACAATATTAATATAGTTCTCCATAGTTAGTTCCGTCACATCAAGAACATAAAAATGTTCTCATGAACAAATTATTTTGGAGTGTTTACAAATCAAAACGCTTTCTACGCTGGATTGTCATTGATAGATTTGTGATTATACAGAGACTGCATATCTTTACGGTATCGAAGTGGGTGGAATTGGTGGAATTCTGCCATTTTAATCAAACAACTACAATTTTCATAGTAGGCGGTGCATACATCCAACCAAATTTCATCCTTTTTGATGCGCAGGGGAAACCCTTTTTGGGTGCCTCGGGTTGGGGATGTGTCTCAGCTAAGCTGAAGCACCCCGGGGATATGTGGAACTGGCCGATGAGAAGCGCCGAGCCTACCCACTAAAACCACCTGCGACTTGCCATCAGCCGTATAACCAAACATCATTCTCATTCCTATATTTCAGGGAAAAGCTTACCTTATCTTATCTTCCAGATGACGACACTCTGATCCCGGTGCCAGTGGAGCACATCGACGCGCTGACTACTCTGCCGGAGGACGACGCGGTGGTGGCGATGATGGGGCTGCCCCGCGCCGGTGAGATCACCAGGGCCCAGCTGCGAATCAAGGAGAGCAAAGAGTTCAAGGTCAGTATTCTGCTTGATGCATGAGCAATTCCCGCGTTGCTAGAATGGCTCGGTGGCGATGACAAGGCGTCCCTATGCGAGCGAGACATCCAGGGCCCAGCTGTGGATCAAGATTCAGTTCTTTGTTCTGTGTCCTACCCATTAAGGCATTAATGCATGCGCTCCACGCACTGGTTGAGAATAAGACCACTTATTTGTTATTGAAAGTATGAATCAAAAACTTGGTCAGCACAGAGTCAAGTTAAAACTTGACGTAAAACACGTAAACGTGAGCGTGGCGTGATACTACATTGTACTGCTTCCTAAAGTCATCCTGAAATCGCGTTTATGTGTGCATACGCCCAAATCAGGCGACTTAGTATGAACAAGGCCTGTAGTTAGATTATTCATCCGTAAAAGTATCACATGTGTCTGGTAAGTTTGGGATCTATATTAATCCTTCGATCGCGGATTCTTGGAAATCTATTGTTATTCTATTGTTTTCGCGGACACCGGTGTCCTTAAAGGACTTGATGGGTTAAAAACATTCGTGTATGATAGTTTACCAAACCATAAATCATAATAGACAGAAATCTCTATTTAATACGATTTTTACGACATTTTACAAATTATCTACATTCCTAGCCCTTTTGGAATACCCGCAGCGTTCGCGGCTTCCCGACCCTTTTTTAAGAATTCCTTCAATTCAGTTCATGAATGTTCATTTCAGTTTGGACCCGGTAGTCAATAAATACCTATCTACTAAATTATACCTTCGGTGGTATAGTCTGTTAGAATTATCTTACTCTATATCAGGCATCAGCTATGTTTGTTCGATAGATAATACAATATATTATTATATATTATAATATATGTTTATTCTACGGCCACACTCAGCGGGCCCCTAGAAGATCTATTTTATTGATCGTCTAGGGGCCCGCTATCTCCATACTAAAGTTCAGCAAAATCGGTTCAGCGGTTTGGGCGTGAAGAGGTAACAGACAGACAGACGGATATTTATAATATTAGTAATATTAGAATGGATATGAATTTTATACAACGGTCACGAATCGAATTTAATTTGTAGCAGTTTTGACAGATACATTAAAATTTAGCATTGCAACTGAAAATAAAAACATTTCAGTTCTAGTTTTATTACATCGGTTCGCTCGCGTGTCAAATTTTATCGTACGACCGAGTACTGAACAATAAATTCTAAGTATTTTTAGCAAAACCAATTTGTGATAACTATTAAATCTAAGGCATCCATTACACGGTAGGTTCCTCGTCAGTCAATTCCATCAATCATGAATTATGTTTGTCTGATGGTGACTGATGGACTGACGAATGTATCCAGATTTTCGTCAATAACCGTCAGTCACGCTCTTACACGGTAGGTTACCCATCAGTCACAGTCATAACTGGTAAAACTGACAGCAAAACCTACCGTCTAATGGAAGCCTAATTTTTAACCAATTACCTCGATTCAGTACCACAATTACATCATTTTAATCCTACATTAACTGCCGAGACGAATATTAATTACATTTAACTAAATGGAGAGTTTGACAGTTGATGTATGGGGCTTTTATCAAAATCCTCATTTAATTAGAGTTTTAACGTTGGGAATGACGGCCGAAAAGGAAGATCTTCCGACCGAGAGAGATAGCATGCTCGGTCAGGCCGAAGCCCACTGACGTCATTTCAGACGTTGTAAAGGGGTGACAGACGTACGAACTTAAAGTACGCGGTTTTTAAGTTCGCGAACATACTCGGCTCGCGTCGGTGACACACGAGAATCGCTCAAACTGGATTACCATGCCCCTTTGCTGACACACACAGACGATTAAGACCGTCGAGCCATTATTAAGTCCACGTACTTACTCGCGTGTCTGTCACCCCCAGTATATCTTGCCGTTCTTCAAAACTTCGCTAGCGCGATGCAGGATTGTTAGGCGAATTGTGGGTACCGTCACAGAGTTAAGTTATTAATATTCGTCTCTGAGTGCGGCAGTAATACGTACAGGATGTAACAAAATAAAGTGATAATACTTTAGGGTGTGTATGAGTCCCCTGTATATTATAATGTGACAGTAGTATTTTTTATTTTTTATAGGCAAATTCATCGTTACACAGCCTTTATTCAAAAGCTGTATGAATGTTGGCATAAAGTAGCACAATAGTGTACAGATAAAATCTACTTACAAGCAAGTGTATTGTTTCGTTTCACACGTTCCTTGTGTCGTCTTATCGTGTTCTTGATTACCCCTTACGTTTGAAACTGTCGTCTTACCATTACAGTGAGCGATTGGTCTTAATGACCCCACTGCACTGTAGTGTTAAATGGGGTAAGCATACAATTTGTGTGCTATTCATCATAGTTTTAGCTTTTAACGTACTTGGGTTTTAATAGGCGAAAATGTTTCGAAAATTAAGAAATACAAAAGACAATTCTGTGTAGGTAATAGTGGTAGTTATTTTTTAATGTGCAATATATAAATTACATTGAAATTAATGAAATAATATACATCGTCCTCATTATAGTTTAACATTTCGATTAAAAACTCCCAAATCTCCTATTGTATAAAACTCGTATATCTGAATGTATGAAGTGAAGTGAAGGAGAAGTATGAAGATTTTTCTCTCAAATGTACGTTGTAGCCTACCCTTGTATTTGAAATCATTTAACAATTGTGTCTACCAATTTTTTTCATTTTTGTATGGGTATGCGCCCTAGCGTCACAAGTTTTTCCATACAAGAGTAAAAAAAAAATTGTTCTCTTAGCGCTGCTACTACTCACAGTGAACTCTCTACAAGGAACACATACACACCCGAAAGTATTATCACTTAGTTTTGTTACACCTTGTATACACAATTTTTAAATGGTCAAGAAAATATAAGTTTTCTTGATCTTTGTCAGCTAACTTTTTTTCTTGTATGAAGATTTTTCTCTCAAATGTACGTTGTAGCCTACCCCTGTATTTGAAATCATTGTACCTATTGTTCTGTTTACTTTGCCCTTGGACTTTCAATATCCCATGTTTTTCGTGACGTGGCAATTTAATCGCTGTAATAAAAAGTATTATTTCGTAACATTTATTGATAAGAGTTCACGAAAAGTAGTAAACTATTTTAACGAATATAAACACAAAACCCGTTAACAGCTAGCATACTTCTTTAAAAACATAAAAAAAAAACATATAAAATATGTTTTTAAGCAATTTAATTTTAAAACATAATCACGAAACTGAATTTTATTTAACGTACCATGTCCGATTTTAATGAAAAGTATACGGGAGATTTTGCTGCGAAAGCAGCAACACTGAAACAGTTTTTTTTATTAAATTGTGTAGGTAAATTCATTATGTTAGGGAGTTTCTTATAGAAGCATAGAAGTTAAACTTTTCAGCGCTATTATACTTTTACAGTAAATTGTACCATCGAGGAAATTGATTCCTATGCAATTGATAGACCAACGTTATTTGGTCGAATATGTCAATTCAATGTTAATTATTGTCATCTGTCAGCTGGGTTTGACGTAACGCAACCAAACTACTTAGGTCCCTGATCTGCATAGGAATCAACTTCTTTGATAGTACATAAAACAATATTTTTTTTTATTAAATAAGGGGGCAAACGAGCAAACGGGTCACCTGATGGTAAGCAACTACCGTCGCCCATGGACACTCGCAACATCAGAAGAGCTGCAGGTGCGTTGCCGGCCTTTTAAGAGGGAATACGCTCTTTTTTTTAAGGTTTGCAGGTCGTATAGGTCCGGAAAAACTGCTGGTGACAGTTCGTTCCAGAATTTTACAGTGCGCGGCAGAAAGTTACGCGAAAAACGCACTGTGGAAGACTGCCACTCATCAAGGTGATGAGGATGGTATGTTTTTCGCGTGGGACGATGGCGGAAAGTTGCAGGTGGTATGATTCCGAACAATTCCTCAGAGCACTCCCCGTGATACAACCTATAGAGGATGCAGAGTGAAGCTACATCTCGGCGTAATTCCAAGGGGTCCAAGCTGTTTGAAACACTATGGCAGTCAACAATTCGAGCGGCCCTTCGTTGGATACGATCCAAAGGGAGCAGTTGGTATTTTGGCGCACCTGCCCAGTTATGAGAACAATATTCCATATGAGGCCGAACCTGCGCCTTGTAGAGTTGTAGGCGTTGGTCCGGACTGAAGTACTGTTTCGCTCTGTTAAGAACACCAAGCTTCTTCGAGGCTAATTTGGCCTTACCCTCTAGATGATATCGGAACTGGACTTCGCTCGATATGTTGACGCCAAGTATCTCAATGCTAGGGGAGATGGTTAAAGATGTGCCCTCGAAACGAGGACGTACGACCATTGGTGACTTTTTAGTGGTGAACGCGCAGACTTGTGTCTTGGCGGGGTTGAATTGGACCAAGTTACGTCTACCCCATTCAGAGACCTTCTCCAATGAATTCTCCACCTTAGACACAAGTTCGTTTCGACTCTCAGTGACATTTTGCCGAGAAATATTGGGGGAGCCGGTATATACAGCATCACCTGTACTGTCATCCGCATAGCAATGAATGCCGCTGGTCTGCAACATGTCATTGATATGCAGTAAGAATAGAGTAGGCGATAGCACACAGCCCCGAGGGACACCAGCATCAAAAGACTGAGTTTCCGAGCATTCGCCGTCAACTACGACCCTTAAGCTTCTGTCTGCTAAGAAACCAGTGACCCACTTACATAATTTCTCGGGCAGCCCGTATGACGGAAGCTTTGAAAGCAGCGCTTTATGCCAAATCCGATCAAAGGCCTTCGCAATGTCCAAACTAACAGCTAATGCCTCTCCCTTAGATTCAATTGCCTGAGCCCAACGATGAGTCAGGTACGCCAAGAGATCACCAGCCGAGCGACCCTTACGGAACCCGTATTGTTTGTCGCTTAGTAATCCCTGGCCGTCCAAGTATCGAAGAAGCTGGCTATTGATAATGGATTCCATTATCTTCGAGAAGGAGAGGTTATAGCGATTGGTCTTTAGTTGGAAGGATTTGAGCGATCACCTTTTTTGGGGATCGGGTGCACCAAGGCTGTCTTCCAGGAAGCCGGGACAATGCCAGTAGAATAGGAGAGCCGAAAAAGACGCGTCAGGACCGGAGCCAACTCTGGAGCACACTTTTTCAACACAATAGACGGGATTCCGTCAGGCCCACTCGACTTTTGGATATCAAGGGAACGGAGGGATTTTCGCACTGAGCGTTGATGAAACCGAATATCCGACATGATGCTTGTGCATCGCGGTATGGTCGGCGGTTTTTGCCCCCCGTCATCCAGGGTCGAGTTTGACGTAAAGAGCTTGCCCAGAAGATCGGCTTTGTCTTTTGCGTCCTGGGCCAACGACCCATTTCCTACGTGTAGGGATGGTAGGGTTGGCTTGCAGAAATTTCCTTCAATAACTTTGGCTAGAGACCAGAATGCACGGGTTCCCGAGGGGAGGCGCTCAAGTCTCTTGCCAATTCTATTGACGTGCTGTTGCTTTGCCCGAGTAATCTCTTTCTTGAGGGACCTAGAGGCAAGGTTATACTCCTTTTTATATGTGCTGGTATTTAAATTCCGAGCAGACACCGCATTGGCCCAGGATTGGTAAGCCTCCTGCTTTCGGCGAGAAGCTTTTTTGGGGGATGAACCAAACCAGGGACGAAATCTGCCGCCAGTTGGCACTACAGAAGACGGAATGAAAAGTTCCATCCCCTGCAACACCACATCGGCAACAGAGTTGGCAGTGTTGTCGGGATCATTCGGCGAGAAGCACACGTGCCCCCAAGGATAGGATGCAAAAAACGACCGCATCCCATCCCAGTCTGCTGACTTGTAGTGCCACACACGACAGTATTTAACAGCACGCTGTCTTAACACCGTCGTAAGTGGCACAGAATTCCTAACAAGGCAATATTTGGTAGCCGTCAGGATTTGAAGTCAGCAGGAGGTCCAGCAAGGAAGGATTGTGACCATCCACATCTGGGATTCGCGTAGGCGTAGTAACCAGTTGTGTCAAATCGTTCACGAGGGCAAAGTTGCAGACAGATCTCCCCGCATGATCAGTTTTACTGGAATTGAGCCAGTCGGCGTGGTGGGCATTAAAGTCGCCAAGTATTATGATCTCTGCGGATGGGATCTGCTGCTGCACAAAATCTGAAGCAGCTTGCAGGTGCTCCAAGAGTCGGTCCGTCTCGGGGTCACCACTATGGGACCTATTATTGGACCTGAATATTATACAATATACATACTAGAAGGATTGTAACTCATTAAAATGTCTTTACATATGCCAGACTGATTTGAAAATAAGTAAGTATAATAAGTAAGGGCAAGTACACACTAGTCGTTACGGCAAGAAGCGGTGACCTTCACAAGTTTTAATTAATCAAAACACGCGATAGCCTCGAGGTTAATGGCCTTCTTGACGTTAGACAATAAATATTGTAACAATAATTTCAGGTGACAAAACAAATCGATCGATGAGAAAGACGCGTCTATTTTTCGTTAGTTTACGCCCTGTAATCAATCGAAAAATATCATATTTTGTATTGTAAACCAACAGGCGATATTCAGCCACATGAAAATTCATTTGAAAAAGAGGAAAAAAGCGTGGATCTAAAACAACTATCCCTATTGTGGCACTGTACACGGGCGTATATATAGCTTTGATAAGGGGGGCGGTCCCTAACGTAAAAAAGCGGACAAGTGCGAGTTGGACTCGCCCATGAAGGGTTCCGTTGTCCGCAACAGCAAATAGGTAACGTGTTTAGGAAATCAAAACTATTTTTAACCCCCGACCAAAAAGAGGGGTGTTATAAGTTTGAGGTGTCTGTCTGTCTGAATGTCTGTCTGTCTGTCTGTCTGTGACATCGTAGCATCCAAACGGATGGACCGATTTTGATCTAGTTTTTTTTTATTTGAAAGCTGACATGATCGAGAGTGTTCTTAGCTATAGTTCATCATCATCAGCCTGCTCATTGCTGAAATATCACGGTTTATCTGGTTCGTGATAGGACGATTAGCAACTTGCAGTCATTTGATGGGTTTTATATTTTGCATTCTGGTTCGTGACACTTATGAATATATACACATTATTGGAAAGTTGACCTGGTGCTGCACCATCACCTGGTAATCAATAGGATACCCAACTCCTCACCAACTTAGAGCAGAGGTTTTGTGTTTGGGCTCATTTTAATTGCAACAACCAGTAAGACGTAGATAAACACTAAATATTTGCATGCTGCTGCTGTAGGATCACTTGGATTCTATAGGAGCCGAGCTCCTTATGAACCCAAAGTGGAGGTTTCATGTTTGGGCTCATATTGACGGCCTCATCCCAGAGGACATATTTAATAGATCGTATTCATTGGGATAATATGATCCAGTTGAAAGCATAAAATTAAATTAAATTAAGAAATTAAAAAAAAACCCCGCCAAAAAAACTTTTAAAAAGTAATGAAATAATATTTATTGACTTAGTTTAAATCATTCCTAAGTGTAAAGTAATATTTTAGAATTTAGTCCATAAATTTATTATTGTTGTCAAGGTATGTCGGGGGACCGCTAATGTATGTTGATGTTTGATTTCACAAAACAATATAGTTTAAGGGTCAGTTCACAGCGAATCGCCGAATCGAGAGAATCAGCGACCATTATGGCGATACAAAATGCAAAAGTCGCTGTTGTGGTAGTTTACTTGGCGGTCCCCCGACACACCGTGACAACAATAATTATGGACTAAAATATTACTTTACACTTAGGAGTTATTTAAAATTAAAGTCAGTAAATATTATTTCATTACTTTTTAAAAGTTTTTTTGGCAGGGGTTTTTTAAATTTCTTAATTAATTTTATTTAAAATTTGAATATCGGAATCTATACTTAATATTTGAGTTAATATTATAAAGCGGAAGAGTTTGTTTGTTTGAACGCAGTAATATCAGAAAGTACTGGTCCCATAAAAAAAAATCTTTCAGTGTTAGATAGCCCATTTATCGAGGAAGGCTATAGGCTATATTCTATTACGCTAAGACTAATAGGAGCGAAGAAATAGAGGAAAATGAGGAAAAAACGGGAAGAAATATATTTGAAAGAGCTTATTTGAACTCACTAATCTCAGGAACTACTGGTCTGATTTGAAAAAAAAATTCAGTGTTAGAATAGTCCATTTATCTAAAAAGGCTACAGGCTATATTTTATTACGCTAAGACTAATAGGAAAAAGAAATAGAGGAAAATGTGGAAAAAACGGGAGGAAATTATATGAAAGGGCTTATTTGAACGCGCTAATCTTTTTTTTATGCAATAAGAGGGCAAACGAGCAAACGGGTCACCTGATGGAAAGCAACTTCCGTCGCCCATGGACACTCGCAGCATCAGAAGAGCTGCAGGTGCGTTGCCGGCCTTTTAAGGGGTAATAGGGGAGGGTGGGGAAGGAAATAGGGAAGGGTAGGGAAGGGAAAAGGGTAGGGGATTGGGCTTCCGGTAAACTCACTCACTCGGCGAAACACAGCGCAAGCGCTGTTTCACGCCGGTTTTCTGTGAGGACGTGGTATTTCTCCGGTCGAGCCGGCCCATTCGTGCCGAAGCATGGCTCTCCCACGTCAAAATTTCAGGAACTACTGGTCCGATTTGAAAAATTCTTTCAGTCTTAGCTGATAGTCCATTTATCGAGAAAGGCTATAGGCTATATTTTATCACGCTACTACTAAAAACAGCGAAAAAATAGAGGAAAATGTGGAAAAAACGGGGGACATTATTTGAAAGGGCTTATCTCACGAACTACTGGAGCAATTTTTCTGTTATTTGGCACATATAAGAACGCGCGGAACGTCTACTGTTGAATATAATATTATTCAAATCCCCGCGCGGCGCGGCGCGCCCCTGCGACGAACTACGAACGCATCGCGATTCGCGGTACCTACAGCTCTGCCTACGGACACGCTCCACAGTATAATAATTAAGTATTAAACTGTGAATAGAAAAAAAAACATGTACCTCGCCGATTAAAATCTGTGCGGTACATAATATTATATTGTCTATTGGACAAGTAAGATAGATTAAGATAGTAATGGGGGGGGGGGGGGTCCGGACCTCCAGGACCCCCCCCCCCCTTATATACGCCCATGCTACTGTATATTATATACTAGCTAAAAGCCGAGCTTTTTGAGGGCTCGACGCGTGGTCACACCTTGACTGACTGATGATAACACAATGACATATCGTCATGATAACACATAAATAAAAATTACTATGTTAAAGCACAAATCAATAGGCATAATAGTTTTTTCGTAAACTGTACCACAAAATGTTAAGGTTGTGGGATATAGCATGGCTAAATACTATAGTGACATTAGTTTCGATTATTTTCTGGCTTCGCGTCAAAAAATTCTCGGTGGATTGTAGTATATAAAGATATAGTTAATATTCTATCAATGTGTAAATTAACCACAATCGAAAGATTACCCAGAACGTTTATGATGTTTTTAAAATAAGTTTCTGCTCATACGACATGCAAATAACACTTTTCAACGTATAAAGAAACGCAAATGAAAAATTACGAGCAACTCCCGAACCGCAAAATAGTAACATTGCAACAAACTTTTTGCCTCCGCGGTACTTTGTTATTGTTACAAAGTAGCTCTGTTACGTCTCACAACCGGTGATTCCCGCGCTGAGTTTGTGTCGTGTGTTATAAAACCCTAGTGCGCACTTACCCTAAACATTACTTAAGGTGGAATTTTTATTGCTTATAGATAAAAAGGCGATGTTTATGTTTGAGTAAGAAAGCGTTGACAAGCTCTGAACTGAATTGAAACAGATTTTCCAAAACAACCACAGCAATAGTAACTAAAATGTAGGCGTTGGATGCACATTATACATAATATTACATAGTATAATTACATATACCATGATTGTAATATCTAGAATAAGTAAACAGTCAATACCTATAGGTAGTTTGTATGCATTTGATGGACATAGCCTGATTTTGTTACTTTTAAAGGTGTAAATAGAACTTTTAGAAGAATCCTACTTTCATTAGCTATATTGGTGAAATTAGTGCTCTTAGATAATAGGTATTTTTATCCGACTTCCAAAAAACGAGGAGGTTCGGCTGTGGATATTTTATTTTTATTTTTATATGTTCAACGATTACTCCGCCGTTTGTGAACCGATTTTCAAAATTTTTGTGTTGTTGTATTAGGTTTCACTCCAATTTAGTACCATGTTCACAAAAGTGGTGACCTGATGATGGGATCCATGAGTAGGTAATCGAGGGAACTCCTCAAAATTTATATGGAAACATATGGTTATTTTGGTTTTATGTGAGGTGTACTAAGAATATGCTACCAAAAAGTTAAATATTGGGTCAAGGTATACCATGGTTTCGAAGATGCTGAGAGAACTCCTGACTCCTTATATATACACGTTTGGGAGTTTCGGCGTTGTTTTAAGAACAGAAAGCATATGCTACTATGCAATTCATATTCATCATCATCATCATCGTCATCATCATCCTCATCATTACCACGTCGTGTTAAGGTCACCAATGTCTCATGGCACAGAATAGAAAATAGTACAAGGCATAGGTATGGATACAATAATAATACATAATTATGTACATAACAACACCAGTAGGCTGTTTATAAACGGCGGTCGGCGCCGCAGAGGCGCTTGCGTAAATAACCTAATTATATCACGTTACGTCCTTATTATTGGTATTTTTCATAGCGATTTAAAAAATATAAACTAGCTGTCCCGGCAAACGTTGCTTTGCCATAATATATTTGCCATATTATTTTATTGAAGTGACTAAATAAGTATGTCACCATGGCAACGTCGATCGCTATCCCGTCGCACAAACAATGGTCGCCGTCAGTCTCAGGTTGTAATAATTTACTATTATTTATTCAACAAATGCACTTATCAATATATAAAGTACCGAGTAGCCGATTCTCAGACCTACTGAATATGCATATAAAATTTGGTAAAAATCAGTAAAGCCGTTTCGGAGGTGTTCGTGGACTAACATTGTGACACAAGAATTTTATATATAAGATGTTGTTTCAAAATTAATAAAAAAATTATTGAAAAAAAAATAAGTAAATTAATTTCTAGATTATAATGACTATGAACGAAATTAAATAATGTACTTAGAAATTATAGTGATGCGTAAATACGTTCAGTTAAAGCAAATAATAATTCGAAATATTATGTAAAAAATATAAAGAATTTGAAATGATAAGATGTGCTTCACAAATTCAATAGCAAAATAAGTACCTATGCCATAGAATACATTTTATTCAGATATAGCTGAATCTTCAGTCTGCCAGAATATTTGAAACTTAATTTGGAACTGGTACCGACTTCAAAATGATGAAGATTGAGTACAGAAATAGTTGAGTTTTAGCCGAATTCGGAAAAAGACACTATTAGATAGGAAAATTATTTAATACTTTTTAGTTCATATTATAAGGATGTTATTGTTTTTACCTTGGAAGTCGGTTTTAATTTTTTGTTAAAAATAATAATCTACTCGTTTTGTCGAACTTTTAAATACGGTAAAGTGGACAATACATTTAACGAAAATATCTTAACTCAGAGCCCGGACTCCAAAGATGTAACAAGGAGGCATAGGGCAAAGGAAGAATAAGAGGAAGAAATATCTATCTAATCTACAGGGTGCACTTAAACCTATCTATAATATCTATAATAATCTATAACATGTATAATAATCTATAATGTCTATATCTATAATAATATTATAAATGTGAAACTGTGTCTGTCTGTCCGTATGTCTGTATGTATGTCTGTTATCTCTTTACGCCCAAACCGCTAAACCGATTTAACTGAAATTTGATATGAAGATAAGACGTATAAGTTCCGGACATAGTATACTTTTCATCCCGGAAAAATGTAGGGTTACCGCGTGATATACGAATTGGCGCAACATAGTTGCGGATATCATCTACTCGTAGTAGGTAATAAATAATAATGTACTTGTTATTGTCAGAATACCGTGGACAAGCTGGTGCAGCGCGCCAACGCGTCCATCATCATCGGTACGTCCTCGTGGGCGGAGCAGTTCGCGGAGGCCCTCACCGCCAGCTCAGGTAAAAATATGAACATCGTCTATAAGTGTTGTGCCAAATAAAACACTATGCAAACTCAAAATAAAGAAAAAAAACACTATGGGCCTGTATAGGCTATCCACCACTTAATTTGACAGATAAAGTGTGCAGAATCTGTCAAAAAATCAGTGAATAGCCTATCTATTCGCCACTTTATTGGAAAGTGGTGAAGCAGGTCCTTAGCCTTGCAAATCTGTCAGTATTTAAATTATTTCGCATTTCTAAAATGGTCATGCTCATGCATATTCCTTACTTAACCACAAGTAAAAAAAAGCGTAAAAATGCGTGCCCTGCGTACCTCATAGAGACTCGACACCAATATAATTAAAATATAGAAAAAGGTGAACGAACTTGGACTTATTGTGCATATTTTGCCAATGTCCGAGAATTTACATTTTGTGTTGTCCAGAATTAAAACAAGAGCCAGAAAACTACGTGTCTTGTCCTGTAACAATTAGAAAAAAGTGTTCTATATTAAGACCACGTTGTATAATCAAAGTGAAGTATAGCTCGCAACAATAAGGTATAATGACACTCGAGGGCACGCGAGCTAAATGGCCCTCTTACCCAGAAGCTGGCCACTTGGCCGCTATTACCCCCACACAATTGCCACAAATTGATGGCAAACACGAACTTGCATTGGGATGTTTATTTTGCTTTGTGGCTAAAGTATAAAGCTTAGTTTCAAAAAGTAAAAAACTTTATCTTTTTGTTTTTTTTTAGGGTTCCGTGCCCAAAGGGTAAAAACGGGACCCTACTACTGAGACTTCGATGTCTGTCCGTCTGTCTGTCTCTATCCAGGCTGTAACTCAAGAACCGCTATAGCCAGAGTTCTGAAATTTTCACAGATTATGAACTTCTGGTGCCGCTATGACAACAAATACTAAAAACAAAATAATGCTGATATTTAAGGGGGCTCCCATACAACAAACGTTATTTTTTTGGTCTTTTTGGCTTGTAATCTATAATGGCAACATATAGACACTTGAAATTTTTACAAAATCCTCAATTATATGTGTTTGTGTATTAAATAATAAAATTAAAATAAATAATAATTAAATAATCCCACACAAAAAACATTTTTTTCAACATTTGCGCTCTATAACGGCAAGTCCGACTCGCACTTGACCGATTATTTTATACTTATATGTGCTTATGAATACAACATTAGAAGCTGAAACGTCAGTTACTTAAGAAAATACAATTTCTGTATATTAGGTAGTTTAATTTTAAATAGTAACACCGTATCGTTGCTGAGTTGTTTTCTTTTTGCAAAAAATCTATTATATTTTTTTAAAACACATAGGTATACAATATTTACACCATTTTTTTATGAAACGAAATAATGCAAAATACTCTAATAATTGTTATCATAAGAGGATCCAAAATTTAAGTCGCCTTCAAAGTTATAACTAAGCTCTCTCCTTTATGTAGGCGTACTTCCCAGGCACAACTTGTTAGGTGGAAACTACACAGGACAAGCGATAGAAAATATTTACATTCCCGTCTTTGATCCAGCACTATTCAGCGCTCAGAAACTTATTTGACAGACTAAGATAAAGGTTAGGCAATTTATAATATTTTTGCAACTCACTAGGCCGATTCACTTAGAAATAATTCGTGTGAATGTAAATGCAATAAACAAACAAATATAATTTTGTAATTATGAATAAGTTCTGTTACTTTGGTATTAAATGAGTCTAATAATTGGCTCCACAGCAGAGGCTTAATTAACCTCTGGTGCCCAAAAATTTCATAGCTCGAATTTTATATTTTTATTTTATACTTTTTGCACAATGTACAATGGTGGAATTTTCTTTTCTCTATTTCAAATATTATTGTATGCATATTAATGAGGCAGCTTACGATTATAACGAAGAACGACGTATGAGCTTTTATTAGATACTTTTATTAGACGTTTCGCGTGGCTTCGCCCGCATAAATTAGGAATTTTACAGAAACCGTACATTTTCACGCAAAAAAATAGCTTATGTCCCTTCACGTGATCTACTCTACATCTGTGCCAAATAATTTAAAATTCATCCAGTAGTTCGCGAGATAAGCGCCTTCAAATAATTTTTCCGTTTTTTTTCCACATTTTCCTCTGTTTCTTCGCTTCATAATTGGTCTTAGAGTGATAATTCATACCCTATACTCTATAGCCTTCCGCGATAAATGGGCTAATTCTAACACTGAAAGAATTTTTCAAATCGGATCAGTAAGTAGTTTCTAACATTAGCGCATTCAAACAAACAAACAAATATCTTCCGCTTTATAATATTAGTAAGTATAGATATCCTAAGTATTTGAAAGGCTATGAGCTAAAATAAGGTAACAAAAACCTTATGATACGGAAGGGAAGACAGCGTTCGGTACTCAGTCTTACAGACTTACCAAGTCACAGCATTGCCCCGTTCTAAACATCTGTTAAATTAGTCCAATAATATCTGAAAAACCTTTTTCAGTTATTTCTTCAGGTTTTATGGTTTTTAGGGTTCCGTAGCCAAAATGGCAAAAAACGGAACCCTTATAGATTCGTCATGTCTGTCTGTCTGTCTGTCTGTCCGTCCGTATGTCATAGCCACTTTTCTCCGAAACTATAAGACCTATACTATTGAAACTTGGTAAGTAGATGAAGTCTGTGAACCGCATTAAGATTTTGATACAAAAATGGAAAGAATATTAAAAATTTTAGGGGTCCCCATAGGTACAACTGAAACAAAAAAAAAATTTTCGTCTAACCTATGCGTGTTCTATGAATCAAAAGGTATCTATGAATAGGTATTTAAAAATCATATTGAGGTTTCTAATATCATTTTTTTCTAATCTGAATAGTTTGCGAGAGAGACTCTTCCAAAGTGATAAAATGTGTCCCCCCCCCCCCCCCCTCCTAACGTCTAAAGTAGGGGCATGATAATTCTAAAAAAAATATATGATGTACATTACTATAAAAACTACCAACGAAAATTGGTTTGAACGAGATCTAATAAGTAGTTTTTTTTATACATCATAAATGGTAAACCTTAATTTAACTTTCATTAAATCAACTAAAAGATAAAAATAAATCAAAAACCTTTTAATTTTATAGAAATAAACCTTATTGCTGCTGCGGAACCCTTCATGGGCGAGTCCAACTCGCACTTGGCTGGTTTTTTTCTAATAACCGTGTTTTTTTTTGCAGATGATCCCGACGAGCCGCCATCCTGGGCGGACTATATCATGCATATCCTTACTGTCTTCTGGAAGTTTATTTTCGCCTTCGTCCCACCAACCGGTAAGTTCTTTGGATGTTTTAGCTTTTTAATCTATACGATATTTTAATTTAATATATTTTGTAAGTTCTAAAAGCCATTTTTCTTTTTGGCTATTTGCGAAATCATTGCAACCATGATTGCACAACTGTCTTAAATATACACGTCAATGATTCAACGCAGATAATAAGCAATCAAAGACGAATATTCCACACATTCGTAATCGCCATTGTTTGTCCATCATGTGCCAGCGTAAAAAGGCCCTTTAAGAAATATATTAATATTTGTTTATTCACTATCCAGTATTTATAATAAAAATCGTGCTTAACTTAAAATTTTCTTTTGAAGACTTAATTTCCTGCAAAGAAGATTGTCATAATTTTATATTCAGTTGTGGCGTACGTGGAAAATTGCAAAGTAATTTATTTTTAATGTCAGGTTAAGGAGCTCAGGCAAAGGAGCTTATCGCTATTACTCACGAATTCATATTTTAAATGGCCGGGATGGCCAGTTTATTTTGTTTTCGTTCTACTTTTTTTTGCTTGGAGACAATAATAATTAACTAAGGCTTTCGTGCAATAACTGAAGAATATGTTCGTATTAGGGCGTTTCACATTATCCGATCAGATATCGGTGTCGGGCGCCGATCCGATACTGGCGTAAGTAAAATGTATGAACCGATATCCGATATCGGGCCGGACAATATGAAAGACAGGTACATATTTCATACATATCGGATTGGCGTCCGACACCGATATCGCATCGGATAGTGTGAAAACACTCTTACTGACTGGGAAAATTGTATGCTGGCTAGTCATTAAAAACAAATGACGTTCGTTATTTGAAATCCAAAAAAAAAAAAATGGACGTTCGTTATTTAAAGTCATAAATCTCGACGCTCCCATCATGTCACGCGACCCTGAAATTTTACTATCAAAGTGCTTAGACAAGTTTATTAAAAAACAATTGTGTGCAGACATCGGCGGCGGCTACGTGTGCTTCGTGGTGTCGATCATCTGCATCGGCATAGTGACGGCCGTCATCGGCGACGTCGCGTCGCACTTCGGCTGCACGCTCGGCATCAGGGACTCCGTCACCGCCATCATATTCGTCGCGCTCGGGACCAGCATACCCGGTGAGGGATAGCGATATGTGGTGTGTTGTAGTATGAGAGAGAAGGGCATAGTGACGACTGTTATCGGCGACGTCGCGTCGCACTTCGGCTGCACGCTCGGCATCAAAGACTCCGTCACCGATATCATATTCGTCGCGCTCGGGACTAGCATACCTGGTAAGGGATAGCGATATGTGGTGTGTTGTAGTGTGAGAGAGAAAGGTACAGTGACGGCTGTCGTCAGCGACGTCGCGTCGCACTTCGGCTGGACGCTCTTCATCAGGGACTCTGTCACCGCCATCATATTCGTCGCGCTCGGGACCAGCATATCCGGTAAGGGATAGCGGTATGTAGTATGTTGTAGTGTAAGAGAGACGAGAATAGTGACGGCTGTCATCGGCGACGCCGCGTCGCACTTCGGCTGCACGCTCTTCATCAGGGACTCTGTCACCGCCATCATATTCGTTGCGCTCGGGACCAGCATACCCGGTAAGGGATAGCGATATGTGGTGTGTTGTAGTGTAAGAGAGACGAGAATAGTGACGGCTGTCGTCGGCGACGCCGCGTCGCACTTCGGCTGCACGCTCTTCATCAGGGACTCTGTCAACGCCATCATATTCGTCGCGCTTGGGACCAGCATACCCGGTAAGCGTCGCGCATAGTGGACGATAGATCTATATCTTGTGTATACCGAACCAAACTAAGATTGCTTTGCGAATATGGAGGAGGGCAATAGGCGCATGTGTACAACATCCACAAAGCCGTACCAAAGAGATACAAAGGTGAAGAACAATCAGTCTTCGCCATATTTGCCAAACAATCTTAAAATGTGCACAGCCTGGCCTAGATATTACGCTTTACCAATTACGCTTAAATATATTTTGGAATATATTTAAGCGTCATTGGTACAATATTAGCCCATCAATCCCGAAGCGGCACTCGGCTGTCGCGTAACAATTGAAAATCTATTGTGTCTGCGATTTCAATGATCGAGGTATTAAATATTGTAGTATGTTATGACAAATTTTGGTCCCTCAGATACGTTCGCGAGTAAAGTCGCAGCTATACAGGACAAGTACGCGGACGCCTCCGTCGGCAACGTGACGGGCTCTAACGCGGTCAACGTGTTCCTGGGGATCGGAGTAGCCTGGACCGTGGCTGCCGTGGTACACTGGAGCAAGAACGAGAAGTTCCATGTTGAACCTGGAAAGTGAGTAGATCATAAGATAATTCCGGACCAATACGACCTGCAAACCTTCAAGAAGAGAGTCTTTTCCCTCTTAAAAGGCCGGCAATGCACCTGCACCTCTATTGGATTGTTCATTGTAGTGCACCTCTGTTGGATTGGAGTGGAAGGCCTTTGTTTTGACAGCATAGGTTTTGTCCAGACAAAAAACAAATAGACTGGAAAAAGCCAATTTAAAACGAAGATTTCTTTAACCTCTGAAATCTTTACAGCCTCGCGTTCAGCGTGACGATGTTCTGCTCCGAAGCCGCATTCGCCGTATTGGTCCTAATGCTGCGTCGGCGTAAGTCCATCGGCGGAGAGCTAGGAGGTCCCCGCTGCGCCAAAACCCTCACATCCATATTCTTCTTCTCCCTCTGGCTCATATACCTAACGATGTCCAGTTTAGAAGCGTACGGCATCATCAAAGGGTTCTAATTTAATTTATGAGTATATTATTATGATATATTTAATCAGGGTAAGTTCGGATACAGGGTTAATTCAGATAATTCAAGTTAACTCTAATTTAAACTACAGTTACGGCACGGTACACAGACATAGATCAAGATAGATACCGCATGTCGCTCCATTTGTAAGAAAACGTGCCACTTTTTTCCTAGCTACTGTAACCTACCGATGATAAGAAATCTGTCCATTATCTAAGTCAACGTTTCTATTTGAATTCCTACAGCTCAATACGGCACTTTTAGGTATTTAGGCACTTTTTTTATTCCGATTGACGTCCTATTCCGATAGCAGACTAAAGAATAGACTTTCGAAAGACGAGCTTTGCTCGTGGTTTAGGAACGTGATATGGCACGCGAAGTACATACACATGCGGTATCTATCTTGATCTATGTCTGTGGTACGGTGCTACAGTTTGCGGTTGCAGTGCAGTATGACGTATATGCCCGTAGTGTCAGGCAAAAAAAAAAAACACTGACTAATTTATCCTATGTCCGGACTTACCCTGATTAACCACTGTTGGTTGATTTGTGTATTTCAATATTAATATTTGTTTGATGTGTTGAGTACTGTAATATTGACAATTTAATAAATTAGGTTTACGTGTTTTCATTTTTAACTGTCGGTTATTAGGTACGTAATTTGTTGTAGTTAGATATTAGTAATTTTATTTGGATATCGATTATTTATTTATAATCGAGTGTTGTAATATTCAATGAATATTTTACGACTTTTCTTGGTAACCAATGGCTGAAGACCAATAACAGTCTTCGTTTTCGTTGAAAATAAAAATATAATTTAATACGCAAATATTTAATCGCAAAGCGACCTAGCTTGAAGGCTTTTGGGTAGAGTCTAAAGGAAATTGTGCCAGTATAGCGTACAATGATCTACGCCATAATATTACCCAATTTCGTGTCTACCACAGCTGAGTAGTACCTACACAATATAAATGATACACAGTAGACCACCTTGATACGAGATACTCACATATAAGTGTGATTTCAGACTACGTTCTAAAGCAGAATAATAAATATATTATATTTTCGGTGAGGGTTGCTGGTGCCCAAGTGTGCGCGCAGTACACAGGAGCACTCTCAATTCTTTTACCCTCACAACCCAGTGAGACGAATGACAAATACGACTGGCGAGATCAGATGCAAAACCTACTTTTTCATACCCATCCGACACATGATTTTTTTTTGTCAGACAATCAAGTGCTCAGCCCTAACTAAAATTAATGACAATATTTTGCCAACGCGTGAATGGTATAGGTCTACCAGAATCTGATGGCAATTTTTGACAGCAGATGTTCAAAAAATATCCTTGATCACTGTATAAATTTTTATATTTTCATGTTTCACACACAAAATAAGCCGCTAAAGGAATAAAAAAGGATGAAAATGTTTTATTCCTATTACCCCGGTATTGCTAGAGTCAATTTATTTTCTCACTTTTTGCCATCAGATTCTGGTAGACCTATAGATACCCAGATCTTCCGAGTCAAGTACAGTGTTCTAATTGGAATCATGCGAGAAACATGTCTCTGCGTTTTAAATTCGATTGTCAGGACAATATTAGGCTACTGTATGTTTTATTGTATTACATTTTACACCGATATATAGCATTGTCATTGCAGTTACCCGCAAATGAGTTTTTTGTTTTATGTGGAAGTTATCTGTAATTTAACATTCCCCATGTAATTGAACTCGGTTAAAGTGTGATTAAATGTATGTGCATGTACGGTTTTATGGTGAACACCGAATTGGAATCATACCATTGCAATTTTCATATTAAGTATATATAATTTTTTGTTACAATTTTTAAGTGAAAATCCCCAAGAATTAAAGAAAATGCCAAAGAATAGTAACTGATTCAAAAAATTATTCCATGAAAATATGCAAACCTAGGTGTGCATTTCATGGATTTTATTTGTATTGTCAGTCAATAAAATAAATAAATAAATAAACTTTTATTTGACAAAATAGACATTCTGTTGTCAAATTAAAGTCGGTAATAGAGATCAACTACGATAACATGGCGCGCCCCTCCAAAATTCAAAACGTTTGAAGTGCGTTGTCAAAACGTTTGAAGTGCGTTGTCTTGCGCGGTAGGCTAGTTATGATTAGTTGATCAACAAATCTTGGTAATAAGTGACATTAACTAAAATATTACGTGTACTGTGATTGGTTGAACACTTACTACATAAAAACTCTTTCATAAAGATGTGACTACACACATTGAAACAGTCACTTGGAGGGGCGCGCCATGTTATCGTAGTTGATCTCTACAATTTTCGTTACTGGCAAAGCTAAGTTTTGATTATAGCCACATTTGAGGGGTCAAATTAATGACAGTTATTGTTCTTTATTGTATAATTCGGTGCATTATATTATAGTAAATTATGATATATTATTATTTAAGTATAAATATTTTAAAAACATACTACATGATATCGGTAATTGAATATTACAGTACTCATTACTGAATACAACAACGAAATAAGCCGAATTTTATTTTACATTTTTATATTTGTCTAATAATTTTTGTATTCATTTAATAATTACATCATGACATAATTGTTTTATGTGTATTTTGATTTGATATAAAGCGTTAAAACTAAGAAAAAATTTTCAAGGTTCAGGTCACACTTCAACGAAACAAAACGCGACTTGGCGATCAGGGCAATTAAAAATAATATTCTGCAACGCAGCTTTTAAATTTTGTATCGCTATACGTCGCGTCGTTTCGGCGTAGGTATTGTATGGAGCCTTTATTTGACATCTATCTTTTTATTAACGCGTTATAAGTATATCTATAATAAGGTAGTGTAGTTCCCAGAAGTTAGATTGAAATGTGCTCAAATGTACAGTTTTCAAAGTCCAGTAGTTTCCAATTCTCTTAGGTGTTACGCTGTGACCACATAGACTTTAAAATACGGACAAAACTTTCATTCAGCTTTTTTATCATCCAATGCGAAATGCTTAAAAGTGAATTCCCGTATTCGCTAAGTATCAAATCATACTTTGATATTGAACAATAAATATTTAGTAACCTAACAACCATTTATTTCTTGAAAATAATATTTAGTTACGTATCGAATGATTTATTGAGTTTTTACATAAAGTGTGGCCACCATTTTAATTTTGGTCAGACACGCATGTACTAAATTTCTATGTTGTCCCAAAATAAAAAACACGCATGGTTACACCTTGTCCGGGAATTTCTGGGAAAGAAATGATTGTGTGGCCACCATTTCGTCGATTGTATTGCCTTACAGGCTGTGTTTAAGAGGTCTAACTAAACGGATATGATAGTTTTTTAGAATTATATTGATTAGGATAAAATATATTTCTTTTAATGATTATATAAATTCTGAACACATTCTTTTGTACCTAATTGTGAAAGTATATAAATTACTGTATGATAACAATTTAATTTTATTATTTAATTTACAAACACATTTGTGAATTTTGAAATAGAATCAGGTGAAAAACTTAAGTAAATCATTTTTGACTTTGCAAAATGATATAACTTATATTATGTAAATAGATCGATTTATGTATAAATTGAGTTGAGATGTGTAAACGTTTATTGTTTTAATAATAATTATTATTAAAAATATTCCTTCATTGTCATTTTGATGTTAGTCATGGACGTATAAAAAAGGTGGACGGAGTCCCACCATACACAAAACTGTGTCCTTCAGAGTCGGCCAGCTGAGAGCACGGTACACGGTCAGCACGCACACATTCTTATGCTAGTCCATACCATTTGACAGGCGTAAGAATGTGTGCGTGGCCGACTCTGAAGACACAGTTCTGTGTATACAGTATAATAAGACTCCGTCCGCCTTTTCTTCTACGTTCATGATGTTAGTTTTAACTTATGATTTCGTTACTACATTATAGTACTCTTTAGGTGTGTTTAATTTTAAGCTGGTCTTACACGAGCCGCCATTTGGAATAGCTGCTCACCACGCACTCCAAATAAGGGTTGTTTCAATATTGAATGGATAGAGTTTTAACCATTCACGAAGCGATTTTGGACTATGAAGACTGAAGAAATTTGGATCGATGGAAGGCTCGTGTAAGCGCAGCTTTATATATCAATATTCTTATTACTAATTTTAACGTATGAACAAATTATATATTATTAAATAGGTTAATATATACTAATAATGGGTTAGTAAATTAGCAAATATTACCAACATAATATTAATAATTTACTTAAAACGAAAATGTTTGGTAAATTTTATTATGTGTTCATATTGGGTGGATTAGGAATGTAACTGCCAAACGAAGGTCTTATGTAATTATTAACAGCTGCTTATTTTCGTACATTATGTTCCATCACAAAAACTTGTTCATAGGCAGATGATACATGATTTGGTCCAGTTTTTTTTTAATCTAAAAAAGGACCTTATCGTAGAACGATAATGCCGCCATTTTTGTCCAGATGTTTCAAGTCAGTTTCTCAGGTAGTACATTTACCTTTGAACGCTTCATACCCCGTAGGTTCTAAAATTCAATCAATGAATAATTTGGTAATAAGTTCATTGATTATACTTATTATAACAACATATTATTATGATGTTTATGAATGTGTGGTACTATTTATTTCTACAAATTTGGAAACCCTTTTAAATTTTGAAGTTTGTATTCATAATATAACGGACCAGTTTTTGTTTGTAACTCAGTTGAGATATTTTTAAGGTTTACAATCAATACTTTTATAAATTGTACCAATTTGTGTAATTTACTTTTTACGACGTAACTTTTGATGAAAATATACCGAACGTTACCAGAATAATATACCGAAAATAACAGAAACATTAGAGTATTTATATATTACGCATATCAGAGCAGAAAAATAATTGTGAAGTAAAGGTGTTTTCAAAATATTTATGATAAAATATGTGCTTTGCAGTGCTATCTGCTATTATTTTTATCACATCTCGCTTTTTGTAGCGTTGCTGATCAAACGTGTTTTACGTAGATATGCTACGAGCTGTCGTAGAGGAGCTACGCCGTAGCAGCTAGTCAATCTTAAGGCCTTTACACACACAGAAGCTGATCTATCCGGTCGGACTAATCGCAAGCTGACCTGGCAGGACTTGTATTGAACATTTCCATGTGTGTGCACGAGTCAGATCGGCCTGTGATAAGCCCGACGGGTCAATATGGGGTCCTCTTAACGAAACACTGTTTCGTTAAATAAAATCAAATAATATGATGCTCTCTATTGTTTAACAACATACAATAATGATGTTAATTTTTTAATGAAGGTACACAAAAACTAGTCGATACACTTCCATGATCAGTTAAAACTCACTTTATTTTTTCCTTTTTCAAACTGTAAAATTCCTAAAATATTTCTATCGAATAAAAATAAATTCCATGTTTATTAAAAATCCGTAGATTCTAGTGTTGTCATTATTATATGTATTTATTTTTATGTGTTATGACTTATAAGATAATAAAAACTAAATGAAGATAAAAGTTACTTAAAATATAGCATTGTTCACGTAGCCTCAATTAATATAGTACAATAATTAAGAAATAAATAAAAAGCTATAAATTGCGTTGAGAAATATATTTTAAATGAATTATTTACATATAGAAACTATATCAAATTATATATATGTTACGTATAGTATAGTTTTTGTTACTGTAAAATATTATAAACAAATAATAAGTGTTCAATGTTTAATAGACTTATAAAGGCCGCATATACAAGCAGGCTGATCGGTTTGGTCCGCCTGATCGTAGGTCAACCTGACCGAAATTCGTTTGTGCTTTTCGTGTCTGTGCCTATCTGTGAGATCGGCCTGCGATCAGTCCGTTCAGACCGATCGGCTTCCTCATGTATAGGGGCCTTAATACTCATGCTCTAAGTGCGACCGCACATTGGAGACACGACTGTAGTTAGACAGTCTTGTTTCACATAGACAAGTCAGTCTTACGACACAATTAAAACAGTTGTGTCTATCATGTGGCGCACACCAAGTCAAAACTGTCTTGACTACGATGACGCAACGCATACAATTGTATAATATTAAACAGTAGAGAACGCCCGGACAGAGTACACAGAATTATAGAGTATGCCGACTTAGAAGTTAGAAATTCTTAAATTTGACGTATATGACGAAAATCGCTAGGGTTGTTAACTTGTCACTACGAACTTAAGACCTAGTTTCATCAAGCAATGTTAAATAAATAATGCTTTGTTAAATCAGTTAATGGCCTGTTAGAGCTTTCGAGCGTTCCACCATGCCCTAATGTCACGTTAAATCACCTAACATGGTGTTAAATTTAATTCCTACTGTGGAGGTCCGTTAAATATATAACAGGCTGTTATATAAGTCAATACAACAACTTTCAAAGACAGTAATATGCAATATAAATAAAAGAATCTCTTTTGACTTTTGAGAGTTTCCGCTATGTTTCCGGCGCGGCGCTACGTCCTTATTATTAATTATTTTTCATAGTTATGAATAATTACTTATTTTCACTTTGTCAAAAATTCAGCCCTCGGATTTTTCTTGACATTGCAAATATACTAACTTGTATCAAAATTACCAAACCGAAATATGTAAATAAAAGTTTGTAATATGATTCATGTTTTCAGCTCTGACAGATAATATAATTATTATCCTGGTAAATTAAGAAGAACTATTATAGCGTAACAAATGTATGCGATCAGTGATATTTTTATTTGGTCGCATTATCTACTATTAAACGAATAAGGAAGAAACTGACACATTGCAGCAAACATGTCGTATTAAACTTGTACATTCCAATTTCGTCGCCTTATAACAAGAATGAACGAATTGATAGTTGTTCACTCGTTGTTCACTTAACATTGCATTTACTAAAACTCTGTTAATTTTTTACTGTGGGACCTACGAACAATAAAAACTAAGGAAGAGTAACTCCGTCAAAAAAGTGTGTCAGCTCCGACGCACGCGGCACGACTGGAGTTTACTCCTTAAGTACGAGTATCTAACCATACGCAAAAAGAGTTTATTCAACTGAAAAAAGATTAAATGAAATCAGATGTTCCGGCAATATTATCTACACCCCTTTCTGCCATAGTTATTTCAAAATATTTTTTTCTCAATTCTAAGGCCAGAATCGAATAGAGGAGAAAAATCCAGGAAGATCAAGCCGAAACGTCGGCAACTGTCAAACGTCGAACAAAAGCGGCCATAACTCAGCTTCCAATAGGCCTAGATGAACGGGGTTTCTTCTAATATCAAAGGCAACACCTCGGCTACCCCGTCCCTGAATTTGATCTAAATCAGAGACATCATTTTTTTCTCAATTCTAAGGCCAGAATCAAATAGAGGAGAAAAATCCAGGAAGATCAAGCCGAAGAAACCCATATCCAGGACAAATAGTTGCCGAGTTACAAGCATTCAAACTTTGACATTGACAGCTCGGCAACTGTCAAACGTCTTACTAAAGTAGCCATAACTCCGCTCCCAATAGGCCTAGAGGAACGGCATCAAAGGCAACACCTCGGCTACCCCCTCCCTGAATTTGAAATAATTATATTATTATATTATTTTATATAATATTATAATATAATTATATAAATTATAATTATATTATTTATTAACGCGAAAAATTAACCTGGTAACTGGTTAATTTCTCGCGGAAAGTAACTCTCGGAACCGGTATTATTTTAACCAGGTTAAAACGCTCTATAACCAGGTTTTTGGATAAGTGTTCGTTCGGAGCGAAATAATTAATTTCTCGCGGAAAGTAACTAGTGGAGTGATATATTCTATCCCTTTCTAGTGCACCATCTAATAGCCAATATGCCAAACACTCTTGAAAACGCTCTTTTGGAAATGTATGGCGTTTCTAACGAACAGGATCGCGAAGATAAATCAGGTTTCCGAGCCTTGAGTCGAACTACTGGTAGTTATGTCTATTGTGGTTAGACAGTTTTGTCGTAGATGTGCGCGCTCGCATATTATACACTTCAAAGGGAAGCCGACAGTCGTTAGTCAGACTTGTCGCGGGGCGCATTAGACAACTTTGTCTATGAGACATCTTGTCTCAAATGTGCGCATCTAGTGCATTTTATTAGGCGATAGTCTGTCTTAAGACAGTCGTGTCTCAGGTGTGCGGTAGCTCTAAATTTTCTCCATTTCGTTGTTCGTGCGTGTACCATGTATATAGTTTTATCGAAATTTGTAGGAACTTTAGTTAACTAAATAGTCCTAGTCCTAGAAATTATTTATTAGTACTAGAATCTTTGAACTGTTAGGGTTCGATCACACCGGTACGTGATACTGCTTTTAAAGACAGCGATTTAAAATTTGCTTTAATCCCAAGATGACACCTTTCAGCACCTGATGCAGCTCTAAATTCAAACTAGCAAAGAAAAATGTGTTCTTATAATGTAGCTAATAAAGTTCAACTTTAATTCGCCATTTAAAAAAATGACGCGTCATATATCGTATCGGTGTGAACTGACTCTAAGTATAAATTTTTCCTATTAATCCTAATACTTCTAATCTTTCGAATATTCTAATCTAAAATTTCAAAATTGGTATTATAATTTGAATCCTCGGCTTGCTTTGTTAAGTAGCGAATATTCAAAACCACGAGATAGAATAAATTGTGTTACAATATTTATCTGTCAAATTTGTAAAATTTAATTCTATTTTAAACCCAAAGTAACATTCATGTTATTTAAAAGTAATAACTAATAAGCAACTTCATTTTAAGGCTGACCTACATAGATACAGCAGCAGGCTAAAGCAGGACCGAGTTTTACATGAATATCTGATGTCTTCGATCATCTTTCTACTCTGACAATCAGTAGCCCTAGCACGGCGACCAGTAGAAATGCGAAAGTATAGACAAACTGTGGATATAAACTTAAGGTGCCGTTCCGATCTTTACCGCGGCAAATCGCGACCGAAAAAAATTCAATTAAAATGCCACTTTATGACAGACAGACACTTTATGTCATAAAGTAGGATATTATTTGAATTTTTAGTACTATAGTCTGTCCTAAAGTGGCATTTTAATTGAATTTTTCGAAACGAAAAAAGATCGGAACGGCACCTTAAGTTTATCTCTACAGTTTATCTATAGTTTCGCATTTCCACTGGTCGCCGTGCTAGGGCTACAGATGATGATCTTGTCTTAACCGAACTTGAAACAACATTTATTCAACGTCGTAATAGAACCTATGAATTCTCAGTCCAAAAGACACTAAAGTCTAAACCATTGGACTACGACAGCGTAACATCAACACATCTGCAGCTGTGTGAATGTGAATTTGTCTAACACTATTTTTAGTCTATAACTAAGTGATAAGCCTGATTTTTTTAAAGGTTCTCCACTCCTGGATATTGGTTCACATGTTTTATTCTGTCTCGTGAGCTGACTATAGTTATGTAATAGATGAAGACAGCACGCCAATCGATCGTTGTGGTTATTTTGATAATTATTATTGTTATATAAATTATTAAAGTGTTTGTTAAGTACTTATATTTGAATTTTATTTTAGGTTTAAGTGTTTTATGTTTTTTTTAATTTACCTGACTACAGCAAAGCCAATAGAAGAGTTATCTTTAGACAGACTATGGCCAGAATTAAAACTTTCATTCTCCTACTCAATCTTGGCTATTATATTCGAAGCGTCTTAAAATACTCTTATTAATAAAATTTTATGATATTAAAAAGAAAGAAAGTGACCAGGCAACCTAAAGGGGGTGACAGACACGCGAGTAAGTACGCGGACTTATGGCTCGACAATCTTAATCGCCTGTGTGTCAGCAAAGAGCCGCGAGCCGCGAGCCGCGAGCCTGGGGGCATGGTAATCCAGTGTGAGCGATTCTCGTGTGTCACCGACGCGAGCCGAGTAAGTTCGCGAACTTAAAACCCGCGTACTTTAAGTTCGTACGTCTGTCACCCCTTTAATGTTACAATATTCTCTGTCTTGAAGGTCTGTATAAAGTAATGAAAGTCAGACAACTGTATTGGCCGCATGCTCGTCTCTCTCTTCAACACTCTTCACTATTTTCCCTTAATTGGATAGGGTGCTCTATCCATTTCTTTAAGTCTACGAGACAAACAAACAAACATTTCTCGTTTATAATATAGAAGTGTAGACAAGATGAAATAAGTTTTGTTTACACAGTTAAGTTTTGGATTTAGTTTTATTTGTGTTAGTGGCAATTAGAGTAAGGAGTTGTGTTCAAATGTGAGAGTAAACAAACACACAACTTAGAAATGTTGAGCTTTGTAAGAAAATTGCACAGCAGGCAGTACCTAAAGAAAATGTCAGGGTATCTGGTCAAAATGTATTCGATAGTTTCGACAGCGGAATTAGAAATCAGAAATGTATGGAAATTGACATAAGGCATCGCAAACCCAACATGGTACTCAACGATGTATTGACTTACAGTGAGTTCACATTGCAACGTGACGAGGAAATGTTGTGCATTTTAAAATGATCATTTTAAAGTTGAACTTTATTTCCTAACGCCTCTATAAGCGGCAAGTTTCTCAATCAAATATGTATATCTTAAATACTCTTAAATACACATTGATTTGAGAACTTAGAGGTGTTAGGATGACTGACGACTGATCTAATTTTGAATAGATTCCTTAAAAATACATCGTACATATAGCATGAGTGCGTCATATAGCAAACTAGCCATAAAGATGTCATATAGACGTAACAATGCACTCAAGCTGTGGCCAGCCGGGACTTTACCAGTGTCCCGCATGAAGTTAAACCCAAGTTAAACCTCCAATTTGAAATTCACGACCACCGCCAAAGTAGTGTAAAGTCGTGATTTTTTTTCCACTTTTAAATCATACATTTTAAAGAACGTTATCTTTTAAACCCTAAAGAAATTTTTGTTGCGGCCCGCGACGCCTACACCAAAACATGTTTGTGGCTCGAATAGGAAAAAACCGGCCAAGTGCGTGTCGGGCCACGCGCAATATAGGGTTCCGTAGTACTACCATTTTTTTTAACACAGAGAAATGCTGTGACGCATTCGACGCAAGGGATGGGGGCTCCCTCTGCGGTCTGCGGTGGGGCTCGCCGCGGCGAAGATGGTAGGTGCCGCGGCCCTACCCATTAAAACTCTGCGATGTTCCTTCTCTTGCTGCTGACGGATGCACGGGTCCCATGGAACATTACTCCGCAGTTCCGACAGAGCAACGCCTACTTAACGCAGGCCCCTCTCTATATCGGAGGTTTTAACCTCCTAGGCCAAACAAACTGGGACTTGTTTAGGCCATCCTCCTCCGATTGTGTCGCGATGCGCAGGGACATGAGGCGCATCACGACCTTCTCGGGACTCGGTGCAATGGGCGGCGGCGTCCCCACACCACCACCCCGAGTTCCCCTATCCGTAGTACTACCCTCTTACCGATAGTTTTTTTTAATTTTTGTATGGTCAATGAATGTACATTTATAACGTGTTTTACACTACTAACAACATCATCTCAGTTACTTTCAAAGGAATTTGAATGAAAAGTTCCTTTATACTTTGTCGAATACATTTTTTTAGTCGATCGCCTATTACTCAATAACGTATTGTTACGTGCTAGGGTTTGAGGATTCGGAGAGAAAGACCTGGTGACTCTCTTTGAAGACTTTATTCGCAAACACTAGCTCACACAAATCACTAAGTCCAAACACTAAGCACTAGATCCAAATCACTGAACACTATCACTGTCCTAGGTCGTAGCCGATTCGTTAGTTCACTATCACAATCACTCACTATTGATCACTTGTTTTCACTTCGAAGTCGCCTTGATGATCGCTCGGATCGAACTCAATTGATTGCCGGCTTGTTTACCTTTTATATGGCCCGCCATACTTTCTGGAACGTTCCATTCTGGATTGTTTACGTAAACACGCAATTCACATAAACAAGGGTTGGACTTTTCTAGAAAGTACGCGCAACTGTCGCGCGCAGGTAAACAACTGCCCGTATCCGTAACAGTGTGAAGTTTTCTAAGCCGTGATAGTTTTCCTTTTAAATTCAGCATATTTCCTACTCCCGTGAATTTTTTCACATTTCCAGAAGCAACTGTTTAGCTGGTAGAAGGGGGGGACACTGGACTCTAACGATTTTTTCCACTTTAAAACTTAATATTTCACAAACGGATCCCTAAATCGGAAAATGATCTATGAATATTCATAATATTTTTAAAAAACCTATCCAACAACAACCCACACGATGGGGTGGACGCGAAAAAAAAATTCATCCCCGCTTGATATGTGTAGGGAAGGTACCATACAAAATATTTTTTTAAGATTTCATGTACCATTTTGTCGACATCATTATTATGTGCATTCACGCCAAATTACAGCGTTGTTCCTATAGTCTCTGAGCAAAACCGCGGACAGACAGACAGACAGACGGACGGACAGACCGAAACTATAAGGGTTCCTTGTTGACTACGGAACCCTAAAAAAAGGTTGAGTATCACTGCTCTACACTATCGCATTTATATGGATTACAACAATGAATAAAGCCAATAGGTATGTAGCCTTCAGTGTATCAACATTAGTTTTAAACTATACATTGCACAATGAAACTAATAGCGGGAGTATAAAAGTTGAACAGTGCATTTTGTTCTGTTGAGACCATTTATTTAACTACAATACATTTCGCTGCAGACGCCGACCGCATCTCGCTATGCGCTCATCAAACGCGCATTGTAAGGTTAAGATTATGTTAGCAGCGGAAGCGTTAAGCGATACACTAAATTAAAACAATTTGTTCTAAAAGTGGTTCGTTAGGAATTTTCTTTTTATAAAAATTTGCCGTGTTATAAAAAGAAAATTCCTAACCTAAAGAACCTTTTGCCGTTAACTTCTGCAGAGCTCCAAAGGAAAATCTTTCGATGAGTAAGGAATTGTCATATTTTTTTACGTTGTATATAATAATGTTATGTTGCGCCTATCTTAAAAACTTTAATTTGGTGTGTTTGTGCACAGACCAACTTATTATGCTTACAAAATTTCTACAAAATCGATCCAGTGGCTTCAGAGGAATTATTCAACAAACACCGCGATACGAGGATATAATATTTTTGCAAACAAATGTTTCCTCACAAATTCCATCAAATTAAAGGGGCTTATTAGGAATTTCAAAATATCGCTTATCGCTTCTTACAGCATGTCCTTAGTACATCTCGATGAGTATTTGCAGTACACATGGCGCAGTGCTGTGCGGAGCTCATGACTTGAATGCTGATTTGTTTCATTTTAAATTCCCACAACTATTTTCGATCGCATTTACTATATAGATTACAACCAGGTTTCTTTTATAGTATTTTATAACCAAAGATAGCAAAATAAAATAAGATGACACAGTGTAATTAGCTGTATGGTCTACACTCTAATCTTTCAGAGCCGTAAACCTAACTTTTTGAAGTGAAAACCTCTTAGAGGCTTTCCTCACCTTTTATGAGATGACAATATTAACCTACATCACTACACGTGACCTGATCACAAATTCGTAATACGGAGGGCGGTAGGTCACCAGTGCGGCGTGAGAAAGAAAGTAATCTTTTCTTATCTCTTTCGCGTCGTTCGTTTTCACTTGCTGTTTTGTTCCTATGTTCAAGGACCCTGTCAAACTTCTTCTTTACAACTTCTATATTTATATCTATACATATTATAATAAAACAAAGTCGCTTTTTTCCCTCGTGTCCTTTTGTTCCCTTTTATCTTTAACCTTTGACTGGTGACATGTATTTTGCGTAACGTAACTGGTGACGAGCGGTCTGAGAGGCCGCTACCGTTTTAGGGTATATTGCATAGAAATTAAGTATAGTAGCTTACAGCCATGTTCAAGAATAGTTTGATAACTAAGTGTAGGACAAAATAAAAGCATTTTGTACATTGTGAATAATTTTACTATACGGAACTTTGATGTTACAATGAGAACAGACTTTACAATCATGAAAATTAGAAGTGAGATGAATAATGTCTTTTTACAAAATTATAATCAACATAAATCAAACACAAACTTTTACCATAAAATTAATACAATAATTAGGTAACTGAAAAATAAGAAAACTTTTTATCACAGCTATCATTTCATAAAACTGACAATGGTCAAACTTTACTAATTCTGAAGGCTGATTCTCCTGCCTTGGCTCCTGATTTGTTGATCGATGTAACCTAGGTTACGACCTACTCTTCGGTTCCTAAATCATGATCACTTTGCTCTGGGATGTAACTTTCGGCAATATTTTCAGCTTCCGGTTCAGTGGAATCTTTTTATGCCTACCATTCTCCTATTCTATGAATTTCAGATGAAAGCTGTTTTCTAAGGTTTAACAATACATTTCCGACTCCCGACTCCCTTAGCTTCTTATTAGGAGGACCAGAATTATCCATCGTAAATAAAAGATGTAAAAAATGGAAAAAATCAATAGGCGATGTAACATAAAAAAAGTTACACTACTGGTGACGTAAGGTCTCATAGGCCGCTATCGAACTTTGCATCCATATAACTTATCGATTTGGGTTAGTCCGACGCAACTGCATCCTTCTACGGTGCGGGGGCAACCAAACTCGAAGCTACACAGACGTTCAAACCTTGAGAGTGTGGGGAAGTGGATAAAAAGACGTTTCACTGACGCCGTTCGTCCTGTGAGACCGCTTGTCACCAGTTAAAGGTTAAAACTACGCAAAGGATTTTGATGATTCTTTTAGTTTTAGATAAGCCCATTTATCGAGGAAGGCTATAGGCTATATTTTATCACGCTAAGACTAATAGGAGTGAAGAAATAAAGGAAAATGTGGAAAAAACGGAGAAAATTATTTGAAAGGGCTAACTTGAACGCGCTAATCTTAGGAACTACTGGTCCGATTTGAAAAATTCTTTCAGTGGTAGATTGCCCATTTATTGATGAAGGCTATATTTTATCACGCTAAGACTAATAGGAGAATGTGGAAAAAAGAGGGAAATTATTTGAAAGGGCTACCTCTCGCGAACTACTGGAGCAATTTTTATGTTATTTGGCACAGCTAAGAAGTAGACCACGTGAAGGATCATAGGCTGCATATTTTAATCATTTTTTCAGTGGCTATATATTTTATACCCGTGCGACACCGGGGCGGGTCGCTAGTTATTGTATATTTAATAAAATTATAGCGTTTTCGGCATCTTGAATTGCCCGGTCAGGGTAGGCCGAATGGATACGAAAATAGCCGAATTTTAAATTACTACCGTAAGCTACGTACTGAGTCTAGTGGTTCGTGGTTCACCGGTTTTGTTCGGCTATTTTCGCATCCATTCAGCCTGCCCTGCCTGCCCTGCTCTGGGGCAGTTCTAGATGCCGAAAGCGCTATAAGGAAATCGAAAAAAATTACTGAGAATCCCAAACGAACTTTAAATTCTATGATAACCACTCATTCGCAAAAAAACTGCATCTATAATAAATCGCGTAAGGGGAAGTGACAACAGCATCCTGAGGATTGTGGCAGATGATCCGCATGCACCCATATTGAAGAACTACGTGCGGATAATGAATGAATTCGAGAGCAGATCTCTAGGACACAATATCCGCCCTTGGTTCTAATTGGGTGCATGATTAACTTTTTAGTGATAAGTTTTTATTTCAAGTATGTTTTATTTTTACTTACCCTATAATTTTTACTTTAATATTTGTATTACTAACCAATGGACCATAGTAGTCTGAAATAAAGATATTTGTATTGTATTTGTATTGTATTGTAGGTAAGTACTTTATTAGTTATTAGGTAGTTTAATCCAGCATGCTGCCCTCTCTCCTGATCTCTCGTCAGTCGTGTCGTCCGTCCGTCACTGGGTTATGAGAGCAAAGGGAGAGAAAGAGCTATTCACTCTTGTGTACTGCGTACACAAGGCACTATAAAATTACTCCTGCGTAACTGGCCTGGCTTCAAAGAAACCAGCCACCGTCACTGAAGCCGCTGCAAGAGTTATTATGCCGCTCTTTCAGAATGTGATTAGCTATCCAAGCTTTTTATGTTTTTTTCACCTTTTATTCATAACAAATATACAGGGTGTAACAAAACAGTGTGATAGTACTTTAGGGTGTGTATGTGTTCCTTATAATATAGAGTTCACAGGGAATGTAGCAGCGCTGAAGACCAACAAATTTTAGTGATTTGTATGGGCAAGCGCCTGCGCGTCATGAATTTTTCTATATGAAAAAAAAAAGTTACTCATTCAACGCTGCTACTTTTATAGCGAACTCTATATTTATCTCTGGGACCCTTACACACCCTAAAGTATTATCACTTAGTTTTGTTACACCCTGTATATACGAAAAACTCTGGCTCTGACGGGGCGATACATATTTTTCCGAAGCATTCGTCGAAATTGTCATAACTTTTTACCCTTGATATTTTTCTACTAAGCGTTAATCGATAGCGGGATTTTTCTGCAGTGTGGTAGAAATTTAGCGACGCATTTAACTCTTATCTAGCTCAGTGGGCCGAAAAAATTCAGTGATTTAAAGCGTCCTGCGGTCACCAGGCTTATCTTCTGAGCTTTGGTCGGATAACACATAGAATTACAACCTTTAGAAAAGGCATTCCATACAATTATCAGCGCGAAAATGTGTCACCCTCGAAATGAGTGAGCTCACTCATCTGAGAGCAGTGTGCCGTGTGCCATAGGATGCGGTGACAGTCGGACGTGTTTAATGCATTGATTACGTAAAACATGCATTGAAAGCGTAAAACGAGTGAAAGAGAAAGTTGTATATGCTATTGCTGTAAGACAAAAAGGACGACAATATTTTCTCGATACACATTTTGCATGCAAAAACATTGCTACAGTTTTGATGGCGTATGCCATATCCAGTATTGACATCGTTGGAATAACGATAGTTTGTACATAGTAAAAGGAGGGGAAGTAGGGTAACTCCGGCCCAATCCGCAATTTAATTACCTACTGACTTAGGGTTGTCAATTTTAGGCGGCGCGGAAGGGGCGCGGGCGCGGCGTGGTGATGTGGGAGCGGCAAGCGGCTGTCCGCGCTTCGTTCGCAACCGCATGAACAGTGGCAACGTCGCGGTCTTCCGACTTTTAATAATACTAGGTCCTTGTCCTTGTCCATATTTCGGCCAATTTTCGTGCATATTTCGGCACTTGGATCGTGCATATAATCCGATGTCTAAATAAAATTATAAATATACCCTTTAAAACAACATCAAAAACTAACGCCTGTCTCTTATAGATACCTACTATAAACAAATCTGTTTATATGATTCGAACTTTGCTTTATGTGTATAATTAATATCTGATTTACAATTAACACACACATATTTATTACTCCTGCACATTTTTGATTCGTTTGGCGCGGCGTGGCGCGGCGTGGCGCGACGCGGGCGTGCAGCGTAAAGTGTTAGCCCCGACTGGTATGGTCCGAAAACGGTCCGAGATTTTAATAAGTGTGCGTGCGGCGACGCACTGATACTATGGCGCACACATACAAGCCGTGCGCGGTGCCTTTGTATGAAGATAACTTACTTCCCCTCCTTATACTATGGTTTGTATGTTATTGGATAACGTGGTAAGTGTTACTATCACTTGGTTTTTATAGTCAAAAACAATTCAGAGATTTTGTACGTTTCGCAAATAAATAAACTGCACCTAATAGTATCTTACTTTTTCGTGGTCGTAGTACAGTGAGCACCATAAGTGTGATTTCTCTATATCTTTTAAAGTGCCTATGACCATAATAAATTTTATCAAAATTGATGGAGCAATTTCACTATAAAGACGTTATAGATAAACTGACAAACTAACTGACACTCTTTTGCGTTTATAATATGCCGCTAATCTTTGAATGAAAACGAAAAGGAAAAATATTTTGTTTCTAAATCGGTTCAAAATTAACACTTTAAGAACGTTTACATGAGGCCTACTATTAGTTCAAGAACGGGCAAGAACTAGGAAACTCGCACGGAGCCACCTTTTACCAATAAGGGTTGATTCAGACCGCAACGCGACGCGTAGACGCATTTCTAAATGTATATGGATTTGACAAATTCGCAAGACGTCTCACGCAATTGAAATCTGTCAAATCCATGCATATTTATGCCACGCCGCGCCTCGCCTCGTCTCGTCGCGTTGCGGTCTGAATTGACCCTAAGATGACAAAATAGTTTTTTTTTTTTAATCTATAGTGCGATCTCGGTTTTATCTCTAGGAGTGCCTTCATGCAGCTACGTACAGGTTAGTTAACAAGAGCTGGCATGATCAACACATTTAAATATTGCGCTTGTGTAGTGTCTGTAAATAAGCGCGTGGCGTGACGTCGTACTGCATACGCATAATAAAAAGTCTGCCCGTCTCTCTCGCGCGCGGTCTATCTTATGAGCGTGAAGGGGACAGTTATTGTTTTTCTTATGCTACTGTTTATAACTACAGCGTGATGTTACAAGTCGGTAACGTGTGATCGGCGCGCGGCAGCGTTCGGAACCGTACGATAATTATCGTGCACATACGATAATTTTGTGTGTACGTACGATGTACGATAGCATATTATTATCGTACGCAGATTATACGATAATTTGTATCATGATGCAAACATATTATATTTTTAAACATACTGTATAGTGAAATTGCATAAGTGACAGCACTGTGAACGTGCCAGCTTTAGTTAACTGATCTATATTTCTCTAATAACTTAAGAGGTAAAATAACTCTGAACGGGAGCAATAAAACACTTGACCCGATCTGCAATATCACAAAGACCAAATAAAGGGAATTTATTTACAGAAGACCAGCTGTCTCGGTGATGGATGGGGTCTGTTGGTTGTGTCAGCGCCAGTGATGGATGGAGAGTGGGAATTTCTGTTTGTTCCTATATTTTTATGATCTAGGCGCTATTACCTGTTGATTGAGGCACCTAATAAATCTTTCGCCAAGCATTCGATACATTTGACAGCAATAAGTGCCTAAAAATAACTTTCTTAGGCCATTTTACCAAAGATACGGTGAAAGATTCTCTTACTGCCTTGACAAAATACGCAACTGGCAAAGAGTGAAAACATCTTGAAATGATCTAAGGGTAAACTAAGTATGCCATACGTGAAAAGTATTCTATCCACACTTATAATATTATAAATGCGAAAGTGGTTCTGCCTGTCCGTCTGTCTGTCGGTCTGTCTGTCTGTCTGTTACCTCTTCACGCCCAAACCGCTGAACCGATTTTGCTAAAATTTGGCATGGAGATACTTTGAGTACCGGGAAAGGACCAAGGATACTTTTTATCCCGAAAAATGTACGGTTCCCGCGCGATGAACAAATTTTGACGCAACGCAGTTGCGGGCATGAAGTAGTTTCAAATCTTTTCTTTTTTTGGACCCAGCATACTATCAATTTATAAGTAGATCCTTGCAATACACATAGTATATATTCACTTAAAAGTGGATAGTGTACACTGTACATTATAAAGTACCGTCGCCGTCCTATCTCCGTAAATCTCAGCCATTACAAGGTTTCATGTGGCCACATTGTATGTTACTGCCGCTTTACCGACATAGACACGTCATTATCTTTAATTTGAAGAACTTTAGATTAAAACACGTATTTAAGCGAACCTGTATTATATCGCGTATTTAAGCGAACCTATATTAATATACTAACATCGAGATACGAGAAAAATATTACTTTAGTCCCGCTGATGCTTGAGTGATTTTTATAATTGGTCGCTGTTAAGCACTATAGTCCTAACCCACAATTTTTTTTGTTGCTAAATTTTGAATGCAATCTTGTTCTAAATCATCTTAGAAAGAACATAATTGCATTCAAAACTCAAACGTAATTTTTTTGAGGGTTAGTACACGAATGCTTAACAATGTGGCCGCTGTTAAGCATTCGCAACGCAACAAACAAAAAATAGTTAGCTTAACAGCGACCAATAATTATAGTATTCCTACAATTGGTCGCTGTTAAGCTAACTATTATGGCATAAGCCTCATGCCCTATGGCTTAGAAATATAAAAATTAAAAGTGTTAATCTTTTAAGTATTTTATATCCTTATGTGTCGGTTGAGAGGTTTAGGCGTATTAAAGGTTTACTGATAGAGAGACACGTATGCACATAATTATTATCACGAGTTATCACGAGTATAAGAGTTGATTGTAGGTGTTGTCACTTGCAGTTATTATTATTTTCCAGTAAAGACTAAGTAACTGTTGTCTGTAATAGCCTGTAATTTCATATTTTTCACGTTCAAACAATTTACAAGTTCCTACCTAATCATAATTCATAGAGCTCAAATTGTACATCCTGATTAACTTAAATTGTATTATTGAGATTGAAAAAATTAAAATATTCTAAAATAAATATGATACTAGACAACCTCCTACCACAACGCAACCCTCGAAGTTCGATAGTGGACCGGAAATGAGTCGCAGACGTCCACTCTCCCTGAGATTGTGTTCTACAGACATAAAACGCGATTCATGTACGATAGTCTACACAATTTCACTTTTTGTATAAAGACTTTAGAGTTTATATTATTATGAAGGACTTATTTTATTTATTTATTTATTCAAGCAATACAATCTATTTGAGAATGTACCTTAAACCTGCAAGGTTTGTCTGGTACACTTTAGAAAGTTCACCACGCGCACACTCAGAGTATATGCTTATACAATAATCTTTTAACTAATTATTAGTTTATACATATTTCACGGGGACTATAATAATATAACGCCCACAACTGCGTAGTGCCGAAATTCGTTATCGCTCGGAAACCTAATTCTATGTCCGGGATAAAAAGTATCCTATATGTCCTATTTCGGGACTCAAAATTTGTGGTTCGGGCGTGGAAAAGTACAGGACAGACAGACACACTTTCACATTTATAAAATTAGTTTGGAATTCTGGATAGTCGTAGCATTTTAGAATTAATTGTATCGTGATACAAATATATTAAATACGAGCTTTTGCCCGCGGCTTCGCTCGCGTTTAGAAGTATTATTATACTTATACAAACTTTCATCCCCTATTTTAAAAGCTAAATCCACCCCCAACGGGTTAACTCCTTGCGGATAAAATTGACCAAAATCCTTTCTTAACGGATGCCTATGTCATAATATCTACCTGTACGCCGAATTTCAGCCCGAACCGTCCAGTGGTTTGGGCTGTGCGTTGATAGATCACCATGTCAGTCAGTCACCTTTGAGTTTATATTTAGACTAGCTGTCCCGGCAAACGTTGCTTTGCCATAATATAAAGTATTTCGCCCATATTATTTTATTGAATTGACTAAATAAGTATATCGCCATGGCAACGTCGATCGCTATCCCGTCGCACAAACAATGGTCGCCGTCAGTCTCAGGTTCTAATAATTTACTATTATTTATTCAACAAATGCACTTATCAATATAAAAAGTAGATGTTGTCCGATTCTCAACCCTAGCCGATATGCTCGCTAAGATTCACGAAAATCGGTCGAGCCGTTTCAGAGGAGTTCAATTACGCACATCGTGACACGAGAATTTTATATATTAGATTTCAACAACGAATATACAAAAGGTCTACGTATCTTTGTGTGGCATGATATTTGAAAATTCACTTATCAGACAAAGACAGAGGAACTGGCATAGCTGTGTGAACAGTTTTATTAGTTAGAAGGTTTATATTTCGTCGCCTGCTTTTGTATACGTCGATAAAATTAAATTATACCAAACTTCCCGGTATAAATTGGGAATATTTCAGGCGTAACTCTTTATAAGAAGGAACATGAGCGAGAGGTAATAAATATCGTGTATTGTACGCTAGGGTTGTCAGACACGGGAAATTAAATTAGAATTTAAAAATATCCATATCCATACTTAATCTTATAAATGCGAAAGTGTGTCTGTCTGTCTGTTACCTCTTCACGCTCAAACCGCTGAACCGATTTCGCTGAAATTTGGCATGAATATACTTTGAGTCCCGGAAAAGGACATAGGATACTTTTTATCCCAAAAAATGTACGGTTCCCGCACGATAAACGAATTTTGGCGCAACGAAGTCGCGGGCGTCATCTAGTTTTCTATATGTGTATTATTAGCTTTAAAATCGAGTCCTGGGCTTAATAATTTTAAATAATAATAATAATATCTATGGACGCTTCACACCACGTCAGTCTGGCCCTGTGCTAAGTACCTGATGGACTTGTCTTACAGGTACCAGACAACGGAAATATGTTTTATACTTTTATATACATATATTTCAATTTTTTATTATAATATGATACACATATTTAATACACATCTTTATAAACTTTTTGTTCCGTCGGCGGGACTCGAACCCGCTACCTCCGGCTTGAGCTAAATGTTGTATAATGACACTATATTGACTTTGAATTCTAGAGGGCTCTTCTTGTCACACCAAGATGACCCCTTATTTCGCAAATCTGCGAAACCCTCCACACTCGCGGCACGAAAGCCCACGTAGGCTGCAAACCGCGAGTGTGGAGGGTTTCGCGGATTTGCGTTTGCGCTTCGCGGCTTTCCCCGTCCAGTGTCGGTTTTTTGGCCGCGACAAAGGGCTCGCGAAGCGCAAACGCGAACATCATCCACACTTGCTTTTATTCGCAGTCCCACACAATGTCTGAGCAGCGGCAACAGTGACTTCAACGTCCATTTTACTCAAATGCGCAAACGTAAATACGCGAAGATTGCGAATGTGTGAATTGCGAGGGCCGTATTTGTTCACGTCGTGTTCACGGCGCGTAGCACCCGTGAATCGCGGCCGCAAAATTTTGCACCGCGATTCACGGGAGAGGGATGATTTGATTTTTTGGAGAGGGCTAATAATATGAAGAGTAATGGTAGTGAAGAGGTAACACACACACATAGACAGACAGACACACTTGCGCATTATTAATAATATAAGTATGTATAATATTTATATTTATATTAATTGCGCCAGCCCTACAGCGGGGCGTGCATAATTTCCTACGTACACCATTTATCAATTGTTCCTTTGTATATAACAATTTACATGCTTTTGGGATTCAATACAATATTCCCACTTTACTGCCATTTTCAATTTCAATATAATGAAAATAAAGGATTTTAGAATTCTTATACAAAACTTAATGCTTATCGCATGTTGAGTTCTTAAAAGATCTATAGAGTCTGGACTGGACTACTAGTAGATCTCCACAACTCCTTTGCACCAAAATCGCGCGGGAACCAAACTTTTTTCCGGGATAAAAAGTATCCTATGTCCTTTCCCGGGACTCAAAGTATCTCCATACCAAATTTCAGCAAAATCAGTTCGGCGGTTTGAGCGTGAAGAGGTAACAGACAGACACACTTTCACATTTATAATATTATTAGTATGGATTATGGATAATACGTAAGTATGGATTTAAGGCATCTTAAAATAAGTATGATAATTGTTATGTATTTAGCTGCGGTGTTTGACGCGTTGCATCTTCGAGATTTCTAACATCCTCCCCCATTTGTGATAGTGCTAATGACACTAATAATAATTAAGCCAGTCTATAATTACTGTTATAACCATTAATCAATTAACCTAGTATTATTATATTATAGCCAACTATAATTGAAGACGTGAGTGGAAGAATCGAACAAGTAACATTTCGTAACATACGGACAATAACTCATTTTTTCCCATATTATTTTCATAAAACTTGTAATTTATCTACTTCATAACCTAGCTAATATATCTGGCTACAAATATTATCCACAGTTTTGCTATTTCAAATAATTTTTACGGCCCTAAAGCCTCCATTTAAGCAAAAAAAATTGGAAGTTTTTTTATGTTACTTACCTTATTCTTCCACTCACGTCTTGAATTATTATGGGTTACACAGAATATACATATTATACAGAGTGTAACAAAACAAAGTGATAACTGATTTAGGGTGTGTATGTGTCTACTATTTCAGTTCACAGTAAAGGAAGCGGCGCTGAAAGATATATTTTTTGAGATTTGTATAGGCAAGTGCCATAGATTCGCTTATACCCAAGTTAATAAAAAGCTTTCAGAGCTACAGTAGGGCCTCGTTAATCCGGAGAGGTAAAAACATGACCCTTTTCGAATTATCGAGGCGTCCGGATTATAGTATGCAATATTTAATGTTAATAAAACACGTCATGTTTAACCTTAGTATCTTTAATCAATTTTTAAAATTTTATATCATAAAGACAAATTAATGTACATGTTCGTAATAATTACAACCATGTAAGAAATCAGAAGTTAAAATAAAACATTAGTCAGGTAATTCCTTTTGAAAAAGTCTGTAATAATCTTCTGTTTATGATTTTCGTACTTCATTTCGAAGCTCGGTCTCTATTCTCTAAGTTGGCGGAGAAACATAACTTCGTGGCTATCAAATTCATTATCTTCAGCCCATTTTAAAGCAATGTCCGGCCGGATTACAGCGATCACCGAACAAGCGGAGGAGTCCGGATTACCGAGGCCCTACTGTACTACTTTCACAGTCAGTATAATAGGGTCTGTATGGGTATAATATTATATACAGGGGACCCAAACACACCGTATATCACATTGTTTTGTAACATGCTGTATAGGTTTAATACAATCACGAAATCGGCTTAACACTAAATTGTCCAAAGTTGGAAGACTAACACTCTTTAACCTGTGAAATGGACAAGCAGATCACTCGACTGGCAAATCGATCCAAAGCTCTGACTTTGATGGATTAGGAGGAAGGTTGGTTATTTGACTCTGACGATTGTAATCGTACCTATAGTCTCAAAAATAACATATATTTTAAAGTAATTGTCTGTTTGTAGTAAGTAATTGTACCTACTCGCAGAACACCCTGAAAGTCGAATAAATTCAAAACTAAACTTCCACAGATAAAAGCTATGTACTCGAGAGTCGAGGCTATTTAAAGCTATTAAGCTATTATTATTTAAGCTATTCTGTGAGTATAATAGTGCATAACTTTAGGAAAATGATTTGTAGTTTACAAAAATATTGTAATCAATTGTAATGTATAATAAACTAGGCAGTATTCTATAATCCGACAAATTCGCTAGTCCAAAACGGCCCTGCATAATGTTTGTCAGATTAACGGGGTTCTTCTGTAATTTGTTTGCTCCCTGTGAGTGCGTATTGGAATCCAATCGGAAACATCAATTACCAATACCAATTTTGAGCAGGTTGAATACATTCGTTAGAAGCAAACATGTAAACATATTTTCCTAAATTAGATAATAATTCTTTAAAGGGTACGTGCACACTTAGTCCGACCGACCCGATCCGACTGATAATTTTCAGGGTTAATTAGCTCGCCATATATTCACATCACTGCTTCTCTTGTAAGTCCCGGATCTAAACACTCGGAAATGCCTAGAAAGAATCAAATCCAGCGCTAGACGTTATCCATATACAATTTCAATAAAATCGTTCAGCCGTTCTTGGGGAGTATCAGAAGGGGTAACAATCACAGCGACATGAGAATTTTATGTAGATAATAATTATAAGATTAGGGATCTGTAGGACAACGCAGGAGGTGTCAAGGAGTATGTGACATGTCGTAAAAAGATTATTGCATTATAATCTCATGTCATCGCTTCCGATATGAGTTTTTAAGACGACAATCATAAAATGGATCCATAAAAGCATCATAAAACGTTGTAATATGATTTATTCGATACTAAAAAGACGAAAATTCGAAGCTGGCGTGTTCTCGGGGGAGTCGCAGTAATAAAACCGAGTTGACCAAAAGTACGAGATTTCGATTACTTTGTGTAAACATCCCCACATACGGAAAGGCCGATCGGTGTAGGTTTCAATGATCGCAGGCGGATCTGACCGGGCTTCAACAATCTGACCGTACTTATCAATCGGCCTCCCGCTATATGAGGTCCTGTTTAATGTACGAAGCTAAAATCTTATACACTTTAATTTTTATGGTAACTGCGCTATACGAACTTTCATAAAATTTAAAATTAATTAAAAATGGTTGAGTCTTGAGTTTAGTTTTACTGCGTCAATAAATTTTTAACCGCTACTAAGATTATAAATTACTAGCTGTTGCCCGCAACTTCGTCCGCGTGAATGTATGTTATTATATAATCGAGATTTAGAAAATGGAACACCCATCTACGACTATTTAATTTGGATCTATATTAATTACACACGAATTTTTTACGAAAGACCCAAGAAACTTGAGCCACAGATACTTATCGTTTTAAAAAAACCTTTCTTCGAAGGTCGCTTGGCGTTGACAGGGGATGGGGCCACAGGACAGGGGAAAGGAACATGTGATGGAGATAGAGCATACACTTCAGAAGACGGGATTTAATGTAGGCATCTATCTCTCTTTAACCTACCTCTTACTCTCAGATTCCTAACCAGAATAAAATAACGCTTGAAGTTGTTTACTTACTCAAATCTTTATAGGCGTTGGCCCACCGGCCACCACACATTCTCACCACTGTATCTCCTGTGTCGCTAGGATCGACAGCGGTATCCAACCACGAAGCCTTTGATATGATCTCAGGGAGTCAGAGGGACATGCTCAAACTGGTTTGAGACCCGCAACGAAATTAATTAAAAGATAATAGAAGCTTAAAGAATTGTAATAATTCTTCTTTCTATTGAAAGCGGAGACAGCAAGAAGTTGCAGTGACCGAATGTCAAATAACAAAATAACGAAAATAATCTATAATAATAATAATTGTGACTACTTAGCTATAGCTAAATTAATATTGGAATTTGTTGTGTTAGAGTTTAGACTGTTTCCAATAATAATTGTGACAAAAACGCTTGAAGGCACGGAAGTTCCAATAGCGCTCTGCTCTGTCCACGATATCACCGTAGTATCCGACATCAGATTTACAGTGTAGGTTGTCTAGCATTGTATTTCTTTCGTCTTGGCAGAAAAAACTCTCCCAGAGAACATGATGAGTGGTTTATTGAAACAAACTGCCTTCGGTCGAGTAAATATTCTACGTATGTGCTCGGTCAAGTGCGAGTTGGACTCGCGCACGAAGGGTTCCGTACCGTTATACATAGTGCAAAAATAGGCCAAAGATTGTGTTTTTTGTATGGCCCCCAATAAAAAAGAATTTTATTTAAATATTATTATTATTATTATTTATTATTAAAGTAAGTACACATAATATATCTAAGGCCTTTGTTAAAATTTCAAGTGCCTACCTGTTGCCATTATATTGATATGGAGCAAAAAAGGCCAAAAATCACGTTTGTTGTATGGGAACCCACCCTTAAATATTATTATTATTTTGTTTTTAGTATTTTTTGTTATATCGGCAACAGCTGGTAAACACAATAATTTGTGAAAATTTTCAGAAGTCTAGCTGTAGCGGTTCTTGAGATACAGCCTGGTGATATACAGACAGACGGACAGACGCACAGACAACGAAGTTTTAGTAATAGGGTCCCGTTTTTAGCCTTTGGGTACGGAACCCTGAAAAAATCAATAAACGCATAATATTGTGGTTATGGATGGTGTAATGATAGTGGTGATCATGATGATTAATATAATTGACAGTCAATAGTGGCATGCGCTTCCAGTATTTTAAACAACGCTGAACCCCTACATAATAATACTATATTATATTCTTATAAGGAATCAGGAGTTCCGTTCAGCAACGGAACCTTCGAAAGCCCTATACCCTGGGATCTGTCCTGATATGTCCGGATATGTCCTGGGATATGTGCAAATCTTACTTTTTGGTGGCATGTTATGTTAATTATACGCAAAAGAAGTGAAAATCACAGCTGTAATGTTTTTATTTTAAAGGAGTTCCGTCGATACCTCCTGATTCCGAAATCATTATCAAGTCACATATTTTGTAAGCATGGTATCAAATTCGGGTTAACAATCAATACAATAAAAAAAAAAAATTGAAAATCTGACCACAAACAGTAAAGTTAACATCAACTCCTCTTTTTTGGAAGTCGGTTAAAAAAAGTATCCTATATGTTGACCAGGGATAGAAGATACCACCATGCCAAATTTCATTGAAATCGGTCAAGCGGATTTAGAGATTAGCCTGTACAAACAGACAAACAGACAGAGAAACAAAAATTTCAAAAACAGTTCAAATGTGTTCTACTACTCTTCTAACATGCCCTTGACTCGTTTTTTCAAGTTTATTTTTAATGTACAAAAATTTTACTACTACGATTTTATTATAAGTATATAGATTATAAGAAACGCTATATAATCAGCGTACTTAAGAGCCCGGGTTACCCTCGAAATTCTCATACAGACGTAATACCAAAATCATTTTGTCATACGAAAGTATTTAACGTGTTTGAGTTATTTTTCAGCTTAAAATAGTAATTACCTAGGTTCCTAAACAAAACTTAACTTCAAAATATTTAAACACTAAAAAAAATTTTTTTTGTATAATTTTTTTTTACTAAATTTACTACTAAATATTTAAACACTAAAAAATAGGCTAAAAAACTAAAAAATATATACATAAATATTAAATTTACTACAAAATATTTCAACTCTAAAGAATATTTTTTAGTATTTAAATATTTTGAAGTTAATTTTTGTTCAGGAACCTAGGTAATTACTATTTTAACCTGAAAAATAACTCAAACATGTTAAATATTTTCGTATGACAAAATGATTTTGGTATTACGTATGTATGAGAATTTCGAGGGTAACCCAGGGCTCTTAAGAGCTACCAACAATAATAATACAGCTATCTACAAAAAAATTGTCGTCTGTCGATAAGTTGTTGATTCATCTTATTATCACACTGAACGTTAGGTAATTATTTAGTATCTAGTTATTGAGTCCCACGCCACACGGATCACAGTAGAATACGCGAACAGATTGATTGTAAATGATCCCTATTCCCTGCGAATATTGTTTACCACCGGGGTAGAAGCCCACTCCGTGCAAAGTATTCATTACAAACAACATTTGAACCTACCTGATACTGATACATAGGTACATTGGAAAGGGCTTTCTTTTATATAAGAATCGAATTTGTTAAAACTCTAAGTTCACAGTGATACATTAGAGCCGCTATACCAAACCCGCACGCGGCCCGCCGCCGGGACTTTATTTTTGGCCCGCGGGATGTTAAACAATTTTGAAATTCACGCCCACCGGCAAAATAACGTAAAGTCTACGTGATAGTCGTTAAATTTTTTCCACTTTAAAATCGTTAATTTTGAAGAATTAAAAAAAAAATTGTTGCGGCCCGTGACACCAAGACCAAAACATGTTTGTGGCCCGTATGAAAAAAAGGTTGGGGACCACTGCATTAGAGTCTATTAGGTATATGTATATTAGGTATAACTAGATGATGCCCGCAACTCCACTGCGCCAACCAAGGAACTTAGAGTCAAACTGGAAGCCAAACTTCGAATAACAAGCTGAAGATGATATTTTTGACCCCGAATAACCTTTTACGTTTGACGTTTACCTTCCGTCCCTTTCTAAATCTTCTCACTAATATACCAGAGTAATTATACAAAACTGCACTTATAACACATCCGCAATCTTGACCGCGACGAATTTGATCTTATAATATTGTTTAATTAATATTGTATACTATGAAATATTTTTTAATAGTAAGTGGATAAGTAGAGTTATTAAAAATATTATATATTATTAGTTAGATAGTTATAACTAAACTACAGTTCGATTATATTTACCTACTTATTTTTCCATAAAATAAAGGTAAACACGTGAATCTTAAATTGCAACACTGTCAAATCATTGACACACAGTGACAAGCTAAGATGGCGGATGTTTGTGACGTTTCGCATCACTTCGCAATTTTCTTATGATTTATTTTGAGTAATATATAATAAAAACAACGAAATGGGTGTAAAATGTATAGTTCGTGGGTGTGGAAGTGAGTGGTATCCTGCATGTGATGTGATTTTTCACAAGTAAGTACACAATTTTAATGTAAAATTGTTAGTACGTCGTACACCTTTGTTCGTGATTATTTTCGTTATTTTATGGCCTTTACTTGAAAATTGTTTTTGACAACCATTGGGCTTCGGTTGTTTGTTAATTATGTCTGTAATAATGCGTTTATAGTTCATAATTGTCCTATAATAACTGTTTTAAATTCGTCAACTGAATTGTAATAGGGTGACCACGTTGTGAGCCATTGTACTATAATGGCTGGTTTACACGTATTAAGTCGATAAGTAGTTAACTAAATTTCAACTTAATTTTAAGTTATTAATTGCATGTACTCACACAATTTAGTATCAAGTAGCAAGTTAAAATTTAGTTAAGTACTAAACAAGATAATTAGAATTTTGTCTGTTTTCTTTGTAGGCAGGCAGGGCTTGTCACTTGACACATTTGGGCAGACACTTCAAATTAAGTTAAAATTTAGTTGACTACTTATCAACTTAATAGGTAATTAGTGCCATGTATGCTACCTAGATGTTAGATAAATATTTGTATAAATATTTGTTTTATTGTCTTTTTTAGGTTTCCCTCTGATTTAGCGGAACGGAATAAATGGTTGGCGATTGTGCCACTGAGAAGACCTCTTACAGAAAGCTCTAAAATATGCAGTCTCCATTTTAAACAATCGGATTATGACAGTACTGGAAAAAAACTTTTAATCGGTATAACCCCTATCTATCAAGAAAGTAATGTAAGTTTATTCTGTGACCATATGATATTTTTGCCTAATTACATATCCAAATTCAATTTCAATAGATTTATTAAACATTAATCAAAAATAATTTATTGTAGGAATCAGAGAATACTGATACAAAACTACCTTCCATTTTAATTGATGAAGCAATGAATATGCCTTCATCATCACGTCATGTAAGTATAAATATAATATAAAAGTATTAAATATATTTCCATTGTCTGGTACCTATAACACAAGTTCTTCAGATACTTAGTATGGGGCCAGATTGACATGGTGTGAAATGTCCATAGATATTATTATTAGTTAAATCAATAACATTCACCGTAACTAATTTAATAGAAATAGTTTGTCCCTGGAACTATTTTCGTGGGAACTGCAAAGCCACAGGTAGAAGCTAGTTGATAATGACTAGCTTCTACCTGTGGCTTTGCACCATTTTTTTAAACATGATAATATTAAAAACATATACCATGGGATACATGGGTGTCTGATGACTTAATGCGCCTACATATTTACTGATACGATATTTTCTCGTCCAGATGCTGTTGCCTCTTCAGGACACAACATTAAAAAGGGAAAATACATCCAATGTGCAAGAAGATAATATACCACCCTGCAAAAAATCTCGCTTATTTAAAACATTGTTATTACCACAAGTGGACAATGAAAACAAAGAACAGGTAAAATAAATTAATTTAACACATACATTCTTAATATCTTCTTACTTATTTATGAACTGGCTTAATATTTATGCATAAGAATCTGGTGCCATGGTATTTGTGTTTGGACTTCTTTAAAACGGCCTCAGTTACATTTGTGAATAGTTTGTAATATATATTTCATATTACTTGGTACTTGGATTAAGATCAGCACAACTCTGTTCTGAGCTATTTTTGAAAGTTTCTAGCTGTTGGGATAATGGTAATTAATAATTATGTATGTTTTTAGGTCACCAACCAAAGTACCTCGCCTATCAAGATCAGTATGAACAAAAGCATACAAGCACGAATTAAAACACCACGAGAAGACGCTCTTGAGAGGAGAAACAAAGTATTAGCTCAAAGAGTTATCAGATTGAACAAGTCGGTAAATAGCATGAAGTCCTTAATGAATATAGTTAAATCATATGCAAGTAACAGTGAAATAGAAAATATAATTAGTGGAAATTTTGCGAATATTTGCGAACATTTCAAAAAAACCGACTCAACAATCCCCGCAAGGTATGAGGTATACTGAAGAAGTAAAATCATTTGCATTAACTCTCCATTTTTATTCCGCAAAAGCATATGAGTTTTTAAGAAAATATGTAGCGTTGCCCCATGTAGAGACCTCACGGCGTTCTATTTCAACATTCAATTGTAATGTGGGGTTTCTAACGGAGGTTATTGAGTATTTAAAATGTCAATTAGAAAGCCAAGAAAAACCATTCTTGAAAAACGTGGCATTAATATTTGACGGAATGGCCTTAAAACAAGATTTGACCTATGACCAAAAATTGGATTAAAGTATTCGGATATGTTGACTTAGGCCAAATTTCTGTTAAAGATAAAGAAGAATTAGCTACAGAAGCGTTAGTCTTTCAAATTGTGTCTTACACTATTTCAAGTGCCCAATTGCATATTTTTTAATTAAAAGTTCATTATCAGCCGATTTCTTGGCAGAACTGCTTAAAACAGCAGTTATTTTGCTGGACGAAATTGGCATAACTGTTCGCTCAATGACGTGTGATGGCGCTCCATCAAATATTAAAGCATACCAAACCTTGGGTTGTTCCCTAGAGCAAAATAATTTCAAGCCTTACTTTCAACATCCAAATGGACGAGATCAGATTTATTGTTTTTTGGACGCTGCACACATGCTCAAACTGGCTCGTAACGTTTTCGCAGAATTTAATATCCAGACACCTACTGGAATGACTTCTTTTCATTATGTACGCGAGCTTCACGACGTTCAAAAAGAAGAGGGTCTCAAATTTGGTAACAAATTAACGGCAACTCACATACAATATGCTAACAAAAAAATTAACGTGAAGCTCGCTGCAGAAGTGTTAAGTTCATCTGTTGCTGATGCTGTTGATTTTTTGAGACAGAGTGGAAACATACGTTTCCTAGGGAGTGAAGCAACAGTAGAATTTCTAAAAATGATTGATCGGCTTTTTGATATAATGAACTCGAAATCTCCTTTCGGCCGTGGTTTTAAAAGTCCTTTATCGGAAAAAAATGAAACTTTTTGGAAACCTATTTTACAAGAAAGTAAAGTTTTTTTAAATTCACTATCTATCCAAGGCAAAGGCATTTTAAACCATCCCCGCAAAACTTTTGCTTTAGGGTTTTTGATGGGAATTGAAAATTTTCCGCTTCTTCTTAACAACCTATGTAAAGATCCTACTCATGTAGTCAAATATCTTTTAACATTTAAATGTTCTCAGGACAATTTAGAAATTTTTTTTTCATGTATTCGAGCACGTGGTCGAACAAACAATAACCCAAGCCCTATGGAATTCAGATACAGATTGAGAAAATTGCTCTTTAGAAATTCTATTCAGCCATCAATCAATGCAAATAGCGTTGACCACACATATGAGGCATCTCATGTTTTTGATTATAGTACCAGAAAACCATCACTTTTGGACTCCATCGACGATATTGATAACGATTTAGATTACACCAAAGAAATGGAAGATCAACTATATTCTTTGGAACTAGAGCTAACAACAACAAGCTCCGAATACCAAAAAAATATTCTTTATTACATAACAGGGTATATTGTCAAACAAATTATAAAGCGTGAAAAATGTGATGAATGTAAAAAAATACTGATTGAACCTGAACATTTACAATCTGATCATTTTTATAATGTGGACGTTAACAGACACCAGTCTTTTACTGTGTTTGTAAATAGAGGGAAATTGCATTTCCCTTCTACTGAAGCGTATTCAGTAATTGAATATGCTGATGAAGTTTTCAAAAATTTACCAAACATGGATAAATTAAATTCTTTCAACGTTAAAAATAAGATGATAAATTTGGTCTGTCAACATTTTACGCTGAAATTAAGAAAAATGTTTTGTCATACCACAAATGACTGTATAACTTGCACTGAATTGCACGAATCAAAACTTATTAAATTAATTGCAAATTCATTTTTAACTATGCGTCTCCGAAGACATTTAAAAAATGTCATGGATTCCAGGTTAAGCGTTATTCGGACTAGGCGTCAGAAACTTCACAAAGCTATAATATTTAATCATGTATAATTTATTATTAAATAGGTATCATAATTTGTGGGCGTCCAAGAAAAAATAATATTTATGTAAGGGGCTAAAACATTTTCAGAAATTTCCTTAGGTAAAATTGAAGATTAGGTACTATAGTATGTATATGTATAGCTATCAACTGTATGTATTTTATTATAGTTTTCTGTAGTTGCAGATACAAACATTGCATAATATGTCCACTTTTGATAAATCTGCTATTTGTAACTTCAGAAAAATATAGTAAATGGAGTTCGTGCATAAGTTTTATGTGTAAAATTTAGAATATGTATGCTGTACCAATCTATAGGTAATAAATAAATGTAAAGTGTATAATCTAAAATCAATATGATTGTGAGGCATCAATAACTCCACAAAACTATTATCTAATCACGTGTTATAGTTATAAATCTTAGACGTGTAAATCGTTCTTAAATAAATGTGTTTGAACTTTAAATGGTTTACTTTATTTTATTGATTATTATTATTTGCTTCCTTGAAAAGATTAAGGTTGGGTTGCACCAACTAACTTTAACTATAACTTTAACTACAATGCAAAATGTCAAATCTTTGGTTAAAGTTAAAAATGGACGCCATCAAGACGCCATATTTAACCATAACCATAGAGCTCGACAAGGTTTTTAATGCACGTGGCGAAAAAACGAACTAACGCTGTCATCATACAAAAACGCTATTTTTGACAGTTCTCCTTTACCAGCAGCGCCCCCGCCCACGTTCAGTTGTTGGACCAGCTGTCGATATATACGACAGCTGAAATGTATCACGTGGGCTTCGGCCTGACCGAGCATAACACCTCGCTCGGTCGGAAGATCTTCCTTTGTGGCGGCTACGCATATTCCCACAAGTTTTTTTGTTCATAGTTTCATGCCATTCAGAGGGCGCCACATTTGACTACAAGACGTGGCCTCACATAGCCTTTAACCATTGGACAATAAAGATTTTTCAAACGAGACCTTATTTATGGAATTCTGATAAATACTTTTGAAGAAATGAAGAAATCGGCCATACGTATACGTTATGTATGATACATACTGGTTTGAATGTAACATATATACCGGTCAAAATCATAACCTTCCTTTTGCTTCGCCGTAGTCGGGTAGTGACGTCTAATTAAATTAAATTACACATTCCGTGGGTTGGGAAAATACAACACGATTGTTGATCAGCCATAGCAATACTATCGATGATATCAAACACATCGTTCTTTTAAGGTAAGTAACGTAACCTCGTGATCGCTATTTTTACGTGATAGCCCTGCCGGATTTGTCTAAAAATATTACGTGGCCACTCCACAGTGGTTTAGTACATCCATTATATTAGTGCCAACTTGTTACTGTTACTACGTTTCCACCTAGTACCTATACAAACAAAATGTGTGGACACCCTACTTAGAAAAGGACGGAGCGTCAACAAATAACTTCAAGGACAAATTTTTTATCTTCACTTTTTCTTTATGAGTTTGGCTTCCAGTTTGACTCTAAGTTCCTTGGCGCCAACATTAGTTTATCGCGCGGGAACCGTACATTTTTCCGGGATAAAAAGTATCCTATGTCCTTTCCCGGGACTCAAGGTATCTCCAAGCCAAGCTTCAGCAAAATCGGTTCAGCGGTTTGGGCGCGAAGAGGTAACAGACAGATAGACACACTTTCGTATTTATAATTAATGAAACTCGTGTTATTTTCAGTAACGCACACTAAGGCTTTTTATTTTAAATGCACATGTCAAAAGTTTTTTTGACCATAGATCTTACAGTATGAGTACAGATTATTATTTTGATACCATAGACATAGCCACAGACTGCTAATACAGATTATAAATTTTACACCCCCACTTATCAAAATAATCCTAAGTTCACATTTGTAAAACAAGAAAATTAAATAAACTAACAAATTTGTGACAACCCTAGCATCTTTACAAATTTATAATGCTTTACACTACTGAGACTTTTAGTCAAAATATCAGCTGGCATTTCTGCTGAAGGCATATAAGATATTTTGACCAAATCATTAACTATACATTCTCTGACAAAGTGATGCCGAACATCAATATGTTTTGTTCTTCTATGAAACAAAGGGTTATATGCTAACTTTTGAGAACTTTGGTTATCACTTAACAAATTTACAGGTACATTATCAATATGGCCTCCATTCATCTCAGAAATTAAATTATTTAAATATACAGCCTCTTTGCATGCCTCGGAGAGAGCCATGTATTCGGCCTCCGTGCTAGATAATGCTACCGTTGTTTGTTTCCTACACTCATATGAGATAGCACTGCCAGACAATTTAAAAATAAAACCTGTATAAGATTTCCTGTCTATTGAACAAGATGCCCAGTCTGCATCAACATAGCCTAACAATCTGTTATCACTTTTTACATATTTTAACCCATACTGTTTAGTTTTACTTAAATATTTTAACACTCTCTTAAGATGTTTCCAGTGAGTCTCATCATAACAATTATTATACTGGCTGAGAAAACTCACTGCAAAACTTATGTCAGGTCTAGTTAAAACACACAAATACATAAGAGCACCTAACAATTGTTGATATGGATATTTCTGACAAATACTTTTAGCCTTATCTATTTTTAAATTCTTTTCCATAGGAGTATCTGAACTATTACAATTTACCATATTAAATCTTTTCAAAATTACATCTACAAAATCTTTTTGATCTATAGTAATTGAATCTTGCTTCACAGTCACATTCATACCAAGACAATGCTTTAACTGGCCTAAATTCTTTATATTAAATTTTGCTTTCAATTCACTAATTAGTTTATCACATATTTCTTTACTATTATAAAAGACAAAAAAATCGTCCACAAATATTGCTATATATACTCTGACATTATTATGACACATCATGAATAAACATGGTTCATACTGTGACTTAGTATAACCTAGTTCTAGTAAACAAACTTCTACTCTTTGATACCATGCTCTGGCTGATTGTTTTAAGCCATATATAGCTCTTTTTAGTTTTAACACTTTATTTTCAGAATTAGGTATATCAGAACATTCTGGTATCTCCATATAAATACATTCATCTAACACACCATTCAAAAATGCAGTAGGTACATCAAGGTGTAACACATTTAGGTTCTTATCTACAGTCAAAGCTAACAATAATCTCAAAGTGGAATACCTGAGAACTGGTGAGTAGGTTTCCTTATAGTCCATACCCTGTTTCTGATTAAATCCCTTTGCCACCAGCCTTGCTCTGTACCGCACTTTGTTTTCACTATTGTATTTTATTTTAAAGACCCACTTACACTTCACAATAGTTTTATTCACTGGTCTGTCCACTAGTTCCCATGCATCTCTATCACTGAATGACTGTAACTCTTCTCTGATAGCTTGCCGCCACTGTTCCCTATCCGGACCACTGATAGCGTCCTTCAGAGAAATGTTCTCACTCGGCACTTCATTCTCGATGCATATGTTTGCAAAACCATAGTAGTCCGGCTTCCTCCTGACACGTTTCTCTCTAGCTTCAGTATTGACAACCAACGTGTCCTCAAGTGAAGTTGAGTCATAGAAACTGTCCTCTGTGTCTGAACTGGACGGCTCCGGAACATAGGTCTCATCTTGTTCGTTATTTGGTTCATCTTCTGAACAAGACTTTTCCAGAATACTATCTGACTGCTCTTCCCCCACTGAATCCTGTTTTCCTTCACTACTCTCCTGCACTGTAATCTGTGTTGTCATGCTGTCATTTTCCTGTTCCATGACGACAACATCTCTTGCTGTTGTAATAGAGTGTGATGCGGGATCGTACAGTCTGAATCCTTTAACATTTTCAGCATAACCGACCAAAAATAGCTTCTTTGCTTTCCTGTCCCACTTTAACCTTTTTTCTTTTGGTATATGTGTCATGACTAAGCTGCCATAGACACGGATATGGCTGACATCTGGTCTTCTACCTGTCCAAAGCTCAAATGGTGTACGATGTTGAAGACCTGCAGCTGGGGACCTGTTCTTCAAGTACACAGCAGTGTGCACTGCCTCTGCCCACAAGAATTTTTCAAACTTTGCATCAAATAAGAGACATTTTGCTTTTTCCACTATTGATCTGTTTAAACGCTCACATAACCCGTTCTGTTCTGGACAATAGGGATTCGTTTTTTGGTGCACTATCCCATTTGCTTTCAGATAATCATCGAATTTGTTATTGCAAAATTCTTTGCCATTATCTGTTCTGAGCATTTTAATTTTAGTAGATTTTTGATTTTCTACTAAGCTTTTGTACTGCTTGAAATAATAGAAAGCCTCATCTTTTGTCTTGAGAAAATATACATAAGCCATCCGGCTGTAATCGTCCACCAATAGTAGAAAATATCTAGCCTGTCCGAGCGACTTGTTCTCCATAGGCCCGCAAAGGTCAGCGTGAACAATATCCAAAACATTTTTGCTCCGTGATGTACTAACTGGGAAGGGCAATCTTGTTTGCTTTCCCTCACAGCATACTGTGCAGTTGCCTCTACTTATGTCTGCCTTATCTTGGAATGACAAGCCATCCACTGCTCCATCTCTCATAATCTTTAGATCGTTACTATTTATGTGGCCAAGCCGTCTGTGCCATGTCCAGCTAGAAGTCACAGCCGTCGCTGCCAAAAGTTGTTCTGACTTCACAATGTTCAACTTATACACACCATTTGTTAAGTTTGCTTCTCCAATGCATTCATTCCGTCGATTATAAATGTGGCAAACATTTTCATTGAAAATAATTCTGTTTCCACTAGATATCATCTTACTAACGGATAGAAGGTTGGTAGTAAGATTCTGTATGCATAACACATTGTTGACATTCACTTTGTATTCCTTGTTTTTGACTCGCGTCGTTATCTCAATGTCTCCGGAACATATAACTGGCACGCTTTCTTTATTTGCCACCACAATATCACGAGTTTCGGTGTTGTAAGATACGTTCTTCATCATGTTTTTGCTCGATTCAGAAATCATATGAGTGCTCGCTCCTGAGTCAACATACCAATCCTTTTCACTGAATTCGCCCGTAAGGAACATCGCACTAAATGCATTTACGTGTTTATCTTTTTGCATTTCGGGGGATCGACACTGATTTTTGTAGTGTCCTAACTGCTTGCACTTGTAACAACGAATATTTTTCGCCGGCTTTCCGTCACTTGATTGACCGCCATTTTGGTTTGACACTTGACGTTTCCCGCCGTTTGCTTTGTCCGTGTTCGAATAACGTTGATTTTGATGACTACTTCTGGATTTGGAGAAAAATGCTCCTTCTGTTTTTATTTCACTATCTGCACTCATATCGAGCAACTTTGTCTTTATTGCATCTGCACTAATTTTCATGCCAGAGTGCTCAATGGCCATTATCATTGGCGCGAACCTGTCCGTCAATCCAGCCAAAAGAAGTGAACCCACCCACTCATCGTTGATCTCAAAACCGGTGCCTTTTAGCTTCTGAGCTGTATCAACTAGCTGAGTCACGTATGCAGTCATTGAATCTGAAGTTTCTAGTCGAATCGAGATCAATGTTCTTAGTAGACTTATGCGACGCGTGAATCCTGAATCGTCAAATAACGATTTCAGTTTCGCCCACAGATCGTGCACCGTACGTTCATTCTTGATATGAACATATAGTGAGGGGTCGATAGTCATCACCATCTTAGCCTTGGCCTTCCGATCATCTTCTTCCTTTAGCTCTGAACTCTTCGCGATGTCAATGCCCTCGAGGATAAGAAAATTTTCCACTGCGAAAGCCCAATCATCGTAGTTATCTCTTCCTCTAAGTTTTTGGACATTCAATGAATAATTTCCGGTCATTGTAACTGCACTTTTTAAATACTTTTTTGTTGGAATCGTCTGGGCGTCATAACCTAATGAAACTCGTGTTATTTTCAGTAACGCACACTAAGGCTTTTTATTTTAAATGCACATGTCAAAAGTTTTTTTGACCATAGATCTTACAGTATGAGTACAGATTATTATTTTGATACCATAGACATAGCCACAGACTGCTAATACAGATTATAAATTTTACAATAATATTAGAATGGATGGATCTGTAAACTTAATATCATCTATCTACATTTACCTAATAGCTAATTATTACAAGTTTTATATCTTTATCTAAGCTAAGTAATGATGTTTCGGTCGTTTGTATCCTCATTTGATTTAGATATTATGTATAAAGATATAATGTAGATATAGTCTTAGAAAAGGATATATATTAACAAGCATGATTTCAAATTGCGTTGAAGCAGAACAATGCTTCATTGCGACGCGTAAAACCTGTGTTGCACAAAAGAGCATGACTGAGTTACGCTTCTGATAAGACGCTGACAACTGCCAATGACCTTGATCTCGCATCACTCTCGCACCTCTCTATTTTCATGCCAGAGAGACAGAGATGTGAAGTGTTCACTCGGTAGCGTGAACACTTTACATTTCTGTTTTTTCGTTTGTTCGAGGAAAATATAAATATTATGGGAATTTCAGATGTCAGAACCGAAAATTAAATCCGAGAATCTTTGGATTTTTGTAAAAGGTGTCAAATAAACAATTTTTTAAAGCATAGATTGTATTATTACTTTAGTTAGAACTGTTTAAAGTTCCTGAAAGATGTGACTTTGGTATTTTTTTTTCATCCAGTAGGAGTACATTATTTTATTATTTAAATTCGACAAGCTTTTCCAAATATAATAAAAAATCAAATAATATATTTTTCGTGCCGATCAATGAAATACATACGTCTACAAAACTGCACAAAGATGTCGAATTGGCAGCTGTCTTCCCCTTAAGTTAAAATTGTAGTCTAAACCACGAGCCAAGTTATAAAACACTCATACACTTTACACACTGTGAGTCTGTCTGATAGCTTTTTTCTTCAATGTCTGTTAGCCTTTACCTTTATTCTGATAAGCAACTCCGTATATGAGCAGCTGTTAGATATTAAACTTTACAGCAGCATAATTTTTGAGTTTTGTAGATAGTACTATAAGGTACCTACATTATATTTCTTAATTGAAATATTTCCTGTTGTGACTTGTGGCTTGTATTATAGCCCCTGCAACTGATTGTTTACACGTCGACGTATCGTCGCCACGGTCACTCGTGTGGGTTATCAGAGGTGGACTATTTATAAATAATTATTTGTTAATTATAATTAAGTGCTACATTGTGGTGTGATGGATCCAGAGAAGCAGCCGCTATTAAGTCCCCTCTCTCCCACGGTCACCGATGAAAGGTGTTACAGGAGTTTTAGGTAGGTAGTGTTTTTGATTGTTTTTTCAAGATTTTTCGGATAAATAATGGTTCAAGCTTTTTTGTTACTTTTGGGTCAAGTGGTAGATTTTTTATTTTGGTAACGAGCGCTTTGGTTTTGTGTTTCCAAGTATATCATGTACGATTAATAACGAATACTTAGGCAAATATTTTCGTCAGTAACTTTAGACCCTGAAAAAACATAAGCGTGCTAAAAAGAAAGACAAAGAAAAAATTAACCATGTTGCTCCCAGACCTAGGTTGCCAATTTACCAATTAATAATACATTGGTACTAATTAAAAAATGATAAACAGTCTGTCTGTGTGTTAATTTTTCTCGCTTAAATCGCTAAGCCGATTTGAATAAAGTTTCGTACTTAGGATATTTTACGGAAGAAAGTATAGGTAGGTAGGTAAGTATAGGTATCTGTAGGACCCCGTACAGATCCCGCAAATGGCAAAATGCGCAAAATGAGTCGCGGTCCTCATCTAGATTCTAGATTGTCACAACTCACCATAAGTGCACACTGCTGAGTTGCTCACCTTCCCACATTTTTGGCCAGCGATCACTATTTTTAACCGACTTCCAAAAAACGAGGAGCTTATATGTTCGGCTGTGGATTTATTTTATTTTTTTATTATTTTTGTATGTTCAACGATTACTCCGCCGTTTGTGAACCGATTTTCGAAATTTTTGTTTTGTTGTATTAGGTTTCACTCCAATTTGGTACCATGTTCACAAAAGTGGTGACTTGATGATGGGATCCATGAGTAATCGAGGGAACTCCTTGAAATTTATATGGAAATATATGGTGATTTTGGTTTTATGAGAAGCATCCTAAGCATATGCTACCAAAACGCAAGATTTTGCACCAAGGTATACTATGGTTCCGAAAATACTAAGAGAACTCCGGATTCCTTATAGATACCAGTTTGGGAGTTTAGGCGCTGTTTTAAGAATTGAAAGCATATGCTACTATGCAAATTACATTCATCATCATCATCATCATCATCATTACCACGTCAGGGTCACCAATGTCACCAAATTCAACCTTATCTCCAGAGCATAAGGCACACATTTGACATTATTCCTGAGAAGTTAAAGTTGCTTCGATAATATAACATTCTGTTTCACTTCGCCGAGATATTCTGGAAAACAACCTAATTTCAACTTTTTGCATTGCGTTTAGGGCCGGGACACAAAAACACGGCACGACGTCGTAAAAAACTCACGGTACGGCGCCGTACGGCATCGTACGACGTCGTGCCGTAGAAACTCATCTTGAATTTCTACGTGAGTTTCTACGGCGCGACGTCGTACGATGCCGTACGGCGCCGTGCCGTGGGTTTTTTACGACGCGCGTCCGCACGGCGCCGTACGACGTCGTGCCGTGTTTTTGTGTCCCGGCCCTTAGCATTCATAGTACAATAACGCATCGCATCGCATGTCTGCCAGGGCTGTCAAGCGAGCGGCGCGGCGGCGCGGGCGGGGACCGGGTACTATGCACAGAATACAAATTACTCACGGAGGTACTATGTGCGCTGCGTGTGCGACAAGTCGAGCGAGTGCCAGCCTATTGTAACTAGTCCGGTGACCGGCTAGTTAGCACGTCACACGTGTTCACTTCGATTTTTTTTAATGTTTAAAATTATCTGAGGGTGCAGCTGATATTATAACATTTTGTAAGTGTGACTGTAATAAGATACGTAGAATAATATACAGGTGTATATTATTCTACGTATAATACGCGTTTGCTTACTAGTTTGCTAACTAAAAAGAGTGAAATTATTATTTAAAAAGAAAACCGACTTCCAAGGTAAAACAATAATAACATCCTTATAATATTATGAACTAAAAAGTATTAAATAATTATTCCTATCTAATAGTGCCTTTTTCCGAATTCGGCTAAAACTCAACTATTTCTGTATTCAATCTTCATAATTTTGAAGTCGGTGCCAGTTCCAAAAGTTTCAAATATTCTGTCGAGAACAGAAGATTCATCTGGTACCGACTTCAAAATGATGAAGATTGAGTACAGAAATAGTTGAGTTTTAGCCGAATTCGGAAAAAGGCACTATTAGATAGGAATAATTATTTAATACTTTTTAGTTCATAATATTAACGATCAAACGAACTTACCTGTAGGTGAAGTTCGATCGTAATTATACGAGTGTTTCGTCCGAAGAGATTAGTATAATTAGAATATGAACACATAGTAGTTACGCCAGTGACTCCGCTCCAGGCACTATGTTTAGAGATTATAACTCTAAAAAATATAAATAAAAAACTTACAGTTGCTCTCTGGTATATACTTTATGGTCCGGTCCGCGGCTTCCTGTTCCGGTGTCTTACCTCGGCCAACCGCCATGATTCGACTTCATTCCTTGAGAGATATTTGTGATATTTCATCTATGGGTATACCTGTTAGGGAGGGTGGGTTATACTAATCTCTTCGGACGAAACACTCGTATAATTACGATCGAACTTCACGTACAGGTAAGTTCGTTTGATCGTTAATTATACTCGTGTTTCGTCCTCGAGATTAGTATAATTAGAATATGAACACATAGTAGATGTTTAGAGTAAGAAATATCACAAATGATGTCCGTTATTGGATAAAATGTAATATAGTCCATACCTTATAACATTATTCTGAACAATACTTTGTTATACCTATTTAAATAAATACATTAATTATTGAACAATAAACAAATAATTTATTTATTTGTCATTATTTTTATATAACCTCCATGTAAATATATAAAAGACAGGTTACGTTGTTAACAATAGGTCTATCATAGACTTAGCAAAGGTAGAAGACTTGCCGCTTCACCCAGCAGATTGTCTGATACTATTAATGTTAGTGTCTTTTTCTCGATTATAAAAGTTGCTGTACTTATGTCTTGTACTTTTAGACATAAACATGAAAAGGTCAATTTTACTATCCATTAATGTAATTTTAATCCCAAGAAAGAGGTTCTGAATGTCTAATTATGGTTTTCTAAACCTAAGAGAGAGTTAATTATTATCAGGTCTTGTAATATGTTTAGACCTATTTGTGCTCCTAATGCGGTAGCATGAAAGATCTGAGAATGTTCCAATGAAATAAAAATAAAGTAAGTACCTATGTATAATATTAATGGTTTCGTACCTGATCTTGAAGTTTTAATTAAAGTACTGATTTTTATCATTATAGTAGCCTTTAATTTAATTTTAGATAATTTTTGCACTTATTATATGTGCAGTGACTAAAAACTAAGACACACTTCCCAACTTTAATTAACTGTTCAAGTGTCAACTTTTCCTTTGGAAAAATGTAGCTAAATAGTTAATTGTAACACCTGCGTCCCAAGTAAAGTTATAACATGATAATGATGGTCTTAATCAAAACACACCCTTACAAAACCTGGAAATCCTAACATTATCAGGTATAATTATGTTTATTAATAGATGAAAGAGCAGATCTTTATGAATTGATAGTCCCATATTATTGGTCACCATCTTTAAAAAGAAAAGTTTTGGTATTAAGTATAAGCACATAACTGAAGGTCCATACAGTCATATTCAAAATATTAAAAATATTAAAAACATACCATTTTCTGTAGCACACATCATATTATTTTAAGGTACTTTTCAATATTGAAGCTAAAATTACATCTGTTGAAGCACATGGGTTTTCTCATTGTAATAATGCAGTCCTGATAAAATCCCTGCAACCATGGTACTGTTTTTGTGGATGTTCCAATTACAAGGTTGTGTAGACCACATCAGTACAACCGCAAAACCCTGTGCCTTGAATAAAATAATTATTTTATTGAATACTGGAGAATAATTATTACTGAAGGGAATGTAAAAAAATAATTTTGGACCAATCTGATATAAAAGCATCTATTGCAAAAGAATCTGGATCACTGAGCCGTGAAGACATAAGTCAATGACAGTCATTGCTGATAAGTACCAAAAAATGGTAATATGTTATAGCCTTTTAAGGACTATTTGACCTCTAGGTGGGTCCTTCTTGAATATAATAGAGCAAAAACATTAAGAATATTTATTCTGAATACTTTACACCATTACCAAAAGTCCCTTGCTACCTTGGAAGATGAGGGTATTGTATTATATCTCCCAAACAATTGATGTAACTAGTAGCTGCTGTATTATCCATTGTCAATAAAATTTATCAGTTATAGTAATTTTTTGCAAATAAATTATCTTGAAGGCAGAATAGGCTGCAAAAAGTTTTAAATGATTTATATGAAAATCAAATTTTATCTTGAGGTCAACTGCTGCTAGCCCTTTGATCTCCACAGCTGAAACCTTACCCCATAGCACCCCATTGAGGCGTCAGAGATATTTCTGGACCTCAGCTGTTATTGTCACCTTTGATACTGTTATTTCAATAAATTATGTACCAAATTAAACCCCAATACAAATTCAGCAAAAGTGAACTTGTCATCACAGATTAAGTTATACATAGTAGACTTGTCATGTAAGTATTTGTCATAACATTCTGCTAAATTAATATGAGTAACTACTTAGTTTATACATATTCTATGGCTGGAGATGCTAAAAGTAAGAAAGTATTAATAAACACATATTAAGGTACTTATGTATTAACTATTTATTAACTTTGCAGTTTGCAAACTTGTTTTACATCTTTAAAGTTTAAACTGCATAACGGAATAGTTACTTATTGTTTGTTTTACTTAATATAAGAAGTATATCTTTATCTATTTAAAGCAAACTTAAAATACAGTCAAGTGTGTGTCAATCACATATTATAAACATATACCTGAATCTGTGATTATAAATATCTTAATGTCTTTGATGGATATATTTAACGCTTTTATCTCTTTGTCTTTAATAAACCCCAGTAGGTTCACAAGTAACTTTCGTGTAATATCTATGTTTCTAATTAAATACCGTCTTAATTAGCCCCAATCAGCTAAATATCGAGATAAATCGAGGACAGTTACCATTAGATCCAAAGGCTTCATTGTTGTGAAAACAATATGGGGTATAATATATATTATACAATAAACCAAAATAATATGTCAAAACATTGAACTCATACATGTTGGCCAACATAGAGATAAGTTTAATATCTAGAAGAATGGTGAACAATTATGTATAAGTGATTAAAAAATATTAAACATGCATCCTTCAAGTGTAACATTGCTAGATAAGAGTCATTTTGTTACAAGAGATTAACACTGTGCGAATCTCCTTGTGATTAAAGTATTCGTTGGTCTGAATATCCTTGAATTTAAATTGTTGATTATTAATATTATTTTTTAACCTTCAAAATGTGTTACTTATATTATCCTGATTGGTTTAGGAATTACCCGGGACCAATTAATTGACCAGCACAAGGATAATATACGACTATTATACAGCACTCATTGATGTTAACTATTTAATTATCCTGTTCTTCTAAAACTTTTACATCTAGCATGTATAAACTGCAGAAGTTTTAAAATATTTTTTGTTGAAAGCACTGATTACTCTTTATATAAGATATTAAGTACTAAAGTACAAAATATAGAGGGGATTAAACTCCACTGTTTATAAATTTGAGTGAGTGTACCTGCATAACGGGCCTTTACTGGTTGGATGTCCCCGAGTAAGGTTGACCAGTCCTTTGGCACGGGTCTGGCCCTGGCCCCAGCAGCTGGCTGTTGTTGGTGTGGCATTTTTGCTAGTATGCTGCTTACTGGCAATGGTCCTCGCCTTGAAGTTTAACATTACCTCTTAAGGAACTTGCTGAAACAAATTTGAGGAAGCCTCCATGCTTCTGGTTTCAAATAGGAGCTTGAATAAGGCACTGCGTTTGCAGTTTTTATGGTTTCTTCAAAGTTTTAGTCAAGAGATTCTCCATATTTGTTGAAGAAAGATTGTGTCTTATACCTTTCTTACATGATTTAAAATAAAAGGTATTTTACATAATATTATGGACTGCTGTGTTGATTATCACACAATAGCCAACCTAGGTCCATCATATACTTTGTATAGGCTCTCATTATTGTTAGAAATAATAGTCCCCAGCAGAGCAGATATCTGTTGCTATTTCACATTGTCTAAATATAATTGACTTGTCACATTTTACTGCCTTTTCGATTATGACCTTCAGCTTTGAGCTTTGTGCGGCTATGATTTTGCTATTATTGGGCATTTGCAATTTTTCTACTACCTTTTTGAGCTTCTATATCTAGCCCTTTCGGGCTGTATAGGTAAATTTTTTACTCTGAAGCAAATTTGCATCGAAATTTACTTACACCTCTAACTGAGGCGCTAAAGCAGGCGTAATACGTCTGAGGAAGCACGTTTTGGATAAGATCATAAGCCATATTATCTGAAATAGGTTAAAGCCGTCGTAAACGGTAAAAGCACGTCCTTACAAGTCCAAGCGACTTTTGTGCACAGAACACATTTACTCCTGGTGGAGCTTTTGTGACGTGTGTATCGCTTATAGCCATATTATTATCAGAAACTCGTCGTTAACGGTAAAACACCACGTCTTTACAAGTCCAAGCGACTGCTGTGACGTGAGAACCGGTTGTAGCCATATTATTATCTGAAAACCGCCGTGAGCGGACACACCACGTCCATACAGCGAAAAACCACTGTTTCGACGCGAGAAACCGGTTATAGGCTATAGGTATAGGCTATTGCATGCTGTTGCTGTCGGGAAGACCGACCACGTGCTCCATTAAATTTCATGCGATTGAAAAGCGCTGTTTTGCAAGAATCCGTTATAAATCACCACGTCTATACAGCCCAAGCGACTATTGTAACGCGAGAAAACGGTTCTTTCGTAAAAATTTATCCAATTTATGTATGCTGAAAATATTTCCACCTGTCAAAGCAACACGTGGATGCTGGAAAAAATTATGCCCCGAAGGACGTTAGGCTTATTAATATTGTGTATAAATGCATACCATCCGATACTTCTGGTGGTTCATTTCATCCATCGTAGACTCAGAAAAACTGGGCGAAGAGCTGTTACTGAAGCTAGACAAATCTTGTTGCCCATAATGGCGATCCCGCTTTATATTGATTTCACCTTTTTGGCATTTTTTAAAAATAGTTTTGTGTACGAACGCGGAATTACTGGAGCGGACGGGCACTAAACGCTCAATGAAGTCAGGTGGACGAAATTCCCGAACAAAAAAAAATTTGGGTTCCAAATTTAAACGTAGCAACTGTACCCAATCAGATAATCTGTGCAAGGTCGACTGTGATTGGCTGATAAAAAAGACCATAGAGAATATAAACTACATGAGAAAAAAGACGAAGAAGGAGTTTAAAATTCAAAGTTCGATTTTCATTTTGTGAAAATTATTTTGTAGCAACTCATACAAAAATTGTAAATTAAGTGGATTAATTAATGAAAAACGAAAGGTAAGCCATTGTAAAATGTAAATGTAACCGTAAATTGATAAATTGAAGCAAAACATAACTATGTCATACCATGTTCTAATACAAAGTATGTCGCAGTATTATTTGCATATTTGTACAATAATTTACAACATAAACTATATTAATATGAAAAAGATAGATTATTATTTCATAGAAAATATTATAATGTATATCAGTATGCAGTTAATTTGGAAAATGTTAAAATGTATATATTGTTTTATTGTAATAATACATAAGGTTGATAAGTATACTTAATAATTTATGTAAACTGTATGGAAATGTAGTAAATGAAAAATGTTTCATTAATTTCAGATTTTTAGGTCCCTATACTAGTTTGCAAGTCTGCAAGCAATAGCTGGAGAATGAAGGTATGGGATTATGAGTGGTACGGCCACCAAGGAAAAATCCTCTGATCAAGACGTGAGGTGGTATGCAGCTGGCCTGAGCCCACGCGATAGATTTCAGCTGTCGTATACAGGGTGTAACAAAACAAAGTAATGATACTTAAGTGTGTTACATGTATAAAGGTGCGCGTCTACTGGATGGGGATCGGAGCATACTGCGTAGGTATGCAGCGGACGGATTTGTTGCTTTGTATGTATGGTACTGACTACTGTGAACTGCACTAGAAGTACTGGAACGTCATTCTGCGCCTAACAAAATATATATGACGACACGACGCGCAGTCCGCACCGTACGCCCCGATTCTGACCTGGTGGACGCGCAGCTTTAATCCCCTCCCTATATAGAGTTTACTGTGTAAGCCAATCAAGTAGTTAGTAGAGTAGCATAGACAGCTATTCTATTATATTTATAAATAAAATACATAAAACTGTACTGTAATATTATAATATTGAGTAATAGAAATCAACAAAAGCTTGTGGATTAATCTTCTGTTTTATTCAATTTTAAAATTCTGTTTTATTGTTTAATTTACCTTATTAGCCTATTTATTTAGCTGTGTACAATAATTTTTATTGAAATAAAACATTTATTTGAGCTTATTTTTTTTTTTTTAATTTTTGGTATGTTTAGAGTGAAAGGTTTTGCACTTAAAAATTTTAACTTCAGTTTCAAATTAAAAAAATAACGGATGTTTATTTTTTTTCTTCTAAGTCCGACCTCTTGTTACGTAGTATACAGTTTACATCCTCTTTGAATGAAGTCGAATCATGGCGGTTGGCCGAGGTAAGACACCGGAACAGGAAGCCGCGGACCGGACCATAAAGTATATACCAGAGAGCAACTGTAAGTTTTTTATTTATATTTTTTAGAGTTATAATCTCTAAACATAGTGCCTGGAGCGGAGTCACTGGCGTAACTACTATGTGTTCATATTCTAATTATACTAATCTCGAGGACGAAACACGAGTATAATTATAAGGATGTTATTATTGTTTTACCTTGGAAGTCGGTTTTAATTTTTTTGTTAAAAATAATGTATGTCTGATGATTAATTGTATGTCACGATTTAATGCGCCACCCTGCCTAACTTAGTAGTTTAGACTTTATACTCGTCTTATAAGTAATATATAAATATCAAAATATAATCTGTTTCCAGACCACTAACCAACGACGAGGTGCTAGCAGCTCACCATGCACCACCATGGCGTCGCGCCCGCATCTGTCTGCTGATGGTGCTGTGGCTGGCGGTGGCGGCGCTGCTGTCGCTGGCGGCGTCCATCCTGATGCGGTCCACGTGCTCCAGCGGCCAGCCTATTGTTCCACCAGCGCATATGTCCTTCGCAAACCTCGTGTCTAGCGTGCAGGCCGTATAACGTCTAGCCTGCGGACTATAGTGTGGAGGTGCAGTACTAATATAGTGACTAGCGTGTAGGTTGTATATTATAAACAATACAGCTCTCTCGCGGCACCGTTGTCTGCTGCCGATTCTGTGGCTAGTAGTGGCGGCGCTACTGTCGATGGCAGTGTCCATGGCTCCAGCGGCCAGCCTGTTGTTCCACCCGTGCACAATGCACATGTCTTTCCCAAGCCTCGTGTCTAGCGTGCAGGCCGTATAATGTCTAGCTTGCGCACTATAGTGTCGAGCGTGCAGGCTATATAATGACTAGCATACAGGCTATATAATGACTAGCGTGCAGGCAATATAATGACTAGCGTGCAGGCTGTATAGTGATACTATATACATAACTCTCGCGCAGCGCCGTCTGTCTGCTGTTGGTGCTGACTGCTGTGGCTGGTGGTGGCAGCGCTGCTGTCGATGGCGCTGTCCATCCTGATGCAGTCCACGTGCTCCAGCGGCCAGCCTATTCTTCCATCAGCGCACGCCTCCGCACTCCCGTCCTACGCCGGCGGAGCGGAACAGAGGATGGGTCATTCTCTCTGTTCCGCTCCGCGGCCTCTTTCTGCGAAAGGACGGTTTCGCAGAAAGAGACCGCCGCCTGCCATGCCTCATCGCTCTCGAGCATGCAGCGAACCATGCTCGAGAGCGAGAGATCTCGCCCAAGCACCGCCATGAGATCATGGCGCTGCACGGCCCAACGATCACACACCTCGAGGGTGTGCTGGGCCGTGTCCTCCGCAGCGCCGCATTCATGGCAGGCTGGCGTAGGCTCCCTCCTGGCAACCTTACACAAGTACGCAACGAAACATCTGTGTCCGGTGAGTACCTGTGTAAGGCGGAAGGTGAGGGGTTTTCTCTTGCGGCGCATCCACGCCGCAAGAACTGGACGCAGAGCCTGAGCAGTACGTTGACCGTACTGGGCCTGCGCCAGGTCCTCACCCCACCTCCTCAACAGCCACTGCTCTCCTAGCCTTCGGACCCGCCGGAGCTCCTCCCATTGCAGGCCTTCGCCCCGCGACCTCCTCTCTGAAGCGAAGAGGTGCAATTCGGCGAAGACCCTTGCAACCAGCTCCCACGGCGGGTCGCCGCCTGATGACCCTCACCGCTATGACCCGCTGCGCACTTCGCAGCTGGGCCTTATTGCGAGCGGTGAGGGAATCCGCCCAAATTGGGGTACCGTACATGGCTATACTCCGACAGACTCCGGAGTATAACCGCCTGCAGGCTTCGCTGGGCCCTCCTATATTAGGCAGGAGCCGGCCCAACGCTGACGCCGCCCTCACGACCTTCGGTCCCAACTGTTGGAAGTGTGGGCCGAAGGTCCACCTCCCATCCAGGATGAGCCCAAGACATTTAAGCGTCGGACTCATCCTGACCTCCGTCTCTCCGATAAGGATACATCCGATAGGATACGTGCTCCGGGTGGGGGTCTTCTTCCCGGGTCCGCGGAAGAGCAAGGCTTCGGTCTTGCCTAAGCGTACCCGAAGCCCCAACCGCTCTATGCGGCTGACAACGAGAGATGCTCTCACCTCCGCCAGCCGCGCAGCCTCCTGAAAGTTCCGTCCCCGAAATAGTGCATAAGTGTCGTCGCAGTAGCAGACTAGCACCATTCCGGGGAGGAGACCGCTCCGCAGGACCCAGTCGTAGCCGACGTCCCATAAACTTGGGCTCAAATGTGAGCCCTGAGGGACGCCGCACTCGACGCTCTGCCTCTTTAGGGACCCCGACCCGTCATCGTACTCGACCTCCCTATCAGAGAGATACTCGTTCAACAGCCTCCCGAGATACGGGGGCACCTCGAAATATTCTAGTGCCTTCCGTATTACGCTGTGAGGGAGGCTGTTGAAGGCGTTGGCGATGTCGAACGACACCGCCACCACCACCTCCCCTCGGCGTTCCGCCTCTTCTGTCACCGATTTAAGACGCCTAATGGCATCGACCATTGGCCCGAAACCCGAACTGATTATCAGACAGTCCGGGTCCACGGCCTTCCTCCAAGATATAATTTTTTTGCCTAGGCTCATGACATTTAGTATAAAATAATAATTTTAATATTATGTAAAACGAAACAAAGTCTGTGGGGATAAATACTAGGAATAAAATGTAAGCTATTTTGAAGAAAAACACATAACCGAATAATTTGATTAATTATAAGCAGTTTTTAAATTAGTTTTAGTATATATTTGTATTTTAGATTTTACTTAATTATTTTTAACCGATTTAAAAAAGATAAGGTTAGGAAGTATTTGGCTGTAACTTAAATTTTTATATAGTAACTAAGTTGTCTCATGAAGGTTATCTTTTGTAAGTAAAACAGTTTATAAAACATCACAATAAAGTTTTATTAAAAATGCATTTAAAAAAATTATGTACAAAGTATAAAACAGTTAATTAGACTTAATTAAGTATAGCAATCTAAAAACAATACTTCATGTTTATCTGACCCAAAGAAAATCTTTTAAAAAGTAATCGCATATATTCATAGAGAAACAGAGAGAGAGAGAAATCAAAAGAGGTAACCATAAAGTTAATATACTTACCTAGCGGAATAGAGAAACAAAGACATGAGCAAGCGAGATGTCACTATCAGTAACACTGCGTGGTAAAAAGAGACGTGTGATACATTACAGCAGAACCAATTTTTTTCATCTGTTTGACGTCCAGTCGGCACTTATCGGCACGTCGACAATTTAATCTCTTAGAAAGATGCTTGTGAAAGTGTATACGTAAACAATTTTTACACACAGACGTAAATCAATTTCGGTTTCGGTTGACAGCTCGAGATTGTTGCTCTATTCCGCTAGGTATATAAGCTTTATGGAGGTAACAGAGAGAAAAAAAAGAATGACAGTTGGGGTCAAATATAACCACTCTTCTTATTTTAGACATATTTTTTATATAATTTTCTCAAAACGTCATATTATAACAATACAAAATTATGCTTAAATTAAAATATAATGGAGCAATGGGCAAGATGTAGTAAAGGCCGCAAACGAATTTGTTTGACAAAACTAGAGAAGGCAATTGGCGCAAAGGAGCTATCAAAAACGTTACGTAATTTGGTCGGTTTATGCCAAACCCAGCAGACAAATCGCCACTGAAATTGACTTGACAGAAGCCGACCAAATAACATGGGTCCGCCAACAAGCTATGAACCGATATCCCTGGTGGTACTTACAATATTTATCAGCATCTATAGTTTGTGAGTTTTAATATGATATGGGTGACAGTTCTCATATTCCTTGCTATGGATTTTTTACAAGAAAACAAAAAAAAAAAAACAAAATGTAATAAATTATATTCCATCTACAAAAACAAATGTTTCCAATAATTGTAAATGAATAAAAACGAAAAGTTGCTAAATGCTAACTTATTAATAAAAAATTATAAATATTAACTGTGAAATAGGAGTATAAAATTATTGTTACGAAAATATTTGAAAAATGTCACATGCATGAAACGGAACTTATGCCAATAGAGATTGACACTGTTGAATCGAAATCAAATCGATAAAAATGGCGGCCATCTTAAATCGCCGGCGCCATTGAAACGTTAGTACGAAATCGATAATTTCGATTACAATTCCATTACGAAGTGATTCGATTTTTTAAATTATCGATTAGTTTTTTTAGGTAACTTCCCTATTATTGTCAATTATTATGTGTCACCCATATCATCTTAGAACGCACAAACTATAGTATACAATATTTACCCGTGCACGCGCACTCGTCCCGCTCTTGCCTTGCTTCACCAAAATAGCAAAAAAAAAAAAATTAAACTTCACCTTTCCATCACTATTGTATAAAGGGCGATCTAAAATTTGTGCGGAGCTCTATACACACTCTTGCCCACTGCCCTATAAAAATACAGGTTGCAAAACAACAAGGCTGTTTAAAGGTTGGTATTATGGACGTCTAGTTAGTTCTAACAATTTTTTTAGATCATATTGAAAGTTACTCACTATTTCTTATTACTTAACTCTCGTTTGCAAGTCGCTACATGACGCTATAACCTATATTATGACGATTATGCTATCGTAAAAACTAGGGTACTAAGTAAATTCCATTCGATATTTTTGAATGCAACTTGACTAAGTACTCTGAACTTTTTAGTCGGGGTTATAAAAATAGTTTATCAAACTTATTTAAAATTATTAAAATAATAATTATTATGGCACTTTACAATACAGATTCATGTTTAGTTTCTGTAGGAACTGCTTAAGCAATTCTGTACATTGTTACTAAATAAATGCACAGTAGTAGTTATTGTTCCTATAGTAACTATGTTATTTTCTATTGGTACAGATCTATTGAAAGCATTATTGGTTTACTTTTCGTAATCATTTTAAATACTTATAGCTAACTCAATACTATGGTTAATCTATAGCAGGGGTTCCCAAACTTATTTTGTCTACTGCCCACTTCGAGAACAAAATATTATGTTTTAGCACCCCTTTGTTTCAATTTAAAATGCATCCATATGAAATAAATAACCCCCAAGCCTCTAAACAACGCCCCCATTTTTTTCTGGGTCCCACACCTTAGACCTGACTTAAGACTTTCAGCGCCCACAAGGGTTATCGCCCACTTTGGGAAAGGCTGTTCTATAGCTATTATAACATATTTATTTTATTTCCAATTATTTTAATATTATTTTGCTTCGAATTATTTTGATACTTTTTAGGTATTCTACCATACGGCCTTTTGGTTATAAAATGTTACCTTCTTATATAAAAATATACCATAATATATTAACAGCGGGCAACATTATATCATTTCACGAAATGTTTTGACAAGTCCTCAGAGCTGGCGTACGGACGCAATAACAATAAAGTTTTTAACAGAGCAAATAAGTATAAGTAGTATTTGTCTGACATATTGTAAACGTCACATAACAGCAAAGCCGCGGGCCTTGAATAGTTATTTTCTGCGTAAACAATTCCATTAGAAATATTAATAGTAGGCGCCAAATGAAACTTAGGTACAATTCCATCAACGTCTGTTAAAATTAATGCTGGAATTAGTATCCCGTTACCTCTCTCGTTTTTCATACTTAGGAAAGAGAAGTCATGAAATTTTAACAAGACGTTGGTGAAATTGGGTCCAGCGTTGTCTCAAATAACGATTAATAAATTTACCTATCATGTATCATACAATAATCTTACAAACAGAATCGGGTATGGAGTATAGAGCGTATAAGTGAACCTCTTCAGATCTGTTCTGGTTGCTTTGTTTCACCAAATTCGTTAGTTCGTGCAACGCCTCGTCTAGAATACTATGCAGTTTCGGGAACCTGAAAAATGATGTTTTTTTTTTTTACTTAAAATGCGTATAATAATTACTTTTTTTAATTTTAACGACATCCTTTCAATTAACGAGATTGATTGAAATAATGAAATAAAGTTTAATTGTCGTGAGATTCCCATACAACTGTGGGAAATAATGCGTAGAGGCCAAAGGAAGATCTTCCGACCGAGCGAGGTGGTATGCTCGGTCAGGCCGAAGCCCACGTGATACAATTCAGCTGTCGTATATATACCGCCGCGCTTAGAAAACTTCGATATCGCGATGCAGGAATGTTAGGCGAATTGTACCGCTACATCACTCCCCCCCGAAGACCGGAGGTCGAATCTTGAAGTCTTGTCGCTTGAGTCGCCAGTGCCATTGAGTTCCAGTGAGTCGGAACTGTTGCAGTGAGTCCCAGTGAGTCGGAACTGTAAGCTGCTGCACGGGATCCAGTGAGTCGGATAAGCTGCCGTGCGGGGCCGATGCTACGTGCTGACCAGGAGAGATGTGCTCTGCTTGCTGACCGGTCGGTGTAGTGAGAAAGCCCGATGATGCCGATGCGGAGTCGCCCAGGCCGCGGTACGTTGCGGCTAGTGGACGATGTACCCGATGAGGCGATGCTGGCTGGCGCGGTGCGGAGGGGCGGGGAGTGATGATGATGAAGGAGGCGTGTTCTGTCGAGGGTCACCAATGTGGGATATAAGGTGTGGAGGCCAAAGGAAGATCTTCCGACCGAGCGAGGTGGTATGCTCGGTCAGGCCGAAGCCCACGTGATACAATTCAGCTGTCGTATATATACCGCCGCGCTTAGAAAACTTCGATATCGCGATGCAGGAATGTTAGGCGAATTGTACCGCTACACAACCAAAAGTATTGTTTGACATGTGAGACGCTAAATATGTAAGCCACATTTTTACGGCTCCAGTATTTCAAACAGTAAAGACGAGGCGACTTGACAGTCATGGGCGAAATATCCTATCATATTATTATTGTATCAATAAAACTACCAGTTGATCAACTAGTAGCGGCGAACCAAGATGCGACGCCAGCAGTCGGCCGCACGCACCCGCGCACGCCAACGCTAGCACGTTCACGCCTATACCCGTATTTATTAAATTATAAAAGTACTTACGCATCACTTGCCGGCCTAAAAGCTGGCGCCAGCTGGTCAGATATAAGCGGCAAACCGAGATGCGACGCCAACAATCGCACGCACGCACCCTCGCAAGCCAGCGCTAGCACGCTCACGCGTATACGCCCGCACGCCGCGCCCATACCTAACTGGGAGACTAGCGACGTGATTTGATTATTTATCTGTAAATGTTGAATAAATAAATTAGAAAACAAAAACAAAATACGAATTTAGAAATTATCTTACATTATGCTCTAATATCTAAGGTATTTTATTAGCTGTTTATATGGCACTGTAAGTTTCAAATACGTTTTTCGAATACAGTACAGATGTAATAGGCTACCATAACTTATATCATCCATAGCCATACTGTGTACTCTTTAGTTATTTACTTGTACGTAAGTTAAAATTTTACTAACCTGAACTTCGCAATGCCTCTTTGAGTTCTTAGTGATTCTTTCTCTGGCAGTGATGAATGTGATCGACATGGTCGGACTGTTCGATTTATCACTTTCATTCCAGCTTATCGAACGGTTACCTGTAAATATTATTATTTAAACTTTTATTTTACTGCACATTATGAAAAGTAGCCATACAAAATTATATGGCAGATATTATAAAAAATAGATGATGTAAAATGAATAACGGTGAATTAACATACCATATTCTGGACTCCTGACGGTTTCTGTCCTGAGCTTTTGCTTTACAAAATCTAATATTTCTGAAAACAGCACCTTGTGTTCTCGCACTCTGTAAAATGATAAGATAAAAGAAGATTTAGAATAGAACAGTACTGGTTGTATGAAAGCAAATTACTTTAAAATTCTGCGCCGCTAAAAGCTTGGTGCAGTACTGTTTTAGGACAAGCGTAATTTCAAATTTGTTATTTGATCTAGTGACAAATTGCCGATGTTTCGGAAAATATGATTTACATAGTACGTCTTTATTATAGAGCTAAAATTACAATATTCAGTTTCAATACATTTCGATCAAATTTTAAACAGAAAACAGAATCGACCTAATTATGAAGACAATCATAAAAACTAGTAGCATTATATAGCCGCTTATAGTAAGTTTTGTTTTAAATCAGAACTATACACGTCAGCTTACCTCGTTCCTTCCCAACACGACACCAGCACGTACGCGCCCTCATGCTCTAACACTAGCGACGCACGTGTGACGTCACGTGCATCGCGCGCCGGCCCCGCCCACAGCTGCGCGCGCACGCCGCCGCCCCACAGCAAACGCGGCAATCGCGACTGTTCCTCCGTCGCTGTCGTCACTGCGCTTACTACTACGCATGATACGTTGCTCTGTAGATGAAATGGATGGGTATAAGAACAAGAACAACGTCAATAAAGTCGTTCAATAAGATTATGACTGGCCATAGACGGACCGCAAGTTGCAGTGGCACCGACTGCTCTGGAGCGGTCATGTTAAAGTCGTACACGTCTGCAACACGACCGCATCATTCAGTCGACCATACATTACTTTTGTTGTTCAACTGCACGGCGAACGCTCAAGAACTGCTCGAGCATTGTATCCGATTCCGCCCGTGTATTGCGGATATGAATTTAGTATGGAAACTGTAGATCGCCGTACGGCAACTGTATCTTGCAGTCGGTCTCGACTGCAAGATGCGGTCCGTCTATAGTCAGCCTTGAGCCTTCCTAATTCAATCAGTCTTGTAGAAATCAAAGAACTTTTGATTTCTTGTTACCGATATATCCACGCTTAGTAAACTGCCACGAAAGGGTACCTCTTTGCGATAGAAATTAGTATAAAGATTGCCAACGGATATCTCGAAAAAATGTGCAGTTAGCGATAAAAAAATTGACATAACGAAGTTGCGAGCAACATATAATACAAATTTTACTAGAACAATAATTAAATATAACAGAAATCACAAATGACGACTATTACTTGTGAATTCTGTTCAGCCACCGGCACCTCAACCTCCATATTCTTAATAATGGCGGCCATCCGCTCCAGCGACAGCGAGAACCCGACTGAGGTACACCTCAACTCTGTGTTGTCATTCTCAGCGCGAGCTACCCTCCAGAACTCTTGGACTAGATTATCGTATCTGTAAAATTTAAAAAAGGCAAAAAAAAAAACATGTTTGGTGTCATGGCAGCCCCCCTTAAATATTAATATTATTTTGTTTTTAGTATTTGTTGTTATAGCGGCAACAGATACACACAATCAGTGAAAATTTCAGAAGTTCGGTTCTTGAGATACAGCCTGGGACAGACATACAGACGGACAGACAACGAAGTCTTAGTAATAGTGTCCCGTTTTTACCCTTTGGGTACGGAACTCTGAAAATGAACATATTATATACCAATCGTCTAGTTATTCATCACTTATTAAACGATTGTGGGTGGTAGGTCTAAATTTTTTTAAATCCTAACCGTGACATTAATAAAAAATGTATAACATAGTTTTTAATAAATACATATCATTGCCATATCATAATATTTACTCTTATCGTCATTGTCATTTTACATTACCTTCCACCAACAGCGATGAGATCCTTCGATCGATGTTTGGGCGCGGGCCGCTGGTCATTGCGGACCACCAACATCTGCCAGAACACGCCGTTGTGCTGCGTCGCGTTGTACGCCAGCAGCGGCGCTATCGTTATTGGACACTGGAACATTCAACAGACAAACTGTATATAGTTTCACCAATTAAAAATAATGTCATCATGACATGTCATCACGTAAAGTGTAATAGCATTTAGCAGTAATCAAAATTTGGTATGAAGATTAATTGAACTAGTATCATTTTTAATTCTTTGATAAACTTTTAACAGGTCGGCTAGCTATTTTATAAATAAGGCAAACAGTTCTCAGGGTTATAGTACCTGCAAGCGTGTCTTTTGTTATTTGCGACAAGTGCGTATTCTGCGCATGCAAAGTTTATTTTAGACATCTCGATTCGCGACACGTTTTTTAAAACAGTGTGTACGTACCATCGAAGAAATTGATTTATACGCAATTGACGGATCTACGCCATTTGGTAGAATTATGTCAATTCAATGTTAAAAATGTTAATAACGCAACCAAATTACATAGGTCCGCCATCTGCCTATTATTCAACTTCTCTGATAGTACTATTAGCGTCACGTCTTTTTTTTTAATGAAATAAGGGGGCAGACGAGCAAACGGGTCGCCTGATGGAAAGCAACGTCCGTCGCCCATGGACACCCGCAGCATCAGAAGAGCTGCAGGTGCGTTGCCGGCCTTTTAAGAGGGAATAGGGTAATAGGGGAGGGTAGGGATGGGAAGGAAAGGGAATAGGGGAGGGTAGGGAAGGGAATAGGGTAGGGGATTGGGCCTCCGGTAAACTCACTCACTCGGCGAAACACAGCGCAAGCGCTGTTTCACGCCGTTTTTCTGTGAGATTATCGTATCTGTACGTGCGCACAACGTACTAACTACTAACCGTACACCCAAGCGCTCGAGCCGCAGTCACGACGTTTTGCAACTGTCTCAAAGCCCGCTCCTGTGCGGCGGCGCGGCGCGTACGCAGCGGGTGAAGTAACGCACGCGCGGCCTCAGGCGCGACGTCCGCTTCCATTAGTCGCAGTAGGTTAGCGGCATCGTGGTCGGGCAGGCAGAGTGTCGCTAAATGCGTCTGCAGCTGCAGCTGGGTTATGCGACCTGAATAAACAGTCATAGCTCCAGTAAGAGGAAGATAATGACAGGCGGAAAGAGCAGAGAAATGAGTACAAAAATAGGTTGATGTGATAACGAAAATCCTTTGAGTATAGACAACGTTTCTCGTTTAAATTGTTATCAATCTTTAGTAGGTGTGAATAAACTCGCCTAAACTATTGACCCGAAATTATAAAAAAAATCGCGCAGTAGTTTAGGTAATAATATTATGATGCGTGTAGGCGGAACAAAATATAATATTACTAGATGATGCCCGCAACTCCGTTGCGCCAAAACTCGTTTATCGCGCGGGAACCATACATTTTTTCGGGATAAAAAGTATCCTATGTCCTTTCCCGGGACTCAAAGTATCTCCATGACAAATTTCAGCAAAATCGGTTCAGCGGTTTGAGCGTGAAGAGGTAACAGACAGACAGACTGACAGACACACTTTCGCATTTATAATATTAGTATGGAAGTATGGATATGATACAACATACATGTATAGAAGCAGCACAATTTTTTGTTTTTGGCTTCAAAGTGGTAAAACTACTTACCCAAGCTTACGTCGACTAATACAGGATATAATCCCGCGTGCTTGTCCTGCGGCACACCACACGCAATCAACAAAGTCTTGAGAAGATCCGTGTGGTTCATTTGTATCGTTACTTTCAGCGAATTTGCCATAGCCACCCGACCTGCTACTACTAGTAACTCAGCGTCCGACCAGAAGGAATCTAGAAATAAGAAGCTCTTGGGTACCACCAGTTTCTTTGCAGATTTGCCTACTCCATATAATTGTTCAAAATCTGAAGTAACGTATAGACGGACATACAGTACCCGGCAATAAATATTGCACATCGACCTTTGGAAAGTGACAGTCGGCTAATTTCGGTTTTGTAGAGCGTTATCTCTTACGTACGAAACACAAAAAGTCCGGTATATATTGGGAGCTGTTAAAACAATTAAGGTTTGCTTCTTTTGACAATTTTATTATTTTTTGTATAAAATACACCAAATTTTCTATAAGTCATGGCTTTATATTCGGGTAAAATAAAATAAAAAAGGGTGTTCAAATTATGTTTACGTATTTAAAATTCTTTTGGAAAATTACAGCTGTAGCAAATTTAGGGGTGTTAACAACTCTAGATATATATTTTGAACTGGACGCGACTGCACTCTATTGAATTTGAACAACGACTGACATAATGTCAAATAGGTGTGTACTACAAAGATAACGCTCTATGAAACCGAAATTAGCTGAATGTCTCTTTCCAAAGGTCGATGTGCAATATTTATTGCCGGGTATTGTACATAACTACGCCGGTTAAAAGTGACGTCAGCAGAGAAAATACGGTAGAGTCATTGGCTTACGTTTTAGGTGATCTTAAATACAGTTTAAGCGACCATTGGCGCTGATGATAACCTAACCTAATCACTCTAATCAAGCGAATGGACTACTAATGTCGTAGCTATTTCTGGGGGTTACCGCTTACAGTCAGCGCGAGCGCCTTGATTTACGTTCTACTTGGATTTGAAAACTTAAAGCGCGGTCATTGATCTACGCTAGACGCGTCACGCATTTGGCGGTTGTTCGAGTCAAACTACGCACTGTGATTTGTGAATAAGAGCCAGTCCACACGGCGCGTTTCGTCAGCGTTGCGCTGCCATTGCTTTGTTTTACATACAAATATCCAAGGCGTTCACACGGCGCGATGCGTCGTCGCAACGCAAACATGACGGACAGCAGCCCCAGAGACGAAGCGGGCGGGGTGTTGACGTTAAGACTGCTTCGTAATGACGCTGCGTTGACGCAGCGCCCAGCTATGCATCAAATGGCAGCGCTGCGTCGACGCAACGCTGACGCAATGCGCTGTGTGGACTGGCTCTAAGGCCCAAGATTCGTCTGTTAATTTACTACATGTTTACCAGTTCTCGGTGCGACGATATCGAATGCGCACTCGATGATTTCTCGAGGATGGAAGCCACTCGCTGACCGCTCCGTTTCACGGTACACGCGCTCAACCACGTAACGACGCATATACTTGGTGGCCGTGTACGCTATATACCTATGTGAATATAACTTAACATTAAATTAAATTATTACACTTCAATTATTATAGCTTATATTAGGGTTCGAATTGGACAAAAATTCCTTTAACACATTTTTTCACAGCTGCGTTGCGAGGAACGTAATTTGAGAAGCAATATGGTCGCTTCGTTTGCCTGAGCGATCCTGTTAGAATTCAAGATGCTTCCACATACGTACTTTGCGTATGCGTGGACGTAATGTGTATACACTGCGCGTGTGGCTATTTTTTTAAGCAACACTAGAGTTTTATAGACATAAACTCTATATCAAATGAAACTTAGTGATGATATCATGATCATCGCTAAGATCATTCTTAAAAAAATTATATAGTTGCTTTTAATACCTTGCGAAGGGCAATCTCAAATCGTGCGGCAGATGACAGACGTAGCCCGAAAACGTCATCAGCCGCACAGCGTTGGGGTACTGGTCCCAGCGGTCCGCGCGGGGCATCAGCAGCGGCGGGGAAAACTCCTTGGCACCGTGACTTTTGAATACCTGAAGATCAACATCACCTTATTGTAAATAGTATAAGTTGATTAGCATGTAATTTGTTACATAGAATTCACATGGCTATTTGTATTTGCTATTGGCTATTTGTTGCATTTAGCAAAATTATTGACGTATACACAAACAAGCAAATAAAGGCAAACACGGCCTCCCGCACATGGACGTCAAATACCAAACTTTTACTTGATTTTGTTTACTTGCCTATTTGACTCAAATTGATGTGCGTCAAAAACCGACAAAGGTACGGATAGAACGTGTATTTGGTATTGGTCATATTTGTGAAATAGGCAAATAAGATTCAATAGGATAAGCTATCATTTTTATTGTACTCTTTTCTTTTTTTTTATATAAGTATATTCATCACAGTGCGTCAATTCGATGTCAAACTTTATGTACTTTAAACAAATACCTAGTCGCAAAAATTTTAAATAGCATTTGTATTGTTACTTTTTAATTCTACCTTTGTACTAGCTGTAAGTTTTCCTCTAAAATAAAATAAAATACTTTGTCAAACATACCGTCTACACATAGTGATTGTTTGGTGAATATATCAAATACGTAAATACAAGTAGCCATGTCAAGTGCCTCCATTATATACTGTACAAAATTGCAGATGGCGAACCTACGCCATTTGTACGGGTTGTATCAGATTGATACTAATCTAGATATAACCTAACCAGGTTACATAGATATTTGCCTTTGAATCAATTATTTCTCTGATAGTTATTTACGCATAATTTTTTACGTAAATTACTTGTGTAACCGTCTAAATTTAATTGATATTAATTAATGATTTTTTATGAATTTACTTGTTGTAAAGCCATAACATTCGTTACTAAAGTCTGGTTGCGAAGCAGGTAGAAATTCGCCCATCTTGGCCCATCACTTCTAATCTCTTTCATCAGATTAAATATAGTAAGGTTTTTGCGCGTGAGTGAAAGAGACGGCCAATGAACCGATTTATACCTGCTCCGTTACAGAATTCCAATTATTTTGTTTTAAATACTTAATGCTCGCCTCAATAGCAGCATCCTTGATAGCACCAATAGCATCCATAGGCTTCGATCGCGCTGCACTGTGATACAAGAAATCCTCAGCCGCAGACGGCTTCTGGTCCAAGCATGCCGCAACCAGCCTCTGATATGGCCTCGAACCCCGTTGACTCAGTGTATGCTGGAGTAGACCAGCTAATGCCCCCTCGGGTACCGCTCTAGGGACGTGCGAACTGCTCAGTAGTTCTGCACTTGTAGGCCGAGCGGACGGATCGTGGTCTAGGAGCCATCTGAAAGAGATAGAAGTATATTTATGTCCGTGCGTGAGAAAGGGACAGAGTTAAGTTAATCTGATAGATGAGAAACTTCATCGTTTTATTGTATAAATCTATACCTTCCTAGAATTGGGGACTGAGAAGAAATAATCGAAAAATACTGGGGGTATTTTTCGATTATTTACTTTACAAAAATACCTTAGATCTTGCGTTTGGAGCATACAATGTGTTTTGCAGATATTTCAAATTTTGCAGATATTTTTATTACGGTACGGACATTATGATTTAAATATTTTAACTTTGAAAGATTACATGTATTCTGTTTCTGAAAGCAACGTTTATTACCTTAGCACATGTATCTGTTTCGAATTCTCATCTTTGACGAAGTCTCCGGGCATTATGATCTCTTTCTTCCGCAAATTCATGAGGACCGTGCATCTTTCCGTGCCCGTATCGAACGGCTGATGGAACATCTCGAACAGTATGATGCCGAGGGAGTAGATATCGACTTTCTGGTTGTACATCACTTTTGTCGTTGATTGTTGTAGTTCCGGTGCTACGTATAGTGTTGTGCCGACCTGAAAATATATTATTATCTTTAATAATATCATAGATTTCTTTAATTACCAGCAGTATTTCCGGACCTATACGACCTGCAAACCTTCAAGAAAAGAGCGTATTCCCTCTTAAAAGGCCGGCAACGCACCTGCAGCTCTTCTAATGTTGCGAGTGTCCATGGGCGACGGTAGTTGCTTACCATCAGGTGACCCGTTTGCTCGTTTGCCCCCTTATTTAATTTTAAAAAATAAATTAAGATGAGTTGAGAATCACCAATACCTGCCAATACTATAATATTGAAGTTAACATTTATTCTATTCATCACGTAGGTTGAAAATAACTAAAAGGTCAATTGACCCCAGACTTATTAGACTGTTCTGCAAAACTTTAGGTAGAATTTAAGACATCGACATTATTTACATGTATGCTACTTGATGATTTTAATGTAATTGCAAAGCCTGGCTGGGCCGAACGCAATGCGAACTTTGGCCTACCTTACCCGTGAGAAGACCGTCCACTTCGTCTTGAGATGGGTTTGAATCTGCAACACAATTAACAGAAATACATGAAATTTTCTTTCAAGTCTTGTGACTAATTATTTTCGTATACATATTTACATTTTCAATCATTAAATTCGTAACTAATATAATAATTCACAATGTGTACAGTACATAGTCTTTAGTTACGTATTAATTCTGTCCAAAACGTTAGAAACATTGATGACAAAGGAAAAAACAAAACATTGGTTACTTTAACGTTTAATTTACTATAACAGTATGGATCGATTTGACTAGAGAAGTGATTACGTGTACATACTTTGCACTGGCAGGCCAGTGAAGCATTTAGTAGCGAGGCCAAAGTCTCCAATCTTGACTTGGTCGTTGGAGTCCAAGAAAATGTTGACCGGCTTCAGATCTCTGTGTATCATACCCTTCTGGTGGACGTGAGACAGTCCTGTAAGAAATTTTAAGTATGAAAATAAAAAAATGAAATTACTTAAGTCCTATCAGGGAAGCCTACAAAACTCATCACTACTTGTCTTACTTATGCAAGAATTTAGGCTGAATATTTATTCCGTTTTGAGATTATGCAGAACGAATACATGTTGTATCAAAAGGATAACAATTTTCTATTATAACTTTAAACAATTTATTCTTAAAAAACGTCAGATATTAAACATATTTTTAGGCTGCGTTTCCACTGAAGCGGAGCGGAGGTTAGCGGTGCCGAATTGACCAATCACCATGCTCGAAATCTTCGCTCCGCTTCGCTGCCATTCCGCTGGAATAGCACGATTGGTCAATTCGGGCACCGCTAAGCTCCGCTCCGCTTCAGTGGAAATGCAGTCTTACATTGTGAAAAGTCTCCAAATAAAATAGATATTCACTTAGTATCATTATCTGTCATGAATTAAGTCATGCTAGAACATACCTTCCAATATCTCCCTAAACAGCCTCCAAGCCCGGAAATGCTCCTGGTACAGCCCGTTATCTATCGCCTGCCGCAGAGTATTCTTCTCACAAAACTCCATCTGTATGTATAACACTTGTTTGAGCGCTGGTGAGGGAGATATTGTGTCTTCCGTGGTAATAGTCATGGACTTATTGTCGGAGTCTTGCTCGAACTCTATACCGGTACTGCTTTCGTCTTCGGGCCTGGAATAAAAAATATTATTGTAAAAACTTGAGAGGTGTCAAGGGACACCCGGATGGGACGAAGTTTTATATTTCCCGCCAGTTGACTTCATCGCCACATCAACGCCCTACTTTGCAAGTACTAAAATAAGTGCCGGTCAAAAAGTGTTGTTACATCTTTTTCCGTCTAGTAACCTTTAGCAACGCGCGAAAAGGAACTTCGTTCCAATAATAAGTATTGTATCGTATATTTATTACTAAAGCCGCTGAAAACCTAAGCTTAGGATTCCGTAATTCTAAAATTACGAAATCGTAAGCTACTTGTCACTTCGCGAACAAATATCGAGCTATGACTAATATAAAAGGAACACGGTAAGAGAAAATTAGCCTATATGCATGCGCAAATAAAAGAAACAAGTACCGATGAGTTAATGAAAAAAAAAAATACCTGATCCACGACCAGACTTAAAGTAACATTAGCGCGTTGGTGGTTTTCCTTTTTACATAAAAACTTTTATGCTTTATTAATTTATTTTTAATTCATTTCATCGCACTATGCAATAGCTGTACTTCAAAAAATTAACCTCATAATGTTAAAGAAGAGGTCTGGCTCGTCGTCGGAGCTGTCGTCGCTGTCTGACGACTCGTCGTGCACCTGCACCGGCCCGTCGGACATCGACCAGTTCACCTATACAAACACACACGCAAGTGTTAAGCACAAACCGCTAGTCACCGAAGTTTTAATAGTGAATATCAGTTTTTTTTTTAATTTAAATAAACCTATCATTTTTGAGAAACCACGTCGATATCAACATATTCTTTTGATAAAATTAAAAAGTAAAAAGTTGACAGGTAGAAAGAGAAATGAATGAGAATGACACTGATTGAAACACATTCGCTATGTAAGACGACGGCGTACAGACGAACGACGCTTGTCGACGGCAAATGCCGTTTGTCTGTAAGCGCTTTACGGCTCTAACATAGCTTATTTATGTCAGAACTCATTTATGCATTCAAATTTTGCTGTCGGAATTGTCAAGAGTCTGAGTATACTTTGACATCCTGTCCCAGCTTGGCGACGACCTCCAGCAAGCTGTCCTCCTTCTTGATGGGAGTTTTGACAACATTACTCTCCTCCACATCACTAGCAGTGCTCGTCTCTATCCACGCGTTGTAGTACCTGTAAGGATAATAATAATTATTAGTAAGGCACGAACATAAATAAGGGTTATTGCTTCACGACTGTTATGTTAAGTGCAATAACTATAGTAATTTATGGATGTAGTACATGAAAAAGAAAAGTACTGATAGGTAAATATACGAATTTATTCGCGCTCCGAAACCATAATATTATTATAGTAAATAAGCGGAGCACTGCGGTTTTACACGGATTTAAAAAATAATAGCGCTTCTTCTGATAAATGATAAATAGTTACACCTATAATAAATAGAAATTACGTTGTCACTTGTCAACTATCCAAGTAGTAAATTACTTGGTTTTTTTCGAAAGAATTGAATTTACCTGACAACGTTTTCGTGGTTCAGTCGAGAGAGCAGCTTCACTTCGCGCGTGATCTTCTTGTTCAGTTCCACACTCTTGGGGTTCAGTTTGACGTGCTTTATCGCGTAGAACCCGCCGTCTAGTTTGTTCTTGACCTGAAATAAAAAAAAAACGACAATGAAAATGTAAATCTGAACAGGATAATATAAGTAGTTAAATATTTTATTATTGGCAATTTAAACCAACTAAAGCATGATATACAGTATTTACAATCAGATATAGTTTAAAGTAGGTAACTATACCTTGTGCGTTTTAAGATGATATGCGTGACACATAATAATTGACAATATGGAAGTTACCTAAAAAAATAATCGATAATTTAAAAATATCGAATCACTTCGTAAAGGAATTGCAATCGAAATTATCAATTTCATACCGACGTTTCAGAGTGGCGCCTTCGATTTAAGATAGCCGCCCTTTTTATCGATTTGATTTCGATTCAACAGTGGCAATCTCTATTGACATAAGTTCCGTTTCATGCATCTGACATTTTTCAAATGTTTTCGTAACAATAATTTTATACTCCTATTTCAAAGTTAATATTTATAATTTTATATTAATACGTTTGTATTTAGCAACTTTTCATTTTTATTCATTTACAATTATAGGAAACATTTATTTTTGTAGATGGAACATATTATATTTACATTCTGATTTTTTTTGTTTTCTTGTAAAAAAAATCCGTAGCAAGGAATATGAGAACTGTCACCCATATCATCTTAAAACGCACAAACTATACTAACTAGGTAGTACTCATAATCATAATCATTTATTTAATTATACTCAATATATTATAATAATTATTTAATTAAACTCAACTATTTTTCCACACGAAAATATTGCAATCGGACCCCTATCGTGTACGTGAATAAACGACGACGAAGAGACTTGCTATAATATACTACTTAGCATTATACAATGTGTCCTGACACCAATGTCCGATAGCCTTTAATGTTATGATGTATGCCATATATTTTATCGACAAATTGGCTCTCAAATTTATTCTCTCTTGGTTGTCTCACCTTTAAAACATCACCAAAAGCGCCCTTCCCCAGCCAAGTGAGCACCTCAAACTCCGCGTTGAGTCGCGAGTGACCATTTAGAAGAGAATTGATGCCTTGAATATTGTGTGGTGCGCTCTCGTCCTGAAATGTAAAACGTCATGATATTTTTCATTAAAAAGATTTTAAATTAGTTGCTAATTCCTATAGTAACTTTATTTTTCTGAATATTATTTAGGCTGCTGGGTTGGATTGGAGGAAACGGGGCACTATGGGAAAAAAATGCGTCAAAATTTTAACCTCTTATAACCAACCCTTTTGAATACTATTGTTACGTGCTAGGGTTCGAGGATTCGGAGAGAAAGACCTGGTGACTCTCTTGAAGACTTTATTCACAAACACTAGCTCACACAAATCACTAAGTCCAAACACTAAGCACTAGATCCAAATCACTGAGCACTATCACTGTCCTAGGTCGTAGCCGAGTCGTTAGTTCACTATCACAATCACTCACTATTGATCACTTGTCTCACTTTGAAGTCGCCTTGATGATCGCTCGGATCGAACTGCCTTGACTGCCGGCTTGTTTACCTTTTATATGGCCCATTTCGCCTTCTGGAACGTTCTATTCTGGATTGTTTACGTAAATACGCAATTCACATAAACAATGGTCGGGCTTTTCTAGAAGGTACGCGCAACTGTCGCGCGCAGGTAAACAACTGCCCGTATCCGTAACACAATTCACATAAACAAGGGTCGGGCTTTTCTAGAAGGTACGCGCAACTGTCGCGCGCAGGTAAACAACTGCCCGTATCCGTAACACTACTCCCCTCTTAGAGATGCTCGTCCCGAGCATCGTTGTTACTGCCATGATAGCGCGCCAAACGGTCTATGTGTACCACTTTGAATGTGCCTCTTGGTGGCTTTTGAATCCTGTAAGTCACATCATTCAATCGGGTAACCACTTTATATGGGCCGTCCCACTTGGTCTGCAACTTTGGAGATTTCCCTTTTCGGCGAGTTGGGTTATGCAGCCATACCAGTGACCCTTCTTCGAAGCCGCTCGTGTTCGATCTCCGGTCGTATCTGGTCTTCATGTTCTCACTTGACTGTAACCCATTTTCCCGAACCATGGCGTGTATGTAGTGCATCTTTTCCCTTAAATCGCAGACATAGTCTTGTACGGTCTTTGGTTCCTCCGGTGACGCTCCTGTCAAGAGGTCTACTGGAACTCTTAGTTCCCTACCATAATTGACATACGCCGGGGTAGCTTTTATGCTCTCGTGCTCGGCGGTACGGTACGAGAGAAGGAAGAGTGGTATATACTTGTCCCAATCCTTTTGTCTGTCATCTACCAATTTCGCCAAATGCCTCTCAAGGGTCTGGTTAAATCTCTCGACCATTCCATTAGATTGTGGATGGTACGCGGTGGTCCTCGTCTTATGCATTCCCAAAATTCTGCATACTTCCTGGAAGACCTGCGATTCGAAGTTCCTGCCCTGATCGGAATGGATTTCGAGAGGCACACCAAAGCGAGATATTACTTCTTCGACTAGCTTAGAAGCAACCGTTGTAGCTTCTTGGTTTGGTATGGCGAACACTTCGGGCCATTTGGTGAAGTAGTCCATGACGACCATAAAGTACTTGTTTCCCGATTCCGTCACGGGAAATGGCCCAGCTACGTCAACTGCAATTCGTTCCCACGGTGCGCCAACGTTATACAACCGCAGGTTCCCACGGCTCCTGGTCTGTGGTCCCTTCACTGCAGCGCAAGTAGTGCATTTGCGGCACCAATCCTGTACATCATCTCGACAATGCAACCAGTAGAATCGTTCTCGCACTTTTGTTAACGTCCTCTTAACACCTAGATGACCTCCTGATACGCCATCGTGTATTTCACGGAGAACATCCGGTACTCTCGCTCTTGGGACAACTATCTGAAGATGGAACTCTCTGCCGTTAGTCTTTTCCCATTTTCGGTAAAGTATTCCATTTTGAAGTATCAGACTGTCCCATTGCGCCCAGTACGCCTTAGTGACAGCGCCAGTGGGTGCAACCTCACTCCAGATTGGTTTTTCGTCACCTCGTTTCTTCCATGTGATGATGTGCCGTAGGTCGTCATCTGTTTCTTGAGCCTTCCTCATAGCATCATTCTCCCATGGACCCAAATGACTTGTTTTCGTTAACTTTAATGTCACTTCATTAGATTCCTGCTTAACACAGTGTTTGCAGTCTTCTGAACACGGCCTTCGTGAAAGTGCGTCGGCATTCCCATGCGCCTTTCCGCTGCGGTGTTCCGTCTTGAAGTCGTAATCCTGGAGTTGTTCAATCCATCGAGCTACTTGGCCTTCTGGGTTCTTGAATTGCAGTAGCCACTTCAAGGCTGCGTGATCAGTTCGCAGTAAAAACTGTCTGCCGATGAGATATTTGCTGAAATGTTGTAGCGTCTTTACAACAGCCAAGAGTTCTCTTCTTGTCACACAGTAGTTTCTCTCTGGCTTAGATAAAGATTTGCTGAAATATGCAATTACAACTTCTCTTTCACCCTGCTTTTGAGATAACACCCCTCCAATGGCCGTGTTGCTTGCGTCCGTGTCGACTATAAACTGGCCTTCAGGTTGTGGATACCCCAGGATTGGTGTTTCACACAGACGTTTCTTCAGTTTCTGAAAAGAATCTTCAGAAGTCTCGTCCCACATAAACTGTCGTTTATCTTCTGTCAGCCGATGTAAAGGCTTGGCTATCTCTGAGAATCCCTTAACAAAACGCCTGTAGTAGGAGCACAGGCCGAGAAATGCCCGCACTTCAGTTTTGTTTTTAGGGGTTGGCCAGTTTTGAACTGCTTCCAGTTTCTCTGGGTCCGTCTGGATTCCATCACTGGAGATAACATGGCCGAGATAGTTGACCTTACTCCTGAATAAACGACACTTTTTCGGATTCAACTTTAACTTGGCCCCCCCTATTTTGGCGAAAACTCGTTCTAAGTTTCGCAAATGGTCCTCGAAGTCGCGGCCAACAATGATGACGTCGTCCAAGTAGACTAAGCAAGCCTCTCCAACTAAGCCTGCCAGTACACACTCCATGAGTCGCTCAAATGTGGCAGGTGCGTTGCACAATCCAAAGGGCATGACGTTAAACTGCCATAGACCTTTACCGGTGGAAAAAGCTGTCTTCTCCTTGTCTTTTGGGTGAATTTCCACCTGCCAGTATCCAGATTTCAGGTCCAGGGTCGAGAACCATTTCATGCCACTCAAGGTATCCAGAGTGTCGTCGATTCGAGGTAATGGATAGCTGTCCTTCTTAGTGACATCATTGAGACGCCTGTAGTCCACACAGAATCTTGTGCTGCCATCTTTCTTCTTCACTAATACAACAGGTGAGCACCACGGACTTGCAGACGGTTCAATAATCTTATGCCTTCTCATGTCCTCCAAAAGGCCTTCAACTTCTTTTTCCTTTGCAATGGGTATCCGTCTTGCTCGTTGACGAATTGGGTTCTCGTTTCCGGTATCTATCCTGTGCTGAACCATCGACGTTCTTCCAAGGTCACCTTCCTGACTGGAGAAGATATTCGCGTGGCGTTGTAAAAACTTCTTAGCTTTCATGCTCTGCGAATAAGTCAGATTACTCCTGCAGTCATCGAGTAGCTCAGTCACTATTCCATAGTTGCTGCCGTTGGCTGAGTCTGAGCCTGTGATCGAACTACACTTTCTCATCCAGACAACTTCCTCGCACTTTCCAATGACGTTTGTTCAAGCAGATCTCGTGATCACCCAGATTCAAAACCCTGACCACAGCGTTACTGCTTCCACTAACAAGGGTTCTCGCCGTCATCAGTCTTTGCGCTGATGTCTTGGTAGGTGTGTCTTCGATCAACACGCATCTGTTTGACTTCTTCTTTCCAGCTGGCGGTAGTTTCACCAGCACTCTAGCTTCTGCTCGTCCAGGTATAATGACTTCCTTTACACAGGCGACTTTCCCGCAGGCGCCTCCAAGGATGAAAATTTCTTCTTCGCCACACTTGAAAACTCCGTCAGCGACATTAATTCTGCAGTTGTGCTTCTTCATGAAATCCAAACCCACGATGCAATCATCCACAATCTCAGCCACGATAACGTCATGAGGGTACAAGGACCCCCCTACATTCATCGTAACTGACATTTCTCCCAGGACGGGTATTGGCTGACCGGAGGCAGTGAGAAGCCGACAGTCAATTCTCCTCTTGTGCCTCCTTGCGGCTTTTACCAAATTTGGGTTCACTATTGTTCTAGAGGCTCCCGTGTCTAGAGTCATTTTGCAATCCGACCCGTTAATAGCCCCCTGAACCACAAGACTATTCCCGCTGCTTGCTTGGGAGACAACAGTTATTGGGGCTTCCTCCGCGTCGGCCAGTACTCGCCTCTTAGTCCTGGCTGAAGCCCCCTGTTTCTTCAGCTCCTCTATTTGTTCAATGCGTTCCTCGAGTCTTTTCATTCTTGCCATCTGAGTCTCCTTCTGCGGGCAGTTGAGCTGAAGATGGCCCCTCTTCCCGCACTTATAGCACATGGCTTCAAATCTTTTCCTTGCAGGAGCCTTTACTTCAGAGACCTTGTGGATATTATGGGTCTGCTGTATCTCATGGCGAACAGCCTCGACCTCCAAAGCATGCGCCAACGCTTCCTTTAGCGAGGTGTGGTGACGTAGCCTTACTGCAGCTCTGACTTCCAGGTCCCTGATTCCGTCGACAAAGGCTTGAATAGTGTTCGAGTCGACCATCTTGGAGTCTGCTCCTGGATGTGCCTTCTTGACCAGTTTTTCAATTTCCAACGCCCATTGTTGTAGTCCCTCTCCTGAGCGTTGGACTCTGTCACGAAGTTGAGCACGGAACACGTGCTCCAGGTGCCGCTCCCCGTATCTGGATTCAAGGGCCTCCATCAGATCTTTGAACCCATTTCCCGTATGTGCTTCCAGGACCGACAAGGCTTGCCCTCTGAGCGCGACAGTGAGAGCGGTCAGGCATTGTTCGTCAGTCCATCCGTTGGCAGAAGCAACCGTCTGGAATTGCTGACGATAAGCGTTCCATGAAGTAGTACCGTCGTATGGTGGCACTTTAACTCTTGGTCCTTGTACCAATTGCACCACTCCGGTAGTTCCACTAGACACTGCCACTCCTGTGGTTTCCAGGCGCACTACTTTCTTCTGAAGTTCAGTGAGGCCGGTTCTCACATTTTCTACATCCAATCCTAACCCCGTAACTCGTTCGTCCATTATGTCGACATCTTTTCGGAGCTTAACCACCGTGTCACTTACATCCTTTATAGCTCCAAGTGCTTTTTCTTGGAGGACTTTTTGTTGCTCTTGTGACTCTTGCAACGCGCTGAGCTTGCGGTCTTGTGATTCTATCATTGCCCTTTGAGAATCTTGCAAAGCCTGAATTAACCCAATGATGCTTTCCAATTGAGGAGCCATTTGAGGGGCTGTAGAAGCTACGGGCGATGCCTGGTGGCTGGAGCCAGTAGACGGAGCCCGGTGGGCGGGGCCAGTGGGCGTGGCCTGAGTAGTCTGGTGGGCGTGGCCAGTAGGCGTGGCCACGCCCAAAGTGGGCGGAGTCTGGGGGGCGTGGCCAGTGGGCGGGTCCCGGTGGGCGGAGCCAGTGGGCGTGGCCACGCCCAAAGTGAGCGGAGCCTGGGGGGCGTGGCCAGTGGGCGGGTCCCGGTGGGCGGAGCCAGTGGGCGGGGCCTGTCCCTCAGTGGGCGGAGCTTGGTCCCCAGTGGATGTGGCCTCCGCAGCCCGTTGCGCCCTTGTTCTGACACTTCCCTCGAAGTCCTCTCTCGGAGTCAATGGCATCTTCCAAATCTCACTTCCGACACCAGTTGTTACGTGCTAGGGTTCGAGGATTCGGAGAGAAAGACCTGGTGACTCTCTTGAAGACTTTATTCACAAACACTAGCTCACACAAATCACTAAGTCCAAACACTAAGCACTAGATCCAAATCACTGAGCACTATCACTGTCCTAGGTCGTAGCCGAGTCGTTAGTTCACTATCACAATCACTCACTATTGATCACTTGTCTCACTTTGAAGTCGCCTTGATGATCGCTCGGATCGAACTGCCTTGACTGCCGGCTTGTTTACCTTTTATATGGCCCATTTCGCCTTCTGGAACGTTCTATTCTGGATTGTTTACGTAAATACGCAATTCACATAAACAATGGTCGGGCTTTTCTAGAAGGTACGCGCAACTGTCGCGCGCAGGTAAACAACTGCCCGTATCCGTAACACAATTCACATAAACAAGGGTCGGGCTTTTCTAGAAGGTACGCGCAACTGTCGCGCGCAGGTAAACAACTGCCCGTATCCGTAACACTATATTATATACATAAAAATAAATGAACGGCTCGCATATGCGTCACACTTTTGAGTATAAATAAAAATGTCAAATATCAAAGCTTTCACAAGGTAATTTTGAAATAACGTGCTTCAAATAGTACAGTTACTACTTTATACTTATAAATTAACAGCGTCATTAAAAAAAAAATAAAAATAAAAAAACTAACTAACCAATAAGACTTCACATTGCCCAATAGCAGTTAGCAATTCTCGTGTTACGGTTACGTCGTTTATTGATATATTGCCTATTGTATTCCTATTTCCTAACGTAAATAGTAAATACCTCAGATTCGCCATCAGCGACGTTATTCTCTTTACTGCTAGGCGCGTTCTGCGGCGCGTCGATGAGGAACGCGTGTTTGGTCAGCTGCTCCGCCGACCACTGCGCATGCTCGTCCTCCGTGAGACACCTGTAACGTGAGATAGATAGTGTGAGAGAGACGACACTTATGTCTGGATCCTATAATGTCAGAGTGATTTTGGGTAGACTTTGCTCTATATTGCAGGTCTGGTGAAGAAACAAGGTACAGTATCTAATAATAATTTAAATTCTGTTGAATAATATATCTAAAACAAACACAAACATATAGAGGTTAGTAAGATATCACAATTTTATATTGTTAGAACGAATATAATATTGTTACGTGCTAGGGTTCGAGGATTCGGAGAGAAAGACCTGGTGACTCTCTTGAAGACTTTATTCACAAACACTAGCTCACACAAATCACTAAGTCCAAACACTAAGCACTAGATCCAAATCACTGAGCACTATCACTGTCCTAGGTCGTAGCCGAGTCGTTAGTTCACTATCACAATCACTCACTATTGATCACTTGTCTCACTTTGAAGTCGCCTTGATGATCGCTCGGATCGAACTGCCCCGACTGCCGGCTTGTTTACCTTTTATATGGCCCACTTCGCCTTCTGGAACGTTCTATTCTGGATTGTTTACGTAAACACGCAATTCACATAAACAATGGTCGGGCTTTTCTAGAAGGTACGCGCAACTGTCGCGCGCAGGTAAACAACTGCCCGTATCCGTAACATAATTCACATAAACAAGGGTCGGGCTTTTCTAGAAGGTACGCGCAACTGTCGCGCGCAGGTAAACAACTGCCCGTATCGGTAACACTACTCCCCTCTTAGAGATGCTCGTCCCGAGTATCGTTGTTACTGCCATGATAGCGCGCCAAACGGTCTATGTGTACCACTTTGAATGTGCCTCTTGGTGGCTTTTGAATCCTGTAAGTCACATCATTCAATCGGGTAACCACTTTATATGGGCCGTCCCACTTGGTCTGCAACTTTGGAGATTTCCCTTTTCGGCGAGTTGGGTTATGCAGCCATACCAGTGACCCTTCTTCGAAGCCGCTCGTGTTCGATCTCCGGTCGTATCTGGTCTTCATGTTCTCACTTGACTGTAACCCATTTTCCCGAACCATGGCGTGTATGTAGTGTATCTTTTCCCTTAAATCGCAGACATAGTCTTGTACGGTCTTTGGTTCCCCCGGTGACGCTCCTGTCAAGAGGTCTATTGGTATTCGTAGTTCTCTACCGTAATTGACATAAGCCGGGGTAGCTTTTATGCTCTCGTGCTCGGCGGTACGGTACGAGAGAAGGAAGAGTGGTATATACTTGTCCCAATCCTTTTGTCTGTCATCTACCAATTTCGCCAAATGCCTCTCTAGAGTCTGGTTAAATCTCTCAACCATTCCATCAGACTGTGGATGGTACGCGGTGGTCCTCGTCTTATGCATTCCCAAAATTCTGCACACTTCCTGGAAGACCTGCGATTCGAAGTTCCTGCCCTGATCGGAATGGATTTCGAGAGGCACACCAAAGCGAGATATTACTTCTTCGACTAGCTTAGAAGCAACCGTTGTAGCTTCTTGGTTTGGTATGGCGAACACTTCGGGCCATTTGGTGAAGTAGTCCATGACGACCATAAAGTACTTGTTTCCCGATTCCGTCACGGGAAATGGCCCAGCTACGTCAACTGCAATTCGTTCCCACGGTGCGCCAACGTTATACAACCGCAGGTTCCCACGGCTCCTGGTCTGTGGTCCCTTCACTGCAGCGCAAGTAGTGCATTTGCGGCACCAATCCTGTACATCATCTCGACAATGCAACCAGTAGAATCGTTCTCGCACTTTTGTTAACGTCCTCTTAACACCTAGATGACCTCCTGATACGCCATCGTGTATTTCACGGAGAACATCCGGTACTCTCGTTCTTGGGACAACTATCTGAAGATGGAACTCTCTGCCGTTAGTCTTTTCCCATTTTCGGTAAAGTATTCCATTTTGAAGTATCAGACTGTCCCATTGCGCCCAGTACGCCTTAGTGACAGCGCCAGTGGGTGCAACCTCACTCCAGATTGGTTTTTCGTCACCTCGTTTCTTCCATGTGATGATGTGCCGTAGGTCGTCATCTGTTTCTTGAGCCTCCCTCATAGCATCATTCTCCCATGGACCCCAAGGACTTGTTTTCGTTAACTTTAATGTCACTTCATTAGATTCCTGCTTAACACAATGTTTGCAGTCCTCTGAACACGGTCTTCGTGAAAGGGCGTCGGCATTCCCATGCGCCTTTCCGCTGCGGTGTTCCGTCTTGAAGTCGTACTCCTGGAGTTGTTCAATCCATCGAGCTACTTGGCCTTCTGGGTTCTTGAATTGCAGTAGCCACTTCAAGGCTGCGTGATCAGTTCGCAGTAAAAACTGTCTGCCGATGAGATATTTGCTGAAATGTTGTAGCGTCTTTACAACAGCCAAGAGTTCTCTTCTTGTCACACAGTAGTTTCTCTCTGGCTTAGATAAAGATTTGCTGAAATATGCAATTACAACTTCTCTTTCGCCCTGCTTTTGAGATAACACCCCTCCAATGGCCGTGTTGCTTGCGTCAGTGTCGACTATAAACTGACCTTCAGGTTGTGGATACCCCAGGATTGGTGTTTCACACAGATGTTTCTTCAGTTTCTGAAAAGAATCTTCAGAAGTCTCGTCCCACATAAACTGTCGTTTATCTTCCGTCAGCCGATGTAATGGCTTGGCTATCTCCGAGAATCCCTTAACAAAACGCCTGTAGTAGGAGCATAGGCCGAGAAATGCCCGCACTTCAGTTTTGTTCTTAGGGGTTGGCCAATTTTGAACTGCTTCCAGTTTCTCCGGGTCCGTCTGGATTCCATCACTGGAGATAACATGGCCGAGATAATTGACCTTACTCCTGAATAAACGACACTTTTTCGGATTCAACTTTAACTTGGCCCCCTCTATTTTGGCGAAAACTCGTTCTAAGTTTCGCAAATGGTCCTCGAAGTCACGGCCAACAATGATGACGTCGTCCAAGTAGACTAAGCAAGCCTCTCCAACTAAGCCTGCCAGTACACACTCCATGAGTCGCTCGAATGTGGCAGGTGCGTTGCACAATCCAAAGGGCATGACGTTAAACTGCCATAAACCTTTACCGGTGGAAAAAGCTGTCTTCTCCTTGTCTTTTGGATGAATTTCCACCTGCCAGTATCCCGATTTCAGGTCCAGGGTCGAGAACCATTTCATCCCACTTCTGACACCAGTTGTTACGTGCTAGGGTTCGAGGATTCGGAGAGAAAGACCTGGTGACTCTCTTGAAGACTTTATTCACAAACACTAGCTCACACAAATCACTAAGTCCAAACACTAAGCACTAGATCCAAATCACTGAGCACTATCACTGTCCTAGGTCGTAGCCGAGTCGTTAGTTCACTATCACAATCACTCACTATTGATCACTTGTCTCACTTTGAAGTCGCCTTGATTATCGCTCGGATCGAACTGCCCCGACTGCCGGCTTGTTTACCTTTTATATGGCCCACTTCGCCTTCTGGAACGTTCTATTCTGGATTGTTTACGTAAACACGCAATTCACATAAACAATGGTCGGGCTTTTCTAGAAGGTACGCGCAACTGTCGCGCGCAGGTAAACAACTGCCCGTATCCGTAACATAATTCACATAAACAAGGGTCGGGCTTTTCTAGAAGGTACGCGCAACTGTCGCGTGCAGGTAAACAACTGCCCGTATCGGTAACAATATGTACACAGAATATCAATAAAAGAGGTATTTACATAACATAAAATTGATTTAAAATTGATAGGGCGAGGAATATTGATAGGAGGAGGTCATAAAGGGAAGACTGGTTTTTGGGACAGCAGAAAAAGATATTTATACATATTAGTGGAATGAACGACTTTTGTTTTAACCCGCGTTTGTTTTTAACATTTTGTGAGAATAACATTTTCCAGCTATCATACTGAGACTGAGGTTTTGTAAGATTATTTAGAAGAACTTATTTGCTGGTAACGTCGAGTAAATTTCAGCAAGGCGCTCGGTCAACAAAAATGAGTTTGAACGCGAATTTGATCCAGTTATGCACAAATCACAAAAAAATATTGTATCTTATTAAATTTTGAGACTACTTTACATATAATAAAATGTAGGCAAGTACTTACCTTGAGAAGAAATCCTTGGCTGGAACAGGTAAATCTGAGGGTATTTCATGTACGGAGTCCTTGCTTATTATGGATAGCAGCATCTGAGCAGCCGCAAAAATGTCTTGGACTTTGGTCTGTCTGGAAAATTGTATCAAGTTTATAACATTAAGAGCCCAGGCTACCCTCGAAATTCTCATATATACGTAATAGCAAAATAATTTTCTCATACGAAAATATTTAACATGTTTGAATTATTTTTCAGCTTAAAATAGTAATTACCTAGGTTCCTGTACAAAAATTAACTTCAAAATATTTCAACACTAAAAAAAATTTTTTTGTGTAAAAATTTTTTTTACTAAATTTACTACTAAATATTTAAACACTAAAAAATAGAGTAAAACACAAAAATATTTAAATAAATAGCAAATTTACTACAAAATATTTATACTGTAAAAAATATTTTTAGTATTTAAATATTTTGTAGTAAATTTACTATTTATTTATATATTTTTTAGTGTATTACTCTATTTTTTAGTGTTTAAATATTTTGAAGTTAATTTTTGTACAGGAACCTAGGTAATTACTATTTTAAGATGTAAATTAACTCAAACATGTTAAATATTTTCGTATGAGAAAATGATTTTGGTATTACGTATGTATGAGAATTTCGAGGGTAGCCCGGGCTCTTAATTGAGTATGTTTAACATTATTTAGCTGATGGGTTAGTCGTACCGTTATTGAATAGACAAATTTCTAAGCTTTGCTCTCAGTGCGAGTTTTGTTAAACTCTGTGTGTTTTGACAAAAACTAATTTCATGTGTGGAATCAAACTAGTAATTGATTTCCGCCAGGGGGCGCTTTAAGGCAAGCAATGTTTTAACTCGAACTTAGTACACAAAAAGTTTGGAATAAATGCCAATTAAGTATACTTTTGTAAGCAATAATAAATAGTTTAAATTCTATTTTCATAAGATTGTCATATTTAAAATAAGCAGCAGTACTCACTTGTCACATACATTGTCTCCGTCTATCATCTCCACTAATCTCGCATCAAGGCTCGCACCCACCAACTTCACAGCACCACCATCCTCCAAAAACACGTTTTCACATCTCACATCACGATGGAGTAGATTCAAATTATGCAACTCCTTCAAAGCACTCATGACGCCCAAACCAACGTGCCTCAAAAGTCTTAGCGCTTCAAACTTATCACCACAACTGGATTTATTCTGTAGGAACTTCAGAGGTGTGCCGAGGACGAAATTCCGGAATATATATATAAACTGTCTGGCTGTCCGTTTCGTCTCCATGGACATTTCCATCGCTATGTAGGGTACTAATGAGTGATGTCGCACTCTACACATAGCTTTTAGTTCGTTTTGTAGTGTTGTTATTTGTCTATTTCGTGTTTGGAAGTCTGAGGCGGGCTGTAGTATCCATTTTTTAGCTATTATCCGTTCCCCATCATCATCGATTGCGAGATAAGTTGTGGAGCCGTTTGATGAGTGACCTGTAAAAATAATCCATATATACTCAATATTATAAATGCGAAAGTGTGTCTGTCTGTCTGTCTGTTTGTCTATCTGTCTGTCTGTCTTCTGTTACCTCTTCACGCTTGAACCGCTGAACCGTTTTTTTTTAATTTGGCATGGAGATACTTGGAGTCCCGAGAAAGGACATAGGATAGTTTTTATCCCGGAAAAATGTACGGTTCCCGCGCGATAAACGAATTTTGGCGCAACGTAGATGCGGGCGTCATCTAGTTACACTATAAACAAAAGTGATATCTATAATGTAATCACATCACAATAACAAATGGCTGTAGCGCTCTTTTTAAGTTATAAGCTCGTAGTCTCTTTTAAAATTTCTAACATCTAATTATATAAAATTTTCGTGTCACAGTGTTTGTGCGCGAATCCAAAACGACAAACCCAGTCATGATCCGTCTAAATAACGTTGGTCTATCAATTGCCTAGGAATCAATTTCCTCGATGGTACATTCGTTAGGCCTGAGAATTGGTTTTTATCTACTTTTTATACTGATACTAGAAATAATTTATACGGCAAAACAACATTTGCCCGGTTAGCTAGTATAATTATATTTTTGTAAGTTCTGCTAACACATTCCATCCATAAGGTCTTTGATATGATTGTCAAGTGACTTTTCTTAAGTATCAGGTAGACATTGTACAATATACCTATTACCTAATTATCTGCTCTTCAAATATTTTTAATAATACAAAAAATAAGAGTTTTAATAGTCCTGACACACATACACGTAAAAGACATACACACCAATACAATTTCCCATATACAGCTTCTTATTATTCCTCTGCGAGTGTCGGAGCACCTGTGCGCCTTTAGCGTTGCACGTACACGGCACGGACGTGCGTGCGCGCGGGACGCTCTTAGCGGGCGACGCCTTATTATCCGCATAGCTGAAAAGTAATTGACATAATCATAATATTAATGTGACACTAAGACTCAATTTCTCAACGACTATTAAAGTTAATGCTCAATTTAATAACACAATATTATTACCTCTTTCGTTTTTCATATGAATGAAAGAGAAGAGAATGATGATGACAAGGTCAAAGATTAGCGAATTTTGTTAATAAAATAAAGAAATCACGGTAAAAAATAAGTGTTCCCAAAATTTCAGCTCGATAGCATTTCTATTTTTTTTTTGTTATGCGCCTTCAAAGTTGGATAATCAAGTCGAATTTTTTTTCAATTAAATTTCTTAATATTTGTATACTATTCGATAGCTTATGCAATTAAAAGCAACTTTTGTTATGAAGCCACTTTCATAAACGCAATATTTAATATACCTATCGAACAAAGTTCTCTCCCGATCCGTACAAACTACGAAAGAGTGACGTCAGTCTTTCATAGCACTTTGTATGGAGCGTTTCGGGCGGGTATATTTTATGAGATGTTTGAATTGTCATGTCTTGGTGAATTTTTAAGCTATCAGAGTCGTTCTTTCAGCGATGTTTCTATTTCTTAAGGGTCTTGCAATTACCAATAAGAAAAAAAAAATAGTCATCAAGCCTATTGCCCAAAGCCAGCAATATTACCACACAAACATTAAGGTGAATATTTGTAAGAGAGATTCCATGTGTTTTACCCTGAAAAAGTATTCCCCCGCGATACTGTATAACCATACTTTACCTTACCAGCTATTGTCCCAGTATAAGCTATAGAATAAAAATACCTACTACACTAGTTTCGGATCATCTCCTTGTCCGTTTACATCCTCCTCTTGGTGCAAGCTAGAGAGACGAACTCTCTTGCCATCACGCAGCTCTTCTTGCCTCTTCTGAATTTCATCTTTCACTTTTTTCAGCTGTAATAGAAAAATATTCATAACATTAATCCTTCGATCGCGGATTCCTGGAAATATATTGTTATTCTATTGTTGTCGCGATCACCGGTGATCTTATGGGGCTTGATAGGTTAACGAGTAGAACATCATAAACTTTTAACATTTCTTGATGGTACTTAGTAAATAAATTTTCTTTTGCTGCTTAATAAATATTACTGTATATAATACTGACTCGGCCTTGTCCTAAAAGTCAAACTCACTCAACAAAGACGCGAGCGCACGCAACTTCATACAGAATTTATTGTTCAGATTAAAATTATCTGAGCAGTGAGCATGTGCATGCAACCGGAATTATTTTAAAGAGGAAAGATTTGTATTTTAGTGTATATGTTTGTAAATAATAAACTCAAAAACTATTGTGCCGATTTCAATAATTCCTTCACAATGGGCATTGTCCAAAAAAAATCACATGTACTTTTTATATTTTTTTTCGTTAAAATAGGGTATTTTAAGAATATAAATTAAATAATTTTGAAATTCATTGGCTAGTTTTTTCTCAATAAATTTTTAAAGTTTCGCTCTGACGTCATCATCGGCGGCCAATTTCAATCTTTCAAAAAATTTCAATCTTATTTATAATGGCTGGTTCGTCAAATGCAAGTTCTCATTATTGTGAAAGCTGATACGAGAAGCTTACCAAAAGTTCGAAACGTAATGTTGGTCGAATCTATTGCTAATTTAACGCCATTGAAGGTCAAACTAAAGTTAAACATATTTGTTCAAAAATATAACTAATGGGTATTTTTTTCCTTTATATACAGAAAAACGATCACTGACCTTATTCCTCGAAATGTTTTTGTAATGAGCAAAATTAAAAAAAAATGGACAATCCCCATTGGAAAGCTACCTAGTATACATTCATCCTGATTAATATAGGCTATTTTTATTTTCATATTATAACATTTATTTTTATATTATAATAAACATGCTCATAAATATTATTATGCTAATATAACAACATTTAACTATTTGCTGTCTCACATGGCTTTCCAATGTGGCAGACAGAGACAAGCAGAGTTTGTATAGTTATTCTAGTTATTCTCTGTGTTAATGTTGTCATTAGTATGTGGGAAATCGTATAATATGATTGTGCCTCTGTTGTCAAATATTTTGTTTTAATGTTAAAAATTACTCCACATCCATACTAATATTCCTTCAGGCCCCGCGCGAGCACCGGTGATCGCGACAACAATAGAATACAATAGCAATTCCTGGAAATTCCGACTGAAGTAATATTATAAATGTGAAAGTGTGTCTGTCTGTCTCTCTGTTACATCTTCACACCCAAAGCGCTGAACCGATTTTGATGAAATTTTGTACGGGAATACTTTGAGTCCCGGGAAAAATGTACGGTTCTGGCACGATAAACGAATTTTGGCGCAACGGAAGTGCGGGCGTTATTTGGTAAGATATAATATTTTACTGAATTTTACAGCAATATGTAAAGTGTGCTAACCACAGCTGGCAAGGCATGTTAGCAATACTTAAGCCCTAGAAGGTTTGCATCTTTAAATTGGTGTTTTTGTATTTTAAATAAAATACAAAAACACCCATTTTTTATGAATCTACTATCTTTTTAGAATAAAAAATACCTCTTCATTTTCTCTGACTAGTTCATTCTGTTGTTGTAATTTTTCCTTTTCATTTTTCTGCCTTATCATTTCTTCATAAAATGATAATATTGGCTTGTTGTGCTCATGAAGAAATTGCTAAAAGAAATAGACATTATTTCATTTTGTATATCATATTTAAAAACAAAAAGTAACAAAAAATATTGTGTAATATGTTACACGCTGATTTGCATTATAGTAACAACATTATTACCACGCAAAATATATCATAACAATGAATTTAATTGCTTAAAATATTTTATTATAAGAAAACTAGCTGTCCCGGCAAACGTTGCTTTGCCATAATATATTTGCCATCTATGATATTATATTGTTTGCCATATTAAACTGCTTTAAAAACAAACTGGACCAATTGGGAGATGAAATCTTCAAACGATTTGACACACACGCATCAGCTAATGGCTGCTAGTGTGGTTACACAAATAATAATAATAATAATATTATTTTATTGAAGTGACTAAATAAGTATGTCGCCATGGCAACGTCGACCGCTATCTCGTCGCACAAACAATGGTCGCCTTCAGTCTCGGGTTGTAATAATTTACTATTAATTATTCAAAAAATGCACTTATCAATATATAAAGTACCCAGTAGCCGATTCTCAGACCTACTGAATATGCATATAAAATTTGGTAAAAATCAGTAAAGCCGTTTCGGAGGAGTTCGCGGACTAACATTGTGACACGGGAATTTTATATATAAGATAAGTTTTACAGAACATCTATCGATCGCCAATTCCTGGAAATCTTTTGTTATCGCGGCCCAAATGGGCCTTACGGGGCTTGATGGGTTAAGATGATTATAATATTATTATGATCACGACATTAACCTTCTCATAAAAAGTGGGTAAATTACAAGACTAAATAAGGCATAATATTGAAGATCAACAACTTATCCCCGTGTTCCATTTAGCATTAAAAGCGATCAAAGCTCTCAAAATGCCTCCTATTTTGAGCGTTTTGATCGTTTTTAACACTAAATGGAACATGGGGTAATATGACAACAATAGCCTTTTCAGATCTTCATATTTTTCAATGAGAAGGCATGTTATTTTAACAAAAGATTAGCAACAGCTAATACCTGGATATTGTCAATTTTAGTGAACTCTTAGTTTGTTCAGTCCACAAGGCGCATATATATTTTGACGCATAGCCGGCCACACGGGCGCTGCGCAATCGCAGCATTATTACGAAGCAGTCTTAACGTCAACACCTCGTCCCGATTTGTCTCGGGGGCTGCTGTCCGTCATGTGTGTATTGCGACGACACAGCGCGCCATGTGAACAACTTGGTTATTTGTATGTAAAACAATGCAACAGCAGCTCTGTATAGACGCAACGTGCCGTGTGGACTGGATCTAATGAGTAATATAGAAAATACCTGTGTATACTGAGCCAGTTGGAATATCATCACCTCACCGCATAGCTGTTCAGCTAAGACATCCAGTTCATTCAGCAATTTCTTTACATTTTCATCCGACAGCCCAACTGCTTTGACAATAGATATTTCAGGCGGCCTGTAAAATTAACAAAAAATTCATTAATATTTTTTACTGACATGCATATATTATAATATATTTGATAATGTACCATTGAGGAAATTGGTTCCTAGGCAGTTGATATACCAACGTTATTTGGTTGAATCATGTCAATTCAATCGGTCTGTCGGCTGGGTTTGACGTAATGCAAAAAAACTACGTAGGTCCTCCATCTACCTAGGAATCAACTTCTCTGATAGCACAAACTATGTTTAGACAAAGCTAAAACAAAACAAAAATAAAAAAGTAAGAAAGGTTAATGATCAACTTCACTACCTATCATACTTTTATTACTTACAAGTAAAACAAGAAAATTCCAATCCTTGTTACAATGGTATTTAAAATGAAAAAAATACTTGCTTTTCAGGATAACTTTTACAGCATTTGAACTGTAAAACTGCTGTACAATGTATTCCATCTGAATTGTGTAGCGGTTGCAGGGATAACACAATATTGTTCGGACTCCATCCATTCCAAGCTACCTTTTTTCTGTCATCCACCACGGCATCGCCGTAAATGGCCTAAAAACATAAAATTGTATATTTTTATAATAAGTTAGGTTCCAATTTTTGTTTAAATACAAATAACAACTTTGAAACTTCAGTAATGATTTAATAAAATAAGTTAAAGTTTAATTAAAGAAATAAATGACAGAGAGAAGATATTTTAAAGTAAGGTGAATTACCAACATATAAGATAAATACAAAAATCTTATATAAATAATTGAAATCATAACAAAATAATAACCTCTAAGGCAACCAATTCGTTGTTTTGCCTTTCTTGATTAGTTTCCTCGCACATCTTAGCAAACCATTAATAAATGGGAATTCTAGGCACAATTTAATTCATTTTAAAATTTTTAATTTAAAAAGGAAAATTAAAAAATTTTTGTTTTCCATTTTGCATTGGGGATTGGGATTTGACAATTCGATTTTGACAGTTGACAGAAGACTCATGACAGTTAAACTTTTTTAAAGGGCCCCCGAGACGATCAAACGGTTTGATTGAAACCTTACGTGTTTGATGCAACCGTTTGATGTCGGTTTGAACGGTTTGTCAAACGGAACTGCGCAGTTTGGTTCAATACTCGCTGTGGAGTACATGTCTTGTGACGAATAAATATTATTTTTTAAAAGAAAAAACCGACTTAAAAATTGTACGAAATTAAGAATTAAATTCTCTATCTCAAAAACTACTAAACCTATATTGATGAAACTTGCAGAAGTCTCCCAAGTTAAACAATACCTATTAAAGTACAACAAAAAATTACCAAAACTACCATGTAAAACAAGTTAATAAGCCACCTACTATGTCTGCCAACAAACCTATTATCAAAAAATGGCTTCAAGAGAATGACATTTATTTTGAAGACTATCATACAAAAGATGAATTAATGTGTCTTGTGACAGATAATAAAACTGCACCTATTTATGAAGCAGAAGAAATACTCAAGAAATATAGCCACATCCATAATCATGAAATTTTACTATTACCTTCATATCATTGTGATCTTAACGCAATTGAAATGGTCTGGAGTCAGGCAAAAAGAATAATTGCAACCAAAAATATAGGTAGACCAGGTACCGAAATGCAAGATTTAATCAAAGAAAGCTTTTTGTCTGTAACTGTTTCGGACTGGAAGAAATATACAGATCATGTAATACATGTTGAAGATCGGTACAAAAATAGGGATCAAATTCATGAAACTGAGTGTGATAGCTTCATCATAAATGTTGGCAATAGCAGCAGCAACAGTGAAGAAAACACTGACGCAGAATCAATTTTTTCAGGTGTAGAATATTTGGAACCTGATTTTGACTATGAATCATCCTGAGTTGTGTTTTTTTGTTGGCCAGGTTCCATATTCTTTGTCCTGAGTCATAAGCCCCGTATTCACTTTGATTAGTAATAAGTGCAAGTGATTAGTGCAGGTGATTAGTAATCAGGTAAAAATACGTGTGGACAGCGTCTGATTAGTGCAAGTCCTTTGATTTCTACTAATCACTAATCTCTTGAACTAATCACTTGCACTCGCACTAATCAAAGTGAATACAGGCCCATAGTCGAAATCGGATTCCATCTGATGTATCTCATTTATTATAATAAAAATGATTTTTATAATAACCTTTTATTCGTGTCATATCGAATACCGAACGAAGCTCGGTCAAATAGCTAGTAATTATTATGAAAACAAGCACGCTGCGCTGTGCTCTCAGAATTCTGAACAGTATACTCTGATGCTGCGTTGCTTTTAAATGTGTTCTGGCATCATTTTAGGCAAGAATATAAAAATAAAAAGTACCATAGTATCAAGTCTGTTTATTCCGTGTTTAGTCAGTGTTGCAAGACGCAGATTTTTTAAATTTGCCGCCTTTTCTTATGGACTTCTTTCCCTGGCCAGACTCTATCAATTCCATGGTCTAGTCTACGACAATACTTAATCTGTGGTCTACGATGTTACGATGCCATCTGTGATACCACAAAGCAACTAGTTGGTCAACTAATTTCGGCATAAGATCACAGGTGGCGATTAAAAACCACAGATTAAAACTAAATTCACAGATTATGCTACCAAAATTTGCCATTGTATGGAAATGACCTACCCGTGTTCTTTTGTGTTTCGCTCACCGGTGAGCTTTAATGGGGCTTGAAGCGTTAATGAGTTATAATACTGAGTAGATTAATGAGTAGATTATAATACTGGAGACATTTATTTTTAAATCTATATTTTACTAGCGACCCGCCCCGGCGTCACACGGGTATAAAATATAGGTAATATAGTCACTGAAAAACTGAGACCAACAAATCTTGGTAACAAGTGACATTAAGTGAAATATTACGTGTAGGTACTGTGATTGGTTGAATACTTACTACATACAAACTCTTTCATAAGGATGTGACTACACACATTGAAACAGTCATTTGGAGGGGCGCGCCATGTTATCGTAGTTGATCTCTAGTCGCCATGGTTGTCAGCTGTTGTCACCAAACATAAGACTACTGTAAATCGGATATTTTTGCGTAGCTGCGTTAAATTTAAAGGCACGTTCAGATGTGCGCATTTTCTGTGCGCACGGATTTGCGAGATATGAAAACGAGCTTTATAATATAACTAGCGACCCACCCCGGCGTCGCACGGTATAAAATATATAGCCACTGAAAAAATGATTAAAATCGATAGCCTATGACCCTTCATGTGGTCTACTTCTTATCTGTGCCAAATAACGTACAAATTGCTCCAGTAGTTCGCGACATAAGCCCTTGCAAATAATTTCCCCCGTTTTTTCCACATTCTCCTATTAGTATTAGCGTGATAAAATATAGCCTAAAGCCTTCCTCAATAAATGGGCTATCTAACACTGAAAGAATTATCAAAATCCGTTGCGTAGTTTTAAAGATTAAAGGGAACAAAGGGACATGAGGGAAAAAAGCGACTTTGTTTTATAATAAGTACCTATAGATAGATGTTTAGATAACTAGATGACGCCCGCAACTTCGTTGCGCCAAAATTCGTGTATCTCGCGGGAACCGTACTTTTTTCGGGATAAAAAGTATCCTATGTCCTTTCCCGGGACTCAAAGTATCTCCATGCCAAATTTCAGCGAAATCGGTTCAGCGGTTTGAGAGTGAAGAGGTAACAAACAGACAGACAGACAGACAGACGGACAGACAGACAGACAAACAGACAGACAGACAGACTAACAGACAGACAGACGGACAGACAGACAGACACACTTTCGCATTTATAATATTAGTATGGATAAAATATTAGTATGGATAAAAAATAATATTATGAATAATTAGAAATAATTATTATTTTCTTATTATCATGAGGGCGCATTTTCATTAGTCGTTAACTCGTGCGGTATACAGCATAACGGGGAGTCTATGACAACTAATGGCGCATTTTGATTGGTCGTGGCATGCATTAGAAATCTCCCGCACCCCGCATGCAGGCCCTATCGGCCAGTGAAAATGCGCCATTAAGCGGGGAATTCACTACCAGGCTGCCCGCGGGCCGCCCGGTCTGGCACAAGTCTGCCGCTTGCCCCTATTGAACACACACAGAACGGGCATGTCAGTCGAATAGATAGAGCTGCAGCTCGGTCGTGGACTCATGGACTCGATATTCTTTTTAACAAAATATGATGGATCAGTATCGGCGTTGATTTTTTTTGGATTTTTCAATAAGTTCGGTGTAAGCGGCTTTACGTTAATCGGTGTTTTGAATGTTATCCTTGCTTTTAAGTTTCCACAAATAAGGATGCGACCGGTAAATGGAAATAAACGAATGTCAAAATTGTTGTTGTTGGTTTTTCTTATGTTTAGTGTTTGTATTGTTTACAATAATATGTTTTAAAATAATATTTTAAGTGGACTCCAGTCGCTCTCCAAGGCGCAAATGACGACGGGCCGCCCGTTGCGACCATTCATGTACAGACTTGCCCATGCCCGCGCGGGAAAAATGCGATCTCGCGGGCAGGCTGCGGGCACGGGCCGGCGGGCATGTCTGTGCCCGTACCTAGGAATTGACCTGCCCGTGACGGGCGGCCCGTAGCGGGCGGCCCGGTAGTCAATTCCCTGCTTTAGACTTTATGTAGTTGAAGAGGGTCAGTGGCCTAATGGGTAGACCTTTGGTTTGCATTCGCAGAGGTTGCAGGTTCGATCCCGGGTGGAGGCGTGCTAGTACCAATAAGACATTTTCTAATCTCAAGTACACAGTACGGACGCTCGTACGGTGAAGGAAAATATGAATGCGAAAGAAGGGAAATCAACATTATGACTTTAAATTAATATAGAAAATATTTTGTAATACTTAACAGTTAACATCACTTAGCTCTATACTTTATCTGTTACATTGTAAGTACCTACTGGCAGCGCTTGTAGCATCGTAGCACCAACAAATGCCTACTAAAATGCCTATTTCATAAATCCCTCAATATCTCAAACAGAAAAATTAACCACGAACATTATTCACCATAATAAACACGATAAATTATAAAAATCTCTAGCAATAATTAACATTCTTCTGTTGTATCACATTTTTCTTGTGGATTGCAGCGGCGCACACCTGAGCCCAGCCGTGATAATGTTTTTGTTGTATTTCTATGTGAAATGGGTCTGGCTCTCAGGTCTGGCCCGTCTGCCTCAATGTCGACTCCATGTTAAGATTGAGAAAGGCTATCCCATATTCTGCCCATGACACTATGGATTAATATTTTGATAAAGGGACAGCTGACAGACAAAGACAAATTAATATTACGCGTTAATTAGATATTATCTTAACTAGCTATTTGACCGAGCTTTGCACGGTATTCAGTAAAACACGAATAAAATGACATTTTCTAAAATTGATTTCTAGCTAAATCGATTTATCGCCCCCGAAACCCCCTATATACTAAATTTCATGAAAATCGTAGGAGCCGATTCCGAGATATATAATATTATACATAATATACCTATACAAAACATCATTGCCTATACAAGAATAACAAGCTCGTTTAAAGATATAATTATTAGTAACGATATACTGGATGTCCATATCATTTACTAATAATATTATAAATGCGAAAGTGTGTCTGTCTGTCGTCTGTTAAGTATCTATTCACGCTCAAACTTTTGAACCGATTTTGCTGAAAATTGATATGGAGATACTTACCTTGAGTCCCGGGAAAGGACGTAGGATACGTTTTATCCCGGAAAAAATGTACGGTTCACGCGCGATAAACGAATTCTGGCGCAACGGAGTTGTGGTGGGCGTCATCTAGTTCTGTACTAAAAGGGATTTTTTTTACATTGATACAGTGCTGATCCAGCGACGGAATCCAGTGATGCTGGCGCCAGCTACTGTAACAATGTAAATCAGCCTTAAAGCAAACTAAAATTCAGTACTTTAGTAAGTACCTATCTTAAAAAAAAGGTTCAGGCACCTTTTAAAAAACTTCTCGCCCTTCAAGATCATTGGCAAAAGTAAACACTGTTATCGCGATTTCGCAAAGAAAAGAGTGTTCTAATCTAGCAATTCACAAAGGATAGCATTAAAACAAATGTCCGACAATAAAAACGGAACGACACAAAAGATGGGGTTTTTTTAACAACGGGATCAACCCTTTACGAGGGTTTAAATACCCTGCGAACGACACTTCGGCCGACGTTTTATAATTACCAGATTCTATTCTATGTTTGCTTTAGGTTTTTATTTGTCTACATGTTTATGTGACATCATAATGATTGTTACTATAATATTTAGTTAGCTTTTGAATATTTTTATAATCAAAAACTAAATGCCGCATTCAGTGGCGAATATTAATTAAATAATTACTTTACTGTAATTAGCTTTAGATTCAGAAGAGTTTGACTTTATAAATTACTAGATGACGCCACGCCCGTAACATAGTTGCGCCAAAATTCGTTTATCGCGCTGAAACCGTACATTTTTCCGGGATGAAAAGTATCCTATGTCCTTTCTCAGGACTCAGAGTATCTCCATACCAAATTTCAGCAAAATCGGTTCAGCGGTTTGGGCGTGAAGAGGTAACAGACAGACAGACACACAGACAGACAGACACACAGACAGACATACATACAGACGGACAGGCAGACAGACAGACAGACACACTTTCGTATTTATAATATTAATATGGAATATGAATGTCAAATCTATCTCGAGTCTATGTTCCGTTGTCTTGACTATCATTAGCGATTCGAAGTACGAGAATCGGGCCCCTGTCTTTAGTTCAACATTAATTCCGTTTGAAAATAAGCGAGCGTCTCAAGGAAATTTTTATTTACGATTTAATTTGTATTCAAGTGGTGGAGGTGCAATTTTGTACCCAATTGCACTCTGGTTCCGTCTAATTGGTTTTTAACGAGGTATGCCGAGTGCTTAGCTAGTCTAAATGATCCTTGAGATAGGTTAGTGGTGCGCGTGAATTTATTCAGGCTTTTAATTCCCTAGTGGTTACACAAGGTACATTTTTATGGCCGATTTTATGGGTATCTAATAATATTTATTCATAACCTAGCTTAATAATTATTATCTGTTAAAGGTACACGTTGTATCTTCTAAAATGTCAACTGATAATGCTCATTTCGGTGTACGATCTACTATGTTCAACATACAGAATCAATAATTGTGAAGAGGCATTTTTAAAGTTAGGCCAACATACTATGTTGGCCCAACTTTAAAAGTGCCTCTTCACAATGGTCGATGGTGGCTCACTACAAGCCATCGCCATTGTGTAGACGATTTTCAGGCGTGGCACGCAATGGCGTGGCCTGCAGTGGGCCATGGTCGTGGGCCATGATTGTGTACTGACTACATAACACTATTTGGCGAAGCGTTGTAAGGTGTTCAGTCGCTGACAGATTCTGTGTGACAGTCTTCTTGGTTGTTTTAACGAACAAAGTGGTCCGTGTAATTACTAAAAAAAACCAACCACCTCAACGATTCTGAGTTTTCTATTACAACGATTAAATACGCATCAAATATGAACGTTTCAGTTGCGGCCAAGAATTCAGTTTTCATATTAAACTGAACTTTATTACAGAATCTTCATGGCTAAGATGGCTTTCACACGAAATCGCAAAACGCCTCTCGATGATTTGATGATATTTTCAACAATCTCAAAATTATTTTTTTATGTTTGCATTGACTGCTCGCTGACTGTCGGCGCTGACGCCTGACACCGATCGCGATATCAAATATCAACGCAGACTGCTACTTGTTCATCAATAGCAATTCCTTTTCTTCTCATCTTTCATACATCTCGGGCGAACTGAAGTGTATCAATAACTTGACCAAGGTTTTGAAGGTTGCGGCCTCCACTTATATGTACCTATATCCCACAAAATCATAATATTTTTGTACTTTTAGAGCCTACAACGTTAGTTAATACAATAATTCTCGTAACGTGTCAACCTACCTGTAAGGTTGGTCTGGAACGACGACTGTGACGACGACAAATTGCGTAAAGTCAAAGTGCATAAGCGCAGCGTGGTGTGAAAGCGCCTGATACATATTCATCCAGCCCAGTTACATTATGGAGCAGGTGCAATTTATGGCAAATCTTTCGGAACGTGGAACGCATTATACAGACGTCAAGATATAGGACATGGAAATGGGAGTGTGCGTTGTTGTTAAACTATGGTGATGACGTCCATGATCTTTTTTTTTAAATAAAATAAGGGGGCAAACGTCACCTGATGGAAAGCAACTACTAAAGTCCATGGACACTCGCAACATTGGAAGAGCTGCAGGTGGTTTGCCGGAAAATGGGCTGAGTCTTCTTCCGGTGTAGCCATCCATATTTTGGCCGCACGATCTACATGCTCATGTACAGACGCTTAAGCAGAAAAACAGATAATTTTAATAAGAAAAAATAATTTCCTAGAACCAGTTGAGAGGACAGTCACCCAAAAGATGAAATTCTACTATGGGTACGTCAATTATTTTCCTGCCAAAGAGGTTTTATGTAAGCAGGTAGATCCTACGTACACAAACACAATATATCTGTGGTAGAATTTTTACACTCTTCTCTATAAAACATTATATGTTCTCAAATCCTATAGCGCATCACTTTTCCATTATCCCTTTCCATTTATTTGTGAATTGTGAAGCTATTCAATATTTCCAGCAGACACAAAAGGACGAAGGTGTCGCCCTCTATTCAAAATTCCAAAAAGTCCGCCAACGGTATTCAAATGTATGCGTCAGAATAATCGGCGCGCCAATTATTGACGGAGCTGACGAGACGTGGACAGAATTCTGCGCCTATTATTAAAAAAATAAACAAAACGAGTGAAAGCCGTAAAATCGTTTTCATTGTGTACCTATCTGATTGATAGAGTTAAGTTTTCCAAAGAAGTTAAAGAGGTTTTGGTGCTGCGCGATATAGGTAGTCACGACTTAGTGCGACCGCACATTGAAGACACGACTGTAGTTAGACAGTCTTGTCTCACATAGACAAGTCAGTCTAAAAACAGTTGTGTTTATCACGTGGCGCACACCAAGTCAAAATTGTCTTGACTACGATGACGCAACGCATACAATTGTATATTAAACAGTAGAGAACGCCCGGACAGAGTAGACGTTCCCAATATTCGATCTATGGTTAAAGCTATGCTTGATCCATGACAAGCATCTATAACAAATACGTTCGTACGTTCGTTCGTAGATAGTACTTGGATCGCTGGACGTGTTTCTCTTTTTCGTCATTGTTTATGTTTTGGCACATACTATGATTAAAATTGTCAGAATCTAATTTTGAAATCTATAGGTATTTAGTAGGGTATTTAAAAATACATTATATCAGCCAGCGCGAGGCACATTCCGTTCGTAATCTTAGGGCCAACCCACACGTACCACAACCACACGACATCGCAACGACAAAATGTCGTCGAGCTGTGGTTACGTGTGAATGGTGTCGCTGCAGCATTTTGTGGTTGCGTTGTGGTATCGACAAAATGACGACGGCCAGAGGTTGCAATGTGGTTGCGACGTGGTTGCGATGTGGTTGCGACGTGGTTGCGATGTGGTTGCGACGTGGTTGCGATGTGGTTGCGACGTGGTTGCGTCGTGTGCAAGTCGAACTATTGTAGTTCGACTCCGGCTTTTATAGCGGAAACACGTCTTGCCTAAAGTCATGGAAGCTTAAAAATCAGTCTTTTCGAACGGCCTGGCCTTAAAAGATATTTTGTTTCCAACACTTCATTTTACGCAGAGTAGATAACACGTTTTGAATTCCCACTTTCCAGGAAAATTGACGTTTATTTTACCTTCCAGGGGGAGCTGCCACCCCCCCCCCTCGGTACGCTCTAATGAATTATGAAAACACAATCTTATATATAAAATTCTCGTGTCACAATGTTAGTCCACGAACTCCTCCGAAACGGCTTTACTGATTTTTACCAAATTTCATATGCATAATAGTGGGTCTGAGAATCGGCTACTGGGTACTTTATATATTGATAAGTGCATTTGTTGAATAAATAATAGTAAATTATTACAACCTGAGACTGACGGCGACCATTGTTTGTGCGACGGGATAGCGATCGACGTTGCCATGGTGACATACTTATTTAGTCACTTCAATAAAATAATATGGCAAATATATTATGACAAAGCAACGTTTGCCGGGACAGCTAGTATCTACATATAAAAAACCTTGACTGATGGTAGCTACCACTTTCAATAAAATTGTTTTATTTGATTTCCCGGACTATATTATTTCCACGCATCGATTAAATTTCTAAATTTAAACGAGGCGTGGAATTTTTTCTTTCTTTCTCGTTAAAGTTTCGGCCCCTGAAGAAATGAATGAAGGGGGGGGGGGGGGGGAGAGCGCGGGCGGTGTGTCGTTGCATCGACGCAACGTTGTGGTTGCGATGTGATTGCGACGTGGTTGCGACGTGGTTGCGATGTGGTCGGTATTTTACAAGTGGTCGACAACGACTGCAAAATGTGGTACGTGTGAATGGTCTAGTTCATTTACAATACGAAATATACGCCCGACCACGTCGTGTGTTTGTCGTGTGGTTGCGGTTGTCGTGTGGTTGTGGTACGTGTGGGTTGGCCCTTAGTGAAACCCGACGAATTTAACATAATATATTGAAACCTGTCCGTCTCTTTGTAGTTGAACTCCTGGTAGTTATGTCTATTGTGGCTAGACAGTTTTGTCGTAGATGTGCGCGCTCGCATATTATACACTTCAAAGGGAAGCCGACAGTCGTTAGTCAGACTTGTCGTGAGGCGCATTAGACAACTTTGTCAATTAGACGTCTTGTCTCAAATGTGCGCATCTAGTGCATTTTATTATGCGATAGTCTGTCTTAAGACAGTCTTGTCTCAGGTGTGCGGTAGCTCTCACAAATAACGATGCAATAATATAATAAACTTCATTGTGGGAAAAAAAAATATTTTCTTTCACAATACACTAAAATTCTTTTCCCCTCAACTACTGAGTCGCTTACATACTAATATTATTATTATGACTGTACAGTCTATGTATGTATGTTGAACTGACAGACTTAAACCTATCGCCTCGTATCGCCTTGTTGCAATAACCTACGCTTTCGATTAGTAAATAATTAAAAAAAATACCTTCCTCATAAGAAAAACACACGGAGTTAGTGAAAATACATCTCGAAATAAATTATTTACACGTAAGCACGAACAAGATAACCTCAAAACGTGATGCATTCCACGACGACATTAAATTACAATTCTAGTTTACACGACGTATCATACCTGTTAACGTTGCAACAACTTTCCTGGCCAGAGGCTTAGAGCATGGCTCTTGGTGCTATCAATAAAAATAGCAATAAAAGAAGAAACATAATAAAACGTAGTACCTGTATGCGTTTATGGGCAAAGCATAGACTTTTGGCGCATATTCGTTATGGTGAGATCGCACAAAGCGGTCCACTGCAGCGGAGCGACGCGACACCGCGCTTACAGCTTGCCGACCGCTGGCTGACATTTGAATTATTGTTAATCGTAGTACCGGAGCGAGGCGATTACGTTACGTTTCTGATTAGTTTTTTCTTAATATTATAAAGAATACTGAACGGCTCGAGGTGATACGGGTTACAATCCGTTTCTAAGTTGATGCTGTTTTAAAGGGTCCATTCACTATCCTGCATTGCAGTCCTGCTGCAGTCCGCCGTGCAGGCCTGCAACACCATTCACTATCCTGCGTGCAGTCCGCCGGCTTATGCAGGATAGTGAATGGTGTTGCAGGCCTGCACAACGGACTGCAGCAGGACTGCAATGCAGAATAGTGAATGGGCCGTTTAAGAGCCGTAACATTTTGTAAAGCTTTTTAAGCTTTATTACAAAAGCAATACGTGTGTCGTCCCTAACTATATGACGTCAACGGCCAGGGTGTAATGTTTTGATGTTAACGGGAGTTTTCACCAGATGTCGCCCGTCTAGACGATGGCTGATAGCGAACTAATTCCGACGCCTGATAACGGATTTTAATTTCCAGGCAAAAACCTTCTTGGAACTTGCCTGCAATATTAAATTGCAATAAGTCTCCGTAGTCAAGTTTTTTCGCGAAGTAGTGTTTAATTTTAGCACAAAATGTGATTTTATTTCGGTTGAGTAGGATAGTTATGCTTTAAAATATTTGCGTTATAAACCAATAGAACTTTTGTATCACATTGATATATTTTAATGTGTAAGCGATTTATGGAAACTAGATCTCCGCAATTTCTTCCCAGATAAAGAGATGAAAATCCTTGTGAGATGGAATACCTTTCCCGGGACTCGAAGCAACTTCATTCATCAAATCGATTAAGGGGTTACGTGAAGAGGTAACAGACAGATAGACACATTTACATATCTATTATTAGTATGGATATTGAATACCAATTTCCATGATCCATTCTAGGTACTAATAAGTATACTATAAAAACTAACCATGAAAGCAAAAGTTGATATGAGAGTAGGTAGAAAAAAAAGGTAAGTACATAGAAAAGAATGACCATAAAGACCAAGTTTTCATTAAGACATTGAGACCAAGAGCTTATGAGTGCACGTTCCTTTGATGGCCAGTGAAGGATTAAATAAGGTCTAGACTATTCATACTCCTAAGAAAATTTACTTACTTTATTTTAATGACTTATGTTAAAAATCTTAAGTGGGTATTTCTAACAGTTAAGGATGCCAACTTAGGATAGTTAATAAATGTTTGTGAAAGTGGAAATTATAGTTGTAAGTGGGCAAGTACATTTACATTGCAGTTATGATTGTAATTTATTTATTTTCTGTTTTTCTTTAAAATATGGTTCATAATATTTTGTTATCATGGGCGTATATATCAGGGGGAGGGGTCCTGGGGGTAATCCTTAAATCATTCTATTCTTATAACCTGTGTATACAATAATGTTGTGTATGTGTAGTTGTGGGTATTTTTGCTTATTAGCAAATGGGAAGTATAAGATATATTATGTATTATCATCGTAATTTAATTTTAATTGTTTCTCAAACTCGTGTCTCCAAAAATTGATTATCTTTAAGTGGATAAAAACAAAATGGCGCCCACACGGAGATGTTAATTACATTAAGGAAGTTATATCTTGGAATTAATTGTATCAAATTAAGGACGTACAAAATTAAATTTTAATGAGCACAGGCTGCTCTCGTTACGTTATTACAAGATTAAAGGGGGGTAGGGGGGAGACTGCCCCCTTTGAAGTCGTAAAAACAATGTGCCGGCTGTGTCCATGATAATGCGTTATGGATGATTGATATTACGGAAAAGTTTAAAATATTTAAGTTATTAATTAAATATTTACACGACGGAAAACTTGTGTTATTACTATTCTTGTATGTCCAGGGTTAGTGATAAAGACATTCTATACACACCAGCATATTTAGCGGAACACAAAAAAAAGGTCCATAATTTAAAAAATATGGTTTTATTTTAAAATCTACTTACTACACTTCTTTTGTTATTTAAAATTTCATTTGTTTTACTTAAAATTAGATCATATTATGAACAAAATTTGCGAGTAAAGGCTATTTGTGAAAAATGGTACATTTTTGAACTTTTCATGTAACCGGGAAAAGTGAAAATTATTATTAAAATAATAATTAATTAAATTAAAAAAAAATGGTGATTAATATCGCGTATTTCCTCCACGTGCTCTTATTAAAGTTTCTAACCGTCTAGGCATACTGAGAATTATGTTATCGATGGTCTCCTGGGATAGTCTCCGCCATTCCTCAACTACGGTGATTCGCAGTTCACCCACGTTGGCAGGAGCTGGAATTCTTGACTTAACTTTTCTTTTCAGCAAGGCCCAAACGTGCTCTATTGGGTTCATATCCGGTGATCTCGCCGGCCACTCCATAACAGTGATATTCATATCATTAAGATAAGCTTGAGTTGCCCGAGCGGTATGCGGCCGAGCATTATCCTGCATTAAAACAAAATTGTCACCGATATATGGGGCAAACGGTACGACATTTTCTTCTAAAACTTCTCTGATATAGCGGTCCGCAGTCAGACTCCCTCTGTCAATCACTACCAAGTCTGTGCGAGCTCCCAAACAAATGCCCGCCCAAACCATTATTGATCCATCACCGTATGCAACTGTAGTTTCAAAATTTGTCTGAATGTAACGTTCTCCTTTGCGTCTGTATATTCTTTGCCTGCCGTCAATTTGATTTAAGAGAATTCTGCACTCATCACTAAACAATACCTTACTCCATTGGTCCGCATTCCAAAGTCGATGTTCCTGAGCAAAAGTTAACCTGTTTCTACGATGATTTACCTCGAGCCTTGGAGCCTTGGCGGGCACAAATTAACCCAAATCAGATTCTTCTAACCTTCTTCGTGCCATACGCTCACTTACGGTTACTCCCCGCAATAAATAAATAAATAAATAAAAATCGTTTTATTTCTGAATAAATTTGAATCAAATGTTTTCAGAACGTTGAGCTACATGTTGCCTACCACCGGTTCGGGAACTAACCCGGCGAGAAGAACCGGCGTAAGAAACTCGCACTGCTTCTAACTCATGTCGGGCTTGGACGGCCGTCAAACGGGGGTTCCTACGTACACGAAGCCGAATGAAACGATCATCCCTACTCGAAGTGCGTCTTTTTCTGCCTTGTCCTGCTCTTCTCACATAAGTGCCAGTCTCCCTGAATCGTTTGACACTGCGATGGACCGTTGAAATCGATCGACGAAGATGTCTGGCTATTAATCTGTATGTTAGACCAAATCTTCGCATTTCGAGTGCCCTGGCAATCTCCGTTGGGGTTAAGTCAGGCATAATTCAGTCCTCAACTCCAAAAAGATACAAGATTATATTTTTTTTACAAAAAAACAATATTTGAATGAAAAATTTAAATAAAATTCAGAAGGGAGAAATACTCGAAGTTCGCTCTACGTAAGGTATATTCGAATAAAATTAAAACAATTGCATAAAATGTGATGTTCAATTGTTTTCCTAATTTTAAATTATTATTTTTTAACCGACTTCCAAAAAACGAGGAGGTTATATGTTCGGCTGTGGATATTTTTTTTATTTTTTTTTATTTTTGTATGTTCAACGATTACTCCGCCGTTTGTGAACCGATTTTCGAAATTTTTGTTTTGTTGTATTAGGTTTCACTCCAATTTGGTACCATGTTCACAAAAGTGGTGACCTGATGATGGGATCCATGAGTAATCGAGGGAACTCCTCGAAATTTATATGGAAACATATGGTGATTTTGGTTTTATGTGAAGTGTACTAAGAATATGCTACCAAAAAGTCAAATATTGGGTCAAAGTATACCATGGTTTCGAAGATGCTGAGAGAACTCCTGACTCCTTATAGATACACGTTCGGGAGTTTCGGCGTTGTTTTAAGAACAGAAAGCATATGCTACTATGCAATTCATATTCATCATCATAATCATCATCATCATCATCATCGTCATCATCATCATTAAGGTCACCAATGTCTCATGGCACAGAATTAATAATAGTACAAGGCATAGGTATGGATATACTAATAATAATAATTATGTACTGTATAACAACACCTGTTTGTTTAATACATGGCGGTCGGCGCCGCAGAGGCGACGGCGTCGCCGCGCCGCCGCGCCGCGTGGCGGCAGACAACAGATCGAATACTTTACTAATTACTTTATAAAATTTAAATAGACAAATAGAATTAAAATAAAGTTATTTTAAAAAGAGCATTTACACAAAACAAAGTCATTAAGTGTCTTTTTAATCAGTTATACTTATTAATCGATAGATGGCGCACTAAGTATCGATTTGAATTCTTGATTAAGCGCTTATTCCACTTATCCTAGCTAGGAAGTCCTAGCTAGGGTCCTAAAAAATTTAGTCAAGTGGAATAACATTTAGAAGCTAGGATCCTAGCTAGGATCCTAAATCGGAAAAAATTTAGTCAAGTGGAATGACATTTAGAAAGCTAGGATCCTAGCTAGGACTTCCTAGCTAGGATAAGTGGAATAAGCGCTTTACAAGAACAGAGCTGTCAATAATTATGATAATATTAAATATTATGAGTAGCTACGCTACATCCTATGCAAGTTTATACAATTTTTCATCTGATAGATCCTTCGATCGTGGAAAAACGAGACACAATAGCCTTTCTATTGTTATCTCAATCGCCGGTGACCGCTTGGGGCTTGAAGCATTAAAATTGTTAAATTACTTAGCACAATATGTTCACTTCACTGATAATATATGATTTTGTGAGTGTGAGTTGTGACTCTTGACAAATTGTAATAAGATACGTAAAATATACGCGAAGGTTTACCTACTAGTGTAACTAAAAAGAGTGAAATTATTATTATTTTTAACAAAAAATTAAAACCGACTTCCAAGGTAAAAACAATAATAACATTAATATGAACTAAAAAGTATTAAATAATTTTTACTATCTAATGGTGCCTTTTTCCGAATTCGGCTAAACCTCAACTATTTCTGTATTCAATCTTCATTATTTTGAAGTCGGTACCAGATAGCTGAATCTTCAGTCCTCTGACAGAATATTTGAAACTTTTGGAACTGGCACCGACTTCAAAATTATGAAGATTGAATACAGAAATAGTTGAGGTTTAGCCGAATTCGGAAAAAGGCACCATTAGATAGTAAAAATTATTTAATACTTTTTAGTTCATATTAATGTTATTATTGTTTTTACCTTGGAAGTCGGTTTTAATTTTTTGTTAATTAAATTAAATGACGTATAAACCAGCCAGCAACCTTATATGATACTTATATCAAACCTTTTTTTTATGTTCCGCTAAATATGCCGGTGTGTGTACAAATAGCCTGTTAAATTTTCACTAATATTTAAAATGTATGCCTAAAAGTACATACCTAACCAAAAGGAGAGTTTTGTATAACTATCCATACTTAATATCCGTCCGTCTGTCTGTCTGTCTGTCTGTCTGTCTGTCTGTTACCTCTTCACGACCAAACCGCTGAACCGATTTTGCTGAAATTTGGTATGGATATACTTTGAGTCCCGGGAAAGGATATACGATACTTTTTATCCCGAAAAATTTAAGGTTCCCGCGTGATAAACGAATTTTGGCGCAACGGAGTTGCGGGCGTCATCTAGTATTTGATAAAACAATATTGGGTATACAAACAAGTAGTGTGTTTTCGCGGGCTTTGGATCACGATTCTGGGTCCACCCCTCCCCCCGCTCGCAGCTCGTAAACTGTCTCGATCACTTTTTGTCGGTTCGAGCGGCGACATCGCCTAAAAAAAGAAAAAAGAGTTTGGTGTCAAAATAGGGGTTTTCGGCCATCCTCGTTCGATATATGCGATCCGTTTTTACGTATTTGCACTATTTCCAAAGTTAGCTTTTGTGTTTACCCCTCATTATCTACTATCTCCACGCTCCATTGTTCCTTCATAATTACAATCGCTACTTATTGCATTGTTATGCTCGCCTCAGTGTTCTATTGTTCGTAATGACTACCTGGCTTATCGCTTACGTCACCTTGCTTTCTTACAAGATTTTAAATAAATATGAATTATAATTAACTAACTAATGAATTATTGCAAATTAAAAGTCATAATTAATTATGTAGGTCACCCGATCATTCGATGGGCTTCGTAAATACACGACGAGGCGGTGTGCAAACCGACATGTTTTGCTCGTCAGTGAAATCCGACGAGTCAACGACCGCCGCCGCCACGATCGCCGCGGCTGCCACCCCAACTCGCGGCCCGCGTCGAAGCGCAAGTGTAAAAGCTCAAAGCTCACAAAGCTCGCAACACAAAAGCGTGCCCTGCGAGTCGCGAGCTGCGCCGCGAGACGGGTCGCAAGCTCAAGTTTACACTCTCGACTCGTAGCGCGTCTCGCAACTCGCAGGGCATGCACCCGCTCGCTGCCGCCACCCACATCTAGCGGCTCGCATCGAAGTGCAAGTGTAAACACAAAGCTCGCAACACACTGCACACAAGCGTGCCCTGCGAGTTGCGAGCCGCGCCGCGAGACGGGTCGCAAACTCAGTTTACACTCTCGGCTCGTAGCGCGTCTCGCGGCTCGGCTCGCGGCTCGCGCGCGAGAGTAAATCATGTATTACAAGATTTTAAATAAATAAAACTTGATAATTTTTTCATTAAATGTATTTTATTTCATTAAAACATTTATTGCGCGCGCGAGTGTAAATCATGTATTACAAGATAGAATTTGTATAATTTGTAATTTGTATAATAAAACTTGATACATTTTTAATTACATTTATTTTATTAAAACATGTATTATAACATACTGTACGATATTATATTATCGTTACACAAAGTGTTGCTACTAAATAACTTTTGAAACTCTACTAAACTTTCCCTATTGAACTTATAATACAAGGACATACATTAAACTATACTCGTCACAAGCTGATGTGAAATCATTTTGTAATCTCCACAATATGTTAAAATCAAATCTCCTACAGTTTCACCCCATAAAAGCCTTGTGATATTGCATAGGAGTGCGCCTGCAGGAATCAAAGTATTGACAAATATCATTTTCATTGATGTGCATGGCGATCTAGTGGGGTCCAGGTGTAACAATATATTATCAGGATCCAAGTTGCTAATAAATGTATGTAGGGGGTTGAACATATTATTATATTATATAGGCAGACGATTCGCAGCGTATACAATATTATCTTCTAAAGTCTAAACCTTCACAAATTCTTCTCAAGTAATTACGGATCTCTATTGTGTTCATACTGTATTATCACAGAACCAATCTGGTATATGGATCTTGTATAATAATAATATGTCACATATCCGTATAATGTATGCTTTATGTATTTACTAAGAGTGGTATTACATAATATGAAATAATGAATGAATAAATAAAAGAAACAACTTTGGTACAATATTTTATTTCATAGTATCTACAGTCTACACACTATTAGATAAACACTCACACATACACACGTTACACATTATAACTCAAATATATTATTATCATACATATTGTGACTTTTCTTAGCTTCTATAGTCTACAGTTACATTACGGTTTTTATCTATTTTTCTATAACATTATCAAACTCTGCAAATACAATACAGTTAATCGTTTGAGAGAGACTAGAATCAATTGATATACAGTTTCCTTCATTAGTGTTTAAACGTGTTATTTGAATACAATATATTTCAAATTTATTATTGCTAGTTTCATTATTTTCATAAACTTCTTAGAAAATTATAAAAAGTTTTTTTTAATTTAAAATATTTCAAATTTATTAAAGCTTGTTTCATTATTTTCAAAAACCTTTTAGAAAATTACAAAATGTGTTTTTTTATTTTTAAAAAAATATTCAATTATGCTCAATGTTCAAATTCAAATCAACCAAACATAGAATTTTCACCCAAAAAATAAATTAAACATGTTTATCATAATCTCTAAATATATCAAACTTTATAAGTCACATAAAATCAATTTGTAGAAACCAAAATATATTAAATGTCTTTTGAAATCTTGTGATGACGAAGAAATAAATTGCATTTGTGAGTATATTCATAATGTTCTACAATTTAAAGTACCTACCACTCAAAGAAGAGGAGAAAAAAAAATTAAATAAATATAGAGATATTATTCCTCAAAAATTAGTGCGAAAAGTGACGAGTAAATTAAGAAAAAAAAAAAATATAATTGAAAAAGGCATTTTTACCCCGAGATAAAGGATTTTCCATACTACTAGGTTGTTTTAACTTTTCAGTAAGACTTGGTTCAATTGATAACATTGTTTTTAGCACTTTCCATCTTAAAAAGGTAATTCATCAATCGACTCTAAATTGAAACAAAAATTATGGGTAAAAATGCGCCTCCCTTTTACAATTATATTTTTTTTTCTTAATTTACTTGTCCCTTTTCGCACTATTTTTCGAGGAATAATATCTCTATATTTGTTAAAAAATTTGTTAAAAAAGGTTTTCTCCTTTTCTATGAGTGGTAGGTACTTTAAATAGTAGAACATTATGAATATACTCGTCGGATTTCGCTGACGAGCAAAACATGTCAGTTTGCACACCGCGTCGTCGTGTATTTACGAAGTCCATCGAATGATCGGGTTACCTACATAATTAATTATGACTTTTAATTTACAATAATTCATTAGTTAGTTAATTACCATTCATATTTATTTAAAATCTTGTAAGAAAGCAAGGTGACGTAAGCGATAAGCCAGGTAGTCATTACGAACAATAGAACACTGAGGCGAGCATAACAATGCAATAAGTAGCGATTGTAATTATGAAGGAACAATGGAGCGTGGAGATAGTAGATAATGAGGGGTAAACACAAAAGCTAACTTTGGAAATAGTGCAAATACGTAAAAACGGATCGCATATATCGAACGAGGATGGCCGAAAGCCCCTATTTTGACACCAAACTCTTTTTTTTTTTTTTTTTAGGCGATGTCGCCGCTCGAACCGACAAAAAGTGATCGAGACAGCTTGCGAGCTGCGAGCGGGGGGAGGGGTGGACCCAGAATCGTGATCCAGAACCCGCGAAAACACACTACTCAAAAATAACAAGTAGGTACACATCGAGGCGTTATGTATAAAGTAACGCACAATAAATAAGGGGGAACCAGGCGAATTAAAAATCTATTCAAACTTCTGTTTATTGAAGTGCTAATCTGTTTGCTTTGGCGTGAAATCTATTGAAAAAATTCCATTAAGGTACGCGAATATTATGCTGGGCTGCATGACGTAGCAGAGCGCTTGATGATAACCTAACTTGGTTTCGGGAGCGCTGCGCGTTGATAGATTTAGAGGGCAGTGTTACTATTAGCTTGCCGCGTGGCCGAGCATGTTCGGATCGTTCAAACAAATATGCTATTATAAAACTACTGCCCGGCACAATGTGCACCATAACACCTTGTTGACAGGCCGCACCGTGCTAACGCAAATGATCATCTGGTACTAATACGAGCTGCTGTAGCCCAACACAATTACAATTCTCACAAATTATTATATTTAGGCGATTCAAGCAGTTTTTTTAATTAAAGGCCGGACTTATATTTGCGTAAGCGGTTTGGCGGTTTATGTCAATGGCAGCGCAACAGCGCCGGCGCCTAAATAAATCGTTAAGTATAGTTTTCACAGAGCCAGTACTGGCTGCCAATAAGACTGGCAGCCAGTATTGGCTTGGTATATGCCGCGTGTGAACAGTTTTTCAAGCCAGGCCAAAGTCCAAACTGTTCACACGCGGCATATACTAAGCCAATACTGGCTGCCAGTCTTATTGGCAGTCAGTACTGGCTCTGTGAAAACTATACTTTAGGCTTAATTTTTATGCTTGCTTGTAATCTCGTGGTTAAGTCGCCAAACCTCGCATTTGGGCGGACGCATAGATGTAATGATTAATCCAGCCTTATTTCGACACCGTGGCCCGGCATGGTGTGTGCGTACCAAGTCGCACCGCGGCTCCCCATTCTCCCCGGATGACTGGGCGATAGATCGAACAGTTTAAACATAAATCAGTTCGGTTATTAAATCCCGAGCAGCAGGTCCGGGTATCGAGGGTGCAGCGAGGGTTGGCTTTGTTCGAGTTTCGGGAAAATATTGCAAGTTTTTTTCAGTTAGCAAAGAAGCATCGGTTTTCAATGAAAATTATGCCTTCTTATCGGTGCAAGAACGTGCAAAGTAGTAATGTTAGAAGTTTAGTTAATAATATTTTATTGAAAACTGCTACGGTTGTATTGAAAATAATAGTGATAATAGTATCCCCAGTAAAAGCATTAATTTATTAATTACGTCATCTTATCAAAAGTCAAAATAGTCCTAAAAACTGTCCTCAGCTTTTTGATGATATATCAATCGTGTAAAGTAAATAAAATAGTTTTTCACGTTAGCCAAAAAACTTTTTTCCAATTGTATGTCACTCACGTAAACGCCATTAAAAACCCAATTCCTTACAATGAAACACTCGTACGTCGTCTTGTCGATGCGAGTGACAGTTTTAAATAGCACCCACACCCTCGAACCCTTTGTGAAGGCTTTAATAACATCTTTTGTGGCTGAACCACTTGTATACTTCGTCTTTTCGACGACTAATTCGCTCGTCCGCCAAATAATTGAGTATAATCGCGTTGTTTTGTACAGCTGTTAATATTGTGAATGGTCCAAGGAGTCGTCCTATTAAATAATTACAGTAGCGTACCCTTAAAATCAAACTCACTCAACAAAGATTCAAGTAATTTTGATATTTAATGGTTCTCTTCTATAAAGTTATCTAAAATCATTCTAAATTGTTCTTGTGGCGTAATATAAAGACAGTCTACGGTATATAATTTATTTTGTATCTTAGACCTTGATTCTGGTACTACTGGCTAACTGCCTCAATCAGAGACGAATAAAAATTACTAACAGCCAGTCCACACGGCGCGTTGCGTCGACGCAGCGCTGCCGTTGCGTTGTTTTACAAACAATCAACCAAGGCATTCACATGGCGCGATGCGTCGTCGCAACGCACACATGACGGACAGCAGCCCCCGAGACGAAGCGGGAGAGGTGTTGACTGTTGACGTTAAGACTGCTTTGTAATAACGCTGCGATGGCGCAGCGCCTGTGAGGCCAGCTATGCATCAAAATATTTGCGTTGCGACGACGCAACGCAACGCAACGCGCCATGTGGACTGGCTCTTAACTGTAATTAAATAAAATTTTGATATGATCCCCATCAATATCTGTCAAACTCTTCATTAAATTGAAGTTTAATCATAATTAAATGTCTCTGAGTGCGGCCGTTATAATATTTTTATATTCTAAAGATTTTGAAACAAAAAAAATCCGTACACGATCTACGAACCGCTTAGCACCTCAGCTAGTCTCTACGCAGAGCTACGCCGTAGTGCTACGAGCTACGATAGTGCTACGTCGAATAGAATTTACCTGAGATCAAATTCTGGACGTTAATAATAGCCTCAGGCTACCGGCAGCTCCTACTGACCTGGCTGGCCTGGATTTCGTTTGACACAAAGCTGCCTACATGCCTTTAATTTCAACTTTCATACTAGTCTGAACAGTGCTTTTGTTACACTTGAAACTTGGATACTTCGATGAGAGTAAAAAAATAATTCAATTTAACTTTAAAACAAACTATTTAGTAATATTAGAGCCTTAATTGACGTATTAACTTGCGTTTGTTTTATGACTGCCCAATATTTTAATTATGTTTATTTTTTAAACTCATTTACTTTCCATAGTATAGTATATCGATACAATATACAATCGTAAAACAATAACATGTTTACCCACCAGATTTTAGGTCGGCCACATACATAGGTTTTCCGTATTCAATTTCCGGATTCGGAAAACCGAATGCATGGAATCACTAAAAAGTATATTACCTGACGCTCACGTTCGTTTTTTTCCGAACAGAACGAATTCCCCACAAACGTTTCAAGTGCAAGCACGCGTGTTAAAAAAAACGAACGTCGAAATTCCAATTCGATATTCCACATTAGGAAATGGTATACGGAAAACGTTTAGGCAACTAAATAATTCCTCAAACCACCATCGCATGTCGATCATGGACGTATAAAAAATGGCGGACGGAATTCCACCATACACAAAACTGTGTCGCTCAGAGTCGGCCAGCTGGCTGTATGTACACGGTCCGCACGCACACATTCTTGCGCTAGTCCATACCATTTGACAGGCGTCAGAATGTGTGCATGGCCGACTCTGAAGAAAAGTGAAGACAAGACTCCGTCCGCCTTTTTTTCTACGTTCATGATGTCGATAATGTTTGTCAACGTGCGAAATCAATTCGTGGTATTCCGGAGGCTGCCGGTTGACGGGCTGAATGTCTATGAGTTATGTCAACGCCGTCGTCAAGTTGCCGGCTCGGCTTGCTCAACGTCGCAGAAACGACGCAGGAATGTGTATACGGGATGATTTGATACCGGTCTTTCGGTCTGGGATTCTTGAAGTAAAATATTGGATGGGACATGAATGAATACAAACCTACTGAATGTGAAAATGACTATCTTAGCAATTTTAATTATAACGAAGTTATCCATACGAATAAAATATTTACACAGCAAAACCAAAGTCTGCTCGTTTTTGTCTGGCATACTTATATGAGAGACAAAGACTTTGGACCTTGAAATTGCGCTGCAAAAATATTTTTATTTGCAAAGGGGTATATTCTATGTAACTAACAAAAAGAATAAGAGATTATATTATAAATTCTGTCACAACTCATAAGTATAAAGACATATTTCCTGAGACAAGTTTACAATAACACAAATTGAAACAGCCTGTATACAGAGTGATGCACGATACAGATGCCGCTGTCAGATGACGTGCCGCAGATAGCCGGGTGAGGGACAGTTAATTAATACTTACTACACTAGATTAGAGTAGTACATTAAAGCATTGGATCCATTACTATGATCATAGGCCTCATATAGCATAATATTATGAGTACTATGTACTAGTATACCGGAATTCAGACTATGAATTTGGATATGTAACTGTCCGAATTCATATTCTGAATTCCGGTAAATTTTCTCATGCTCTTAACAACCTAACACGCTAGCCAGTATGATTTCTATAAATCTTAAAAATCTGACTGATGCTGTAAAATTAATAATATAATTAAATTACTATACTAGCCAATTAACTTTGATTTGGCGTGATGACATTGTATTATTTTTATTGTATTATTTATATTTGTCCTATAGTCTCTGAGCAAAACTGCGGACAGACAGACAGACGGATAGACAGACCGAAACTATAAGGGTTCCTTGTTGACTACGGAACCCTAATAAAAAAGTAAGCAAACAACTTGCTACCCAAACAAATTTTTGGATCTCGAAAATATTGGAAATATCAAAACTTCAAGAACAAAGGAGGGTCACCTGACTTCGACACTTACAAATCGACGTAACACTCCCAACACCTGTTCGTAGAGATAGCGAAATACAAAATCATTCGCCATTCAAACGCACAAAATTAGGCTGGCCGTCCATCACTATGGAGAACCCTCAAACACCTCTAATTCTATCACCATAAGGTTGAAAATACAATACGTCAATATTAAGCGGAAATATCAAATTTTAAAGAGGGTGCAACACCCCTCTCTGAAAGGGGAAACACTTCGGTTTCCTGAGGCCTTTGATCCTTTTTATATTTTATGAAGTGGAATTTTGAAGTTGATGAGAGTTGTATGAAATAATAAAATCGAAAACTCTTTTCGTGTAGCAGTAAATTATTATTAAGAAAATTCGTATTTTGTTAGTCCAAAGCCTTTAGCCAAGACGTTTTCTTTATAGAATCACCGATCAAAAGACATAACATGAGTTGAATGTCGACTTTATTTTATCTAACGCTTATGCGAATTTCATACATTTTGATCGGCGATTCTAGATAAAGAAGCTATAAAGAAAACGTTTTGGCTAAAGGTCCTGTTATGAAAAGCAGTGATTATAGTAGAAGAATTGTATTGTACGTAATTGTTAGGGAACTCTATATTTTTAATTGTATAGACAAAAATCGTGTACTATGTTATTAACAGTCAATATTAAATCGTCTAATTGTTAGTGAGTAACGTCTAATACAATGTTTCTGAGGTTTTTTGACTGAAGTTTATTAACTAGTGCTTTGATTGACGTCAAAATATAAACCAGTTACCAACGCTGTAGACAAACTACTATTAAAAAAATCCATCGAAACCGGACATAAAACAATTGTAACATGTTAGTCCATTTAGAGCTCTAGTCGTAGTCGTAATAAAAGTAGCAACAGCCAAACTTGTGACTAAATGACTTCTAATATAACATTACAACTAGCAAGATTTTTGTATAATTTCTTTTCTTTTTATATAAGAAATTAAATAGTCAGTTATTTGAAAATCTTATAAAAACTATGAAGATTGAAAATGTTCTTGTTGCTGGCTTGGTAACAGCTGTGTTGGCCTCCTTCGATATGAAAAATAATATGATATCAGATATTGTAACTTCTTATAAAAACCCTACCGGTATTTTATTACATGAATGCGTCAAAGAAGGTAAGTTTTGCTATTATAATGTTTTTGTTTCAATTTTTTAAAATAGTGACTAATATTAACTCAATTCGAGCGTTAAATTATAATTTACTTAATTTGAAGACAACCTGGACTTGGTGAAACTACTAATTAAGAAGAACAACTTACAAATTATAAGCGATACAAACTTTATGCAGCACATATTTGAAAATATAATGTTTATAGTCGATCTAAGATGCTCTGACGCTAGAAAATTCTTACAGCACGTAAGTAATTTAAAAAATACCTAATTCAAATGTTGTATTTTCTTGAACGGTTACTGCGATAAGTTTTATAATTTATACAATACTAGCTGTCCCTGTGAACTTCGTGTCACTTAAAAACCTTCCCTGGACTTTCAGGATTGTTTTAAGACCAACATTAGCTTAATCGGTTCAGCCGTTATCGAGTTATAGCGTTACTAACACTATTGAAAATCTTTTTTTATATGTATACTAGCTGTCCCGATGAACCTCGTGTCACTTTAAAACCTTTCCTGGACTTCTACGAATAATTTAAAACTAAAATCAGCCCAATTCGTTCAACCGTATTTGAGTTTTAGCGCGATTAACACATTTGAAAATCCATTTTTATATATAAGAGAAGAAGATAGAATACAACAAAAAATCCACAGGCATCGTACATTTTCTTACGATAAAAATAGCCCCTGGTCTGGTGGTGGTATAGGTACCTATAGTAAAATAATATTAAAACTTCAACAATATTTTCAGTGCGTCAAATTAAAATTATTCCAAGCACCATACCGATGGCTGATGATACACAATGATGATCATGACATACTAGGGTTAGTAGACGATTTACACTTCCCAGCGGACTCTGAAGTGGCAATAGTAAATGAAACTGGACAACATCATGAAATAAAGTTTAGTAAGTTTATTTACGAGATTTTAAAGTTTTTTATCTTGACTAGATGTTGCGACTAGCTAGGCTCTGTTGTTCAGAATATCGTTAATCGTACATGAACAGGACGTTCCTTTTCTGGGACTTCTGTACATATTGTTACGTGCTAGGGTTCGAGGATTCGGAGAGAAAGACCTGGTGACTCTCTTGAAGACTTTATTCACAAACACTAGCTCACACAAATCACTAAGTCCAAACACTAAGCACTAGATCCAAATCACTGAGCACTATCACTGTCCTAGGTCGTAGCCGAGTCGTTAGTTCACTATCACAATCACTATTGATCACTTGTTCTCACTATTGAAGTCGCCTTGATGATCGCTCGGATCGAACTACACTTTCTCATCCAGACAACTTCCTCGCACTTTCCAATGACGTCACCTTTGTTCAAGCAGATCTCGTGATCACCCAGATTCAAAACCCTGACCACAGCGTTACTGCTTCCACTAACAAGGGTTCTCGCCGTCATCAGTTTTCGCGCTGATGTCTTGGTAGGTATGTCTTCGATCAACACGCATCTGTTTGACTTCTTCTTTCCAGCTGGCGGTAGTTTTACGAGCACTCTAGCTTCCGCTCGTCCAGGTATGATGACTTCCTTTACACATGCGACTTTCCCGCTGGCGCCTCCAAGGATGAAAATTTCTTCTTCACCACACTTGAAAACTCCGTCAGCAACATTAATTCTGCAGTTATGCTTTTTCATGAAATCCAAACCCAAGATGCAATCATCCATAATATCAGCCACAATAACGTCATGAAGGTATGAGGACCCCCCTACATTAATCGTAACTGACATTTCTCCCAGGACGGGTATTGGCTGACCGGAGGCAGTAAGGAGCCGACAGTTAATTCTCCTCTTGTGTCTGCTTGTGGCTTTTACCAGACTTGGGTTCACTATCGTTCTAGCGGCTCCCGTGTCTAGAGTCATTTTGCAATCCGTCCTGTTAATAGTCCCCTGAATCTCAAGACTATTCCCGCTGCATGCTTGGGAGATAACAGTTATGGGGGCTTCTTCCGCGTCAGCCAGTACTCGCCCCTTAGTCCTGGCTTTTATTCGTTTCCCTGATCCCGGGCAGGGGACGAAGCTCCTTGCTTCTTCAGCTCCTCTACTTGTCTCGAGCCTTTTCATCCTTGCCATCTGGGTCTCCTTCTGCGGGCAGTTGAGCTGAAGATGGCCCCTCTCACCGCACTTGTAGCACATGGCTCCGAATCCTCGAACCCTAGCACGTAACAATATTATAAAACAAAGTCGCTTTTTTTTCCTCATGTCCCTTTGTTTCCTTTAATCTTTAAAACTACGCAACGGATTTTGATGATTCTTTCAGTGTTAGATAGCCCAGTTATCGAGAAAGGTTATAGGCTATATTTTATCACGCTAAGACTAATAGGAGCGAAGAAATAGAGGAAAATGTGGAAAAAACGGGGAAAATTATTTGAAAGGGCTAACTTGAACGCGCTAATCTCCGGAACTACTGGTCTGATTTGAAAAATTCTTTTAGTGTTAGATAGCCCATTTATTAAGGAAGGCTATAGGCTATATTTTCTCACGCTAAGGCTAATAGGAGAATGTGGAAAAAACGGCGGAAATTGTTTGAAAGGGCTTATTTCGCGAACTACTGGAGCAATTTTTATGTTATTTAGCACATATAAGAAGTAGTTAGACCACGTGAAGGATCATAGGCTATCGATTTTAATAATTTTTTCAGTGGCGGGTATAATATGTTTTTATACCCGTGCGACGCCGGGGCGGGGCCGCTAGTAGAGTATAAACAAAAATTTTTGTTTCAATCCGATAAGCGCATTAAGCATGAATAAGTACCATCGAGGAAATTGATTCCTAGGCAGTTAACGGATCTACGTCATTTGGTCGGCTTATGTCAATGTTGGCTGTGATCGGTCGGATGGGTTTGACTTAACACAACCAAATAAGTTAGATCCGCTATCTGCCGAGGAATCAACTTCTCTGATTGTACATAGCACACATAATTATATATACAACATCCTATCATTACAAATTGGAAAGAGACTCATACTCCAGTTAGATAGAGAAGTAGAGTTTATAGAGCGGTGCGACGCCTGTGGTCTAGTGGTTAGAGCGTGGCTCTCTACTCCGGAGGTCATGGGTTCGATTCCGCGTTGGAAACATGTTATTTCCAAGTTTGGTTAGGACAATACAGGCTGATCATCTGATTGTCTGACAAGTAAGATGATCCGTGCGACGGATGGGCATGTAAAAAGTTGGACCTGCGCCTGATCTCTTGCCAGTCGTGTCGGTCTTCCGTCCCACTATGAGAGTGAAAGGAATAGAGAGTGCTCTTGTGTACTGCGCACACAATTGGGCACTATAAAACTACTCCTGAGTCCTGCGTAACAGGCCTGGTTTCAATGAAACTGGCCACCGTCACCGAAACCGGCGTGGGGAGTATTAGAGTAGTGATCAGGGCCGTGCCTGACGGGCGTTCATTGCGTGCACCGCACAAAGGCGGCCGAAATTAAGAGGCGGCCAAATCGTTATAAGTTGTTTACTGGGCAAAAATATAATCGGTTTGTTTGCATTATACTCGGCGCGGCGAACCTTGATCCCTATGACACTATTCTTTATGTTTGATAATTTTGTCTGTGATTATAATACCAATACCATAATTACTTTTTTTCATGTTATTATTAAAGTAAGTAAATTAATTCTATTTTGTATACCTCCCAAGTTGCAAGTCAGCCCAGATCTGCCATTGGCCACTGAGCTTTGTTATCCTAATATGTTAGTATAGATTTAAGGGTTATTCCTTGTTCTTTATGTTTGATAATTTTGTCTGTGATTATAAAACCAATACCATAATTTTTTTCATGTTATTATTTTTGTTTAAATTTTAAATAAAAAAATGTTTATTTTGTGCATTTTTTTTTCTTAAATTTCATACAAACATATAAATCTCATAAAACCGGTTTTTAGCCGGTTTTTCTTTTCAGAAACCGGTTTTCGGAACAAAACCAATATTTTTTTTCGTTCTCGATTTCGGTTAACCAAAAACTGATTTTTTTCCCGGTTTGATGCCCTGTGTATAATAATAAACATTAAAAATTAAAGTAGTTTTTTTTAATGTTATCCTGGGGGCGGCCATACAGACTGGCACGCAGGCGGCCATATACCCAGGCACGGCCCTGGTAGTGATGATGGTAATTTTGTTTTAATTACAATAGGGATGATGACAAGGTCAAAGATTAGCAAATTTTGTTAATAAAATAAAGAAAGCACGGTAAAAAATAAGCGTTACCAAAATTTCAGCTCGATAGCATTTGTATTTTTTTTGTTAGGCGCCTTCAAAGTTGGATAATCAAGTCGAATTTTTTTTCAATTAAATTTCTTAATATTTGTATACCATTCGATAACTTATGTAATTAAAAGCATCTTTTGGTATAAAACCACTTTCATAAACGCAATATTTAATATACCTATCGAACAAAGTTCTCTCCCGATCCGTACAAACTACGAAAGACTGACGTCAGTCTTTCGTAGCACTTTGTATGGAGTTGGAGCGTTTCGGGCAGGTCTATTTTATTTATGAGATGTTTGAATTGTCATGTCTTGGTGAATTTTTAAGCTATGAGAGTCATTCTTTCAGCGACGTTCCTATTTTTTAAGGGTCTTTCAATTACCAATAAGAAAAAAATTAGTCATCAAGCCTATTGTCTTATGTCTTTATGTTATTCCTTGCAGTCTACAAAGTAAATGCCAATCAAAATTATTGGATAATAGAACATTACGGCCAGTGGAACCGCACACACGGGTTGCAAGTGAAACGCTTACCAGTCAAAGCAATAAGAAGACTCAATCTGAACGGCCAAGAGATTCGAATCGGCTGGGTCATGGAAGACAACAATACCCTCTACAAATACCTGACTAGAGAGTAAGTGCCTTTAAATAAAGTCAGTAGAAGTCACAGTGTGTGAACAATCCGTGAGGGTAATAATAATGTAAGCGTATTCCCTCTTAAAAGGCAACGCACCTGCAGCTCTTCTAATGTTGCGAGTGTCCATGGGCTACGGTAGTTGCTTTGCATCGGGTGACCCGTTTGCTCGTTTGCTCTCTTATTTAATAAAAAAAATTTTGTATCAAATTTATTTACAACGCCACGCATATTTAAGTCTAAAATTAGATAAAAACGCTTCCTTTCTATGTGCGAATTTTTTTAAAGATCTTATTTGGAATTTTTGAAGCCATCGTCCCACGCGAAAAATATACTATCCTCATCACCTTGATGAGTGGCAGTCTTCCACAGTGCGTTTTTCGCGTAACTTTCTGCCGCGCACTGTAAAACTCTGGAACGAACTGTCACCAGCAGTATTTCCGGACCTATACGACCTGCAAACCTTCAAAAAAAGAGCGTATTCTCTCTTAAAAGGCCGGCAACGCACCTGCAGCTCTTCTGATGTTGCGAGTGTCCATGGGCAACGGTAGTTGCTTACCATCAGGTGACCCGTTTGCTCGTTTGCCCCCTTATTTAATAAAAAAAAGCCACGTCTATAATATTATTATAGCATTTCAAAGATTGTGTGTTGTGTCTATTAACGGATTAGAATAAGGATAATTTTTGTTTTTAGGCTATTTCATAGTCTTTATCGCGGGATTCGCGGGCTTTTAGTGCGGTGACCGAATCAAGAAATTCGGTAACGAAAAAAACCCAACACTCTTTACATAAAACTGTATTTTAAAAAGATAAAACCGATTTCAAAATTGTACGTAATTGAGAATTAAAACTCCCTCCCTATATCCAAAACTACTGAACCGATTTTGATGAAACTTACACTGTTCCCTAAGTTGAACAATACCTAGTACAACAAAAAAAGAAGTACTGAAATCGGACTTGTAGTTCCGGAGATATGCGAACACAAACATAAAAACATACATACATACATACATACATACATACATACACTTTTGAAATTTGGCACATTTGTTCAGACGCTGATATAGACTAACATATACAAAAACTGGGCAGTTCTGGAAATATTACATACATACGCGTCGAATTGATAACCTCCTTTTTTTGAAGTCGTTTAAAAATGACATAAAACGTTTGGCGTCCTTGGGCGCCAAACGTTTTTTTTTTTTTAATGATTTAAGTGGGCAAACGAGTAAACGAGTCATCTGATGGAAAGCAACTTCCGTCGGCCATGGACACTCGCAGCATCAGAAGAGCTGCAGGTGCGTTGCCGGCCTTTTAAGAGGGAATAGGGTAAAAGGGGAGGGTAGGGATGGGAAGGGAATAGGGTATAGGGGATTGGGCCTCCGGTAAACTCACTCACTCGGCGAAACACAGCGCCAGCGCTGTTTCACGCCGGTTTTCTGTGAGAACGTGGTATTTCTCCGGTCAAGCCGGCCCATTCGTGCCGAAGCATGGCTTTCCCACGTATACATTTTTTTATGTCATTTTAACCGACTTCAAAAAAAAGGAGGTTATCAATTTGACGCGTATGTATGTATTATTTCCAGAACTGCCCAGTTTTTGTACATGTTAATCCTTCAGGCCCCGCGCGAGCACCGGTGATCGCGACAACAATAGAATACAATAGCAATTCCTGGAAATTCCGACTGAAGTATTAACGTGACAGCTTCTGAACAAATGTCAAATATGCCAAATTTCAAAAGTATATGTATGTTTTTATGTTTGTGCACGCATATCTCCGGAATCACAAGTCCGATTTTAGCGATTTTTTTTATTGTACTAGGTATTGTTCAACTTAGGGAATTCTGCAAGTTTCATCAAAATCGGTTCAGTAGTTTTTGAGATAGGGAATTTTAATTCTTAATTACGTACAAAAATTTGAAGTCGGTTTTATCTTTTTTTTAAATAAGTACTATTTTTTATTAAATATTATTGTCGTAATGAAAATAACCTCCTTTTTTGAAGCCGGTTAAAAATATCCACAGCCGAACATAATACCCTAAACATACCCCTTCCACTTTTGGAAGTAAAAAAAAAGTAAAAAAAAACTGTCTAAAAGACAGTTAATGCATAAACAATGTTCCAGAGAGCCCCACATCGACGGAATTACAAAGGCTTGTATGGAAACAGCGGGGTTCTTGTTCCATTTCCTCAACGCAAGTCAGACGAACGTCATTTTCAAGTCCTGGGGTACTCTGAAGAATAATACTTGGGACGGAATGACGGGACATCTAGCTACAAGTGAAATCGATCTAGGAGGTCAGTTATAAATGTTTTTTTATAATCTCATATATAAAATTCTCGTGTCACAATGTTAGTCCACGAACTCCTCCGAAACGGCTTTACTGATTTTTACAGAATTTTATATGCATATTCAGTAGGTCTGAGAATCGGCTACTCGGTACTTTATATATTGATAAGTGCATTTGTTGAATAGGTAATAGTAAATTATTACAACCTGAGACTGACGGCGACCATTGTTTGTGCGACGGGATAGCGATCGACGTTGCCATGGTGACATACTTATTTAGTCACTTCAATAAAATAATATGGCAAATATATTATGGCAAAGCAAAGTTTGCCGGGACAGCTAGTAATATATAATATTATTATGTTGAGAAAAATGTTTAAAGACTTTATAATATTTTGTGTAGTATTCTATGTTTTATATTTTGTTTTCGCTTAGTCCGTAAGACAAACAAAACTTTAAATGAGTATAATCGCCTACCCAAGCTTACGTAAAACCAGCTTTTACTATTTTATAAAATAACATTGTATAATTATATTATTTCCTATAATATATCCACGTGATAATAATTCCCGCCCCTAATTATACTCTAATTGAGTATCTATATATTACTTATACGTAATATTATACTTACTAAGTTTTTCAAAAACTGGACTCCACTTACTTCTAAATTCTAATACAGCAGGTATTAGAATTAACTACAGCTGGCACGTTCACAGTGCTCACACTTATGCAATTTCACTATACAGTATGCTTAAAAATATAATATGTTTGCATCATGATAAAAATTATCGTTTAATCTGCGTACTAATAATAAAAATAATAATATGCTATCGTACATCGTATGTACGCATAAAATTATCGTATGTGTACGATAATTATCGTACGGTTCTGAACGCTGGCCGCGCGCCGATCACAAGTTACCGACTTGTAACATCACGCTGTATTTATAAACAGTAGCATAAGAAAAGCAATAACTGTCCCCTTCACGCTCATAACTCATAAGATCGCGCGCGAGAGAGACGGGCAGACTTTTTATGATGCGTATGCAGTACGACGTCATGCCACGCGCTTATTTACAGACATTACACAAGCGCAATGTTTAAATGTGTTGATCGTGCCAGCTTTTAACTGACCTTGTACTTCTAATACCTACTACCTTTTCGACAAACGTTACGTCTTGTTCCAGGTACCCCAATGTTTATAGTACCGGAGCGCTTCTCCTTCGTCCAATATACCCTCTCCCCCGCCCACCTCCGCCCCGCGTTTGTGTTCAAACAACCTCCTCTGTCGTACACAACTAATATTTTCCTATTCTCCTTCCAACAGTCCCTCTGGTATGGTATAGGTATGTTGCTTGGAGTAATATTTGTGTTGCTATGTATTACAACTGCTTGGGAATGGAAAAAAGATGGCGTTCATACGGTAAGAACTGTGATGTAGTCGAGTTTATGTGCGCCGTTAATGCTAACGTCAAAACTGACCAAGGATAATAATTTTTGACCAAATAACGACCATAGTTTTGCTAAATTAAGGGCGAAGCCAAGCGAGCGTAATTTTGTGAGTCGTGAGACGCAGAATTTCTGCCGGGCAGAATTTTTTTCATACAAATGACTTATTTTGAGTCGCCGCGCCGTCTGAATCAAACATGACTTGCATGAAACTGAATGCAGCAGAATTCTGCCCGGCAGAAATTCTGCGACTCACAACTCACAAATTACGCTCGTTTGGCTTCGCTCTTAAAGTGCACTTTTGAATATTTTAATAATTTTGAAACCTTTTTTGAAGAACTGAATTATTATATGCCTATGGTTTCACATTTTAGCGCAATTATAATGACATGCTTCGGCCGAAGGCATCGGACGTTGGGATGTTGGTGGTCGGTGCTACTTGTCAGCAAGGAAGCCCTGTACAACTTAAATGTATTTAAATATTGCGTTATTTTGACAGAAAATCTGCGAAACTTAAGTTAAAATCTTCTAATAACATTTTATAGTCTGAAGTGAAAATCGAATCACAGACTAAACAGAAGATATTATTGCCTATATAATTTCAAGTTTATGATTCTATTAACATGAGACAGACATGCTCTCACAAAATTCCCATAGAATTTTTATGGCTTACTTATGTTTTATTTATTTTTGTAGGCATTAAAATTCCCATAGAAAATTTTATGGTTTACTTATGTTTTTGTAGGCATTTCGGGACGTATAGTCCTAATTCTCCTCTTCCTGGTGCTCACGTTTCTGTACACGTCGTTCTGTGCCAACATCGTCGCGCTGCTCCAGTCGAGTTCCGTACAAATAAAGACGCTACAAGATTTGCTCGACTCCAAATTGAAGTTCGGCATCGAAAAAGCCGTTTGGGTTAAGCGGTATTTTGTGGTATGTGTTTACTCTGCTGCCAATTCGACATCCATATATATATATATATATGTGATTTTTTATTATATTTAGAAAAGCTTGTCGAATTTAAATTATAAAATAATGTACTCTTACTCGATGAAAAAAAATACCAAAGTCACATCTTACAGGAACTTTAAACAGTTCTAACTAAAGTAATAATGCTTTAAAAATTTGTTTATTCGATACCTTTTACAAAAATCCAAAGATTGCCGGATTTAATTTTCGGTTCTGACATCTAGATTTCCCATAATATTTATTTTTTCCTCTAACAAACGAAAAATGTTTCCACGCTACCGAGTGAACACTTCACATCTCTGTCTCTCTGGCATGAAAATCGACACAGGTGCGAGAGTGATGCGAGATCAAGGTCATTGGCAGTTGTCAGCGTCTTAATTCATTTTTGGTGTAATTGGAATCGACTATCAGTATGTTTTAAGACACATAAATACTACCACCGTTGTGTACAATATAATTATTTGGTAGAGCAGTCATTGTTGTAATTCTCACTGAGAAGATTTTTACGAACAACTTCTATTAGGTTTGATTAAATTACTGTGTAACAAGACTTTTTAATTTTAGTGTAAATGCAATGGAGAAAAATATAAAGAGAATAAGTAAATAAATTATCTCATAGAATATCACTACTACATTGATACAAGCTCATTGCTGATCTTTAGTATTTGGGGAACAGCTTTAGAACGATGTATATTTTTCCAGATGGAAACTGAGCCAGTCAGAAAAGCGTTGTACGAGAAGAAAATTGCACCTCGTGGTAATATACAGAACTTTGTAAGCTTGGAGCAAGGCGTAATGGAATTAAAGAAGGTTACAACTTTTATATTAAACTAGGTACATTTTGCTAGCAACTTCGTAGCCCACCAATTTGTTTATCATGTGAGAACATATTGTATAAACTAGCTAGTTCATTATGTATAACCTAGCTACTTGACCGAGCTTTGTTTGGTATTCGATAAAAGACGAATAAAATGACATTTTCTGAAAATTATTCCTAGCTAGATCGATTTATCGCCCCCCGAAACCCCCTATATACTAAATTTCATGAAAATCGTTGGAGCCGATTCCGAGATTCCAACTATATACCTATGTATAATAATTGTATATACAAGAATTGCTCGTTTAAAGATATAAGATTATGTTATGCTTTAAATGCACAGAACAATAAAATGTTTTTATTGTTCTGTGTTTAAATGTATGGTATATAACCATAATATATTATATCACTAGACGATGCCCGCAACTCCGTTGCGCCAAAATTAGTTTATCACGCGGGAACCGTACATATTTTCTGGGATAAAAAGTACCCTATGTCCTTTCCCGGGACTCTTCAATCAAAGTATCTCCAATCTCCATGCCAAATTTCAGCAAAATCCTTTCAGCGGTTTGGGCGTGAAGAGGTAACAGACAGATACACTTTCATATTTATAGTATTAGTATGGATTTATACAAAGCATAACTGCCGCACTCAGAGGCGAATAATAATTACTTAACTGTAAATAAATGAAGATTTTGACATAAACTCCATACAGTGTCTGTTAAAATGCATTAAATTATAGTTAAATCCATACTTCCATACTTCCATACTAATATTATAAATGCGAAAGTGTGTCTGTCTATCTGTCTGTCTCTGTCTGTCTGTCTGTATGTCTGTCTGTCTGTCTGTTACCACTTCACGCCCAAACCGCTGAACCGATTTTGCTGAAATTCGGTATGGAAATACTATGAGTCCCGGGAAAGGACATAGGATACTTTTTATCCCGGAAAAATGTACGGTTTCCGCGTGATAAACGAATTTTGGCGCAACGGAGTTGCGGGCGTCATCTAGTCGTCAATAAACGTCTTCGAGTACCTACGGCCGTATATTGTAAAATAACGATAGTCCCAATTCTCAATAGAGGTCTTGCATGCTGTAAGTAGTACCAATGCTGTCTGGCTCTGTCATATTGATACAAGTGCTTGTACCAATATGACAGACGTCATCTGCATTTGTGAGCTATATGCTCACTCGATCAACAAACATCTTGGACGTGGCTTGGCTAACGTCTTCGGTTTCGTATCTGGATAGCTACAGAGATGGTGAGGACATGATTTGCTTACCAATATAGACCGAGCCCTCAATATTAGCTCGTAAATTATATTATTGGTCCCAACTCCTTTAGATACCCATATTAGTCTTGATAACCTGTTGATTATAATACGTAAATAATTTACGTATTATAATCAACAGGTTATCAAATTTAAAAAATACACGAACACAGAATGATCGACTATGTTAATAATAATTATTAACATAGTCTGAACTATGTTAATAATTATTATTATTAACATAGTTCAGACTATGTTAATTATTATAATTATTATTATTCTAATCTGAACTACTGCATATCCAATACATTTAAATACGTTTTATTAGTCGCACACAACAAACATGACCGTTTGGCAAATATGAAAGAAGGCTCGCAGTTTTCGTCTAATATTGCTTAAAGTGATCATAAGGATGTATATAATACCGTGTGCTATCGCGTGTGTGTATTTCAATAATGGCTACATTAGTCAAGTGTACTAACTGTAATATAGTAATTGACGAACTATTGGCATATATTCAAAATAAAATCTCGGTAATAGATGAAGAAAGTTTGGTTAGAATTTGTGCTTCGTCATTCAATAGCGAACAAATAAAACGGTCGAAGTCGTTGTTATTTGATTCGTTGCCATCAGATAGGCGTAAAATATTAAGAAAAAGACAAGGCAAGGAAAATCGTGATCTTGAAGACATAATTTCCTTCCTGAAGAGGGAAGAATCGGAAATACTGCCGGTTTTTGTTGCCCGTGATTTGGACAAACTTCCACCGATAACTTTCGATCATCTAGATGTTACGAAACTCCTAAAGGATTTACTTATTGTGAAATCGAAAGTTGATGAAATTGAATCAAAATACGTCACTTTGGATCAGTTAGAAATAACGAAGAAGGAAATAGAAAATAAAATACCTAGTTCGATGGACGCATTAAGAAATAGGTTCGGACAGGACAGTTACGTCAATTTAAAACGAGGTGGGAATATCAACCTAGACAGTGGGCCGATGGGATTGTCTCATCCTGTTGTAATGGCAACAAGTAACCCTGAAAACGAGGATTATACATTGTCCCCCAATGTCGACGAAAATATTTTACCTACCGTGCAACAAATCGAACATTCTACTGTGCATATGAGTGAAGAACGAGTAGGACTGAATTTACACCAATCAAGCGTCCTTGAAAATAAACACCCTATGCCTATTGCTAAACCATCCTTTGTTGAAGCTCTGAAAAAGAATGAAAATTGGCAAGTAGTCGAACGGAGGAGGCCTAAAAATAGCTATCGATTTAGTGGCAAAAAAGGATCCTGTACTAGTGATAGTTGTGGCAGATTTAAAGCTGCAGAAACGAAAATTCCAATATTTATTACTAGAGTCCATATGGACACAACGGAGCAGGATATAATGGATTATATATTGGAAAAAACCAGCGAAAAGGTTGTATTGGAGAAATTTATGTTCAAAAATGACAATAAAAATTATAAGGCCTACAAATTCTTTGTTTCGGACCAGAAGCTGTCATTGTTCTTAGATGAGAAAATTTGGCCTGAGGGTATAATATTTCGCCGCTTTGTGACGTATAAAAAGCGCAAAGTTGATAACGATGTAAACAAATCTTTGAATGATGGACAACGAAGCTAATGTTATCAAAACATATTTTACGAGCTTTAATTGCAAGAGCGTAAAGCGTTCTATTGATAATATCAGAATGTTATGTAAACAATCAAGTATTATTGCGCTTCAAGAAACTTGGTTGCTACCTAACGAGATTTCGCTCCTGGGTACAATCGATAGCGACTTCGGCTTCACCGGCACCTCGGCGGTTGATACTACGGCCGGCATGCTGCAAGGTCGACCTTATGGAGGCGTCGCGCTGCTGTGGGATAAGGCTGCGTACAAACAAGTGTCGGTAATACAGTGTAATAACCCAAGAGTGTGTGCTATAAAAGTATTATCAGGTGAGAAATCAATATTAGTGTTCAGTGTGTACATGCCTACGGACGGGTTTGACAACCTATCTGAATTCACAGACTGCTTGAGCTTGGTGAGTGCCATAATCAGTAATGACAATATTGAATCCGTTTATATATTAGGTGACTATAATGCCCATGTGAATACTCTTTTTTATAATGAATTAAACCAGTTTTGCAATGATGTGGAATGGGTCTGCGCAGACGTAGAAAAGTTAGGTATTGGATCAGATACTTATACATTTATAAGTGATGCTCATGGGTCGCGGCGCTGGCTGGACCACTGTGTGGTCACGATGGCCGCTATGAGATCAATATTAAATGTATATGTAATGTATGACGTCATGTGTTCTGATCATTTTCCTTTAATAATTGAATGTAACTTAAATTTCTTAAATGCTTCATTGAACCTAGAAAATAATAGTAATGAACAATCAAACAGTAATGTTATTTGGGGAATCAGAAAACCCGAACAAATTAAATTGTATAATAAGGAGTGTCATCGTAGATTAAAATTAGTAGATTTCCCTAACGAACTTAAGTTTTGTAGTGATTATATGTGTAGTGTTTTGGAACATCGATGTGTTATCGATCGCTTGTATAATAGTATTATTGAATCACTTAGACGGGCTGCGTCGGTATCTTGTAATTTTAATAAAAAATGTCGTGCTAGAAGGAAATCAGTTCCTGGATGGAACCAACATGTAAAGGATGCCTATGGGGAGGCCCGGCTTTACTTTAAATCCTGGCTTTCTCATGGCAAACCGATGGAAGGTGATATTTTTAACCGAATGAGAGAAAGTAGAAAAATGTTTAAATCTCGCTTGAAATATTGTCAGAAACATAAAGAACAAATTATTATGGATAATATAAGTACACATCATAAAAAACTCAATTTTAAGGACTTTTGGAAATCGACTAATAAATTAAATTGTAAGCCTGGCCTCCCTGTCAGCATTGATGGTGTCTGTGAGCACTCTAAGATTGCTAATTTATTTCAAAAACACTTTGCCGTGAAATCACCTAAGGGACCATCACTGCCGGTGGTCGGTGGGGGCCCTCCTGACCGGGAGACTTACTCGTATACAAAATTCTACGCCAAGGATATTCGGGAGACAATAAGAGCAATGTCAAGAGGTAAGTCTCCTGGTCATGACGGCCTCAGTATCGAGCACCTGCAGCATGCCGGTCCTCATTTGTCGAGGATACTTGCTGTCTTTTTTAATCTTTGTATGGGACACTCCTACCTGCCAATTGAAATGATGAAAACGGTAGTTGTACCAATTGTCAAGAATAAAACAGGAGATATAAGTGATAAATGTAATTACAGACCCATCTCACTGGCCACGATTTTGGCAAAGGTGCTTGATAGTTTGTTGAATAAACGCTTGGATAGCTATATAAAATTACACGACAACCAATTTGGTTTTCGTCCGGGTCTGTCCACGGAAGCTGCTGTTCTATCAGTTAAGCAAACTATCAAGTACTACACAAACCGCAAAACCCCGGTTGTTGGGTGTTTTCTGGATCTTTCCAGGGCTTTTGATCTTGTTTGCTATGAAAAGCTCTGGAAAAAGCTAGAAAACAGTAAAGTACCTACTGAAATTCGTAGGTTATTTAAATACTGGTATGCACATCAAGTTAATGTAGTCAAATGGTCAAACTCTTTTTCTGAACCCTATAAATTGGAATGCGGCTTGAGGCAGGGGGGGTTAACCTCGCCTAGGATGTTTAACCTGTATGTGGACTCCCTGATTGAGGAGCTGAGTGGCACTCATGTCGGCTGTCATATTGATGGAGTTAATGTTAATAATTTAAGTTACGCAGACGATATGGTGCTGCTCAGCGCCTCGATCTGTGGACTGAATAAACTGTTAAAAATATGCGAAAAATTCGCCAGTGAGCATGGACTCTTGTATAACATAGATAAAAGTGTATACATGGTATTTCAGGCCAAGGGGAGACGTCAGGATAAAGTTCCAAACATTTATTTGAACAACAAATGTCTTAAAAGAGTGGAACAATTTAAATATCTTGGACACTGGCTAACCTTTGACCTGAAGGACAATGTAGACATAGAACGAGAGCGAAGGGCGTTATCTGTGAGAGCAAATATGATCGCCCGCAGGTTCGCGTGCTGCACAACAGATGTTAAATTAACCCTTTTCAGGGCGTTCTGCACCAGCTTCTACACGTGTAGCCTGTGGGTTGATTATACGCAACGACAGTACAACGCTCTTCGCATACAGTACAATAACGCTTTTAGAGTGCTGCTGGCCCTGCCGCGGTACTGCAGCGCGTCGGGGATGTTTGCCGACGCCCGCGTGGACTGTTTTTATACGACCATGCGGAAGCGGTGCACATCTATGGCGCGCAGGGTGAGGGGTAGCGAAAGCACCATTCTAAAAGTGATAGCAAACAGGTTTGACTTTGAGTATGTGAATCATTGTTCGATGATTCATATGCGGAAGGTCACTACCTGGCGCATGTGAGTCGTTGGGCGGTGGTTCGTATGCTCAAGGTCTACTTTTGATACTAATTAATAATTCTAAATTTAATTTAATGACTAGTAATAAATAATTTATTTGTAATGTAAAATATCTAAATTATTCTAAATTTAATTTGTTAAGTAATAGTTAATTTTATTTGTAATTTAAAAATATGACCTGTTGTGGGGTTGAAATAAAAATTTATTTATTTATTATTTATTTTATAAAGCAGATATAAGGTCAAATTCTGCAGTACATCCAATTAAATTATGAAAGTACTAAATATGTAAAAAATTGGACACCCAGACACTTATTATTAATTATAATGATTATTTATAATAGATTCTTAAGGAATTATTCGATATTTAATTATTATTGAAAAAAATTGAGATGTAATTTGACCACCGCTAATAAATTACAAACACAATGGTCGTCATGGCAATGTTCGTTTCGCATGCGCAAAGTTAAAAACCAGTGTCAGTGTTAGTGTCATGTGCCAAAATCCGACAGAAGTTGATTTAATTTATATTACTGCACATGCGCGAAAGCTGCACATGCGCATTGAAAATGAAAGAAATGTCTAATCTAACAGCTGTATCGCCATTAATTTTCGAAGGAAAGTTTTTTTCAATTTCAATTTGAAATATTTAACCAGAATTACCGGTGAACCCACTTTTTTGTGGGCTTAAAAAATAGCAAATCGTACAAAGTAACTGATAGCAGTTTTAGGCATTTCTCTTTGTAACAAAGTTCCCAATTCTGACGAATTCTCAATAATTGTACCACTTCCGGCACGCTTACGTATGATACATGGAAATTTGAAAATGAATTATTTCACATAACTTGTCGGTAAGGTATTGATTTTTTGGTATCAATCAATGCAGGATGTTTTATACTACTACATATTTCGAATTTAGGTCAAAATCTTTGAATTTATTAATGTTATATACATCCATAAGTTGGGCGGCATATACTTCTTTAATACTGTCACATCGTAAAGTATTACTGCCGCAGAGAAGAATTAGTTAACTCTAATTAAATTAAAATTTAGATAGACAATGGGCTCAAGTTAAAATCTTCATTTAAGGTGGTTCGTTTCCCATACAAAAAAACAATCGACATTAATTAGCTAATTTCATACTATTACTACATAAATTTATATGCACATCTAATTCATTTTGCAATGCCATGCCCGCGAAATATATTTAAAATACTTTGTTTCACAGTTCACACAGAAGTCACATTTTTGTTGATTTTTTTAAATAAAAAGTGACATAAGCCACAAATGTCACATTTTATTAGAAAAATAATAAAAATGTGACTTCTGTGTGAAATAAAGTATTTTAAATATATTTCGCGGGAATGGTATTGCAAAATAAATAGATGTGTATCTCAGACCAATAAAAAAAGATAGACAGAGCCATCCATGCTGCGCGGTGAGGCAGGCAATAGGAAGCCGATACGGCCATAGGAAGCCGGCCGCCCGCCATTCCGGTTTCAACGAGTGACGGCGCATGTCGTTTTCATCTGTGTCAAGAAATATCAAAATATGCCGTCCTGCATCGTTAAATGGTGCAAAAACAATTATTGTGCTCAAAAGAAACCTTGTGGGATTACGTTTCACAAGTAATTAGTTGAATATTTATGTATTACCACCGAAATAACGAATTTAATTTTTTAGTTTTAAAAATTGTCTTGGGAGTCTCGGAACACAGAACCTCAACCAGTGCTTCATGCTGTCGCAAGATATTTTTCCCCATAATAGGGGAAAAATATTATTACGTGCTGTATTATCCTGACAAATGTTTATTTTTAACCTAAAATTCGTTATTCATTTAAAATCTATTAATATAAATAAAATTGGAGTGTCTGTTTGTAGTATTGAAAGATTTTTTTTTACTATTTGCATATTAATATGTATAGGATACATACTGCATACACCAAACAACATTCTTTATAATTTTTGTCTGTATGTATGTCTGTCTGTCTGTCTGTCTGTCTGTTCTTAGTTGAAACACATAATTTATTAGATATAGATATTTACTTACTATAAGTATTTACTATAAGTTATACTATAAGTATTTACTTTTTTCAGCAATTACTAATGAATGATGATTAACAATCTAGTTTGATAGCAACTTTTGTAGTCATTACTTAGTAGTTTAATAGGACTGCAACAGGATGGGAGTTTGACAATCTGAAATCCTGAGTTGGCAACATTATTTTTTTGCACACAAGCGCACGCCTAGCGTATTAATGCTAGGCGTGACGCACACATTGATCGACAGCGACTTCACCCCATTACCTGTAAAGACTCCGTCTTTCTTTTTTTATTGGTCTGAGATGTGCATATAAATTTATGTAGTAATAGTATGAAATTAGCTAATTAATGTCGATTGTTTTTTTGTATGGGAAACGAACCACCTTAAATACAGCAGAAGGGCGCGTACTATATCAAATTGCTTTACATGATCGTCTGTAATATCAATATTCATGAAAAACTGAATGTTAAATTAAGATGCAGCAAACTCCAGGGCTAACACTAGTGACTATGTTACTCAAAAAAACGATAGCATTCAATTTTCTCGATAGAAAAAAATTGCGAAGTTGCTTCCAAATCACCTATAATTATTATACACGTTAAACTGCTAGTATTCGAGTAATACATTAAAATCAAGCTTGAAACTTTTTAGAATAATTATATTATAGATAAGGCAGGGATTATGTTACATATTTTTTTAATAACTTAATAGATATCCTTTAAAAAAAAGAATACCTATAACTGCCCGCTAACTTGGCGATGATTCCGCGTCGTCCTTTTTCACCTGACATATGAAAGACGGGCGTGAGTGTGAAGAGAGAAGGACGATGTTTGATTTTTGGGCTGGGCGCCCCGATATTCGTCTCTAAGTCCAGCAGTTAAGGTTCATACTTTATTCCAGGGTGAATACGTTTTCCATATGATCCTAGGAACGGGTTACCGAGCTATCGGGAAATATCTGGAGGAACACGAGAAGTGTAACCTCCATGAGATACCGTATTTGCGTCTGGTGGACCCATACGTGGCCGTTAGGAAGGGCTCGCCCTACTTCGAAATGTATAAGATTGGGTAAGTTCTGGTTTAAATTGTACTCGAAGTAAGCAAGACCGAATAAATGAGATCGTATTATGGAATGTATTAAGTTTTACAAACTTTACATTATTAAGTATACTTACCAGTAATTAAATTATTATTTTACAATCAATCAACTTAAGAGCGGGCTGCCAAATTTTGCTGTATTTTCCTTTGATCCCGGAAGACAATTGACTTAAATAAAATTAAGATTTAATTAATAATTGTAATATATTTATCTGATATTTGCCTAACGGAAAACACGATTCACCTATTTTGACTCGATAGTTATATTTTTCGAAATTATGAATCTTTCTGGGATTTTCAACAAATGTCTGTTACACTTATTGACTTACTATTATTAAATAACTTGCACTACTACAATCACATTATAAAATAGTAGTTAAAGGAAACATTAGTATTGTATTTAATTTTTAAATAATCATCAAAAACAGTTTTGGGACTTACGATCTTTACTTTCGTGCTATAATGCGGGAACCGTTGTTACGCGATATTGTTCATTATTAGCTGCAGCGTAAAGCACATTGCTCGGGAGAATTTCATAGAATCATTTTATCACGATTGGAGTATAGCGGGGTGTGTAGGCGGGGCTAGCGTGCTTTAAAATTTTTGGCAGCAGGCTCTTAATATTATTCTTGTGGTAACATTTTTTCTAACTTAATAATATCATAGATTTATAACACGTCACAAGCACGAAGTGATGCCTATGCATACGGATATCGCAGGTATATATAGAATATAGAATACAATTTAATTAACCCAGTACTTTCTTGTATACAAGAACCCCTATTTTGCGGTACGATGTTATAGCAAAATAAAACAACATTCCACTTAAACCAAAGTAAGTAATCACTTTACTGGGTTCGCTTTACTTAACCCTAAACGCGCTGCATTGTTCGCTAAACCGATGTTCATCAAGTAATACAATTTGCATAACCTTAATATATTAAGCCAAAGTTGCTTTTGGACGAGCGGATAATATAGTTGGGAAATTTTATGAACTTGGTTGAACATTGGCTTTTGAAAATGTTTTATAAGAAAAGTTATCTGTGGGAAATTTTTCAGTAGGTATTAGCTATGATAAAATTGTTCATATGAAATTTATGGGGAAATCTATGATAATAAGCTGAAAATTGGTAGGGAGTAGGGACACAGCTAAGAAACAGGCTATAAAATATTTTTATTCCATCTCCAGGGTTGTGACTTGTGTCGTACAAAAACACGTGCGAAACCGCGCACCAAAGCTAGCAAAAAGAGGGATAAATTATTCAATGTGATAATATCTTATGATAAATGACGTTCTAAAACTACAACTACTACTACTAAGATATTTAATTATTACCAAAGGTATAGATAATATTTAGTAATTTGCCATAATATTACTTCCAGTTACGAGCGCATTCAAGAACACGGATTGCAGAACAAGTTGAATAGAATCATGTTCACCAAGAAGCCCAAGTGCTCCGGACGCCATGTTTCTTTTATCAGTGTTAGTCTAGTGGACTGCGAGCCAGCTTTCCTGGTGCTGGCCTACGGGGCCCTCGTAGCCGTGCTTGTTGCTTTATTAGAGAACATCTATTTTAGGGTTAAAAAATGTAAATGTAATCACTTTTAGGTTTAGTTTTCAAAAGTGTGCGTCAAGAATTGTTAAAGCATAGTAAATATTAAACATTTTGGTAATGTAATAATTTTAAAGTACAATAGAAAATAATAACAAAATAACTATTTTCAGACTTTAATTATAAACATTCTTATGAATCGTCGAGTCCTCATCAATCAGAAATGTAAATATATTTAATTAAGTAAATCAAATAAAAGGGTTCAAGAATTTTCCATAATTAAATAAAATTTAATAAAGATTTTTTATTTCTTGTTCTTTTTGAGTGGCGCTGTAGGGTTCCAGTAAAACTTTTTGTAGATTCTGTCCCAAAATTTGTATCCGTCTTCGTTGAGTTCCGTCTTTAGAAGCAATTTCCTGTTAATATCCAAGTAGTAGGGCATTTTATTTGTATATGGGCGCCATTTTAAAGTAATTAGGGAACTTTCGTAGGCCGTTGGGTCCCTGCAAATAACAATTAAAGCTTTTATTGGAGTTCTGATGCGTGTTTCATTAATATTACACGAGAAGTCTGCGGCTTGGAAAGAATCAATACATTTATCAATCATTTACATAGTAACAGTTTGTGAATATGTTTTCGAATTCAGATAAAGTAAGAGAAGCATCAGCTATCATAGTAGGTATAGTAATTAACCCTAATTATTCTAATAGTAATAACATAATGAATATTATACGTATAGCAGCGTATAAAACAATTTAATAGCTTAGCTACGAATAACAAAACTATGTTATTCGTAGTTGCCTAGTAAGAAAATAAAAGGTTTTTTAATTAAAGTTGATATTTAAAATACACTATTTGAATGTTGAGTCTACATAATACCGATTTGGAACCATACTGTCGAGAAGAACCAGTATAATAAACGTGGTTACGTTTTGGGTCTCCAAAAAGATGAAAAATCTGTTTTTAAAAGTAGTTTAAGAACTTACCCGTATTTAATAAAATCAGACCACATTGTCGTCATACGATCCCGTGTGTCCAAGTCCTTATAATTAGTGGTGTAGCCGAAGAAGTCAAGGATATAAGCGGTTTGGTCTCTGTGACTCGCCCCTTTAATCTTGTCCATGTAATAATGCTCAATATTCAGTTTTCCAACGTAAGAGAATTCGTAGAGAAACACAGTCTTTTTAGCCACATCTGCATGCATTTTTGCCGATCTTAGTATTCCGTATTTGAACATGGAATCGGAGAAGTAGTTAACATAGTTCTGTAACGTCTCAGCACTCACTGGCTTGTTGTCAAAGTAATACTGTTTTACAGCTTTTATAAAATCCTCTTTCGATTTGTCATTATCAAAGGCGAGGTCTGCTGGGAGGAAGTCAGCAAAATTGTCATTCATCTCCTCTCTCCATGTGCCGAATTTGATAGTTCTACTAATTCCTTCCATATTTGAAAAGCCGGTCATGATAATCACATCGTTGCTTTTGCCGTTTTTAATTATGTCTACAGGAGATTCAGTGATGATAGATTCTATTCCTTCAATGGTATTTTCAACACATGGCGCAAAACCAAAGGTGCTGTTGGGCAGGAAATAATTTAGACTTTTGAAAGCAAGATCCTTGATGTCTGCATTGATGTAAAATTCAGATAAATCTTCCACAGAGCCAGTGCCATTATATCCGAGTGATACTGCAATATTCTTTGCAGTCGCAACAGGGTCCCGATTGATTGCGAATGGTGACAACGCTGAGCCACTTTCAAGAATCAATTTATCAAAGAGTCCCTCGGCTGCTTTCGACAACGTAAGTAATTCAGCCATAGCTCCGCCAACACTGAAACCGGCCAGGGTCACTTTTTTACGGTCGCCACCAAATTTTTTTATATTCTTCTGAATCCATCTTAAGGCTGCTAATTGGTCTTTTAAACCAGCGTTTCCAGGGACTTCTTTGGTACCAAGACAAGCGAAACCAATAGCACCTAATCTGTAATTGAAGCTGACAACTAACACGTCGTGTCTTGCTAGGTAATGCGCTCTGGCCATATTTCCACTGCCTCCAGAAAAAGCTCCACTGTGGATGTATGCTACAACGGGTACTAAATTGTCCTTATCGGCTACTTCTGGTACGAGAAGGTTCATTGTAAGACATTCATCATCACCAGATAAAACTACTTCATCATCGTCGTCGCCACTAGCGCTATAGTAGCATTGGTGACATAATGTGTTCTTCTTAGACGCTTCAAAGACGCCTTCCCATGGCGTTGGAGGCAGGGGTGCCTGAAAATTAGAAGAAAAATCTTTTATTACACTTAAGTGTTCTATTAGTTTAGTTACAGTAAAAGTAAATTATACTATAACCAAAACAACGAGGCACATGTTACTTCGTATTGTTTTGTAACTAATATTATAGAAAGTTAGTATTCGCACTTAAATTTCATAACAAATAGTGCTACAAAAATAACCAAAAGGACTGATCTTCCTGTATATTCGAAGTCTCAAATCGGATGCATTTAAATGAGTTTGGAAGATACTTCCTATCTAGCTCAGGCAGGATTTGAGGCGTCGTGTGCCAGGTGAGCTGTCGATGGAAAATCAAAATATATTCAACGTTGTATGGACTGCCTAGAAAGTTTATATTTTCCCTCGCGTGATCTCATTTTAATATTTTCTATATTTGTATTCAATGAAACTGTTTTTAAATCTCGGCCCACAGATAGACACTAGACAGGTATTATTTTCTTATGATCACTTTGATTTTGATAAATAATAAGTAGACCACAGAGATAGATCAAGATCTATGTCTTGATCTATGTCTGTGAAGTAGACTATAGAGGTATTTCGAGTATCTATTTAATGTAGAAATAAGTTTACTGAAACTAAATTAACACATTACATCAATTAACAATTTGTTTTTATTGCACTCGATTTCGGAAATGCTCAGTAAGATTAAGGATTGTTAGTATGTCTGGCACATTATGGAATTCAAGAATGTCCTTAGTTTAGGAGGCCTTCGACTTTATAGCCTCGACAATCCTACAACATTTTTTTTCTACATCTTACGCACAAAAGCAAAACTTGTTTTGCCACGATAAAAAATAGCCTTGCCTACGTATTATGCAAAATTTTATTTTATTGATCTCGTAGTTTCGGAGTGTCCGTTACCCCAGCCAGGGATTGATTTCTTTAACATTTTATCTGCGCCCATAGACTTTTACAAAAACAACAAAAACCATACAGTCAAAATTCTGTTCTATTCTAGTTGCTGTACACAAAAAGTTTCAGTATGGTATTTATACGAAATGCACTGAAATTCGCAAAGCTTCTTTCTTTATATTTTTTCTATAAAAAAGTGAATTTCTTCAAAAACCTACCTGATATCTATCTCGCCCCGTCGGCACGCTAGCGTACGGTATCCCATAGAACTCGTAGAAGTCCCCATCCCAGTACTTTTCTCCCCTCACCACACCCTCCTTTAGGTTCACGAACTTATAGTCCTCGGCGTGAACGCCAAGAATCAGAGCACACAACACAACGCTCTTCATGTTATCACGTACGTAACTGATAAATATAATAATTATATTTTCGATCATTATTATCGATTGATTAATTGATAAATCGAAGTAAATCTAGTGGTACACGTAGTTAATCCTTATCTTCGGCTAAATTAGTTCAGGTTCTCTTTTTCTGGTGCGATAAAAGAAATATTTTTTTTTTAATAACAAGTTTTTTACCATTTTGGTATGCACTTTTTACGGATATATCAGCGTCAGGACACGTGACCTGATCGATGGAGGTAGAGTAGGCCACAGTCGCGGCGTAGCTGGCGCGTAGGAGAGAAAGTAGTATACAGAAGCAATTATAACTCTCTATCTTTTGCTGTTTCCTTCAATTTTCACTTCAGCTGGCACTCCCAGGCCGGAATGCATGAGTTTTATGTTCAACTTGACGATGCCTGCAACTCCGTTACGCATAAATAAGTTTATCGCGCGGGAATCGCACATTTTACGTGATAAAAAGTAACCTATATCCCGGAACTCAAAGTTTCTCCGTACCCAGCAAAATCGATTCAGCGGTTTGGGTGTGAAGAGGTAACAGACAGACAGACACACTTTTGCATTTAATAATATAATTGCCGAATTATGCTGATTGCTGATGCTTGGGACGTGAATTAGTTTTCAAATGCGCCAGAAGAGTGCGCTAAGTTCAAAAGTTGAAAAAATAAATAATCATAGTAAGCCACGTAGGGTAGACTGGGTACGGATGTGACAATTTTGGTTTGGAGGCCAATAATTTTGTTATTTTTACAGCTAGCTGGGAAAATTTTGTCACAAACCATAGTTTATTTAATTGGCCACATAAAACGATTTACGGAAAAAATAATTACTCACAGTTAACTACTAATGATCAACTTACAACAAGAAAATAAACGACATAAGTTATTTGTATACAAAAAAATAGTAAACGTTATAATAAACCAAACAAGAAAACCTACTTTTGACTGTTAAAAAGCAATGTGGGCCCCTGATAACGTTATCGTCAAGTGCTGGCAAAAGCAATGCTAGGAGAAGCATTCAGACTTGCAAGACGCGTCTTTTGCTCTTAGCACCCATCCCCATATTCCGCATAGTTTCGCTGTTATGACGACTGTCACAACCGTAACCTGGCACAAACTACCCGTCTACCCTACTGAGCAATAACCTCTTTAATGTGTAAATAAAGTGGTATAACCTATATTATTACCAATTGTGGTATAACCAATTATGGTTGAAAACTATTCATATTGATATTAATATGGACTATTATGGATTTTAATTTGTTTAATAATTTTAAACACTCTTTAATATATTTTAATCCACTTCACAAATACCAGTAAAAATCTACATATAAGCCGGTAAACTAGGGTAGAAGTGGGAAGCTGTGTTCGCGTACATCACACGCAAACGTTTTACGGGAGTTACATAAAAATGTCATTACGTCGGCAGCATAAATAGGGGAATATCCGTGAATCGCAAAATGTGAAGTTATCGAGATGTTCCGCCGCTGGGCACTTGATTTTTAGGGTTTTTTAGGGTTCCGTACCCAAAGGGTGAAAACGGGACCCTATTCATGAGACTTCGATGTCTGTCTGTCCGTCTGTCTGTCTCCAGGCTGTATCTCAAGAACCGCTATAGCTAGAGTTCTGAAATTTTCACAAATTGTGTAAATCTGTTGCCGCTATGACAAAAAATACTAAAAAGAAAATAAAATTAATATCTAAAGGGGGCTCCCATACAACAAACGTGATTTTTTTGGCCTTTTTTGCTCGATATCAATAATGGCAACAGGCACTTGATATTTTTACAAAGACCTTAATTATATGTCTTCTTCAATATTTAAGAATAATATTATAATAAAACTTTTGGTCTATGTTTGCTCTATAACAGTACGGAACCCTTCGTGCGCGAGTCCTACTCGCACTTAGCCGATTTTTATTTTTAAATAAGGGGGCAAACGATCAACCGGGTCACCTGATGGAAAGCAACTACCGTCGCCCATGGGCACTCGACACATTAGTAGAGCAAACGGGTCGTTTGTTCGTATGCCTCGTAATCTTATAAAAAAATTGGGCTAACATTTTAAATACAAAATTAATTTTACTTACTCGTATTTTAACAACCTAACAGACAAGTTGAGAGCAAAAATACCTACTGCAACCGGACACAATTAACTAGCTAACTTTGTTGTCAGTGGTCAGACCCAACTTGTATACACAATGTAAGTAGCCGAGTTTATGAGGAGCACAAATTAAGGATGACAGAAAACGATATTGTTAACGCTTATAAGTATGTAGTTAATTGAATGTTAATGATAATTTCTTGCCCCTTAATTCCTTCATCGCTTGGGACTCAATACATGCGATGTTTTAACTTTGAGTACGAAAAATATTTTCTGTCTCTTTATTTATGCCGTTTAGTAACTATACACAAAATACCCACATTTGTTTTTACCGCAACTTGTATAGTCGACAATGTGAGAAAATAACGATCTCGAATTTACTTATAGGCGTAAAGCGATGGCGGCAAATTGGATAAATCTCTGCCAAGGGAAGAATCGGATCGTTTAGTGGGAATGGGACGAATAGGGAGGGTTATCGAAAGTTCGGTAACGACAAAAGATGCGATTTGTCAAATCAAACATCACTCAAACGGAAACATACGGGTGGATAATTTGCGAAATCCTATCCAATCCAATCCTATAAATGCGAAAATCTGTCTTTTACCTCATCACGCCCAAACCGCTGAACCGATTTTATTTATTTATTTATTTTATACTTTTTGCACAATGTATAATGGCGGACTTAATATAGGGCATTTTCTACCAGCTTCGTTATAAAATCGCCAATGAAAATGTATGGAATTAATATAAGCGTTCGTTAATACACCTTTACCTTCGACTCGTCTTATGTCAATTACATAAATTTTGACAATTTTGATCGGCGATTCTATAACGAAGCGAAAATGAAAAGGTTTTGGCTCACCCCCCATGTTTGCTTATTAACTTTAAGATTATTAACTTTAATTCAATTAAACGGAAAATGCATCATGTATGGACAATATATCAACATTGAAATTAAAGTTAAGTAATATTAAGTAACTCTGAGTGCATGTGCTACGCAAAGAAACGCAGCGAATTTGCACCCGTGTTTTATAAAAGAAAATCGTTTCTTTGTATCAACACTAGTCTCTAGACCCAGGCGAAGTGTTTGTCCGAGACGGTAAACTTCAATCGTTAATAGTTCTCACTGAAATGTCTATTTCGGCTTCACTTTAACTTTGAGATATAGAATTTTACGTGCTTTTTAGGGCATTCAATATGCTACAGCGTTTCCGCGCTGAATCTGAGCGCTTCGCGTGTTGTCCTAAACGCTATATATAGCAGTTTGGGGTTCTATGCTAATTATATTATAAAGCTCGTTCTCATATCTCGCAAATCCGTATTCCGTGCGCACAGAAAATGCGCACGTGTGAACGTGCCTTTAAATTTAACGCAGCTACGCAAAAATATCCGATTTATCCATACTAATATTATAAATGTGAAAGTCTGTCTGTCTGTCTGTCTGTTACCTCTTCACGCCCAAACCGCTGAACCGATTTTGCTGAAATTTGGCATGGAGATACTTTGAGTCCCGGGAAAGGACATAGGATACTTTTCATCCCGGAAAAATGTACGGTTTCGCCGCGATAAGCGAGTTTTGGCACAACGAAGTTGCGGGCGTCATCTAGTTTTATTATTATTTATATTTATTTATTTATTTATTATATTTATCTTATGTTTGGTGACAACCATGGCGCCTACAACTCCGAAGCCGAAAAATGTCTTAACACACGATTAGCTTGAACAAAAGCTTTCCTTTATTTTTGCTAAAAGGCACATTAATTCTTAAACTTAATTAACCTGAAGCAATTCCTGAATACCAATAAAACTCCAATTCCTAATTTAGTTTCCCGGATAAAGAAATATGTATCCATTTGTTAAGTAGTTGAACGTTGAATTTAATTAGTATTCCCGTTAATTTGCCGCCATCCCGGTGGGAAGGAGAGAGAGGGAAAGGAAGGATAAGTTGGATGCGGCATAAATCTTCGGTGAAATTAAATAACTAAGTTTAAGTCACGATAACTTTGCGAATTTAACGGCTGGTCCTGCTTAAATTTGTTTTGACTGTAGATCAAGGTGCTATTTGGAATTGTTCTCTTGTTATGCATCATCCTGATAGTTAATTAAAAGTTAACAGTCCACACTGCGCTTTGCATCGCGTTGCGGTTTGAATTGACCCTTATTCGATTAAAAAAATATTAAGGTGAGTCGAGATTAACGTGACGTAACTACGAGTATGACTGAAAACACTTGGGGTGTACCGCTCAGAAATTTTATATTGTATAATGTATAATATTATGTCGTGTCCTATGATATCTGGTGTAGCCATACTAATATTATACCCGTAAATGCGAAAGTGTACGTGTCTGTTACTTCTTCACGCCCGAGCCGCTGAACCAATTTTGCTGAAATTTGCTATGGAGATAATTTGAGTCCCGGAAAGGGACAAAGGATTTCTCTCCGTTTCCGAGCAATTTTGGCGCAACGGAGTTGCGGGCGTCATATTCTAGTACTTAATAAATGTTGTAGATTTGTTTACAAATCAAATCAAATCAAATCGTTTATTTGCAGAATAAGTAGGTAAAAAGATGTTACAGAAATACAGGAGGTACAACTTATTCTAACCTAGATAGGCATGCAAATTATTTTTATTGTCAAAGTACAATTACATTATTTTATATATTATCTTACGTTTACTAAGTTACTGGTAAAATCTTTCATCGAGTATCTATGTCAAATATTATAATTTATATATCATTATTTATTATTGTTAAAGTAAGTACATTACATAATATATTATTACATTGCAAAATTACTAATATTTCATTGTGTATTTAAATCAAAATTATAATATTACTTAATAATAATCAGTTATTTTGTACGAAATATATAGAATCACACACTTCTGAACACAAACCCTGGGAAAGTTTATAGTATTATAGTTTTTAACATAAAAAACATGATCTGCTCCACAAAGTTTCAGGCAAAATCTTTTAACTAGATATTGCCTATTTAATATTTGGTACGACTCCATTTATTTCCTCGTTCCGTGTAAATAACTAATGGAATTGAAACAAAGTATGGAATAAAAGATTTACATATTGTGACTTGAAAGCTTTAAGGATTTGAGGTATCTTTCAATATTATGAAGGCTACCGCACTTACATGGAACACAGGAAACTATGGAGACTTTGTTACTTTTTCAACGTTCATAATAATAATAATTAATACTAAGAGAGGTCCCGTGACTCCATCGCCGTTAATATGATATTATAATAGTTACTATGCCACTAATTGTCATGGCCGGTTTGCATTATTCCAATCTAGTGATTCAATCCAGCTCTCGACTGATGTTTATGAATATTGTCGCGGAATAAAAATGTTTATATATTGATGTCGTGGCTATATCGTTCATTAATTGATAATTTAGTAGTTGCTTTCCATCAAGTGACCCGTTTGCCCCCAAATTTGATAGAAACATTAATTATATTTTAAAATTGATTGGAAATTCATAAGAAAAATAAACGAAGAAAGAGTCTCCATGTATTCTTCGTTCTGGCGTATCTTCGAGTTCACTTACTTTACGCAGTTTACACTCAATTTGAGTAATTCGGAGGCGCGAAGATGTAAGCGTTATGTAAAACTCTACCGATATTACTGAAGTTTACTCAAGTGTAAATACCATTTGCTAAATATTTGCTAATATACATACTGATATTATTAATTTGAAAGTGTATATTCTGTCTGTCTTTCTGCCTGTCTATATGTTTATAACGTCCTCATACATACCTTCTCACGTCCAAACTGCTGAGGCGGTTTTGCTGAAATGTACTATTACCGTATGATAAACGAATTAAACTGAGAGACGAACGTCATTTATATATTTAAATTTTCTCAGAAAATGTTTTACTTTTTAAAGTTCCGTAGCTAAGAGGCGAAAACGAAACTTTTGTGGATCCGTCATGTCTGGTAATATAAACGAGTATATATACTCCGTGGTCTAGTGGTATAGAGCGCGGCTCTTGACTTGGAGGTCGTGGGTTCAATTCCGGCGTTGGAAACATGCCATTTCCAAGTTTGGTTAGGAAAATGCAGGCTGAATATCACCTGATTGTCTGACAAGGATGATCCATGCGTCGGGTGGGCATGTAAAAAGTCAGTTCCTCGCCTGATCTCTCGCCGGTCGTGTCGATCTTCCGTCCCACTGGGTTATGAGAGTAAAGGAAAAGAGAGTGCTCCTGTGTACTGCGCACACACTTGGGCACTATAAAATTACTCCTGCGTACCTGGCCTGGTTTCAATGAAACCGGCCACCGTCACCGAAACCGGTGTGAGCTATTATAATAAGAGCTATTATATAAAATATACTAAGTAAGTATGTTTGTTGTCAAATATAACTACGTGTCTTATCTTTGCTAACGGTGCACACTGAATTAATTAAGGCCAATCCAGACTATATTAATGAAATCTATATCTATATATATAAGAATAAGTGGCAATTTTCGTTGTCACTTTATAACTCAAGAACGGGCTCACCTATCCAAACAAAATTTTCAGGGTTTGTTCGGACTATTTAGTAGATGGTTTATGTGAAGTTTGCACAAAATCGGTCAAGTGGTTCTTCATTTATCACATTTTTTGTGACAAATGAATTCAATAAATGGTTAGATTTTTTAGACGGGGAAATATTTTTTGTTTTGTTGTATAGGGTATGATCGTGGATTGGTACCATGTTCATAAAAGTGGTGATCTGATGATGGGATCCAGGAGTAATCGAGGGAACTCCTCAAATTTTAAATGGAAACATATGCCGATTTTGCTTTTGTATGAAGTATTCCAGGCATATGTTACCAAAAGTAAGATTTTGCACCATGATATACCATGGTTCGAAGGTACTGAAAAGAACTTCGAACTCCTTAAAGATTCAAGTTTCGGGGTTGGGGCGCTGCTTTAAGAACTGTAAGCATATGCTACTGTGCAAATTACATTCATCATCATCATCATCACCATCATCATCACTGCCACATCAGGGTATATATGTATCATAACAAAAACATTGACAACCCGTTCTTTTTAAGCGCTCGCGATAAAATTAAAATAGCAAGATTGTTTGAACCTTTAGAAAACTCTGTGCAAAGCTTAATCTCCGAATGGCAGTCACGATGGGACTGTTCCACCAAAGGGCGACACCTTTATAATTTTTTCCCTAATATTCGTGAACGGCTATCCAAACATTGGATGGATATTGATCACTGCGTTTCTCAATTCCTGACCGGTTATGGAAATTTTAAGGCCAAACTTTACGGATTTAAACTAGTAGCATCACCCGTGTGCGAGTGCTCGACCGAAGGCAACATGTTTGAACAAACCGCGCATCATGTTCTCTGGGAGTGCAGTCTCTGGCAGGACGAAAGAACTACTATGCTAAACAACCTATTCTGTACATCTGGAGTCTCATACTACGGTGATCTCGTGGACAGCGCTAGGAACTTCCGTGCCTACAAGCGTTTTTGTCACAATTATTATTGGCAACAGTCAAACACAATAAACTCCAATATTAACTTAGCTTTAGCTTAGGAGTCACAATTATTAACCTTATTTCCGTGGTGCTCCCCCTTAAGTTCTTTGACTTTCGTTCATTGCAACTTTGTGCTGTCTCCCGCTTTTATGGGGAGGGAAATTGGAATCTTCCTACTCCTCCTATTTTCTTCTGATCAATTTCGTTGCGGGTCCCAAGACAGTTTTAGCATGTCCCTCGGGCTCCCTGAGATCATATCAAAGGGTTATCGTGGTTGGATACCGCTGTCGATTCTGGCGACACAGGAGATACAGTGGTCGGAATGTGTGGTGGGCCAAAGCCCTACCACATCAGGGTCACCAATGTCACGTTACGTCACGACTGTGTGCGTTACGTTCTAGAGTTAACGTTGAATTAATTATTATGTTCAATATTAGTGAGTCGCTTCGATGCGCTTCGACTTACGAGTAGTATAAATTGACGCTTAGTGTTGCGGTTACTAAGTGGTGGTAGTGAAGTCAGCTGAAATTATGAGTTTTCGGATTATGAAGGTGTATCCTGGATCCAAAGTCACTAAGCAGATCACATAAGTCTTAACAGAAAGCCTAACTATCTTTAAAGAGTGAAATTATTATTTTTTTCAACTAATTGTCCCATGTTTAAATAACAATCTTAATCATAAAGTATTCGATAGTTTTAAAAATTCTTATCCAACAACCAAAAATTGCATACATTTCACAGATTCGGGGCCAGATTTATTATCATCAATTGGTTCGTTATTGCCGTAACCCGACTACAATGGTTTTTCCATCAGCATAAGTGCCATGCCACATGATGCTGTGCGGCGGCGGCGCGGCGCCTGACCAGTGCCGCTCCGGTTTCCTACATATAAAGATATATGGTACGGCATACGGCGCCGTCCGGTGCGCTCCGAGTTCTGACGCTCTGACACCGGAATCGAGACGAGGCGGGGAGGGGTGTATGTATTGGTGGAGCTCGAGTCCTTCGCTGCTACAGTACTGCAAAACGTTGTGGCGCCGCACTCACCATGTGGCCGGTAGTCCGGCCTCCGGTGCGGCGCCGCACCGCGTCGTGTGGCATGGCTGTCACGTATTAGTTCAATTGTTTTAAATTGCTCTTGATCGTATCACGTATGCCATCAGCTGATAATCACAATTAATGTTTGTGATGTGAATTTGGAAGAATTATGTTTTTCACATGGCCAACTTTATGTTGCCTGTTCCAGAGTGGGTACCCCCAGCCGTTTGGGGGTACCCACTCTGGAACGCAAGTGGAACGTAAGTGGAAGTGGAAAGTAATTCGCACTTAAAATGGAAAAACAAAAAATATTGTTTATCCAAATATTTTGGATTAAGTTTTTAAATAGCAATTAAGTAATATATTTTTTAAGAAATGGATCGATGTTCTTTATTTCACTTTATACGTAGCGAAGCACGTACCGGGCCGCTAGTATATAATATTGAAGATTGGTGATTTAAATAAAAATAAATTAACAACGGGTTACGAGATCCACTCTAGAAGTGACAGCAAGAAAAAAAGCGCCCTGCGTCATGTTATAGAGACAGGCTTAATTTCCCCGCTGGGTAGACAGACCAGCGAATATTACTTCCTCTCTTATGCCGCTCTGGCGGTTTGCTCACCCTCAGTCTCATGTCGATCTCCTGTCCACCAGTATGTTTATTAAACGGATAGACTGACAGACATAATTTAGTTAAATTGTGATATAATGTATATTATATACGTTAGAGTATTCGAGAGCGATTTCATTCCACTCATAATAATTAAGCATTTGTAAACAGATGTTTAATATATCCCATCACTTGTAATCGAATCCCTATAAATGCATGCAGATTTTACCCTTACGTCCGAAGATTTGCATAATTTCATTGTCGATTTTCGCTTACATTACTTGCGAATTTTGCATATTAATCGGCACAGCCGGCGCCCATTATGCAAACCGTATGCAATTGTATGCAAGCGTAAAGTATTCAATTCGGACATTCATTATTGACGTTTTTGTGACGGTCTTTCTTTCTATTCGATTATTATTCACTGATTTACAAAAGCTTCTGAGGGTTTTATGTGTACAGGGAAAAAACATGTCTGGATTTAAAGTTTTAATTTCAGCCCTGTAGCGTATTAAATTTAAAAGAGCACCTTAGCAACAAATTACGAAATTATGCCTTTGAGGCCGAAAAAGAATCTTGTCTTGAATTTGATATCAATATTAGTGAAAATCAGCAGCTGTAGCGACATACTTTTTTCAGTCGTTACCTAGCCCTTAGTATATTCCTCTCTTTTTGAGAATTCTTGGAGAATTCCTTCTTTATTTCCCTCACCTCTAAAACCTTTCTGAAGCCGTTATTTTTAAGATCAGAATTTACTCAATCAATCCTCATTTTCAAGTTATATACCTACCATCCATTTTAATTTTTACCCGACGGCCAGGAGGGTTATGTGTTTAGCGCGTATCTTCTATGTATGTAATATTCTTTATTACCTCGTATCTTCAGAACGGCTAAACGGATTTTCACATTTGAGGTATCGTTAGATTTGTCTTAATAGCCCGAGTGTTCTTAGATAGGTGACATTAAGAAAAAACCAAAATGGCGGATGTTTGACGCCATATTGTGAGGTAAAAGAAATAAAAATTCTACCAAGCATATCGAGTGGGGTATCAAAATAAAGGATTTTAAACACTGATTCTAAATATGTATATAACTTGCAGTTTTAATATTAAATAGAACAATAAATCTACACTAATAGTACAAAGAGGAAAGATTTGATTTTTTGTTTATTGGGCTCGGAAACTACTGGACCAATTTGAAAAATTATTTTACCATTGGAATTCTACATTACGTTTGCTAAACATAGGCTGAATTTTATTTTGGAAAAAATAGGGAACCGTAAGATATTTGGGTTCTTCGGACGCAAGGTGTAAAAAAATAACTTATTTTACGTACGCTGCCTAAACTATAAAAGATAGAACCATAAAATTCTAAGTAATTGTAGAACTTACAAATATCTACAAAAAAGTCCGCGACACACTATACCTATCTATGTCGAGTGAGGCATAATCAGGGATTGCAATCTAGATACTTCGAAATCCGAAAAATCCGGATAATTTTTTGGGCCTTTGAAAAATCCGGATTTTTATTTTTCAAAATCCGGATTTTCGGTTTTTTCGAATAGTAGATAAAATTATGAAAAATAAACTTTTACGTAATATAAAATTAATTTAAATGTATCGTGTAATATCCGACATACAAATTCACATTTGATTATAGGCGCTATCACAACTTTGAGTGGTCTACACGTAGCAAAGTCAGAATTTATATGTAATTAAATTTCTTTACATTTTATAATTTTATTTAAAAGAAATAATGACATATTTTAATTTCTTAAACCCTAGCTATCATTTTACTATCTTATTAATTGTTATGTTTTCTAAATACTTATATGAGAATATAAATGCAATGAAGATGAATATTTTTACAATTATTTTAGAACATTTTAGTATTGAATACAGTTCTTTTCTATAAAATATGTAACGAATGCCGATTTGTAATTTTGTCCTATTAAATAAAGGCATATAGTAAGTTTATAATATAACTCAATGTTGATTTAAAGCTTAATATTCTGTGCAATAGCCTAAATATAAATATACTATCCAACTGCTGGGCAATGATGAATGAATGATGATGATGAGTTGGCTAGTAAGAAAAGAAAATAGGCTCATTGCCAGAAACCTAACTGGACATTGTAAACTCAACAAGTACCTTTACAGAATAATATGTGTTAAATAGCATTACGACCTGCAGATTCTGTGATACACCTATTCACCTTCTAATTGATTCTACTGCTCTACTACAGAGCAAAAACTCTCCTAATCTACTAAAGAGGAAATTTGTGACACCAATCCTAATCACATAGTTAAATTTATGAGCAGCACTAGGTTGGGGACGGTACTGTAATACGAAGGAGTCACAATAGATCCTCAAAGATCATCTTAACTTCAGGATTACAGTGTTCTGCAGGAAAAAATACCTCCAGAGCATAGCGCTATCTTTTCTTAGGCCTAGATACCCACTCAGTCGATATCCAGCATGTATACGGATAGCGTCACCAGCCCAATGCCACTTTAGCTTCGCCGTCTTGATTCCTACGTCTGTAATTCTAGTTTGGGAGCACATTGTTTTTTTGATTTGTTGAGATTTGAGCTCTATTGCTCTCTGGCAGACTCTGAGTTGGAACTTTTGTAAATCGTAATTGGTCAATCAGTTTGCGCATCGTTGGTTATGACGAGCGAGTCTGCGCTTCAGTGAGATTGGTAAGACACCATTCTTCATGGACCAGTTTTTCTACCTTTCTGTTGTCATAAGAAGCTTATTGGTCTAAGTACAGCTACTCGTTGACATGGTGAATTCCTTGCTCGTCTACTTCAACCCTACGTCTCGTATTGTTGATAATAATTGTTCTTGTTTTTGACCTATTTTTTGTAAGTTCCACCACTAGGCTTACAGATCTTGGAGCATAATTTGATGATGTGCGGCTGACGGCTGTAGGTGTAAAAATGACGAAGGAATGGATGAAGCGGAGATTGCTTAGGATTATTTTGTTAAAAAAATCACATTTTTAAATATTTTTAAATATGTAGTTGAAAAAATCTGGGTATTTTTAAATTCTTAATAAAATTGAAAGTTTTTTTTTAATTAAAGAAGGTAGGTCGCTATAGCCCTGACGTCACTGCGACCCATGAGGATCTATTGTGACTCCTTTGCACTAGAGAATCATCCCCAAGTCCCAACCCAATACTACTCATAAATTGAGCGATATGGTTGGGGTTGGTGCCACGAATTTCCTCTCCAAGGTGGATGAGTATTCGTGGCGACCAAGGCCTGTTCCTGCTCTGTAGTAGAGCAGGACAGTCGAGGAGAAGGTGAATAGGTGGTTCATCCTCCTCCTCACAGAATCTGTAAGTCGTTATGTTACAAATATCCATTCTGTTTAGGTGTTTGTTGAACTTGCAGTGCCCAGTTAGGCTTCTGGTAAGGATTCTTAATTGGTTTCTACCCAAGGTGAGCACTAATTCTCATAATTTCTTAAAATTGAAAGTACCAGATATCTCAGCGTTTTTTAAAGAAAAATGTTAATTTTTAAGACGTTTTATTTTGCACTTTTAAAATTAATGTTAAGTAAAGAAATAATAAGAAAATAACTCACATTTAAAGCTGTTTATTAAAAATATTTAAAAAATTACAAAAAATCCGGACTATCCGGATAATCCGGATTTGAGGATGAAAAAATCCGTAAATCCGGATTTTTCTAAAAATCCGTTTTTTGCAACCCCTAGGCACAATAACCATTTTTTAATTTAAAATTCTTGAAATTTTTTTGGACTACATTTAAACGCGTTTACTTTACTCATTCTTTTAATCCTTATCAAAATTAATTATTCCATTACTAAGTACAGTTTATGTAGATAATATTTGGTCTTTGAATGAATAAAATTTGACATTTGGTTTAGAAATTATGGCGAAATTAAAATATGTATCACGATTCACGATAGTAATTGGCGTCACCAAGGCGGGTGCGCGTGCGGGAGGAAGACAATCTATGCAGGGTACAGCCTGCGTATAATGACTGCGTCGTCGATAAGTGTCGGAGTCTGTGAATTGACCTGGGAATCATTTTGCTGACCGAGTCTTTCCTGGGTATGCTTTTTGCAGAGCTCACCGACATCCACGCGGGCGGAGCCGCGGCCGACCGCTAGTAATAAAATAAGGAAAAGCCAAAATCCGCGTGCATGGATAAATCCAATATTAATTAAAAATTAACTGACATTACTGAAACAAGATGAAAATTCAATGACAAAGTATAAAAAAAAGACAATGATTTGGTACTTAAAACTAGAAACATATATTGAAACAGTACCAAACCTATGTACCTATTATAACGTATTGTAGGTACACTTTTCTAAGTGTACCTACGATATATGGTTATATCTGCACGGTAGTTTTTCAATGTTTTATTAGATTGATTGTCGAAATGGTTAGATGACTACAACTAAAAAGTCGCAAATAAAATAAATTAATTAAAAATCAAAAAACCCGACTGCAAAAAATTTTAACTAAAAAGTATATGACATAATATTTTATGATTTATGAATTAATGTTAAACTTGGTGCGACATGCCTCCGACTGCATTTTATTATCCACTTTCTTCTTCTACGTTTTTCTATGTAACCTTCTATTTATCCTGGCATGAAACTCGTAAGCAAGAGTCGTATCAATTAAAACATGGATTCGATGCCTCCGGCAGAATTAGGTCTTGTTTCGTTCTTTTTAGTTAAACTTTTTTGCAGTCGGGTTTTTTGATTTTTAATTAATTTATTTTATTAAGTATCATGTACACATTATCTTTTTAAAGATTAAAGTCTGAGTAAAGTCATTAAAGCATCCTCTATTCAACGCTTTCTTAAACTAATATCCAGCGTATCTCAACATGTGGAGCGACCTCACACTTATGGAGCCCCGGGGGAAATAAGACACGTTATTTGTTCCCGGCGTCACCTGCGGAATAAACGTACATAAATTGTGTCTGATGTGTGCATTGAAGATAAAGTATAGATATTAATATGAAGTTTGGGTTATATGGAAACAGCACGAAAATTATACTATTTGAACGTGCTATCAAAGAAATTGATCCACACGCAGTTTACGTACGTCATTTGGTTGTACTAAGTTAATTTCATGATAATCCTGATCTGTTGGCTGGGTTTGATATAACTCGACCAAATTACTTAGGTCCGCAATCTGCGTATGAACTTCTCCGATAGGTAGACCTTGGATGATATGAAAACATTAATTGCCGAATTCTTCTATTATAATGAAACATTGTTTATTAGATCCAGTCTGTTTGAAGTAGAGATCAACTACGATAACTTGGCGCGCCCTTTCAAATGACTGTTTCAATGTGTGTAGTCACATCCTTGTGAAAGAGTTTGTATGTAGTAAATATTCAACCAATCACAGTACACGTAATATTTCACTTAATGTTACTTGGAGATTTGTTGGTCAACTAATCATAACTAGCCTACCGCGCAAGACAACGCACTTCAAACGTTTTGAATTTTGGAGGGGCGCGCCATGTTATCGTTGTTGATCTCTACCGTCGTTTTTACGACATTAATGTCATACTTCATGTTAAAATGACCTCTAACTTTGGCATAGTGAAGTGAAAAGTTTGGCTTAAAATAAGTTAATTTTAACTTTATTTTTGCCTCAACGTGTATAATAATGATATTAATATATTTTTTTTAAGAATAAGACATGGTTTTATTAATTTAACTTAGTTCCTGTGCTGTCATTTTCTCGCCTTTTCGAAGTCATGTAGATAAACCAAAATAAATATCAAAGAAACAGTTTACAAGTCGATGCTGACAGCCCAATCTCGTCTCCAAACCACCAAACGCAATCATTGCAGGTGACGTATTAAATTGCCACATATTGTTTTTGGACAACGAAATAGCTTTCTATTTTCAATCAAAACTTGTGCAAACTAATTTCCCCTATAAATAAATTCTGTGGGTAAACGTTTTTGGGCTAGAATTTCTATTTCAAGTTTCAGACTATACTATTATTTTATTATTTTTATTTATTTATTTACCAAATAGTCTTATTACAAGTTTTACCTTAATTTAAACAGCATTTAAAACCAATGAGGTTTGTGCAATGCTGCGATACAGTCCTATTCACAGATGTAGTTATAAATTAAACAAACTACAAAATATATTAGCTAGTTGGTACTATAAAAGTTATTTTATACGTTATTAATTAGGAACAAGATAGATATTTATTATGTAAGTTACAATTAGGTACTTAAATGCAACGATGTCAATACTTCTTAAACGTTTATTTGAAGAAAGTAGGTTTTTAGTTTAGATTTGATGTTATTCTCAGTTATGTTATTTATTACATCTTTAGGTAACTCATTGATAAGGCGCGGAATGATAATATTATAATTTATAACTAGTAGTTCGCTCGCCGTACCTATTGCAGGCTCGAGTCGTCAGGAGCCGGTTTTGTGTGACTGCTCGAGTTCTTACAGGGTGTTCCGTAAATACTTTTAAACTTTCATTAAAATATTGTTCTTTTAACATGGTATACTTAAATTTCGTAATAATAGGTAAAATTTTACAATGTTTAAATAATCCATCATCGTTATTGTCATATTTCTGTTTTATGTTCGGATAAACTATAGATTTTAAAATTTTTAGTTGCAGAGTATATATTTGATTCAAGTAGGTTTTGAAGGTACGACCGTATGTGCTCAGGCCGTAATGTATGTACGACTCGGCAAACGAATTGTATAACATTAACTTAACTTTAAACGGAATTCTATTTTTTAATGCCAAAAAATGTCGTAATTTATCGCATATGACTCTAATGTGATAGTTCCAGTTAAATTTATCATCTATTATCAACCCAAGGTATTTTTGGGAGCTTACTTCCTCGATAGTTGGACAACTACATAAGTCAACTTTGGTAAGATGCAAGCAGCAGTGCTCGTGAGCAATTAATTTAGTGTTCACAGATTGTTTCCGAAGATATGGTGACTTAATACACAATAACTTGGTTTTAGATGCGTTAATTACTAGGCCAGCATCATGACACCAACGTTGGATTGCGTCAAAATCTTTTTGTAAACGCTCGAGTACCTTGCGGAGATCCTCATCGGCTGACAACAGACAAGTATCGTCCGCAAATTAATAACATGAACAAAATTTAAGACAATTACAGATGTCGTTCACATAAAATAAAAAATGGGTAGGTCCTAGTACCGACCCTTGAGCTGTGCCATCGTCGATTGTAATTTGACTTCTGTGAGTATTATTAATTTTAACATTATAAGTCCCATTTTTTAGACAATTCTGGCACCATTTTAACATTTGACCCCTTATACTACAATCGCCTAATTTTTTAAAGAGTTTTTTACTAATAATCGTATTTTAAAAAGATAAAACCGACTTCAAAACTGTACGTAATTGAGAATTGAAATTCCGTATCTCAAAAACTACCGAACCGATTTTGATAAAACTTGCAGCATTCCCAAGTTGAAAAATACCTAGTATAAAAAAGAATCAGACTTGTAGTTCCAGAAATATGCGAACACAAACATAAAAACATACAATATATTTGGTACATATTTTATTCAGACTCTGATATAGACTAACATAGGTACTTATACGAAAACTGGGCAGTTCTGGCAATATTACATACGTACAGGTCAAATTGATAACCTCCCTTTTTGGAGTCGGTTAACCTAGAAAATATATTATAACTCGATGATTTAAAAAATCAGAATTATAAGTAAAATATTCGATAGGGAAATCTTCATAATGAAAAAATTACAACAATAACATCAAATAACGAAGAAATGGTTGTATTTTGACTGCGGTTCTTGCCTCGATATCTATTCTACTACTACACTAATAACTTAATTTATTACACGTCTTGCTTAATGTAATAAACTTAAAAGGATATTACAACTTACAGACTTTAAATGAAAAACGTAAACGCTCGGGTATTTTTATTTTCCATTGCGGCTATTCCTGGAATACAGACTAGTCTAGCCACCATGTTATGAATCCAGAGGCACTTAAGATTATTACTATCGTAAATAATGTACGCCGGTGTGCTCTATGCACTAAAATGTGCTAGGTGTTTTAGATGGCCTATATTTTGTGTTTATAGTTTGTAATATCTCGTGACTCGAGTTACAATATGAATTACATTCTGGTGACAAATAGTTTCTAGAATTTGCGGCTTGTTGCCTACATTACACGCCAAATAAAATAGCGCAAAAACCGTACATTTTTCCCGGATATAAAGTATCCTTTGTTCATACCCATCGTCTTCTACATCAGACATTAATCAGACAAGCATACCTTTCTGTTGAGCAACCAACAATCCAACAGAAGGCTATAAATCTAGTATAAATCCTTAGATGGCCTATGACCTTTGCACTTCGACTTTTCATTTTCTACGGCGTTTGTTGTAGATGAAATAAAACAGTGCTTTTTAAGCTTATTAGTAATGTTTTAAATCCTGATCTTTGGGCAGACGTTATTTCAAAAGTTGCTCTGCACGCACGCTTTCCATTTCCTATCTTCGGTCAGTCTCATTGTTGCCGTAATATCGCCCAAAACAAAATTAAATAGAAACCACAAAGGAAATCCCCAAGCCTGGTGCTGTAAATTTCTGAGAGCATCGCGAAAGCGTCGCTCGCAATTTTCCATTTCATCGCTTTGCCGTAAGAACCGAAACTTGAAGACCGTTTGTCCACTGCCCCATCACCGGGACGTCGCCGACAAAAATTCAAATAAAATGCCACTTTTGGGCTATGTCCACATCTGTATCATGATCGCGTATCATCTCCGTCACGTAGCATCGAAGCGTATCGTGATCGCTAGTGTGGACTGTGGATTTAAAATGATCGCGATCATCGCGTACATTTCTAGCACCCATGATACGCTGATACGCGATCATGATACAGATGTGGACCTCGCTATAGGTATCACCTTATGACCTAGGCTATAGGTATACTTTTTTACCGACATTGTTCACCCTATGCCGCCGCTGCTTTGTTGTGGCGTAGAGTAAAACGAAACTTATGGCTTAGGTCACAAAGTGGTATTTTATTTAAAGTCGGTGGCATCCCGGTGATAGGCAGTGGACAAACGCCCGAAGGCGTTGCGGCTTACGTTCTGTGGCTGGGTGTTCCGATACAAACGAGTCCTTTAGATCGTTTTGTCTTTGGATCAATCCTTTGAATGATGCGAGACGACAGGTTCTGTTGGAGTGGAGCTGATTGTAAAATTGTTGTTAATAAAGTTTTATTGACAACAATACCTTTTAACGTCACGGGCGGGGTCTACGCAGACCCCACGCGCTGTTTTTTGTCGATATTTTTTTAAATTGGCAAGTTACGATCGCATGTTTTCGGCTAATCTCAATGCAACGCGAGGTTTTTCAGTGAGTAAAAGTCCGTCGCTCCTCTGATAAGAGAAGTTACATTTTTGCTTATGTGGGGATACCTGCAGACCCCACCCGTGATTTAACGTATGTACTTTTTTCACGTTGGTTATGTGTTTATTTGTTTGTTTCTTTTTAATTGTCTATGTATAAATGGAAAATTTGTTGCCGACTAACAGAAAATCAAATTGTTCAAATCATATTATGCAATTTAATGTCTCTGAAAGTTTTTGGAAACATTTTGAAAGAGTTAGAGGTAGCTAGACCTAGTGCACCAAAAATGAGGCGAAGATGCTATTATTGTCCCAGAACTAATTATTATTGCCCGTAAGCCTTATTATAAAACTATTTGCAAGTCTCATTCAGTAAAATTATTTATTACTTACCTAGCTTACTCAAGGAATAATTTTAGTTTAGGGTCGTACTTTTCAAGGATTGTCAATTATTTTTCTGTAAATGTTAGTGTTAATTTTTATTTTGATTATTTATTTCTAAGTCTTATTTTATGAGAAAAAAACAATGAGTTAGTCAGAAGTAGACATTTTTGTTGAATTTTAGTACATTAAACATGTGCCCTACAAATTCTATGCACGAGATTGGTTAGTTTATAAAAATGTTCTTTACTGTCTAAATAATGGTTAGTTTATTATTAATAAATGCTTTTCATAAATAAAATAATATCTATTCTTATAATATAAAACGGGTTTTAAAAATTATTAAACCATTCTGAATTTATATGTATATTTATATTGGAGTACCTCTAGACCCCACGCGTGACGGAACGTTACCCAAAACAACGCCTGTACTTAAAGGATACTATCAACCGGCAGAAGCAGATATATTCGCCACGTGGTGAAGGAGTGGCCATTACTGCATTTCCCTCGTCGCGCTTACTGGACCGGAGGGAGAGTAGACACTCTTTCTGTGTTTAGGAGTTTTTGGTTAAGGTGACGCCGCGTTAAAGTAAGAAACCGTGTTGGATATGTTTTAGATTGCTTGTTTTCTATGAGAGGCCGGGCGGGCCTCTCATAGAAAACAAGCAATGGAACAGCAAAAAATGGAAAGGGCGTTAGCGATAAAATGGTTTTTGTCGCGTAATTTAAAAACCATAAATACATTTCATATAAGCTATGCACATATTAAAGTGTATGCTTCAACCAATTTATGTACAAATTTTGGAACCTTAAATCACTCTCCTCTGTTGAAAAAATAGGAATCCCTTTTTTTACAGAGGTCTTTTCGATTGATAATTCTGTGTTATAAAAGTTGTCCAATCGTGTTATGCTATGGGCAATTCAAAGACAAAGACATGATGAATACTGACAATGAACTTTAGTTTCTTAGCTTTAGTCATTGCTGAGAAAAATCGGCATCGCTACAGCTAAATTATCAAGGCGTCGCCTTAAATACGTATCCTGACTCTTGAAGTGAGTTTTATATTCTTTACCCATCCCAAAAAAAAAAAAAAATCCACAACGTCGCTAAAGAAGTTTCAACATCACATAAGTTTGTGGAACCCAACTTCGTCTAGATACAAATTGTCTATAATTATAAATTCACATTTGTATAAAAATATTCTGAATTCTGAACACAATTTTCCAATGAATTTAACAAGGAGGGATTATCCGACTATTCGATCGCTAAGGAAAAAATATAAACAGCATTAAGACCCCGACCGCTTACTACGAAAATAGTTGCCATTACAAAAACGAGACCGTTACGCTTGTATGCGTCGTATCATTTTATTGTACAGCGTCTATTAAAAATATTACAGTCATCATTTTCATGGGTTATGCTTAGGGATTTCAGTCGCGTTTTGTTAATGTCGTCCGCCATTGTGAATGTTACTATTATGAGCCCATTTCTAGGATTCGCATACATTAGATTAGTGTTGAAAAACTATAGCATTTTGCATTCCCGTCACGTCTTAAGAATGTTCCTCCAAGAGTCAGTTTTGCTATCTACTGATCTTAGAGGTAAGACCCCGATTATATTATAGTGAAAATTAGCTACACGCCAGGTTTTCTGCTACGTTTTCTGTTACTATAGTTTGTTCGTTCTAAGATGATATGGGTGACAGTTCTCATATTCCTTGCTAAGGATTTTTTTTACAAGAAAACAAAAAAATCAGAATGTAATAAATTATATTCCATCTACAAAAATAAATGTTTCCTGTAATTGTAAATGAATAAAAATGATAAGTTGCTAAATGCTAACTTATTGATATAAAATTATAAATATTAACTTTGAAATAGGAGTATAAAATTATTGTTACGAAAATATTTGAAAAATGTCAGATGCATGAAACGGAATTTATGTCAATGAGATTGACACAGTTGAATCGAAATCAAATCGATAAAAAAGGGCGACCATCTTAAATCGCCGGCGTCACTCTGAAACATCAGTACGAAATCGATAATTTCGATTGCAATTCCTTTACGAGGTGATTCGATATTTTTAAATTATTCGATTATTTTTTTTAGGTAACTTCCCTACTATAGTCAATTATAATGTGTCACGCATATCATCATAAAACGAACAAACTATAATAACTTATATTTAACTTTGTAATGTCATTTCGATGAACGCAGTATGAGTCTACAAAGACTTCGTCAGAGCACTACAAAGACGAATGAAATTACTTCAGGTGGGGTACTTTCGTTATTTTGTCGAATAACGATTACTCGTCAAGTCAATAGGTATAATCGTAATAGCTTTTCATAACTCGACGAAATTATCTAGTTTCGCTATCCACCTACGAATCAACTTCTATTTTACGCCAAAATTCGTTCATCGCGCGTACATTTTTCCGGGATAAAAAGTATCCTATCTCCTTTCCCGGGACTGCAAGTATCTCCATATAGTTTGTGTGTTTGTTCAACGGTTTGTGTGTCACGAGGTAACAGACAGACGTACACTCGCATTTATTATAGTATGGATTGCTATCAGACCCACCATTTTAACATGCGTATAAAAGTGTAAACGGTAAGATGAGATGAATAATACGTCAGCCCCGGAGACATCCCGGCGAGTCCCAGAATCAATCGCGGCTAGATTTATTACTCTATCCACATTCCTTTCTGTCCCCGATAGTTTTTGTCGCCGGGATCTCCTTGAAATATATCCCGTCCCTTCCGCCTAAAATAGTTTCAGAGCCCTATTTTGCATAGTTTTTATGGTTTTAGTTTCAGATAGGATTTAATATTACATGGATAATGTATCGGGATATAACAAGACTTGACGCTCTTACGTATTGGTGTTTTGGTCTGCCAAAGAACTAATTCAACTTGTCATATTATAAAGGCCTTTTAAATATGACAAGTGACCATCGTAAACCATAAATCATGCATTCCGAAGACTCCCAGCTAGGCTCTTCTAAAAGCGATTGTTTTAGCCTTGCACAGTAAAGTTTTTTTGAAAGTTAGACTTAGAGGCTGTTTCACCACTTCTTGATAAATGCTGGATAGGCTATCCACTATCCACTACCTAACTTGACAGATACAGTACCATATGGACAATCTGTCAAATAAATTGTGTATACCTATCCGGCACTTTATCAGGAAGTGGTGAAACAGGCCCTGAATGTTTTTACGTGTTCTAGAATTTTATAGTTAAATTGCAACTAGACTTAGACATTTCCGTCGATGCGCTACCATGCCTACCTTTAGGGCTCGTGCTCAGTTGAGAAAATCTTAAGACTTACTAGAAAACACATGAAGATAGACACACAAACAAATATTTTGTATCGTAATAGTCTCAAAACTATCTGCGCTCACTACATCAAAAACTTCGTCCAATACAGACATCAGAGAAGCTTGCAAACTTTATGTCATCCAATAACAAAGCATTCGACGTACAATCCGTTCCCGCAGGAGGCGCTGTCGCGTCGCGAGAACAGCGCCATGCTAATTTGCTCAACTTAGATTGTAACGCTGAGAATAGGGAGTTAACTGACAATGTTTATGAGAATTGGGACTCGACTGACAATGTTTATTAAGTTTTGTTGCGGGGATTTCTCCGAAAGTGGCACACCGCTCCATAGTATAAATAACAATATACAGTACAGTACTCCCAAATTAATAATGCGTATGGAAATCTTCGCTAATTGTCGTAATCACGAAAACACACGAATCTATGAAACGTGAGAGCCCCAAACAATGCACTTGCATTTTGCACCTTGTTCAAAGGCAATAAAGGTAAATATCATATAGCCGGTGGCTGTCCGCTGTCGCCGGTCCGTCAATAAGTGCTATAACTCACCGGGAAGCCATCGCGGCGTTACCATGGTAACGTCCAAGCAACGTCAGGCGCCTCTAAAAGTTGAGTTTAAAACAGCGCTTGCAGCGACGTCTTCCGACGCTGGGGAAGTAAGACCATTGCCGAAAAATTACGCATTATCACTTTGGGAGCACTGTACGGTCTTGACATTACCTATGTCAAATCAAGATATCAAGATGGTATTTACACGGAACTCCTGTGCAGTGCTGGAAATGTGTCACGGGCCAGTCAATCCGGAAAAGAGTCGTTAAAAACAATACCATTTTGATATCCATCTCGATAATAGACTGCCGAATGTAAGCGGAAATAGCTATATTTCATATAATATGCGATTGAAACACGTGTTAAACTTGTCGTTGTTGAATGAATTTGGACATAGTTGAGTTACTCAACTGTATATTATACTGTGGGAGCTGCTTGTTGCAATTTTGAAGCACGTGACAAAGTTGAATATTTTACGCGCTTGATATGAAAGAGTATTAAATAGACACCTAATCGTATTTGCCCTTGACCAGTACGTCGAAAAAGTCACTTGACAAATAGTGAGAGTTACCTCAAGCTTAAGCAAGTATTTCAATCTAGTAATAATTTCTAAATTCTTCCATTTATTATCCCAGAGATACATTATAAGTATTAGGGCCTTTTGCACCACTTCCTGATAAGTGCCGAATAGGCCACGAAATCCACCACTTAACTTGACAGAGTATGGAGAATCTGTCAAAAAAAGGTGTGAATAGCCTATTCGGTACTTTATCAGGAAGTGCGAAACAGCCCCTTAGCAGTTATTTCTAATATCTTGTAATAATATCAAAATTTTCCCATTTCCCATCCCAGCGATACGCTACAAGTATTTAGTATTATATCTAAGATTGTCAGTGTCACCATTACTCACCCCTGTTCCAATATAAATAAGAAACCCCTTAAGATGGAGTTCCAATTTTAATATTAACACGTGCCCCCGAGCGCGCGAACTTTAGATGGAAACTTCGAGTTTTTCGAGTTTCGAGCTACATTTTTAATTTTGGAAAAGAATGAAATTTATTTCTTTGAAATATCTTATTTTTTACTTTTGGGTTTCAATTTCTTTAAAACATATTAACGAAGGCGGCTGTAAAGCTATTTAGGTTTTTTTAAAGGCATTTAAAACAAATTTAAAATTACCTTTAATAATGTGGCTCGTCAAAATAATATAATATTTTTAAGAAAAATCTTCATGTACTATGAGAGAAGTTGATTCCTATGCAAATGGGGGACTTATGTAGTTTGGACGCATTACGTCAAACTCAGCCGACAGATCACAATTAACATTGAATTGACATGATCCGACCAAATGACGTTGGTCTCTCAACTGCATAGGAATAAATTTCCTCGATGGTACTTATCGGAAAAATTACGTCATTTACATCAATTTCATCCCTCAAATAATATATGCAATGATAATAAATAAAAAAACTCAAAGCAGATATGTTGTTAAGCCTCAAATACGGGCCAATTGACCCGTCTTTTATTTAGTCTGTCTCTTTTATGTAAATGGTATTTCGTATCTTTTGTTTCACTTATATGTCAAATTTGACAAACGAATTTGAAAATTGTTCGGAAGCAATTTAAGCCGGAAAATAGTATGAACGTAACATATCTGTATTTAGTAGAATATCATTGATAATATGTAAAAAATCAAATGTTTCCCAAACTACATAGTTCATTGTGGCCTATGGGTATTTTCGAAAAGCTACGCCTCGCCTCGATATACTTTATCTATAATATTATACATCTATGCACATACAGACGTACCTGTACGTCAAACTTATAACACCCCTCAGTTTTCGTCGATGCTTAAAAATATAGGTATACGGTATAACTTTACATAATATTAAAATCATAATATTTGAAACTCTTGCTAGTGATTACTGCTTGTGTGAAACAAACGCGGTCATTAGGGGTACTAGAGATTTAAAGAGGGGTATTGTTAGACCCCATCCCAAGGGAACTTAGGGCTTCCGTACCCCACACAGGTTCCATGATGTAATAAATTTTAGGGACAAAGGGAACAAAAACTAGTGTTGTAACTTGTATGTATATGTTGTATAGAGGTGAAATGCGCGTTAAAATTGTTTGCGGTAGTTGAATACTTTAATATACATACTCGTATTATATACAGTGTGTAACAATACTAAGTGATAATATTTTAGGGTGTGTACGTGGTCCGTGTGGAGAGTTCACTGTGAAAGTAGCAGCGCTGAAAGACCAATTCTTTCACTTTTGTATGTTCAAGGGCCCGAGCGTCACGAGTTTAACTGGTCTCTGGTTTATCCATATAAAAGTGAATACAAATTTTGGTCTTTCAGCGCTGCTACTTTCACAGTGAACTGTCTACAAGGAACACGTTTCAATGTAAGTGTGTCATTCTGTAGAAAATAACTTTTAGAATACTCATTTTTGAAATAAATACCTCAGGAAGTTATTTTATCGACTTAAATGCCATCGAAATTACCATAAGGAATAGAACCACAGTATTATTATATAGATTATAGAGTATGCATTTATTTAACAACAGAGATCCTTAAAACCAACCACACAATTTCTTCTATAGAGGTAATTCAACTCTGAACGAATATACTAAGGACTAAGGAGATAAAAAGATTTGAATATTCAGACATATTGCCAAGCTTCCGATTACGGATGCGGACTTCTCTAATTTCCTAAACCATTATGTCAAGCCCAGCTACCAGCTGAACAGAACGATCACGATTTATGATAATGTCCTGCGATATCTACTAATAAAGGAAACTTGGATTCACTGGAAAAAATTGAACAGAATTCTTACGTTTTGTTTGATTGTTTTCGACGTAATGTTTTATGGTAGAGTGTTTTTGAAGTCTTTAATTATTACGGCCTGCGGGTGAATGTCCGATGTAAGACCCAGAGGTCGATAACTTCTGGTATAATAAGAGCAATTGACGAACTCTGTGGCTCAGTGGTGAGTGCGTTGGTAGCTCAAGCCGGGGGTCGCGGGTTCGAATACCGCCGACGGAACAAATTTTTTTTTTAAAGTTCCTGGGTCATGGATGTGTATTAAATATGTGTACGGTATAGTAAAAATCTTCAATATACGCATAGTATAAAAGTATTAAATATATTTCCGTTATCTGGCACCTGTAACACAAGTCCTTCAGGTACTTAGCATTGGGCCAGACTGACGGTGTAAAGCGTCCATAGATATTAAATAAGAGCAAATAATTTATATGCAGACCTACATAATTTCATCGGCCTATGTCAAATTCAGTACAAGCTGCCCGACATAATATCGTGGCTACCATATTTTACTCCTAAGGCCTGGTTACAGACAACGTGGGTCCGTCATAAAGGGCTGTTATTCTTTTTTCACTTTCAAATCGAAATATTAATATCATCTGGCTATTCTGGGACCCAATTGTTGCACCTCTGTTCATCATCATCAATCTATCTGATATTTTGAGGTGAAAGAATTGAGCCTTGATATCCTGTTATAAACAAAATTTTTTTGAAGCAAAATAATTGATTGAGCTTCAAGCTAGCTAATTCAAAGTTTTTTTAGGGCATAATCAGAGAGAAAACACTATGACCCGGATATTAGTGGATACTTTGGTTACTTATAAATTATAATATTTTGATTGGCCTCGGAACCTTACTTAAGTATCATTCAAGAGCGCAAGGGATAAGAAATCCGCCATAAAAAGGGGTAAGGTAGCGATATTCGATAAAAATGAATCTAAAATACACATTTATAAACAAAGCGGAACATAAAACCCGATGACATTATCGAAACAAAAAACTTTTCATATCCTCGGTGAAATTTATGTGAATTTAGAGGAGATTGGAACGCCGTATCGGTGATATTATTCAATTTACAATATCAATTGATATAAAATTAAAGCGAGCAAAAAGTTGTTTCTCTCGCGGATATTGCGTTATGGAATATTGAGCGCGACGCTAATAGACATAAACACTAGAATCGTTTATGAGACGGGGATGAATTTGCATATTTATTGCCACCCTCGTTTGTATTAGCTCTTGTAGTCTAGGAGCCCACGACAGACAAAATCACATTTGAGAATTTTACGCTAAGGTGCATGTTTTGATAATTATAATAATTAAAAATTACGTTACTTTATCAACTGAAAAGCACGCTTTATGTGTGTATTAAATTAAATAAACTTACCTTCTTTTGCCTTCTTGCCTGAAACTTGAAAAACTTTCCTTCTATTCGCTTCTTCCCTAAAACTTTACAATTTTTTTATTTGCCCTACCTCCTTGAAACTTAAAAATCTTTTCTCCTTTTCGCTTCCTTCTAAAATTTAAAAACTTTTCTTCTTTTCCCTACCTCCCTGAAACTTGAAAATCGCTCCTTCTGTTCCCTTCCTTCGTGAGATTTAAAAGACTTTCCTTCTTATCATTTCGTTTCTGGAACTTGAAAAACTTTCTTTCTTTTCACTACCTCCCTGAAACTTGAAAAATTTTCCATTCTTGTCACTTCCCCTGAAACTTGAAAAACTTTCCTTCTTTTCTTGAACTCGACCATCCGCGTTCTCCTGGTCTATTCAGGTGACATTCGAGTTTTATACTCGAGTGTAATGCAATTCTCGTGGAATAGACGATTAACAGGCCAATTTGAGATCACCTGTATCACTATTATAGAGTTTTATGTAAATTTTAATATTGAAAAGTTTTCCTTTGTACCGTGACTCTTGAGTTTGATTTAATACTTGAATAAATCTTTGAGATTGTCCGTTGAATGTAAAATAATGGTTCAATAAGTATTGGTTTTAACTTTTAAGGTTAACTGATAATAGTAATAAGCTATTGTTTTTACTTTATGTAATACATTTTAATTTACAAAATTTTAGTTTATCTTACAGTTATTGAGACGAAGTGTATTATATTTACTCCTTATCAAATAAAACACTTTTTAACACTGATTCAAATTAGGGGTGGGCCGAAATTCGTTTTACATTCGGTTTAACCGAACTTCGGCAGCTTGAACCGAACTTCGTCATTCGGCCGAATTTCGGTTAAAATGCCAAACGTTCGGTACTGAATATATTTGCACTATCATAATAGAAATTAATTTAAAAAAACATATATGTAGTAACAGTAAAATATTATTATTTTTAACAAAAAATTAAAACTGACTTCCAAGGTAAAAACAATAACATCCTTATAATATGAACTTAAAAGTATTAAATAATTTTTCCTATCGAATAGTGCCTTTTTCCGAATTCGGCAAAAACTCAACTATTTCTGTACTCAATCCTTCATCATTTTGAAGTCGGTACCAGATATAGCTGAATCTTCAGTCTGCCAAAATATTTGAAATATTTGTAACTGGCACCGACTTCAAAATTATGAAGGATTGAGTACAGAAATAGTTGAGTTTTTGCCGAATTCGGAAAAAGGCACTATTCGATAGGAAAAATTATTTAATACTTTTTAGTTCATATTATAAGGATGTTATTGTTTTTACCTTGGAAGTCGGTTTTAATTTTTTGTTAAAAATAATAATTTCACTCTTTTTAGTTTTTAGTTACCTAGTAAGTAGTAAACTATCGCGTACTATGTACTATCAAAGAAGTTGATTCCTATACAGATCGGGGAGCAGTTTGGTTGCGTTACGTCAAACCCAGCCGACAGATCACAATTAACATTGAATTGACATATTCGACCAAATAACGTTGGTCTATCAATTATTGCATAGGAATCAATTTCCTCGATGGTACGTAGAATAATACACCTGTATTATATTATTTTACGTATCTTATTACAAGCTCACCGGTGAGCGAGACACAATAGAATAACAATATATTTCCAAGAATCCACGATCGAAGGATACAAACTATTAGCAACAAATCATAAGTATCGTGCAGAGACCGGTCTCGAACGCTTCAACTCCCAAGCGGCCACATTGTGGTGTTATACGAATTCGGACATCTATTAATAACCGGCCCCACTCGTTCGACTCGAGCGATCTTTGCACGAAAAATTTTGAGTGTGAAGTTTTGAAAATAGACAAACTGTGTTACGCTCGTAAAAATCTCATTATTCGGTATTTTATTCGAAGATGAACTTTTCTCATGTTCTGGGAATTGGATCCCAGGTGCGCGAGGTCTACCGTCTATGGCGGTTGCATACTAAGGTATAATATTAATATATTATCTATCTCGATGGCCGTCGCCGCGCGCCGCTGCGACTCGGCCGCTAGTGCGCGCCCGGTCGCGAATTTACAAAGGCTATATCATTATTCATTAGAGTGAAAGCGCAAACTGAACTGGCTTAGCTTTTGTTAGACAAAAACTTGACAAAACCCTTATCTGTTTTAGTACAGAAAATGACCGAAATCGCCTAGAAAGAGATTAGCTAAATTGTTTCTAACGTTGCAGCAACATATTATGCTATTCAATTTGATACCGATATGGTAAATATACATCGTCATTGTTAACTTTAAAAATATGTAGGTGGATAGTTATATGAAAATTGTTATTACTTATTATTTTAATGTTACAGTAATGAAATTACTTACTCGTTTCTATTCTGTATTTAGGTAAGGGTCCGTATACGAAATTTGTCGATTTCGCTGATTTTACAGACGTGATTTAACAGTTAAAATACAGTATTTCTAAAGTTTTAATGCACAACATGTAAGATCATTTCAATTATAATATAGTGTTGGAGCTAGATTTTTTATTTTTTTTAAGTATCTTTAAATAATCCAACTCAAACCCGCGACAGTTTTGTGATTTTTGCTGTAAAAGGTTTAGAATATCACCTTTTTATGAATTGTATTGACGTCTTAACGGTATGAAAAAAATACAATGCACTGTTAAGAAAGTCGTCTATAAAATGTTGGAATTACTTTTTACCACTTTAATATAAAAAACCGTTTAAAAACAGAAAACCTCTATCTGCCCGCTAACTTGGCGATCGTCCTTTTTCACCTGGCATATGAAAGACGGGCGTGAGTGTGAAGAGAGCAGTAGAAAAGAGAATACGGGCTCTTAAGTGACAAAAAATACTACTTAATTAACTAACAAACTTTAATTAATAGGTAAGAAACAGGTATGTACATAACTACACACTTGTTGAGAGTACAAAATATAATTATAAAACTATCTTAGATAAATAAACAAAAGCTCATCTATTAGAGTCTGGCTCGTGACTCAAACGGTATAAGCCTTTGTAAATACGCCGCCCGGTCTGGTACCTGGCAACGCGCGCGCCGCGCCGCCGCGCCGCTCGCTTGACAGCCCTAGCAGATTATAGCAAGCGAGACGCCAGACAGTTAATGTACTATGAACGCTAAGCGCAATGCAAAAGGTTGAAATTAGGTTGTTTCATGTGTTGTTGTGAGACATGCATGTTATTTATATTAATTATCGAAGCAGCTTACTTCTCAGAAGTAATGTCAAATGTGTGCCTTATGCTCTGGACTTAAGGATGAATTTGTTTTGTTCATTTTTGGTGACATCGGTGACCCTAATGTGGTAATGATGATGATGATGATGAATGTAATTTGCATAGTAGCATATGCTTTCAGTTCTTAAAACAGCGCCTAAACCCCCAAACTTGTATCTATAAGGAATCCGGAGTTCTCTTAGTATCTTCGGAACCATGGTATACCTCGATGCAAAATCTTGCGTTTTGGTAGCATATGCTTAGGATGCTTCTCATAAAACCAAAATCACCATATGTTTCCATATAAATTTTGAGGAGTTCCCTCGATTACTCATGGATCCCATCATCAGGTCACCACTTTTGTGAACATGGTACCAAATTGGAGTGAAACCTAATACAACAAAACAAAAATTTCGAAAATCGCTTCACAAACGGCGGAGTAATCGTAGAACATACAAAAAAAAAAAAATTAAAAAAAAAAAAAAAAATATCCACAGCCGAACATATAACCTCCTCGTTTTTTGGAAGTCGGTTAAAAATTAGTCTGATACAAGAACTATAGCTATACTCATTCATAGTCATTTACTTATTTGAATTAGAAAAAGTAATCATATGTGATAAATAAAAAACTTAAATTGGTCTTTTTAACGACCAGTCTCAAAAATGTTTGGTTACTTAAACAAACAAAACACAAAATTAAACCGCTCTTCTCACTAACAAAACCAGCTTCGTGGTTTATGGAGAGAAATTATAAAGAATAATGTATTTTTTAATAAAATAAATAAATAAATAAAAATAATACTTAATCAAAAAACAAAAATTTTGACTTTAGTTTTACTTTACAATTAATGACTAGCTGGCTAACGGCCCCGCGGGGAAGTGCGGAGTGCGGGCGGGCACAATATTTGCAGCAAGTGCGTAAATAAGTCACAACTCACCACACGAAAAAGCGCGGCGAAATTGAACCGAAGCTCGGCCGAACTTCGGCCGAATTTTTCATTTTTACCGAATGTTCGGCTGCAGTACGAATTCGGTTCAAACCACATTCGGCCCATCACTAATGCAAATACGTATACAGAGTGTAACAAAAATAAGTGGCAATACTTTAGGGCCAGGGTCACCAAATGGCGGACCGCGGTCCGCATCCGGACCGCCGACCCATTGTGTGCGGACCAAGCATGTAAATTGTTAATTGTCACTTTTCTCATTGATACAAATAAAATTGTAATTTCCTTAATTACATTTGTTTAATTTTTTTAAATGTGCGGACCGCGAAGGTCATTTTATTTCTTAAAACGGACCCCGACCGAAACTAATTGGTGACCCCTGCTTTAGGGTGTGTACGTGTCCCTTGTAGAGAGTTCACTGTGAAAGTAGCAGCGCTGAAAGACAAACATTTTTTTTCACTTTTGTATGGGGAAACTCGTGACGCTCGGGCCCTTGCCCATTCAAAAGTGAAAAAAAATCATCTTTCAGCGCTTCTACTTACACAGTGAACTCTCTACAAGGAACACGTACACACACTAAAGTATTATCACTTATTTTTGTTACACACTGTATAATAAATATGTATATGTGTAATATGTATATATGTATAGACTACGAATAATAAAAAGTAGATAAATATTCTATCTTCGTCAAGACACTTTTATAATATGTTAGACTAGGACAAAATATTGTAAGACTAACCTATTTCACCACTTGCTGATAAATGCCGGATAGGCTATCCACCTGAAAAAAGTATCATGGATCTTTTTATTAGTAAAACAATGTATTTTCTTCTGTAGTAACAATCATAATCATAAACGGCGGGTATAAACCCCAATTTGTTATTCTGTGACTCCCGGTTTACCTACTTCCAATATAATAACGAAATGTAAAAAATATGAGATATAAAGCACAATATTTAAAAGACTTTAAACCATAAACATTTTTATAAAACGTAATACTTTGGCTGTAATTAATTTACAGACTCACCTCCGACAAAAATATAATTCATCGAAATAATATAAGTATTAACTAGGATAATTATACATTTTATTTGAATAAATTGTTAGTAAATCCTTATTAAAATATCCTGAACAGAACAATTTTGTTTCTTAATATTTATTTCCAAAGATATTTTAAAAAAACATGAAAAATAGAGAAGATCCGCCCCTAGTAACTACAGTTTTATGCTAAACTAAAATGAATCTTATTGCGATGCGTATACGCTTGGTCTTTGGTTGTGTGCAAGGTTATCGTTTTGGATTGAGATTGATCCCTGCCTTAATATCCTGGCAATAGTTATACACTTAATTTCACCCTAAGCTAGTAAATTAAGCGGAACATTATCAAAATTGTCACACGATCGTAAATTCAAAGTTGGGGGTTCCTCGGTACATTATATGTAATCATAAACAGAGTCTTCCGTGTTGTTTACGTTCCGCTTCCGTTCAAACTTTGCATTGTTCACTCTAATTTACATGACATCGCTTGAACCTTGTGAACGTTTTGCATACCTACGAGTCTGATTTGACGCTTAAGGTGCTGGTTGCGGGCGACATGAAGCGGTAGCAGACGACGTGTCGTCGCGACACTTCTTCATATACATAATTTCTATGAAAGTGTCACTAGCTGCGCAGGGTATTTTTTTGGTTGATTCAGACCGCAACGCGACGCATAGATGCATTTTTATATGGATTTGACAGATTCACAAGACGTCTCACGCAATTGAAATCTGTCAAATCCATACAAAATTCCACGCCGGCCCTCGCCTCGCCTCGTCGCTTCGTCAGCGGTCTGAATTGACCCTTAGTCTCTACCACCGTTATGTGACGATTGTGATAGGTACATTGTTTCATGAGCAATAATTTAACATCCTTTTGTTTGTTCCTAAAATTATATATTTGTTTAGAAAGAATAAAATATATTTTGTCGTATTCCAGAATTTCCATCAAGAACTTTCAGGCTTCACTTTTTTATCCGCCATTTTGAGATTATTTAAACTGTATTCGAATTTCCCCATCCTCCTTGTGCGAAAAAATAACACAAGCAGTAACGAGCAGTAATTTGAAGGATTTGCTTTCCTCCTTGTGAATCAATTGGGGGACTCTTTTGTGGATTCCGCTTGAGCCCGACTATCGGCTAGACAACGTACAGTATGGACTTGGGACAATTATTGTTTAAAATCACATTGATAAAATCGGAATCATTATTATGTTAAGCCCCGTACGAGCACCGGTGATCGCGACAACAATATAATACAATAACATTTCCAAGAACAGGGATTCTTGGAAATGTATATCGAAGGATTAAACGCCGCACTGCTGTGCGTGTCGGAGTGTTTGGTTTTTTTCGTTACGCAATTTCTTGATTTGGTCGCCTCGCTCAATGCCCGCGATAAATAAAAAGCTATGCAATAGCTTATAATATCCTTTTAATAAGTTTAATAAAATATATCATGAAATAGATATGAAAAGCTGTAATGAAACTAGAAATTAAAAGTTCCAAGTTCGAATACACGGTGCTCAAACTATACATTGAAAATCGTTGTCGTCGAGTTCCTACTTCCTAACGATCCCTTTCAGAGAACTCTTATGCTTCTAATGTATTAGCTGTTAGTGGATATCTTGATAAAAATGGATAGACGCCCTTGACGATTTAATGCAAAAATATATTTCTACCTTTTGTAAAGATGGAGTTTGTTTTAAGACAAAGGGGCATTTCATGCTAGCGTAAAATTGAAGATGTTTCAGATTTTCTTATGATTTTATTCATTCGTAATTTAGCTAGAAGTTATCAAGAATAGACGGACGGTATAGCGAAATATTAAGGGTTTCTTATCTAGTAATTACGGTATATCTACAAAAGGTAGGTTCTCTTTTTAAATGTCAACTCTGTCTGTCTGAAACTTAAAACCTTGTGCTGAAGAAACTTTACTTTTATTTTAACAAATTTTCTGCATTACTTTCACAAAAAAAAAAACAACAATTTTATGAATTTGTACGTTTAAATTTTTCCAGTCGGACCGCATCTTTCAGAAATTCACTGCGCCAGTATGAATTGAACCTTAGGGGCTTTCGAATATTTTCCTCTTGGGTATATTTTACAAGAATCTTAGTCTGAAGTGAGGTTAGCCTTGATTTTAATGAATTTCTTTAGTGTTTTGCTTAGTGTCACTTGCTATTCTCGGGCTTGAAGGTCAACGAGTCTCAAGTACACCGCTCCAGATTGTACTTTACTCATCATCAACATTATTATCATCATTATGTATTATCAGAGAAGTTGATTCCTAGGTAAATGGGGACCTACGTAAGTTAGTCGAGTTGCGTCAAAGCCAGCTGACAGTTCACAATACTTATTAACATTGAATTGAAATGATCCGACTAAATGACGTCGGGCTGTCAACTGCCTAGGAATCAATTTCCTCGGATATACTTCCCTTTCGTGTATGAGAAGCGTATATAAGTATTTCTGAATTATGTTACATACCTACTTACCTAAAAGAAATCTTTATCCAATAGCATTATAACTGCAGTGTTTTAACGCTAAAGTACGTAGACAATAAAGTTTTATTCGACGTTTGACATCATTTCTGTCAATATTCTGATAAGAATGTGCGACATGTCGGATTTTGGTCAGATTATTTCGTAGTCTCTTTAATGATATAGCAAGCAAAATAATATTTTGTTTTTAAAATAATGTTTTTAGAAGTCAAAATGAAGTCAAAATCAACAAATCTTGGTTGACTACTGAACCCTAAAACGGAACCATAACAAGCTGATTTATTGTATATTGATATGTTAATCCATACTAATATTATAACTTTATAACTAATATTATAAATGCGAAAGTGTGTCCGTCCGTCTGTCTGTCTGTCTGTCTGTCTGTCTGTCTTTCTGTCTGTCTCTCTGTCTTTCTGTCTGTCTGTCTGTCTGTTACCTTCTCACGCTAAACCGTTGAACCGATTTTGCTGAAATTTTGCATGGAGATACTTTGAGTCCCGGGAAAGGACATAGGATGGTTTTTATCCCGGAAAAATGTACGGTTCCCGCACGATAAACGAATTTTATCGCGCGGGATCTAGTGTCATCTAGTAGTTAAGTATATAATTTAAGATTAACATTGTCCTACAAATAGAACAATCCATATTTTAGGACAATCAATTCAAAGTATGAAATCCTTTCTATTTCTGTTAGCTACCTACCACTTTAAATATTTTTCGCAGATAAAAATGTTGTTCGTCTTATCAAAATGAAGCTATTCACAAAAAATTTGCTTGATAGTAATAAAAAAAATTGTTCTAGGGCTCCCGTACTAATAGCTTAACAGCTGCTTAAAAAGTTTAGAATCTGTGCTATAGAGTTATAGTACAGTATAATTATTAATTATTAATGTAATATTCTATCCACAATATTGGCTTCTAAAATCAATTTTAGCACACGGTGTGCGGAGTTGCGGACCAAGGCAGACACAAATTCAAGGTTAATAATAATTATTGATATAATATTCCAAAGGTTAACTTCTCGTATATTAATCATACTATAAAATATAAGCTTATGATGGCAAAAACCACATTATAAAGTTATAGGTCTAAAAATATAATCGACTATTATACCTGGTTTATCTGTAAAGTGAAGACGTGTTTCTTAATAACCTCGGTGGCTATTCAAACAACTTTTTGTGGTTAAATTAAAAGTTTTAATAAAATATAATTACAAACATAATACTATATTTCTTTTGAAACATATTTTGTAAGGATACTTTGAAGATGTTTTCAACATACTTGGGAATATGTTTGTTAGCTACAAGTTTTATATTTGTGCCTGTCAACCCAGCTCCAACAGCGCAAGATAAAACAGACAGCGGCATTTTATATTATGAAAATGAAATCGATGGCAAAGGAAATTATGAGTTCAGGTAAAAATTAATTAATTTATTTTATATTTAAGTTAAAACATTTTTAGTTCTAGTCAAGCTATCATTCTCCCAATCCGTCGTTAGCTGTTCCAGAAAATATTGTTAAATCTATATACTATACTTATATTTTATAAGATGATAAAACTGAAGAGTTTGTTTGTTTGAACGCGCTAATCTGAGGAACTACTGGTTCGATTTGGAAAATTCTTTCAATGTTAGATAGCCCATTTATCGAGAAAGGCTATAGGCTATATACTATTAAGCTAAGATCAATTGGAGCGAAGAAACAGAGGAAAATGTGGAAAAAACGGGAAAAATTATATGAAATTGCTTTTTACTACTGAAACAATTTTTATGTTATTTGGCACACATAAGGAATAGACCACGTGGAGGGACATAGGCTACTTTTTGCGGAAAAATGTACGTGCGGATTCCTAAATTACGCGGGCGAAGCCGCGCGGAACATCTAGTTATTAGTGTAATACGTTTTGCCATTACCGTGGACAAGTATTTTAATGACGCCATTTTGATTCGCGCCTTAGGTACTGCGGGGCTAAAATGGTCACATTTAGCAATTCCTCTCGATCAATTCAGCAAATGAATTGTCAAAACTGTCAAACTGACAAATGTCAAATCAGTACAAAAATACAGAAATGAATTGCAAGCAGAGTTGCATTTTGCGATTTTAAAGAATTGAATCATATTATGATTCATATCATGATTCAACAAAGCGACCATTTTAGCCCCGCTGGTGTGCATTTTTCCGTTTAAGTGATACCTTTTTTATTCCTGATTTCCTTTTTTTTAGTTTTGCAACAGCGGATGGTACAAAGCGAGAGGAGCTTGGAACAGTCGTGAACGCCGGTCAGCCAGACCAGTATATCCAAGTGGAGGGATCCTACTCGTATAGATACAACACACCAGGTGGATACAAATGGAGGATGTACGAATACACCGCGGGCAAAGAGGGCTTCAATATAACTGAACTTATGGTAATCTATACTTTTAATATTATAAAGCGGAATTGTTTGTTCGTTTCAACGCGCTAATCTCAGGGAACTACTGGTCCGATTTGAAAAATTCTTTCAGTGTTAGTTAGCCCATTTATCGAGGGAGGCTATAGGCTATATTTTATCATGCTAAGACTAATAGGAGCGAAGAAATAGAGGAAAACGTTGAAAAAACGGGGGAAATTATTTGAAATTGCTTATTAAGAAGTACTGGAGAAATTTTTATGTTATTTGGCACACACGAAGAATAGACTACGTGAAAGGACATAGGTTATTTTTTGCGGAAAAATGTACGGTTTCCGTAAAATTCCTTAATTACGCGGGCAAAGCCGCGCGGAACATCTATGTTTAATACTAAAGGTTCCACTGAGTTCCATAAATTATTATAAGTAAAACTTTTGATACCAGTTTTCATGCAATTTATGTACCATCGAAGAAATTGATTCCTAGGCAGTTGATGGGCATACGTCATATTTTGATCGGATTATGTCAATTCAATGTTAGAGATAAACTACGATAGCATGGCGCGCCCCTCCAAATTACTGTTTCAATGTGTGTATAGTCACATCCAACGCACGTCAATGTTTTGAATTTAGGAGGGGCGCGCCATGTTATTGTAGTTTATCTCTATAGTTGAGATCTGTCGAATGGGTTTCACATAACGCGACAAAATTACATAGGTCCGTCATCTTCCAGTGAATCAACTTCTCTGATAGTACAATGCATAATATTGTTATTGTCAACTTGAAAGGTTTCACTGAATTGCAGTAAAGTTTTTATTCTTATGCTTTTATGCCCTACATAATATTGTATAATATATATCCTACGTTCTGTGTAAAAAGCATATCTTATAGTTACCAAATACACACGCAGAGCATAAGAATATTTAAATATCTTTCTTTGCTTTCGTAACTCTGTGAAACTAAAGCGACAAGAAGATTAGGAACAGGACGCCCTGAAAGCTTGTTATACTCAAATAACACTTTTTTTCTTTCACCAGATAATAGAAGGGACTTTGAGTGGTCACATTCCAGCTGCGGCGCTTGCAACACTAACAGGATAAGATATGAAGTGAATACAATCAGAAGTTACAAGTGACGACCTTATTTATCTCTACTATTGATACTGCAAGAAATACATGACTTTAGTACATCCAGATGCAGGAGCTCTTCATAAAAATATCATACAGTTTGCAATAAATATTCTAAATTAAGAGCGTTTACACCTAATTTCAAGTTTCCATACAAACCTGCGGCGGAGTGTTCGAATTGCTTTGTGCGCAGCGATTTATAGTAGTTTTAAAATATTTGTAGAAAAAAAAAAACAAAAGATTTGTTGATATTTAAAAACAATTTTTTAAATTAAAGTGTTCTTCTATGATATGAAGCTATTATTATATTAAATTAAGTTAAATAAATAGGTAAAAAAAAGTTTTAATTCCTTGATATTTCTTTGATATTACTCATTCTTTGAATTTAAATTACATAAAGTTAAATACCTAAAATATTTTTTTTTCTGCTAACTATTAGCTTGAGGATCTTGTCAATAGGCAATAGGTTATTATTTTTTAATTAGATCTGTCGCTGGTTTCGTAAATTAAAAGCTTCGAAACCACAGTATTAGCAATATTGAATAATTGTTATACTGTGATGATACTAAAACGGAATTTAAGAAAACCTCTGTTATGGTATCGAGATTTAATGTACAAATACTCGATAAATCGTATTTTTTTCTCTGCTAACTATTTAGACAGTGAAATTTCCTATAAAAATAAGTTATCGATATTTTTATAAAGGTTGATGATTTTTTCAAGTTTGAAAAATACAGTTTTAAGCCAAATTGAGCGTAAAAGGTGTAAATTCTCTTAAGTAAAAAATAAATTGTATATAAATGAAATATTTTGTTTTACTCATGTTGAAACACAATACTTCAACATGACTTCAACAATAATGAAAATAACGAAAGTGGAATAGAAGGTATAATCCATATTTCGTTTTTAGGGTTCCGTACCCAAAAGATAAAAACGGAACCCTATTACTGAGACTTCGATGCCTGTCCGTCTGTCTGTCTCCAGGCTGCATCTCAAGAACCGCTATAGCTAGACTTCTGAAATTTTCCGAGATTGTGTATTTCTGGTGCCGCTATAACAACAAATAGGTACTAAAAACAAAATAAAGTTTATATTTAAGGGGGGCTCCCATACAACAAACATGATTTTTTGGCCTTTTTGGCTCGTAATCCATAATGGCAAACAGTAGACACTTGTAATTTTCGCAAAATCCTCAATTATACATACTTTAATATTTAATAATAAAATTTAAATAAAATAATAATTAAAGCGGCTTCCATACAAAAAAATATTTTTTCCGTACTATCGCCTTTAATTATTACAGCACGGAACCTTTGTGCGCGAGTCCGATTCGCACTTGGCCGATTTTATTTGAATTTGAATGCTAAAATGCAAAAGTGTGTCTGTCTGTTATTTTTTCACACTTAAATCTCTGATCCGATTTGAATGGATAGCTTTGAAGATATTTTGGATCCCGTGATATACCAAGGGTAGTTTTTACGGCAAAATGTACGATTCATAAACGATTTAAAACAAATTTCTGCTCAAATCATGGCAACATCTAGTGCTATATTAGTAAACAAATTGACTAACGAAGATTTTCTAAGTATCGGTTCGGCAGTTTAAGCGTTATGAAATTATAGGGAAACATTACCGCTGAATCGCTGCTAAGCTTACGCTCGACCGAAGTTCGGCTGTATGCTATAAGTTATAACGTACGACGTAATTTCGACATGGTGTGTCATCTGTAGTGTAAAATACATTGCAGGCGTAATCTTCTCGAACTTCGGTCGCGTATCTTCGGCATGGTGTGCTTAGACACTAATACTCACAAGCAAAGGCATCTGCGGTGCAACAGCCGACCAAATCCTGCCGATTGTAAAACAGATGGTGAGTATCGTTGTCCTGTAGTTGGTGAGGAATACTTCAACAGCGGTGATGAAGAACTTGCCACCGAGGTAGAGGACTATGGACCAGTTGCCACCACCTGAAATATTAAGTAAAGTGGGCAAAATGTCAAGCATAAATTAAGTCAACCAAGTTTTGTTGATTACAGAACCCTAAAACGGAACCCTAACCAGCTGATTTTTGTATATTGATAGGTTAATAGTTATATAATTCAAGAGTAATATTCAAATAGAACAATCCATATTTTAGGACCATCAAATCAAAGTAAGAAATCCTTTCTATCTCTGTTAACTACAACTTCAGAGATTTTTCGCAGATAAAATTGTCGTTCGTCTTATCAAAATGAAGCTCCTCACAAAATAATTGCTTGATAGTTCTTTATAAAAAAAAAATCTTCTGAGGATCCCTGACACATTATCTTGGAACATCGTAGGATTTAAAAAAGTTAATAGGTTTACATAATATTACACCGTACTTGGATATTTGTACTCTAATACGTATAATTTTCCAACAAAATACTTCTTATAAACCAAAATCACCATAATATTATGTTTTTTATAATTATAATATGAGGAATTCCATCGATTACTCATGGATCCCATCATGAGGTCACAACTTTTGTGAACATGGTTACAGAATACATATTATTGTACAAGTAACATGGTACCAAATTCGAGTTAAAAGTCTTAAAACCATATACTTACAACAAAAAAAAAAAATTTTGAAAATCAGACCATATACAGCTGAGTAACGTTGAACCACGGATTTAAAAAAAATACGGATGTAACCTTGTCTAATCCCGAGTGAAGCATAGTAATAATGGCCGCCCGTGTAGGATGTGTGCGTGTCATTGGCGCCGTCACTCTATGTACAATGACAGCGGGTTGTAGTACCTAGTTGCGTGTGTGAGTGTCGGTCACGTGTACAATAAACGAAATTGTGACGAAATTGTCGTACCTTGCATGCTTCACCTCTTTATAGTGTAATGCTCCATCCGTATTTTTTTAAATCCGTGCGTTGAACAATGAACATACAAAAAAAAAGACGGGTTGCACTCCGGGAGTGCCGGCAGAAGTGAAAACTTGATTATTAACGTTGTGCATTATTTTTTTAACCTATTTTTTATGAAAATTGATTTAAAAAAAAATTAAGTAAAAAAAAAATATAAAAAAACGATCGTTTTAATTAATTAATCGAAACCCTTACAATCGATTAAAAAATATCGACAATCGAAAAAAAAGCTGCTGTCAGACAGACTGTCAGACACTTCTCGCGACAGTTGTCTTGCAGGTGGAAACGCGGCCTTAATCAGCGCGTCTGCTAAAGAACTCATTTCCCCGACTGTACATTTCTGCTTAGCACAATTTTCCCCGGCTGTACATTTCTGCTAAACAACTCATTTCCCCGACTGTACATTTCGTTCGAGTTCGAGTTCGACACAAAACACTACTCTCCAACCGTCACGCTTTTTCTATGGTTTTTCGATCAACACGAAAATCTGACGCGAGTTTCACAGTTTTTACCCATCCCACAAAAGTGCTCAACGCCGCTAAAGAAGTTTTCACTTCAAAAAAAAAACGACTGTGAAAAAACTGTGGAAAAAACGAATGCTGTACAGCCGAACGAAGCCTCCTCCTTTTTGGAAGTCGTTCAATAACTAAAAAATGATGAAGAAAATAGTACCTACTACATTACATTAAAGCTACATAGCTCAAAATTAAATCTTTTCTGAAACAAGTTTCACCAGCACCGAACCTCCATATAACTTTAGTGGCCTCTGGTGCTAGCTCTGTATCGGGCTGCAGGAAGCAAACCCCAAAACAAACATGACACCAGCCTACTGCTTTACATAATTCTCGCATTTATATGCCAATTTTCGGCAGGCATACAATACTGGGAAACCAAAACATACACCTTCTGCGGCCGTTATTGGCAGACTCGAAAATACGCCTTCATCATCCGAGTTAGAGGCTACATTCGCTTGCACGTTTGCGAACTCAAGTGACGCTGTGCTCGGCTTATTTAGTGCCTGAATGTGACTGTGAAAGGCTTAGTTTAGTCGGTCCCATCAATTCACTTTATTCTTCTATTCATAACTATTTGCTTTATTTCATTTCACGTTGGTTGTATTGTAAAATGCTTTAATATAATGAATGAAAACCAAAAAATACTTAGTTCATGAACAGATGCTAACACAAAATGTTTTCGCCTTTACCACAAAAACAGTTGCGCTCGGAGGCACAACGCCGATAAGGCAGACGCGGACGTGACACCTCAAAAATCCATCGATCTTCAAATCTATCAATGTAAAATTATATTTTGGAACCATAATAATATAAGTTAAATAACATTGGACCGCTTAAACATGGTTCTAGTCCTGTAATAATATTATCAACGATCAACATATTATAAAATATTTAGGACAGCAAGAATGACTGACCCGAGTATGGCAAACAATGCACACCGCGCATAACGTATTTGTAAACCTTTTTTTTGACGTAGAGAAATGCTGTGACGCATTCCGCAGGGATGGGAGTCCCACTGCGGATATGTGGGACTCGCCGCTGGCGAAGATGGTGTATGCAGCCGCGGCCCTACCCACTTTCTAGTGCGGTGCGGTTAGCCTCTACGGTGCTCCTAGCCACCGCTTCCTGACGAAGTCGCGGGAACTGTACGACACCACAACTTCATCAGCGGGCGTCTGCTTGGTGGGCTGCAGACTCCTCTCGATGGGAGCGTTTTACTCGCTCCCCACGTATTTGTAAGCCTAGGACACATCCGAAAAAGTGGTTGAAACCAATTCACAAATTTCACAAATTTCAACCACTTTTTCGCCTCACGCTTCCGTTGCGTTTACTATTCGTAGTTCGGAACTATTTCTAAATAGAATAGAATATTCAAGTTTAAAAGCTAATTAATAAATAATGAGGTGGGCCGTGATTGGCAGCGCCAGCCCGCAGAGTGCTCCAGGAGCCCGTACTAATAAATTAACCTGTCTAATTAATTCTGGTTACATTTATTTCAGTCTAGTTACGCTCTTTCATTGTCTCGGATAATTGGAGTTACGTCATTGCGTCTCTAGCGGGATTTATTAGACGCAGACGTCTATAAGACGCAGGTCTTACTGCCGCACTAAGTAATAATATTATAATTTATATTTAACTAGCGACCCCGCGTTAGGATAGGTGTTAGGTTAGTTAGACTAGGCGTCGCACGGGTATAAAATATATAGCCACTGAAAAAATTATTAAAATCGATAACTTATGATCCTTCACGTGGCCTACTTCTTATCTGTGCCAAATAACATAAAAATTGCTCCAGTAGTTCGCGATGTAGTAGTTGCTCCAGAGATAAGCCTTTTCAAATAATTTCCCCCGTTTTTTCCACATTCTCCTATTAGTCTTAGCATGATAAAATATAGCCTATAGCCTTCCTCAATAAATGGGCTATCTAACACTGACATAATTTTTCAAATCTGACCAGTAGTTCCCGAGATTAGCGCGTTCAAGTTAGCCCTTTCAAATACTTTTCCCCGTTTTTCCCACATTTTCCTCTATTTCTTTGCTCCTATTAGTCTTAGCGTGATAAAATATAGCCTATATAGCCGTCTTCAATAAATGAGCTATCTAACACTGAAAGAATCATCAAAATCCGTTGCGTAGTTTAATTAAAGGGAACAAACCTCCGTTGACGACCTCCGTGGCGCAGTGGTGAGCGCGTTGGTAGCTCAAGCCGGAGGTCGCGGGTTCGAGTCCCGCCGACGGAACAAAAAGTTTATGAAGTTTCTGGGTCATGGATGGGTATTAAATATGTGTATCATTTAATAAAAATCTTAAATATATGTATAGTATAAAAGTATTAAATATATTTCCGTTGTCTGGTACCTGTAACACAAGTCCTTCAGGTACAGTACGGGGCCAGATTGACGTGGTGTAAAGCGTCCATAGATATTATTATTATTATTATTATATTATTAAAGGGACATGAGGGAAAAAAAGCTACTTTGTTTTATAATAATTATAGATTATAGAATAGATAATGATTTTTACTTAACTTTGATTATTTAATCAAAGTAAGTAAGTAATTGGTTTTAGATCTTTATTCATTCTAAAAAAATCATGAAATTAAACTTATGTAATAATAATAATTATGAAATGTCTCTGAGTGAGGCTAGAGTGAGGCCACAAAAGAGGTCCAAACAACAAACAAAAAACAAAAGAGGTACGTAACTCTTTTGCACATGTTGCGAACTTGCGACTACTCAGTCTGCTCCCATTTTTAGCCGACTTCCAAAAAGGAGTAGGTTATATGTTCGGCTGTGGATATTTTTTATTTTTATTTTTATTTGTGTATGTTCAACGACTAATCCGCCGTTTGTGAACCGATTTTCAATATTTTTCTTTTGTTGTATAGGGTTCAACTCCAATTTGGTACCATATTCACAAAAGTGGTGACCTGATGATGGGATCTATGAATAATCGAGGGAACTCCTCAAAATTTATATGGAAACATATAGTGATTTTGGTTTTATGTGAAGGATCCTAGGCATATGCTACCAAAAAGTAAGATTTTACACCAAGGCATGCTATGATTCCGAAGATACTAAGAGAACTCCGGATTCCTTATAGATACAAGTTTGGGACTTTCGGCGATGTTTTAAGAACTGAAAGCATATGTTACTATGCAAATTACATTCATCACATAATTCATCATAAATCATAATCATCACTACCATCACACGATGCATCGTTATGAGTTATGTTATGACCCTATTATTGGTACTTTTCATAGTCTTTTCGATCGAGACTCGAGTTTGTCGAGTGATTTTGTGAAAATTATATTAATGTTGTGACAAAGTAAATGATTTAAACTTGGTATTGCGGTTACCAAGTTGGCAATTTGATCATGGGATCTATGAGGTACGTAGGAAAAAACTTTTTTGAAAACTGCCTGAGTAGGTACCTATAGTAGTTGTGATAGTTTCATACCTAAATCCTATAGTAGTCCTATCGAAGTCGGTACCAGTCCCAAAAGTTTCATATATTCTGACATTGACTGATTAACTCACGATTAAATTAGCTGGTACCATGGAGCTTATATAGAGGCTCCAGGCTGGTACCGACTTCAAAATAATGAAGACTATAGTATGTACAGAAATAGTTGAGATTTAGACGAATTCTGAAAGAGGCACTATTAAAGAGTAAGAATTATTTAATACTTTTTAGTTCATATTATTACTTATTGTTTTTACCTTGGAAGTCGGTTTTAATTTTTTGTTAAAAATAATAATTTCATTCTATGTTTTCTGCTCTAGACTATAAATGCCGTGATGAAGATGGTAAGTTTATAGGTTATTTATGATTGCGATTATGATAAGTTGCATTTCACGTGGGAGTACGTCCTCCTTGGAATACGCTTAGAATAGAAATAGGCATTTGATTCCGCGTTTTCTGCGGGTAAGTATATTACGGAGGGATTATTTTTCTCGTATATTTCTTAGAACATACGACTCGAGATCAAATATTTCTTTGTGTCACTTAAGTATACCTACTAGTTATACGGAACATATTTTAGTATTATAATAATTATTGTAAGTCCATTTTACTCTTATTGTTAGTACAGTAGTACAGCGCTACCATGTCGCTTAGTGCTTTACAATATTTCTTTTACCGTCTGTAATTTAAAAAAACAGAGATTTTTGACCACTAGGTATTAGCACTCTTCTGAGGTCGCGATTGTAAGATTCATTGAATATTTTAAAAATGCTTATCAATTTTCACAACTTTTCATAACAATTATATACGGATTTAATGCTAAACTTACGAAATGGTACAATATACATTACTTTGCTACGTACCTACTACCTAGTAACAAATTAAAATTATTTTGATGATAAAAACAAACAAAATATCTTCTCGCCGGCTTTTCATTGAAGTTTGAAGTAATAAATAAAAATAATTTACCTTTAAATTGAGAGAAATATTTTCGATACCTCAAATGGCGCACCTTCAGTCCATTGAATGAGGCGAAGAGAAATCCTTAAATAATAGACTTTAAGCTTCTTAAATCGGTACAGGTTGCCTAGGATTTTAAAGAACGATTTTATTTGGGAAAATAAATATGAAATGCTTAATAGTAGATTTTTGTAGCTACATAACAATACTTATTATGCCTTCTCTTAACCCAACTACGTAGATTTGATACTTGACAAAGTTTTTTTTAAGTATATTCAAAAGGACTTACAAATTCTATATATTATCTCGCCAAACCAAAGGTTATCAGCTAGATACCTTTATTAGCATTATCATAATATTATAATATTGTAGTGTCTTAAAAAAATATTTCGTTGCTTACTTTATAAAAGACCAGGGGGATGTGACAAAATGTTTTCGTTTTCGCTTCGTTATAGAATCGCCGATGAAAATATTATATGGAATTGACATTAAGGGCTGGTTTACACGTAATAAGTAGATAAGTAATTAACTAAATTTTAACTTAATTGTAAGTTGTTAATTGCGTGTAAACACAAAATTTAGTAGCAAGTAGCAAGTTAAAATTTAGTAAGTCCTAAGCTAGATGACAGTTAGAATTTAGTTACTACTTATCTACTTAATACGTGTAAACCAGCCATTAAAGCATTCGTTAATATGACGTAGACGTTCGACTCGTCTTATGTCAATTCCATACATTTTCATCGGCGATTCTATTATATTATAACGAAGCTAAAACGAAAAAGTTTCGGCTGAATGGCCTGAGATGATATTTCATACAACCAATATTTTTTGCATAAGTTTCTCTTCCGCAGTATTTATTATTCGTTGCAAAAAACGATTTTCTGAGGAAGTCAAAAACACTCACCGAATGTAAGCTTGTAAATTGACGTAAAAAAATAATATTAAAAATTCTCGCAACAGTGCAAAAGCAACAAGTGATTTTGCAAGGTTTTTTTGAGAATATTGCAGTACCCGGGGAAAAGGCTTTAAACACAAAATATTTCTGTTATTTTCTTTAGGATTCCTACAATGTGTGACACATAAAGGCCCCTCTCCACGTTGCACCATCATGGTAGTCGTGATGGCCACCATGATTGTGCCAATACCAATACCAATGCTGTCTAAAGCTGTGGACATTAAACATGCTGTGTAGAGTATGCGTAATTGATGTCAATCATGACGTGCGAATATAGTAGACCAGGGGTCACCAAATGGCGGACCGCGGTCCGCACCCGGACCGCCGACCCATTGTGTGCGGACCGAGCAAGTTCGAAGATGAACTTCGTTAAAAATTAATTTCGGTCTCGACATACTGAATACTGATGAACATGTAGCAACAAAAATTGTCACTTTTCTCATTGATAAAAATACCTTTGTAATTTCCGTAACTATATTTGTTTATTTATTTTTAGGGTTCCGTACCCAAAGGGTAAAAACGGGACCCTATTACTAAGACTTCGTTGTCTGTCCGTCCGTCCGTCTGTCTGTCTCCAGGCTGTATATCAAGAACCGCTATAGCTAGACTTCTGAATTTTTCACAGATTATGTATATCTATTGCCACTATAAACAACAAATACTAAAAACAAAATAATATTACTATTTAAGGGAGGCTCCCATACAACAAACTTGATTTTTTTGGTCTTTTTTGCTCCATATCAATAATGACAACAGGTAGGCCTCACCTATATGTAAACTTTAATAATTAATTATAATATTTAAATAAAATAAACATTAAGGGGGGCTTCCATACAAAAAACACAATTTTTGGCCTATTTTTGTTCGATAACAGTACGGAACTCTCCGTGCGCGAGTCCGACTCGCACTTGGCCGATTATTTTAAATGTGCGGACTGCGATGGTCATTTTATTTCTTAAAACGGACCCCGAGCGAAACTAATTGGTGACCCCTGTAGTAGACTATCGAACTTCTACATTTAACAAAAGATTACGAATTGTTGTCGCCTTATTTTTATATATTTTTCTGTATAATAAAAGTACAAATTATTTAAAATATTTGTTAGTCTCGCTAAAACTCGAGAACGCCCGGGCATAAACCGATTTAGATAATTTTAGTCTTGCAATGTTCGTGGAAGTCCAGGAAAGGTTTATACGGTGAAATTTAAAATTGAATTGATACGAAGTTACCGGACCATCAAGTTATAAATAAAAAAAAAAACAATATATAAAAAAATCTTTCATCATAGGCCAACGTAGTGAGGCCGCGTAATAATATAGTACGGTTGACATTTGAGCACAGTTACTCCAAATAGGGGTATCGATTTATGCTAATAGGCCTTGCATCTGACAGCAGTAAAATGTGTTATTAGTCTGCTCTTAGTGTGATTTGCATAGGTTTAACCGCTAAACTTTTACAGTTTATGGTCAAGCATTCCTTTATTAAAGGGCTGTTTAACAATTTTAACAGGCTCTTACAATTATTATTATGACAATTAGTAAAGTTTGCGACAGTACGACAATAATTTATATCGGGTTTCCAAAAAATAAGACGTTCTATGTTCGGCTATTTTTATTACATTTTTTCAACATTTAGTCTCATCACTTAACAACATACATTAATAAATATACAAGGAGCACTTCACATACCAAATTATTCCATTAAAAAGGCAAAGTTTTATTAGTACGAGAAAGACTTATAAAGTGGTTCGCCATCGCGAGTGGAAAATTCCTTGCAATTATCGTCTAAAAGGGGTTCGAACATGCTAGCACAAAGAGCTAAGAGCCATTTTAATCTTGCCACATCATCGCAATTGTCTTGACGTCCTATAAAAGATAATAACTAAAGAAGTCACAAAGTAAACTCCACGTCATTTTAGAATCTATAAGACAGTTTTCCCGGGGAAAGCTGTCTGAAAGTTCATTGAGGCTCGACGACAGGGGCTTTTAACGTTAAACGTCCGATTTTAAGTAACTTTAAAATAACTCTCTTCATTTCTGTCTCTCCCCGACGTAAATGCAAATCATTATGAACCATTAAAGTCTAAGTAATTGTAAGTTGTTGATTCATGGAATTATTTAAATGTCTGTTTTTCGGAACAAATGGACGCACTTTAATTTACTGGCTTTCTAGATTTATGTTTGTTTTGTTTTGTTTATGGACTTCTGATTATTATCGTTATTGATGGGACTTTTGGTGTTTTTATGACACCTTCATCACAGCTTTCTATATGAATGATCATCAGTATCATAAGCATCAACATTGACTTTAAATTTTTGAACTTTTTATCGGACTGCTTTAAATTTGAATTAAAAATACTTTTTTCTCATAAGACAATAATTAATAAAATCATTTCATTATTTCCAAATGTTATTCTAAAAGCTTTCCATTCCCTTCAGTAATTTTCACAATAATAAGATGGTACATTTAAATAATTTTGCATATTTTGGGCTTAACTGTATGTACATCTCGGCAAAGTAAACTCAAATAGTTAAGAACCGCGAGAGTTACTTGTTCGTGTGCACCTGCTGAGTCTAATTTACATTTAATTACCACGTCTTAATTAACTTTAAGGAGATCAGATTTGAGTGTATACTGAGAGTGTAGACTGTAGAGTGCACGTAAAGAAAATTTTGAAGTTTTAAAGAGGTGTTACTATATTATACAAAATATATATAATGACATTGTAGAAGCTAAGGTTTTAAAGAGGTGTTACTATATCATACAAGTAACGATATTGTTCGAGTTAAGGTAAAACAATACGTATTAATAATTTTCTTTTAGTTAGACACAGAAAAATACAGGTGTGCTGAGGTAAAATTACCCTACCAAAATCTTAATAAAAGTTAAAACAAATTGAAAAAAATCACCAAAAAAAGCTTCTTATTACATAAAAGATAAGAAATATAAAAACCTAATGTTAATAATCATAGTATTATGTTAAAATAACTATTAGTATATAGCTAATAAAAGAAGACGGAGACGATCTGCAGGTTCCCAACCCAATTTGTTTAAAATTAATTGATTGTCGCGGTCGACCCGCCATTTGTATTGGACCCACACTCGTGTCTGTGCTCATGTGGTGGGTTCTACTTGGCTCTGTCTAAATAAAATATTGTATCGATATCTATATAATTTTAATGTATAATGTTTATAATATGTATGCTTGATATTAAAATCTGCTATAAAAGAACGAGCCGCAAAAAATGGTTTGTACAGAGTTCAAAACTGTATGTATGCACATAACTATAGAAATGGAAGCCTATTTGCTGTAGTTATAAGTATTTACATAACATAAAAATGGTGACTCTCAAAAATGTCTTATACATAAATATTTTTATTGTAAAAAACATACGTTAGTTGCTAAGTGTACATGCAGCCCCAAGTGGAATAGCACAATCGGTATAGAGGACCTCAAGCCTCAAATTAATTGTAACCCCAGCAGCACTAAGATATTCACCGAATGAGTTTTTAACGAGAACGTCTACTTGAGTTACATCCTCGGTCGTATTGGTGTCTGTTCCGATTTAGATACAAGTTGTCAGAACTTTGAATTAAATTGGATTTGTAATATAAGGTCGAAGTTTACCAGACCACAATATTATGCAAATATTTCATACTATCCAACATTTATATTATGAATTTGAATATTTGTTAATATTGTAAAAGGTCATTGTCAAAACCTTGGTCAAAACTATCAATGAACTTTGTATTAAACTTTTAAGTATATATTATATTTTTACTTTTAAATGGATCGTTAACAGATTAATCCCTCTTTCCGTCTACTTATACTATCCTACTATCCATTCAAACTTTTTAAACATAAGCTTAGACAAGAATGAGGATAACAATAATATAAATTAACAATACATTAAGGAGCAGGTAGCCGAATAACCATCATATTCCTCGTGGGATTACTTTCGCTCCACAAATCCTTTTTCGATGGCCGCCCAATAAAACATCCTCTGTTTCCGTATGACGTGATCGTCGAGGGATATAATTCCACTAACACTGATATTGAGCTGGTCGGACGTGCGCCGCCTGCTAAGTGTTCACCTTTATCCATACTTTGCAGACGTTTCAGCCGCCAACCTTGGATGAGGGTTGGCGCAAGTTAGAGTCTTTAGTTCTTTTATGTAGCTTTCACATACACATATTTTGTTTGTTGTATTCAATGGTATATAATGTATACAATATATTTTTATATTTTCTTTACAGGAATGGTGTCACAGTAGTTAAATAAGCGTGTAATTTTAAAACATTTAATGATTTCTAATTCCTTCTAAGCATGTCAAAATCTAGCTTATTTAAAAAAAAACAGTTAATTAAAAACTAGATGACGCCCGCAACTCCGTTGCGCCAAAACTCGTTTATCGATTATATTGAATTCCTTGTAAAAATCAATTGTAGATAATATAATAGAAAAAACTTCTAAGTTAAATGGTAGAAAAGAATACGATTTACTAGTTGCTACCGAAGATACATAAAACAAAGTAGTTGACTCTAGTTATTGCGGCAATTTTGTTTTAAATATTTTTTGATTTGTTTTCCTAATATTATAAACATTATATTATGAGGCATACATGTTTTCATCATCATTAAGCCCAAATGTCTCCTTGAGATAAGACAATCCTTCTCTTTACTACTGCGAATTTCACAGCCCCGTACGAGCACCGGTGATCGCGACAACAATAGAATACAATAGTATTTCCTAGAATCCCCGATCGAAAGAAATTCATTGAGTTAATCATACACCTCTCGTCAAAAGCTCTTTTAATGAGAGTTCGCCAAACTATAGATTGTAATAATAACACTAAGTTGTATATCTGTTATAGTCTACTAAATCATATATTATTATGTCATAATGAAGTAAACATAGGGAGCCCTGAATAATTAAGCGGATGGGGGACTGGGGAAGCAGTAGTTAAAGGGGAAACGAGATTAGAATAGGGGGGTGTGCCAAAATGTTTTCGTTTTCGCTTCGTTATAGAATCGCCGATGAAAATGTATGGGATTGACATAAGCGTTCGTTAATATGACGTTGACGTTCGATTCGTCTTATGTCAATTCCATACATTTTGATCGACGATTCTATGACGAAGCGAAAACGAAAAAGTTTCGGCTAAATGGCCTGGATTGTTGGTGTAAAACTAACACGATTAGGGTTCGTATGGGTTTTAGTAATAAAAAGATGATATTGTATTATCATAATAATAATAATAATAATAATATTATGAATATCATTAGGCACCATAATTATAATATACTGTCGTATAGACCACCTGACAACCCGAAAATGCGTGACCATTTTTGATCTGTCAATGTGTGCGTGTGCTAGTGATGTATATTTTGCTATCGATAGTATAGTCCGTTCGAGTTATTTTATCTGAGTTTCTATAAGAAATAAATAATATGCAACTTTGACAGATTTTGTATTTCAAATTAGGTATTATAAATTTTAATTGGCAAAAAAAGGTGACGATTGAAAAGTAGATACACATTTTCGTTTGGAATGATTTTTTAATCGTCGGATATGTTATGACATGAGGCTCTTATAGGGGTAAATAATATACACATAACACGTTATAAAGTTATTTATTTCTCAGGTAAAATCTATCTGGTAAATCAGCCCTTACATTGAAAGTTTACGTTGAAAGTAAACAATACACATAGTGTATTATATTTTATTCTTAAATTAAATACATATCATAAAATATCATAATACTTTTTAATACAATTATTTTAACCGACTTCCAAAAAGGAGGAGGTTAGACGTTCTGCTGTGGATATATTTTTTATGTATGTTCAACGATTACTCCGCCGTTTGTGAACCGATTTTCAAAATTTTTCTTTTGTTGTATATTGTATTGTTCCGAGTAGGTACCATGTTTACAAAAGTGGTGGTCTGGTGATGAAAACCATGAGAAATCGAGATGACTCCTTGATATTCAAATGGGAACATATGGTTATTTTGGATTTATATGATGTATTTTGATTATATGCTACCAAAAAGTAAGGTTTTTCCCCATGGTATACCACGGTTCTGAAGGTTCTGAACAGAACTCCGGATTCCTTATACATACATGTTTAGGAGTTTCAGCGTTGTTTAAAGAACCAAAAGCATAAGCTACTATGCTAATTACATTAATCATCATCGCTACACAATGCATCATAACATTATGATCCTATTATTGGTACTTTTCATAGTCTTGCCGGTGATCAGACTTAGTAAAGTCAGTAAATCTTTTAAAGGTCAATGTATACGCCTTTACAATAGAATCCCAGAAAACGTTCAAAATCTTTCGTTTATAAATTTAAAAAAAGTAGTCAAAGAACGTTTTGTGCCAAAGCCTATAAGGTTAATGATTTCCTAAACGATGGCACATCTTGGGAGTAGAATGGTGAATGACTGCTTGCAAGGCTACTTCTACATGACTTACAATAATTATTATGTACCTATCTATGTTTACATTGTATAATTTTTAGTTACAGCATTGTAAATTTTATTTTAAAATATTTTTTTTTTCTCACTTTTTTTTTCTCGTCGTCTTCTTCCGGTTCTTCTCGTCGGGTTAGTTCCCGAACCGGTGGTAGGCACAATGTATTCTGAAAATATATTTTATTTTAGATTTATTCAGAAATAAAGCAATTTTGATTTTGATTTTTTAAAACACCAACTATAAGTTTAGAAAACATTAAGGACAGCTAAAAAGAGCAAAATTATTATTTAAAAAAAAAAAATTAAAACCGACTTCCAAGGTAAAGACAATAGTAATATTATACTTAAATGAACTAAAAAGTATTAAATTTATTAATCCTTATTCTGTACTCAGTATTTCTGTTCTGAATCTTCATAATTTTGAAGTCGGCACCAGTCCTATTAATAAGTTTAAAAGTTGCAGTTATACCTATTCTGTCAGAGAACTGTCTATTATATTATTGAAAGCTGCATTCAATGGGTGTTTGCACACTGCACGATAACGACACGACACGATACCACAGAATAAAGAGCCACCGCACATATTATACAATTTCAAGTTGACCGACTATCGTACAAACTGACTATCGTACTAATTCTAATATTCTGTTACTTAGTATTGAATGCACTCAAAATATTCCTCTTTTTTTTCGCCTTCGTTTTATTAGTGCCACAATAAAAGTGTGCTTTTTACGCATTTTAACACGCACGTCGCTAGGCTAGCAACACCGTTACCAAATAAATCTAAAAGTCTGCGGCTGGCAGCGTACACGATGAAGTTGTCCAATTAAATTGTGACACTACGCAATTTAGTTTGTACGATAGTCGGCCAACTTGAAATTGTATTATATGTGCGGTGGCCCTTATCTATTCTGTGGTGTCGTGTCGTGTCGTTACCGTCGCAGTGTGAAAACACCCAATGAGTATCAGATACAAGTGACTGATCTGTGAAACCTTGATTTTATACTAGGTATGTCAAAAGATTATTATTATTTAAAAATAATCGTTAAAATAAGATAATATGTCCTTTTTAAGGTGATAAATATATAATGGTAAATGATTTTTATTTTAGTTTTATGTTATTGTAAAATATCGATAAGCATATCGATAAATTTGATTCAAGCACTAGCGTATATGTAAAAAATTTGTGTAATATAAGAACAATAATACCTTTAGTTACGCAAAATATGAAGGTAAAAGGTAGGATTCACAATATTTTATTTGAAATAGAGAACTAAAGACAGAATATAGCAAAAATAAACACATCGTAGCAATTAAGACATGAACATTAATTACCTGTGAAATGTATATTTTTCAGGATTATTCTTATGATTTACACTGCAATCACTCACAGCACAAGTTACTATTTTTATATGTAATAGTATTTGATGAAAATAATAAAGGATCTAAACAATAAATTGCAAATACCGAAAGGGCATAAAAACGATTGACGACTTTTGACGACCTGTCAAATAAAAGTGGTTACAATTTACATTAGACTGCCGCTCTCTTTTCATCTTGTTATAATTCCATAAAGGATTTTCTTCTCTCTCGCACTCTTTGTTGGTCTTAGCATTATAAGTTTATGGTGCCTAACATAAACTTATAATATTGTTACGTGCTAGGGTTCGAGGATTCGGAGAGAAAGACCTGGTGACTCTCTTGAAGACTTTATTCACAAACACTAGCTCACACAAATCACTAAGTCCAAACACTAAGCACTAGATCCAAATCACTGAGCACTATCACTGTCCTAGGTCGTAGCCGAGTCGTTAGTTCACTATCACAATCACTATTGATCACTTGTTCTCACTATTGAAGTCGCCTTGATGATCGCTCGGATCGAACTGCCCCGACTGCCGGCTTGTTTACCTTTTATATGGCCCACTTCGCCTTCTGGAACGTTCTATTCTGGATTGTTTACGTAAACACGCAATTCATATAAACAATGGTCGGGCTTTTCTAGAAGGTACGCGCAACTGTCGCGCGCAGGTAAACAACTGCCCGTATCCGTAACACAATTCACATAAACAATGGTCGGGCTTTTCTAGAAGGTACGCGCAACTGTCGCGCGCAGGTAAACAACTGCCCGTATCCGTAACACAATTCACATAAACAAGGGTCGGGCTTTTCTAGAAGGTACGCGCAACTGTCGCGCGCAGGTAAACAACTGCCCGTATCGGTAACAATATACTGTCGTATTAGGCACAGTTTATATAAATGAAGTATGTCATACAATATTAATCAAAATCAACATTTTTGAAGTGCTTAACTGTTTTATTAGTACGTATAACTTTGTTGTAGAGGTAGATAGTTTAATCACATATTATAAATTATTAATGGTAGATATTTACCAAAGCATTCATTATGTACAGCAGTTGGTTATAAAATACCCTCTCTTTCTATCTCTACATACCTACACTGCCTATTTTTAATCAATGCGGTATAATATTTCAAAGGGCTGCAACCCCACACTTAATTTAGTTACAAATACCCCCTTCATTTGGGAATAAAGTTGGTGTAACCTGCAGCGTAAATATAATGAGAAAAAAAAAACTTTTATTCAACCTTTTGTCTGTCACAGGGTTTTTTTGAATACCGGAAAACAACTTATTAGGATACTTTTTATGCCGAAAAATCTAAAGTTTTAGCACTAAAAATATTTTTTTGCGCAAAACAGTTGATACCACCAACTAGCGTAGTATAAAGACAAAAACTTCTGATAATACATTAATCTATTAGGAAACAGAAAAATCTGATACCAATACTCAACAATGATATTGCTAAAAAAACTTGCAGGCGCTTACATAAATCGAAAATAATAAACGTCCATGAATATAGGAGTCTGCTGTGTCCCTCTCTCCCTATACCAACATAATATTTTCATGAAAAATAGTTGGTTCGATTCGCACCCTTATACAAAAGCCATGGGGTGTTATGAGGGGTGTAATTTACAAAAATTTCCCCTTCATTGTAAGACGATTTTAGTTATATAAAGGGACCGATGGCCATGACTTGCTCTGGGGTAAAATGTTAGAGCAAAAAACTTTGGATAGGTACAATTTAAAATTTTGATGGATCTACCTTAATTTTATTTTTCAGATACCATAATATTATCTGCAATCATTATTATCATCTAAAATACCTATTAGTTGGGCAGGGGATTTCGGGACAAGCTTGAGCGTGTCAGATTAAGCTTGTATATATAGGCTTCCGACATATGAGTCTATTTATCATGGTATAGGAATCAGATTTCTCACGTGGTGGGTTAATTTTTTTTATTTTTAAATATTGAAATGTCATCGGATCTGTTGCCCGGGACACACGAGGCTAGTTTTTCAAGCTAGGATAGCAAGCTAGTTTTTTACCAAACTGTCCTGGCTTGCTGACCTAGCTTGGAGCATGCTAGTTCTGTTTTACAAATGAAGATAGTTTTGTCTACACGAAGCCAGAAGTACTAGCTTGCTATCCTAGCTTGAAAAACTAGCCTCGTGTGTCCCGGGTATGTCAGATTAAGATAGGAGATGTTTAGTATACCTACCCCAAATAAAAGAAGCTACACTAATGAAGATAAAGTTTAAAATCATATGACACTGAAACTGCTCGCCTCACCTCTGCCATTCGGTGTGAATCGGCCCTAATCTACGTATAGTACGCGATGATTTTACTAGGTAACTAAAAATAGTGAAATTATTATTTTTAACAAAAAATTAAAACCGACTTCTAAGGTAAAAACAATAATAACATCCTTTTAATATGAACTAAAAAGTATTAAATAATTTTTACTATCTAATAGTGCCTTTTTCCGAATTCGGCTAAAACTCAACTATTGAGTATAAAGAAATAGTTGAGTTTTAGCCGAGTTCGGAAAAAGGCACCATGAGATAGAAAATATTATTTAATACTTTTTAGTTCATATTAAAAGGATGTTATTATTGTTTTTACCTTGGAAGTCGGTTTTAATTTTTTGTTAAAAATAATAATGTATAATCATAATAAATTAAGCAACTACAATAATCTTCATAACAGTAACAAAAAAAAAACTAAAACTTTCCATTCCCTTAAATATTGAGGAAACAAAAATTTCTCGATATTTATTTGGAACATCCACTTTTACTAGCTCCACGTGAACGGGGGAGCCGGTGCTGAGAATAAACTGATTTATCGTTATCAGTGAAGATAACATTCACACCTTCAGACACCGGCGATGTTAGCGGCGTCGTTACCGGCGTTTTACAACAATTATTTATGCTTCCTTTATGTTTCACATTGTAAACTTGTGGTGAGTTTAAAGACTACTGCTTTTGTGATTCTTAAAAGATAAAAGACTTCTTTTATATTTTTTTATCTTTGGAGATAAGTAAATAGTGCCCCCACAAAGGTTTTTGTGACGGTGGTCGGCGTCATTGAATCCAGATTTAGGCAGGATTTTATTGTGCCCAAGTGTGTGCACATCACACAAGTGTTTGTATATTAGTTTTGTAACCTATTGGGAGGGACCGAAACGAGGGACGTACTATGTAGACTTTCAATCCATACTAATAATATTAACATAAATGCGATAGTGTCTATCTGTCTGTTACCTCTTCATGCCCAAACCGCTGAACCGATTTTGCTGAAATTTGATACAGAGATACTTTGAGTTCCGGGAAAGGACACAGGATACTTTTTATTCCGAAAATATGTACGAATTGAACGGATTTTGGCGCAACGGAGTTGCAGGCGCCATTTAGTATTTAAATAATATTTTTAGAGATAGTTACTTAGAAAGTAATAAGTTACTAACATTTGTCTGTAAAGGAGCTTGTATTCTCTTTTTGGCGCCATGGCTTACAAGTAATTCAGAGTAATTTACATACAATAAAATATTAAAATCGACCCCTCTAAGAAGACAAATAATGTCCCTGCTTGTTGAACAATCCCTCTGGGTATTACCTACCCCAGTGCCAGCGGGTTTTAAGTCCAGAAAATGAAAGGATCTGTGTGTGAAATGATATCTTAGAAATTCCTGACAGCTCTGCATAAAAAATCATCTTCAGATAGAATCAGAAGAAATGAACGAATAAATTTTAATAAAGGAATCTTAAAAACCATTGAGCGACGTGAAGATCAAGAACTATCTATGTAAAAGCTTTTGCGATCATATCAGCTTCCAAACAAAAAAAAAAAGAGCTAAATCGACCCACCCGTATAGATGCTACTAACATAGTGACAGACATATACACAGACAAACAGACAGACAGTTCAAACTTATAACAACTCTTTTTTGTCGTGGGTGGAAAATAAAAGAAGTAATAAGGTGAGAACCAAATAATTGCTTCTCTTATTATTGACTGTTTGCATATTATTATCTCGGCCAAAATATGCAAGCACAAAACACACTATTCCCTAGACACAAATTTCGACGGAATCCAATTTTCACTCGCAAGTTTTAAATGCACAAAAAAGTTCGTGGAAAAAAGGTCGCAAAAGCAAAAAACGTTTATTTTGGTCACACCGCAAGTCAATTACTGTGCGAAAAACAATTACAAGTGTGTCTGTTGTCGAGTTTAAAAGTAAAACTCTCAAATGGACTGCATGTAGGTCGCCCAGGATTTTATTTTTCCAAAGGATTTTTGTTCAAAATTTATGCATAGCTTTTATGCGTTTTTGTAGTTCTAAGTCCTGCTATTATTTCAAAGAGCACCGACAAAACAGTTTGTCAGAACTGCAAGTTTATTCCCAAAACGAGTATTGCAAACCTAATAAATTCAAAATATTGTATTGGAACAACATAAAATTATTACTAGCAGTTAACATATTTTACACACGCTGATTCCGTGGTAATTTTGTTTGGGGACTCTGTTTACAATTTGGAATTGTAATTTTAATGGACATATTTTGTTTTAGGTGTGAAATTTGTCGCTATGTTTTATAATTTACAGACTTAAATACATAGAGTTTTCGTGCTCGTACCATTGAAAAATTTATTCATAGGTAGTTGACAAACTACGATATTATTAAATTTGTATGGATTTGACAGATTTCAACTGCGTGAGACGTCTTGCAAATCTGTTAATTCAATAAAATGTTGCGGTCTGAATTGACCCTAAGTCAATTATTTGACGCCAGACTGCTGAGTTTGATATAACTAGAACATATTACGTAGGTCTTTCATCTGAGTATGAATAATAGTATATCAAAGTTTTTTGAAGTGAAAACTTCTTTAGCGGCGTTGAGCACTTGTGGGATGGGTAAAAACTGTGAAACTCGCGATAGATTTTCGTGTTGATCGAAAAACCATACAAAACGCGTAAGACGGTTGGAGAGTAGTGTTTTTTGTCGAACTCGAACTCAATTTGAAATTTGATCGAAACTTGATCGAAGCTTGATCGAAACTTGATCGAAACTTTATCGAAACTTGATCGAAACTTGATCGAAACTTGATCGAAACTTGATCGAAACTTGATCGAAACTTGATCGAAACTTGATCGAAACTTGATCGAAACTTGATCGAAACTTGATCGAAACTTGATCGAAACTTGATCGAAACTTGATCGAAACTTGATCGAAACCTTGATCGAAACTTGATTGAAACTTGATCGAAATTTGATCGAAATTTGATCGAAACTTGATCGAAACTTTATCGAAACTTGATCGAAACTTTCGATCGAAATCGATTTTCATAAAAAATGGGTTAAAAAAATGCACAACGTTAATAATCAAGTTTTCACTTCTGCCGGCACTCCCGAAGTGCAACCAGTCTTTTTTTTTATGAAATAAGGGGGCAAACGAGCAAACGGGTCACCTGATGGAAAGCAACTTCCGTCGCCCATGGACACTCGCAGCATCAGAAGAGCTGCAGGTGCGTTGCCGGCCTTTTAAGAGGAAATAGGGTAATAGGGGAGGGTAGGGAAGGGAATAGGCGAGGGTAGGGAAGGAAATAGTGAAGAGTTGTGAAGGGAAAAGGGTAGGGGATTGGGCCTCCGGTAAACTCACTAACTCGGCGAAATACAGCGCAATCGAAGTTTCACGCCGGTTTTCTGTGAGCGCGTGGTATTTCTCCGGCCGAGCCGGCCCATTCGTGCCGAAGCATGGCTCTCATACGTCAAAAAAGTTCCTTTAAATATTATCTTTGCACCTATTGTTCCTAAGTCTTAGAATCTAACAAAATCTGATAATAATAATGTTCAGAGTCATAACTCATAGGTCATAACTCAACGTCGAAAGAGGGCTTTTATACCGTGCTAACTACCCACTAAAAATATCTTCAGCCGAACATAGCACCTCTTTCTTTTTGGAAGTTGGTTAAAAATAGATGTCGTTTTAGGGCAAGATGTCGCCTTCTAATACGTCAATAAACTGACATAACCCAGAAAAATCCCCGTCCAAAAAGATCAGCGAGTTCGAAAAGTTTCCTCTCGATGGAATTTCAATAATAGGCCCCGAGTAAAAGCCACTCAAACGATCAAACTCGAGCTCGCAAATACTTTCCACTTTGAAATTCCCAACATTGATGGATAGCATACTTGTGTACTTGGATGTTTCAGATGACGGGTAAAATTTATCTACACGCGCCATGCTAATAACCGACAATAATGTGTCACCTAAAAGTTAAAATATAGAACTTTCTTATATCCTCGTGTCACAATGTTACCGTGCTCCTTCGAAACGGCTTTACTGATTTTTACCAAATTTTATATGCATATTCAGTAGGTCTGAGAATCGGCTACTGGGTATTTTTTATATTGATAAGTGCATTTGTTGAATAAATAAAAGTAAATTATTACAACTCGAGACTGTCGGCGACCATTGTTTGTGCGATAGCGATGGACGTTGCCATGGTGCCATACGTATTTTAGTCACTTCAATAAAACATTAAAGATCAACTACGATAACATGGCGCGCCCCTCCAAAATTCAAAACGTTTGAAGTGCGTCGTCAAAACGTTTGAAGTGCGTTGTCTTGCGCGGTAGGCTAGTTATGATTAGTTGACCAACAAATCTTGGTAATAAGTGACATTAATTGAAATATTACGTGTACTGTGATTGGTTGAATACTTACTACATACAAACTCTTTCATAAGGATGTGACTACAAACATTGAAATAGTCATTTGGAGGGGCGCACCATGTTATCGTAGTTGATAAAGAATGTTTGCCGGGACAGCTAGTAATTATAATATAAAAGACGTGTGGACGCAAAAACTGAATACGGAAGACCTTCAAGGCTCTTATGACATTGCAATGAGGCACGAAGCTGCTGCTGTCCAATATTAAGACGTTGGAAACATGACGTCATGAGCACTGTCCACTGGGCAGTATTCAGATCTAGATTTATGTATAGACAGTATAGGCCATGGCCTATGGGCGGCAGCATAAGTTAAAACATGAGCGTAGGCTTAAATAAAATTTAAAGACTGTATAATATAGCTGTCTAAGCATCCAGGATTACTAGATAACAAACCGATACAAGCAAGAAAAGCAAGAAATCTCACGACCCTAGTCGGTCTGGAAAGTTTCGCTTTCAGTTCATAATCTTTTTAAGAACAATCCCATCGCCATAAAATATCCATACACAGCGCAGTAAAATTATTATTTTACGACTTTTAAAGGTGTTTTATGTTTGCTTAATAACATAAGAGTATGTTTTCGTGTTCGTTTGTTTAAGTTTTAGTAACTTTGACAGCCGATAAAACAAGTAAATAAGTTAAGATAAGCTCGCTTACACTATTCATAATCTTTTTATAGGCCCACACAAGTTTAATTTACTTCTAGTAAGCGATAGAGTATATTATTATTATTTACAATAAATTATTTTCTTAATTCTGTCTCCAGTGTAAAGTAAGTATATAATACTATATTATACATATTAATTGGTTTTAATAGTTCTTTATAGCAGCAGGGGGTGCAGTCTAGATCATATAAAAAGCAATGTAGCCCAATTTCAACTTCATAGTAGTATGTAGTTCATAGGTATAATAGCCATTTTTCAGTGTGCATTTTTTTGTGCTTTCGTACACAACATAATGTGATATTGTGATAAAAATTACCCTAAATATACACACTTTCGTCTCACAATACTTTGTAATTGATACTACAAATTCAAGAGAGCGAGACAAACAACAATGGGCGAATAAAATGATGTACCCACCTACAACCCAGACGGAATGCAAAAACGTGAATTATCCGAGATGAAGACATTATCTTGACGGGTCGTGATCTCACCGACATAGAGCGAGGAAAGAGAGGGAGATGGCAAATTTTTCGACATAGAGCGAGGACAGATAGAGATGGCTATTTTTTTATGTGCATAATATTATGTGTGTGTGTGTACTGGCGTAGTGTTATGGCTGGTTTACATTGTTCCAATCCAGTGATCCAATCCAGCGCCTTTATACTGGAATAATGTAAACGGACACTGGAATGCAATTCAGTGCATTACTGGGAATGGAATAATGTAAATCGTTCATAACCAGTAGCAATCCAGCGCTGAATTGGATTACTGGATTAGAATAATGTGAACCTGCTATTAGTTTGTACACCCAAAAACTAATGAACTAGATGATGCCCGCAACTCCGTTGCGCCAAAACTCGTTTATCGCGCGGGAACCGTACATTTTTCCCGGATAAAAAGTATCCTATGTCCTTTCCCGGAAAAGTAGGAGCGCCACATTATATCAGGTAGGTACTTACTGCCGAAGCATACAACAAGATATATTTAGTTAAATATTAAGTTTTAAATCTAAATTATGTTTTTTTTTTCATTTCAATCTTTTTTTGGGAATATAAGCAACAATATAAACTAAAAAATAATGAATATATATTAAATTCTATTACTACATAACCGAAAGAAAAAAATACCGGTTTTCTTCAAAATTTGAAAGTTCATGAGGCCTCAGTTTATTTAAAAGCAAATTTTATAAGTTAAAATCGTTGTTTCTATAACTAATTAGATGTTAGACATCCAAATCGGATGCACAGATCTCATGCACGAAAATCCTGTTGACTTGTGTAATAAATCTAAAGAGATGGTTCGCTTTGGATTATATGTATCCCACACTAATATAGTTTTGCTAAAAGGAACCCTCCTGTTTTTGTTTATTTTTTGTTGGAAATAGTAGTAATATTTAACATATTTATGTTTGTACGCATAGAATAAATTACCAAATATACTATTGTAAATTAACTTTACTTAAAATAACAATCAGTTTTAAAGAATACACAATTTTAATAAAAACTGCTTTTTCTCAGAACTGTCATCGTGTGGGTTGAGTCCGGTATGCATAAATGGGTCCATTATTTCTATTAATTAATAATCTGTCGTAATTTTTGTACCTAAGCTTCAGTTTTAGTCAATTTAATTGCGCGCTTCATCAATGTTGCCCAACGCTTCTCAAGAAATCTTGTGTAATAAATAATTTTATAGCGCAATCAAAAATTACATTGAGTTGTAACAAATGATAGCTATTGAACTATGCAAAAAGCTTACAATATACCATTAAGTGTTCTCGTTATAACGAAACAAAGCCCACCGCTCCTATTATATTGAGAGTAGCGGACATAGAGAGACTGGATGAGACATGGTTAATTATTGTTATTATGTTTTTTTTTTCAATTATCAAATTCGAACATTTCTTTAAAATATAAAGTTTGAGGTGTCAGGTAAAATCAGGTATAAAAGTATATACTTTTTTCGATATTGAAATCGAACGGTTTTAATATTAATTACCCTTAAGACAGATTTCGCTTTGTCGGATTATAATTTATAACTGCCAGTTTTCAATGTAAATATTTTATAATATTTGTCCCACGAAATTGACGTCTATTGGAAGAGAAAGAGAGAAACAATTAATTTGTAAAAAAATTGTGATCGCCTGTATTGTTACTTCTATCCATATCTTTTATACATAGGCCAACAAAGAGTGGCTTTAAGGGTTCAAAAATCGAAAAAATATTATCTTCTTATAGCTAGATGACATACAAGTCACAACTCCGTTGCTCAAAAATCGTTATCGCTATAATCGGAATATAAACATTTTTCAGGGATAAAAAGTATTCTTTGTCATTTTCCGGGATTCAAAAGTATCTCTATACCAAAATTCATCAAAATGGACGCACAGAAATAACAGATTTTGCATTACCAATTAAAAATTATTACTATCATGGATGTTAATGTAAAGGAACGTCTAGGGAGTTTATATCAGTGTTCATTATTACAGTGCTAACCCTCAACACGTAGACGCCTGGTAAAGATGGTCGTTAACATTTATTCACATAATGACTTTATTATAAACTATCATCGGCGATTCGATGACTTAATATCCATCCGCCATCTTGGAAAATGGCGTCGATGTTCGCAGGCTTGGTCACGTAAAAACTGTTTTATTGTTTAGCCAACGAAGTCGGCAGTTTTGTTATTGTTTTTTTCCAAAATATGTATAGGTGTACCAGAATCTGATGGCAAAAAGTGAGAAAATAAATTGACTCTAGTCTCTAGCAATACCGGGGTAAGTAATTGAAATAAAACATTTTGATCCTTTTCTTTTAGCAGCTAATCTGTGTATTAAACATGCAAATATAAAAATTTATCCAGTGATTTAGGATATTTTTTGAAAATTTGCTGTCAAAAATTGCCATCAGATTCTGGTAGACCTACATAATATATATGATTAATAGATTAATATATTATTCTGATAAGTGTTGATGATAATATTAGGTACTACAAGCGAGTTGAGTGTTGACTAGAAGGAAGTTTTTAATAATAACAAGTTGCACGCGACTTAAACAAAAGGAGATTTGGAGGAACCGTATATTTTGATTTTAGCAAAGGAAAGTATTAGTTAACTTTTATAAGTATACCAGATCATAAAATGAATCTTGGATTTTATTATGGCAGCACAGAGGTAGATTCTAGTAACATATAGGCTAATAAAATTAATAGTATCTTGTAATAATTGTGCTACAATGTATATAGTGAGTACAATAATAATTACAAACCTAAAATATAACTAAATATACTCCTGAATATTAGTATCTAAAGAAACCTACTATGAAAGAAGTTTACGTAAAGTTACTGTTGCAGTTGTTGGATACAAAATAATAATCTGGTAATAACTGAACTGGGGCGGGGGACTCTATAATTAAAAAAAATAAAAACTGGCCAAGTGCGAGTTGGACTCGCCCATGAAGGGTTCCGCAGCAGCAATAAGGTTTATTTCTATAAAATTAAAAGGTTTTTGATTTATTTTTGTATTTTAGTTGATTTCATGCCAGTTAAATTAAGGTTTACCATTTATGACGTATAAAAATAAACTACTTGATAGATCTCGTTCAAACCAATTTTCGTTGGTTGTTTTTATAGTAATGTACATCATATATATTTTTTTAGAATTATCATGCCCCTACTTTAGAAGTTAGAGGGGGGGGACACACATTTTACTACTTTGGAAGAGTCTCTCTCGCAAACTGTTCAGATTAGAAAAAAATGATATTATCAACTTCAATATGATTTTTGAAGACCTATCCATAGATACCCTACACGCGTAGGTTAGACGAAAAAAAATTTTTTTTGTTTCAGTTGTACCTATGGGGACCTGAATATTTTTAATAATTTTTCCATTTTTGTATCAAAATCTTAATGCGGTACACAGTTTACATCTACTTACCAAGTTTCAATAGTATAGCTGTTATAGTTTCGGAGAAAAGTGGCTGTGACATACGGACGGACAGACAGACAGACAGACAGACAGACATGACGAATCTATAAGGGTTCCGTTTTTTGCCATTTTGGCTACGGAACCCTAAAAATGACTGTAACCGCTCATTTTCCGTTTTAAAATATGTAATACTAAAATTCAACGTGACTTAACTTTGAAACATATTTTAATTTACCTATAGCAATTTTACAAAATAGAATTGTTTCAGAATATCGTCCAACAGCGTCCCGAGAAATGCAACGGATATTATATTCTTAAACAAATAATTGAACTTTGCTTGGCCTGTATTCAAGCAATTTTAGACCATATTATTTCAAGACACAACTCATTATTCCATGAACACGATAATTTAGCTTTAACTTTCCGTGTATATTGTGAAATGTTTTGAAGCATTTTGACCTTTATAAGCTCGGAAACAAAGCTTAGATTGTGGATGTACTACACTCTGCTTTGAGATAATAGAGTTATAGAGTGCATTATAATGCGTAAACTCGTTTAAAACTATCCCACTGTTTCAAAAATTCCTAATTCTATACGAGTATGGTAAGACGTCGAATTTCATCTGAGACTTTACTTATCACCAAATTATGATAACTTTAAGTGAAGTCTCAGTATTAAAAAATAATATTATCATTACTAACCATTGACTATGACGTAGGTAATACTACCTACTAAATTTCTCTGACGGCACATTTAATAGGCAAAGTAACTATAAAGATTACACATAATACTAACTACTAAGGCATTAACTTTACTTATCACCAACGCAAAAAGCGAGTGCCTTTGTCAAAAACTTACCAAATACCGCCGCTTAAACTAAACAATAAAATAAAGCGGTCTCTTTGTGTAACTCGAAACCGCTATTATGATGAAAATAATTAGGAGGAACATTTTAATTCGCACATTACAAAGGCGTCGAATAAATCACGGGATAAGATCCCTATTGTCCCCCTGACCCATGTATATTGGCGCAATAATTTCACAATAACAAAAAATAAACATGTTAATCCGAGTGTAACTACGTGATAGGACGTACGCGATGGACTACTGAGTGTAGATCCAGCAACTTTCATAAGTCATAACTATTTTAAGCTATTGCGATTCAGATAATAATAAGCCTTACAATAAAATTTTCATATAACTTTAATTTTTTTTTTGATTGGTCTAAATTCCATTTTTTTGTTTTCAAAACGATCATTATTTATAGAGAACTAGATGACGCCCGCAACTTCGTTGCGCCAAAATTTGTTTATCGCGCGGGAACCGTACATTTTTTCGGGATAAAAAGTATCCTATGTCCTTTCCCGGGACTCAAAGTATCTCCATGCCAAATTTCAGCGACATTGTTTCAGCGGTTTGAGCGTGAAGAGGTAACAGACAGACAGACAGACAGACAGACAGACAGACAGACAGACACACTTTCGCATTTATAATATTAGTATGGATTTGTTAACATCAATACTAATATTTTAAATACGAAAGTATGTCTCTCCGTCTGTCTGTTACCTCTTCACGCCCAAACCACCGAACCGATTTCCATGAAATTTAAGACAATAAACTTAACTTACCGTATATACTTTGTAAAATTACAGAACCACAATTTCTTTTCATTAAATTAAACTTTAAAAAATTATGCATCTTTTACTTTACCAATAATAAAATTTGTTTTATCTATAATTGTCATACATCGCACCCCGTTGACCCCGTCCTCTAGTGACGGCTTGTTTATTCGATAAAGCCTCGCATATTTTTGAGATTATACACAACCGTGGGTGTTGAATATTGTGCTGCTTAAGGTTGTAGGGTTATTAACTGTATTATTGTGTATTACATCAACAATAATTATTATTGTATTCATAATAATGTAAGTGAAAAATTGTTATTTGAAATTCCAAGTACCTAATGAGCTAACTTCGATGCGTGTATTAATTCTGCAGCTTGTTATATTTAGTTTACATGCAAGAAACTATACCTAGTAAATTAAGTTAAAGTTTTGTTTATAATATTAAGAATGTCAAATAAAACTTATCACGAATTAATTTGTACCACTTCTGAGTTACTCGGCGAAGCTACACAAGCTGATGAAGCATTATTCGAAATCGGCATCACCGAGAAAACAGCGATTCAACCGATACTTTCTGAGCTACGAATAAGGTATACAATATTACTGGCAAGACTGGATACTGTATACGATCAAATGCTGCAGCCGCAAAAGCGTTTAGTCGTGAAGAGACTACTCGAAGCATGTCTTGGAAGACTTCTTGAAGTGAAACACGATTTGGTGGAAATTCATCTATCAGACTATACCTATGACGATGATGGAGTAAGTTATTCTTGTGGTTTATAAGACTTAGTTTCGTTTGAAAATAGAATTCGATACACCTTTAAATGTAAAATTTTCGTGTCTGGGTGTTTGTGGCTAAGTATATAAACCCTTCCGAAACGGCTGGACCTATGTGTTGAAATTTTGTGTGCTTTTTCTGTAGGCATGCAAACCAAAACACTGCACCGCCCTGAATCACGCCTATGCATTACACAAACAACATCTCCATGACAACGTCTGGATATTAGAGGGCTCAAGCATCACTCTGAGCAAAACAACGTTTGCCTGATCATCTATTGTCATTAGATGATTAAAAAAAAAACGTTTTTGCTTGCTTGTAGGCTCTTGAAAAACTTCATGTTACGCCTATCGAAGCGGAACCCTGTATTCCTGAGTACTTTATCAGAGAAAGGGAAGAGGAGGTGGAACAGCGTCGTAATTTTATTACAGACGTTTTAAGAAAATTAGGTTACGAACCCCCAAAACCTCAGCCTCTAATATTGACTGAACAACAGGCAATTATAATCATACAAAGTCATGAAAGAGCAAGACAGGGTCGTCTCAGGTATGCTATTTTTATCAAAACATAATTAATACATTTTTCCTCCTACTAAAAAGCCTTTATTCATTTACAGGGGTCAATTTATGAAAGAGATCCGCCTCTTAAAGGAAAAAGGTAGAGACCAAAAGAGCGAAATGTCTGCTACTGCAGCGACTGCTATTCAAAGAGTTTGGAGAGGCTTTATAACTAGAAGGGAAACTAGAAAAAGAAAACACTTGGAACAGTTATTGATTGGAATGGAGTTGCCACCTTTTATCGAGTCTGAGGAAATAAAAAAAGCTGAGCAGGTAATTTAAATTTTTTCAATTGACTTCAAGTATTATTTTTGCCAAAGTAAATCTTGCTGCATGCTTGCTTTTATGAATGGTTTTATGCTAAAGATCAGGCAACATCGGAGAACTTTACAAAAGGAGTTAAAGAAAGAGTACAACGAAGCCTTGGATAAGATTGAAAAAGATTTACGAGTACAACATGAAGCTAAAATCAATGAACGAATCGGAGATGAATTGAGAAGATGGTTTACAGAGTATTATGAAAGAACAGGACGCTTGCCAGAATTCCCTTCAGAAGACGCAGGTGGAAGTAGGGCTATGTTTAGTAGACAAGGTAAAAAAGCAGTTTTATTTTTCGTTTTTTAGGTTTGAATGTCAAATAACCTAAGAATATTATATTTTTTACAGGAACTGCCGCAGATAGCGATCCCAGTAAAATGTCGCCTATTTCATCTAAAGACTCAAAAAGAAGTAAGGAAAGCAAGGATAAAAAGAATGAAAAAGTTGAAGATGGTAAAAATAAAGATGAAAATGAAGATTTAAAAACATTTAAGTGCACTGAATCAGCATTTTTACACGACATAATTAGTGCTAATGAAGAGTAAGTTAAAAAAAATGCAAACTACTTGAAGGTTATCTTAAACTTTAATTCATCGCCTTTTGATATATTGTACTTATATAAATAATTGTTTATAAATATTTCAAAATGATAGGTTTGAGGATATTTGGAAGTTCAAAGATGACGACGATGAACAGCAAGAGAAATTTGATAAAGACATGATTGAAAGAGAAAAAATGCTAAAATTAGAACAAGAAATAAGAAATAACGTTGACGAAGTGATGAGGGGTGAATTAGATCTTCTACAAGCGGCGTTTGATAGGGACAGAGCTCATAAAGGAAAAAAAGCAAAGAAACCACAGAAAAAGGTACTTTATTGTAACAGCAACTGTAGAATTTTTATATCTATATTTCAATTATTATGAAATATATAATTAATGCTCAACAGCTACATTAATAATAAATTAAATTAAAAGAACCATTTGTAATGGCAGTTTAAGATAAAATTTATATTTTTTTAGGTTCGTCGCGGAGGTAAAAAGAATAAAAAGAAGAAAGAAAAAGATTTAACTCCAGATAGAACAACGGAATCCCTATTCGAAGAATTAATTACAAATGGAATTATTCGACCGTATCCATCCGTAAGAATTGATGATTATTTTGGCGAGAAAAACTATCTAGGACATGAAATGCGAAAACAAGGCATTGAGCCATCTCCTTGTTTGGGCGATATACGTCAACTTGTAAAAGAGTACTGCATTTTATCTCTCGGATCAGAAACTGTAAGAAATAGTGCTCCTCTAGTTCGCTCAGTTTTGATTTCAGGTGTGTATAAGTGCGGTTTTTGTGGAAAATAAAGTAAATTCTAAAATAAAAAAAAAATTATAAATGTTATATTCAAAATCGAATGTCACAATTGATATTTATACATTAAATAAAAAAATAAAAAAAATAAATTCATAGAAATAAAAAAAAAAACAATATAATTTACCTTATAGGACCATCGGGCAGTGGTAAAAAAATGTTAGTCCACGCAATCTGTAGCGAAGTGGGAGCCACACTTTTCGACTTAACACCAGCCAACATAGTTGGGAAGTATCCGGGGAAAACTGGACTAATTATGCTTATTCACCTCGTTACGAAAGTTTCGAGGCTGTTGCAACCATCAGTCATCTGGATGGATGACGCTGAAAGGCCATTCGTGAAGAAAATACCCAAAACAGACAAAACCGATCCGAAAAGGTTGAAAAAGGATTTGGTGAAAATCATCAAAGGTTTGTGTTGTTAAATCAACAGTTTCGATAATAATTTATTCTGTCAAAGAGTGAATTTCATATTTTCCAGTCGTTATTATAATATATACTTTATTCTCTATGTTTTAATGAAATAATTAATCTAATTCAGCCATCAACCCCGAAGATCGAGTGCTCTTTATTGGGACAACACGAGCGCCGTGGGACGCTGAACAAAAGTTGCTGTTCCAGTGTTACTCCAAAGTTATACAGATTCCTAGGGCAGATTACGGCAGTATATCATTAATGTGGAGATGTCAGCTGCATAGAGCGGGGGCTTTATCTCCGAGATTAGATTTGTCGTGCCTGTCGAGAGTTTCAGACTCATACACAATTGGTATGTAAATTAGTCGGGTATAATTCACTTGACACTAAGGAAATGATTTTGTTGTGTGCTCATGAATTTAATCTGTTTTAACTGGGTTTCCAAGTTCTGGTTATAATTAGCACACATTGTGTAGAAAATTACGCATTCTATAGGGCGTAACAAAATGACAGTACTTTCATAGTGAATTAAATTTATTAAGGAGCATATACACACCCTAAAGTATTACCACTGATCAACAACATAACTTAAGATATTTTTAACCATTACCAGCCAGAGTTATACAACTACTTTGTTCTAATACTTATTATTATATTATTATATTATATAGAATCATAATTAAATCTAAGCTGTTATGATTTTAGGGACGCTGTTGTCGGCTCTGAATTCTGTGCTGACAACAAAAAGAAGGTTGCAACTGAAAATTCGAGCGTTGACAGCGCACGAGATCGCGACACAACTCAGCTGTCGCGAGCCAGTTTATGCTGAGCAGGTATCTAATTTTTTTTAGCTATTGTATAGCTTTTGTGGCGGGCTTTGAGCGCGGCGACCGAATCAAGAAATTCCATAAGGAAAAAAAACCTAACACCCCGGTAAGACTTCAGCACGGTGTTTGTGTGCGTGAGACTAGACGTATGCGAATCATAATTGCATAAGTTGATAAAAAATGCTATGCTAATGCTTTATGGCGGCAGTCCTGAGTGCCGCACGTATTTTTATTGATTTAGGGGTCAGGGTTTTAGGGATTTGTAATAGGTACATAATAGATGACGACGTTATATTATAATTAAAATAATTATTTTGTCATATTATTATGTTCGACAAATCCCTAAAATCCTGACTGAATTTATATTTTTGGCTGTAAAATCATTCAATTTTTCAAAAAATATTATGTAGCGTAAGGGTCAATTCAGACCGCAACGCGACGAGGCGAGGAAAGGCGCGGCGGGGCATAGTATGGATTTGAAAGATTTCAATTGTGTGAGACGTCTTGCAAATCTGTCAAATTCATATAAATTTAGAAATGCATCTACGCGTCGCGCTGCGGTCTGAATCAACTGCAAGGGTCAATTCATACCGCAACGCGACGAGGCGAGGTGCGGCGCGGCATGAATTTGTATAGATTTGACAGATTTCAATTGCGTGAGACGGCTTGCGAATCTGTCTAATCCACATAAATTTAGAAATGCATTTACGCGTTGCGGTCTGAATCAACCCTAACAGCAATAATTGTATTTTTAGGAAGCTGCAGCAGAGTCTTGGTGGTCTAAAACGCCTTTGGAAAGACGGCGCCAAAAAGTTTTGCAACGACTACTCGAACTAGAACAAGAAAACGAAGAAAAAGCTGCTGCTAAATAGTTTTTACGATGACTCAGACGTTTTTTGATATGTTTACACAAACCTTATGAATAAAATTTCTATATATAAGCCCCCTAAGGGCCAGGACACAAAGTGTTGTGGCGTTGCGACGTCGTATCGCATTATTCGCAAAAATAGCATTTGAAAAGCAATGTATTTTTGGCGACGCGACGCCGCAACGCAGCGTTGTTATAGCCTGGCCCTAATAGTCTGGTTCATAAGTGCCATTTTCCTCAAAATCTGACCTCATGCACCGAAAATTATGATTTTAGGCTCATTCGATTCGGAATACCATCTAGAACATTCTATCAAAATTCCAAGAGGGGCTGAAAAAAATGCAAAAGTTATAAACAATAAAGTAAACAAAAAAGAAGGGTTTGGTTTTTTTACAATATTTCAAAAACTATTTGAGATAGTCAAAATTTGAAAATAGATCTTTTTTTTCAGCCTCTTTTGGAATTTTGATAGAATGTTCTAGATGGTATTCCGAATCGAATGAGCCTAAAATCATAATTTTCGGTGCATGAGATCAGGTTTTGAGCAAAATGGCACAATGTGAACCAGAGTATTGTAGTCTGGCCCTAACTGATCGCACATTGGTTAGCTTACACAACGTTTTGTTCTTGTCTGGTCTGTTTAAAAATTCACTCGATAGACAAGGACGCATAGTGTGTAATTTTTTATAAGTAAGGGTGTTTTTATTTAAGTGAAATATAGTGAATGTGAGAAACAAATTTAATTTTCGTTAATACTTAATAATCATTAGTCTTAAATATAAGAATAACTTGTACACGGGACGGTTTTTATTAGGGTTCCGTACCCAAAGGGTAAAAATGGGACCCTATTACTAAGACTTCGTTATCTGTCCGTCTGTCTGTCTCCAGGCTGTAACTCAAGAACCGCTATAGCTAGACTTCTGAAATTTTCACAGATATATACTTACTAAAAACAAAATAAAATTAATATTTAAGGGTCACATACAACAAACGTGATATTTTTGAGCTTTTTTGCTCGTAATCAATATGGGTAACAAGTAGGCACTTGAAATACTCACAAAGTCCTTATTTATAATTTTACTTTAATAATGAATAATAAAATTAAAATAAAATAAATATTTAAGGATTATCCCATAAGAAAAACACCAAAACAAAACAAAACTTTCGTTTAAATTACCAACTTTCCCTACATAACAGAACGGAACTCCTCGTGCGTGCGTCTGACTCGCACTTGGCCGATTATTATTATATTATTTGGTTCAAAAATAGTAAGTAGTCTATAGGGATGGAAATCCTATTTCTGTCAATGGAAAATGCACGGTTTCTGTGAAATTTTGTTTTACGAAGTCACGGGGTACGGTTGGTTTTAAATAGATCGAAGAAGACAAGTAGGTAAAGCGATGTTAGTGGGAAGAAGTGTTGCCTCAAAACTTTGTATTGTGGCTACAATTCCAACAGCTTCAAATAATATAAAAGACTTTTCCTAACACTATTTCCTTAAAGTCTTTACTTAAAGTAACTTAAGGTAGGGTAACCAAACAAATAAATCCTTTCATTGGCTCAAACACGTAAATTGATGTTTACTTACCAGGCCGGTAAGTGTTAAGGGCATATGTGTTTTTCCTTTTAGGCTAAAGGTCCCTCTCTCCCTAAATTAGCAGGTCGATTGCCTGTCAGTGCGAATATCGACGTAAATGACATTAAAATAACATTCATAACAGCGCGCCTTGTACGCTGGCGGTTACGACGCTCGCCGCGTCCATGATAGGGCGAAATAGAAGAAAAAACCTTTTTAAGCCTTAATATAATACATATTTCAAAAAAGTAAAAAAAACCAAATTATTAACTTATGTATTGCAAAGCAGTAGATATTTTTTATATATTATTTTGATATTTATAATGAAGGAGTAAAGTGGTTTCATTCAACGATTTTGAGGTGATTTGGTTTTTTATTTCTTTATTATGTGATACCGATAGAAAAAATATGGCAAAACCAAATTACGTATCAAATCATGTAGATTACTAATTATTTTTTTCAGATATAATTTCTCTAATGCCGATGAAAAGTTGTTTCATCTGCACGCTTTTTTCGAAAGAGCAGCCTTAAAGTAATAAATTACGTTTATAACACTGGTTCTTATATTTTATTCACAATCTATAAGACTAACTTGATAATTATACATACGGTACATTAATTTATCCAAGCATCTGATAATATAATACCACCACTCAATATCACATTCCACCACTCACATGTGAGTACAACATAAAATATTATGAAATTATAAAGTTAGCAAAATAATGCTTGCTCTAATTGAATATTGTAATATTTGTTAAAACAAAATATTTTGTAGTCAATGTAGGTACGTGACTTTACAACCTTTACATATACATACGATTTTTGTGCAGTCCAAACATTATAATATTGTATAAGATACTAAATAGTAAATACCTTTCCGGCTTAGAACCTTTAATTGCCTGAAATCTATGTAAACTCAGCAACTATGCCATGAGTGGTTGGGAAAGGGACCTGTAGCTTTAACACAGGTTATACTGTAACCTATATAAGCTGCCGTATGCCGTATTATATGTTTCGAGCTGAATTAAGAACATTATTATAGATAGTTTGCTTTAAAACTTTATAGGTGTAAAGCTAGAAACAAATTATCGGACGCATCCATAAGTCGCGGCTGACGGATGCGGCTTAACAATGTGCACGGTTCTAGGTTCATCCACGGACGTCAAAGACCTAACAATGTGCACTATATGTCAATGGCAGCCGTCACGAATGCAAAAAAATCCGGCCAGCTAGATTCTATTCGGACGTCTCAAGGTCGCGTCCGCGATTGATCAGATAGAAACAAGCCGCATCCGATGAAAACGTCCGCGGACGTTCGTCCGATAATTTTTTCCCAGCTTAATCCATGGTCACCCTACAAAGGTAAAAGAATCCGAGTAAAATCCCGTCTCATGAAAGTTGCGTCGCTTTATCGGTGGAAATCTTCAAAGCAAAAAGGTCTAGTAGGAGGGCGTAAGCTCCGTGCACCTGATCATTTTCTCACGAATATTTTACAGAGTTGGGCGAAATTAAAGCAACATCCATTCGCTAGCATAGTAACCCCTATCCCAGAGACTTAAGTGCCACTTTCGTGTAGCGCTAATAATGCACCTAATTTTTGGCTTTCGGATCACGTCCCGAGGAACTATTTTTTGCCTAATGAAAAGGTAAATGTAGGATTTGCTCTTTCATAAAAACAAAATGTACGGAGCTCGAATTATAATGACTACCTACAGATTAAAATTTAAGACATCATTGGCACAAAGGATTTCTAGTGCTAGAAACAGCAGCATTAGTCAATATTAAGTGTAAATGTATGTTCTTGTATCTTTTAAAAGAAACAAGCTGACTTTATTGAAATAGTAATTTTCATACAATTTGAACTACATTTTGAATTTGATACTACAGTTGTTACTTCATGGATGTAAAATCTGTCCACGTTTGCTCATGATCAATGATGGACAAAATATTGTATACTAGATGACACCCGCAACTCCATTGCGCCAAAATTAGTTTATCGCGCGGGAACCGTTCATTTTTCCGGGATATAAAGTATCCTATGTCATTTGTCCCGGGACTCAAAGTATCTCCTTACCAAACTTCAGCAAAATCGGTTCAGCGGCTTGGCCGTGAAGAGGTAACAGACAGATAGACAGACACACTTTCGCATTTATAATATTATTGTATAGTATACAAGTATAGTATGGATTCTTATCACAAAACTTAAAGTTATTTTCACCAAAAATTGACCATGATTGATGTGCATATTGTAGACAGGTTACAAAATCATGGTGGCAAATATAATATATTTTATCCATTATAGCCAACGTTATATTATAGCCCCTGCCTACAACACAAAGCGAGAATACCAAGAACAGTATAAAAACAACAAAGTCAATAAACAATTCCGTATTTAATATAACAATGTGATAGTTTAAAGAAATAGCTGAAGTGACGGCAAAAACCTCAAAGTAAATCACTAGGGATAAAAAGCCCGTACACAAAGGCTTAAAAAGAAAACAGCAGCGTTGCTAAAAGCAAAGAACCTGTATTTTCCAGCACTCTTTGTGGAACGAATTTCCCATGCTGGGGACTACATTTATACGGCTTTGGAATGGTTTTGATTTATCGCGCACTATACTTAGATTTGTTTGTTCTGCAAATGGATGCCACTGATGCAATGATCCAGTTTGCCGCTAAAGATGTCACTTGACCCAGATCCCGTATAGCTACTGATCATTGTTAAGAATACAGAATTAGGCTGGTATGTGTTTTTTTTATGAAATAAGGGGGCAAACGAACAAACGGGTCACCTGATGGAAAGCAACTTCCGTTCGCAGCATCAGAAGAGCTACAGGTGCGTTGCCGGCCTTTTAAGAGGGAATAGGGTAATAGGGGAGGGTAGGGATGGGAGGGGAAGGGAATAGGGGAGGGTAGGAAAGGAAATAGGGTAGGAGATTGGGCCTCCGGTAAACTCACTCACTCGGTGAAACACAGCGCAAGCGCTGTTTCACGCCGGTTTTCTGTGAGAACGTGGTATTTCTCCGGTCGAGCCGGCCCATTCGTGCCGAAGCATGGCTCTCCCATGTATTTTACTAACTGTGCCCTGCGTTTCAAAGTAAAAATAAATTAGTATGAATCCCGATAAGATGATTTTTCGCAGTAAAATGAAGCCTTTGTTAATCCAGGATGTCAGCTAACTCCATACCAAACATTAACATTTTTTCAGCTGTAAACGTGAAAAAGTATTACAAACATACACTCACAAACTTTCGCATTTATAATAATAGTAGCAGTTATAGTATTTTATTAATAATATGATGTACGAATTGTGAGGATAAGTAACAAGGAATATATTGTGCCCTAGTGCACCAAAAAAGGTTTAGTATTTATTTAGCTTGCTCGTGATACACATTATTATTCAGTGCTAAGCAACTTTTTTTTTTGAAGTGAAAACTTATTTAGCTGCGTTGAGCACATTTGTAGGATGGGTAAAAACTGTGAAACTCGCGTCAGATTCTCGTGCTGATCGAAGAACCTTGGAAAAACCGTAAAACGGTTTGAGAGTAGTGTTTTGCGTCGAACTCGAACTCGAACTCGAACTTTTTCATAAAAAAATGGGTTAAAAAATGCACAACGTTAATAATCAAGTTTTTACTTCTGCCAACACTCCCGGAGTGCAACCCGTCTTTTTTTTATTATAAAATTTGGGGCCGTCTATGGGCTGTTCGCCCATATCCTTTTTTTGTTATCTTATTATATAGATTTTTCGCACCAAGGATAATTGAAATAATATTATTAATTTTAATTAATTGTAGTCCATCACGCTATGGACTTTTTTATAATAGAATAGATTATACATAATATAATAAATAAATATATATTTATTGTCTTATAAATTACATAATTATTAATTATAACGTTAGTGTTTTGAACGGTGTGGTCCCAGTGCGGCGGCCAGTAGATCCGACATTTTCCGATTTCCTTAGATATTTGCTGCTCCACCCTTTCCCTGTAGATGTTGTTACATTGGCTAAACAACTTTTGCATATCACATAGGTTTGCAGTTATTAATTTATTATTTTGATTAAATACTTAGAACGACAAAATTATTTAGTTTTTATTTTGCATTCCAATATGATTGGTATACTAACTAATACAATTTTAACGTAAAATAATAGATGTAACGCTCATCATTAAAATCACGGGCCCAAGGAGCGTCTTGCTTCGACGAATTTTACTTATTGTCCCTCGATTCGGGGAATATGAAATAATTATTAATTTTATCTTATAAAGGCAAGAGTATTATGCTATTCGACTTTAATCCAAAATCGTATTTATTGACACGTCACCAACAAAAATTCAAATAAAATGCCAGTTTATGATGTAGGCTATAGGTTTCATTTTGCTTTACGACGTTACAAAGTAGCGGACGGTATGGGTCGCTAGACCAATGTCGGTAGAAAAAAAAATACATAGCCGAACATAATATAGCCTCCTCCTTTTTGAAAGTTGGTTAAAAAGAAATCACCGGGACGGTGGCGCGCGGTGGACAAACGGCCTTTAGTCCCTTTTCACATGCATACGGTTGTCGTCTAAACGGCCCGGCGGCGCCGTACCGTGCTAAGCCTTTCACAGGTACACGGTTTTCGCACGGTCACCCAGCAACGCGGCAGTATTCATGCTGCGGAAAACGTCCGGGCTCCTGTGATGCTAGCGATACCCGCGCTCGCCGTGCCGTGTTGCACTCATGTCATGTGAACAGGTTTATACCTATCCGTACATGACTGCAAAGACGGCTACCGCGCCGGAACCGCGCTTGTAGTGGGTAAACACGCGTGACACACGGCCACGGCACGGTCGCCGTGCCATGTGAAAGCTTTCTAAGTAGCTCATACATTTCTACTTTGTACGGCACGGCGACCGTGCCGCAACCGCATGCAAGTGGAAAGGTCCTTGTCATAGATAAAGTATTGTCCTTAGGGCAGGATATTGCAATACATCACGAAGTTTCAAATTATGTACTATCAGAGAAGTTGACTCCTACGCAGAATGCGGATCCCAATAATTTGGTCGCGTCAAGTCAAACCCATCCAACCGATCGCAGCTAATATTGAACTGACATAAGCCGACCACATGACGTAGACGTCCGTCAACTGCCTAGGAATCAATTTCCTCGATGGTACCAATTCAAATTATGATCACAGAGTCCAACACCGCGGGCGGCAAAGTCTGTCAATTGAATGTGCAATAATTCTGTTTTTATGGGTTATTTAAAAATGCACATTTAAATTCTAGTACTTCGTTTAGATCAAAACGTACTACACAATATTCACTAGTATTTGATCGTTGTGAAGAATTTGAAGAGGCCATGAAATTAGAACGGTAGAGCTGCGGTATGAATATTGTATGCGCCGTCGACCTGCGCTTGTTTATCTCTATACCGGCCCTCAGCTAAACGCTTCAGCATTCTAGATCCTGATGTGGGATTAGATACGAAGTTGAAAAGTTGTTGAATTGATTTTGACTACTGCAGTCGTTAGGAAATTTTTTGCAAATTAAAATATAGAGATGATAGATAATAAGAATGTAAAATAAATGATTATATTTTTCATTGGCGCGAAAGAAAAAATATTGCCTTTGTTGTTATTAGTAATTGATAATGTATGAAACACACTGTGCCTAGATGTCGCTCGCTTTCTTGCTGCTGTTGCGTAATAAAGACGAATAGCCCTATCGTCAGCGACCATCACTGATAATTGACATCGACATACTGATATAATATTGTGTCTGACTGTATCTATATGTCTATCGGTCTGTATGTTTGTCTGCATGTCTGTCTGTATGTTACCTCATCACGCCCAAACCACTGAACTGATTTTGCTGAAATTTGGTATGGAGCTACTTTGAGTCCCGGAAAATTTTACGGTTCCCGAGCGATGAACGAATTTTGGAGTAAAGGAGTTATGAGTGCCATTTAGATTTATGTAAAAAAAAAGTCAAGAGTATCAAACGATTTGCACGTACTGCGAGCACCGGACCGTTATATTCGTATGGTTGGTTCCGTATGACTGCAGGTATGAATGTTGGATGCCCGCCGGCCGTTTGGTTTGGTATCGTTAATTCGCGAACCGATATTAGATACCAATAATTGATTAGCTTTGTTAGAAATACAGACTGTTCAATATAATTTTACCTCTAAGTGATCTCTTATGTTGACGTCATAAGGATCACCCCCTCATGTCCGGTTCGTTAGATTTTTCGACAAGAGTTTATGTACTCAATAGCGCATTTGCTTGGCTATCGTCAAAATATTAACCAATCAACAAGGCTGTCAAGCCGCCAGTCCACCGCAGCGCACGGAGAGACTACGCACGTGCGTCAAGCTTCGCTTTGCAAGAAAATATATTAAGTGACTGTGTCCACTGCAACCCACGGTCACGCTACGCACGAATTGACGTAGTCAAAGTAATAAAAACGTGCGCCGCGTGGCCGTGCACAGTATGCGCCGCGGTGGAATGGCGGCTTAAGCCCCTGTTAAAATACCTAAGAGCACAAACCTCCAATATACAAGTACGCTGGACCTATGATACCCTTTGAAATGACAGCTGTATTTGTGCCTATTTGAAGCGGAATCAGCGTCCCAATGCGGGGGAAGAAAACTAAATCTGACGTAAGCATGACGTTCAAAAGTCGCCATATTAGCGCTGATAGCAGTAGTTGGAGTACTTGAAACTAATACTAGTTTCTACTTTCTACCACCGTAGTGATTACATATATAATATTCTCTTTGATTTCTACAACCAATAGCGATTGAGCGGCCATTTGCAAGTTACATCAGATTTAGTTCTCTTCCCCCGCATTGGGGGCGCTGATTCCGCTTCAAATAGGCACAAAAAACAGCTGGGTATCCTATGTCCAGCGTACTTGTATAATGGAGGTCAGTGCCTCAGAGACTATAACGACTATAACAATAAACTTAGAATAGAAGACAACTAAATTGTTTCAGCACCGTAATTTTTTGTATTGCCTTATTAGTTATTAACTTTATTATATTGTTACCGACAATTATTTATTTTTATAAAATTAGACGGCAAACGGGTCACCTGATGGAAAACAACTACCGTCGCCCATGGACACTCGCGACATCAGAAGAACTGCAGGAGTGTTGCCGGCCTTTTAAGAGGGAATACGCTCTCTTCTTGAAGGCTTGCAGGTCAGTTATTCACCGTACATTTACAGATATGCTATTTTCTTGCCGGATTATTTAACGCGAGCGAATCCTACAAATCATAATGAAAAATATACAAAAAATCACTTGTATTTTAATCTATTTTCACTCGATGTCGTGTCCATTTTGTAACGTTGGCTACATAATTTGACAACATCCAACCACAAATGAAAACATCAAGTAGCTACAATCAACAAAACCGTCGCAATTATTAAATGTGGCCTGCGGTGTGTCGCCATTGTCAATTGTCGCGTCTAATTGATACAATCAAGTTATTATTTTATTAACATGTTATCATTTTTGTTACGGTGTTTTTAAAACAATCGGCGGAATAACGTTATCCACACTATTATGAATACGAAAGTCTATCTTTTTGTGAATCTGTTGCCTCTTTAAAGCACTGAATCGATTTTAATGAGTAGCTACTACGAAGCCCGAATAAAAGGACAAACTAGGATAGTTTTTACTGTAGCGAAATTAACTGTTCCTGCGCGCTAAATGATATTATAGTAATATAATAATAATAATAATATCTCTGGATGCTTCACACCACGTCAGTCTGGCTCCGTGGTAAGTACCTGAGGGACTTGTGTTACAGGTACCAGACAACAGAAATATATTAATACTTTTTATACTATTTATGTTTAAGATTTTTGTTGTATGATACACATATTTAACACCCATCCATGACCCAGGAACCCTGAAAAATTTTGTTCCGTCGGCGAGATTCGAACCCGCGACCCCCGGCTTGAGCTACCAACGTGCTCACCACTGAGCCACAGAGGTCGTCAGTTTTAGAGGATTTGCGGGAAGCATTTAGTAATTTTATAATATGTATCGAATAACAATCTGAAGAATTTTTCCAAATCGAACGCGTTTTATTTACATGAGATCAATGATATTATATAAAAAACTCAAAGCAGGTAATATTATGTTACTACCGCGCGCGTTGTGAAGACTCAAATACGACCCAATTGGGTCGTCTTTTATTTTAGTCTGCCTCTTTTATGTAAATGGCATTTCGTATCTTTTGTTTCACTTATCTGTTAAAGTCCAATTTTAAATTTGATAATTGTTCGGAAGAGATAGTATGAACGTAACAGATCTGTATAAGTAGAATATCATTGACATGAGATGCTAAAACTCTCCTTTTGGCATCACCAGTACAGCAATCCTAAAAATGTACACCGATTATCGCTTAGTGATTAACCCGAAGTATTTGGGAAGTTTTTGAATTATTCGTCGGGCATCATCCCGAAGATTGCTTTGAAAGATACCGAGGAGGCCGCGAGCGCCAGGAAAATGGAAAAACTTTTGATTGTTCAGAAATTTTTTTGTCACCCCGTGATTTAGACATTTCATTCCCGAATAATCTCTGTGGGCTTTTGTTGTGTAAATAAAGTCTTGAGGATTCTATTCGTAATCTTTGTTCTTTCGATTTAAAATGGATTTGTGATTCGGATTACTGTTGTACTTTTTGTTGAAGTATGCGAGATTGGGGTTTTATCACTTAACGTTTAGAGCTTCCGACTATGTTAATGGTGTTATGTGGGTAATTTGATTTTATACCAATTTAAAGGCAAAAATGTCTGAGGGGGCCAGGCCCCCTCATTGTTTATCTCCAAACCAACTAGCAACAGACTAGTTATAGCCACGATTAAACTACCACGGTCTTAACCAGACCAGTAGCTTAGACCCTTTCGAAAAAAAAAAAAAAAAAAAATCTGTCTGTAACCTCTTCACGCTTGAAATTTGGCATGCATTGATGATGGGGAAGGGTAGGATATTTTTTATCAAAAGCTATAATTATTTATACTGTACTCGGCGAAACATGGCGGTCATTTTCTATACAAATTACAAAGCCGCGATTGACAACATATGACATTTCATTGTAAATCACGGTTTAAAGGTACTTATAGAAAATGACAAGTTTTTGACAGGGAGTCAATGACCGCTACTGTATAGCAAATGGCTGTTTCGCCGAGTACAGTATAGCAAAACATCTTTAGCGGCATTCTGCACTTTATTGCATTGGGAAGATAAAAAATTCTTAAAGCGGGAAGATAGCTGGCCATTTAGCAGAAAAGTTTTCGTTTTCGTTTCGTTATAGAATCGCCGATCAAATTATATGGAATTGTCATAAGACGAGTCGAACGTCAACGTGATATTAACGAACGCTTATGTCAATTCCATACATTTTCATTGGCGATTCTATAACGAAGCGAAAACGAAAAGATTTTGGCTAGGAAGGAAGTAACTTCCCCTCTAACTTTACCACTCGGAGAAAATGTATGGCTTAGGCTTATCTGCCGGCACTTTCGAAGTGCTACTCGTTGTTATTTTTACAAACTGCATCACGCAGCTTCAAACTACAGGACATGTTTTGTACACTTGTATCAATCTATATCCATACTAATATTATAAATGCGAAAGTGTGTCTGTCTGTCTGTCTGTCTGTCCGTCTGTCCGTCCGTCCGTCCGTCCATCCGTCCGTCTGTCTGTCTGTCTGTCTGTCTGTTACCTCTTTACGCTCAAACGGCTGAACCGATTTTGCTGAAATTTGGCATGGAGATATTTTCATCGACTCTTTTCATCCCGTAAAATGTACGGTTCCCACGCGATAAATGAATTCTGGCGCAACGGAGCTGCGGGCGCCATCTAGTAGAAAATAATACGCAAAGGTCGGAGCAGAAAGCGCTACTAGCACATAATATAGTAAAACATAATCCGACCAAACTCCGACGTGTTGCACACGAATATTGACAGAAACGTAGCCAAACTTCGATTAAAACTTTTTGTTTACTGTCTGTGCTGGTGCTGCCGTTTAGCGTGAAAACATTGCAGTACTATATCCTACTAGATGACGCCCGCAACCCCGGTGCTCCAAAATTCGTTTATCGCGCGGGAATCGTACACATTTCCGGGACAAAAAGTATGCCTTATACCTATGTCATTTCCCGGGACTCAAAGTATCTCCTTGCCTTTGAGCAAAATAGATTCAGAGGCGGCGTGGAGAGGTAACTGACAGACAAATAAACAGATAGACAGACAGACACACTTTCAAATTTATAATATTAGTATGGATTCAGTTTACTCTCAGTGGAATATGGAGCCCATAGCAACAGTATAGCGGTAATTTCTTAGCCTTGGCCGTAAACAACTAGTTAATAATTGGACTTAACCCGGCATTGTTTATTCACACTGTCCGTACTGGCCAATAACCGTCTTAATGAAAACGGACACTGTCCCGGCAACGAGCTTCACTTTACACCGTGATGGCCGGTATATAATCCAGAACCGGTGATCCAATCCAGAGCTGGATTGGAATAATGTAACCTGTATGAAACAAAAATTATTTTTAATATTTTACATTATATAAAAAAATCTTTGAATTTCAATCTTCACGACGGTTAATCTATATAATAAATAAATAATATTTTTCAATTGTGTCTCTCTAAAACTCGGGAACAGTAGAATCGATATAAATAATTTTAGTCTTGAAATATATTTTCAAATTTTGTGGAAGTCCAGGGAAGGTTTATATTAGACTAGATGATGCCCGCAACTCTGTTGCGCCAAAATTGGTTTATCGCGCAGGAACCGTACATTTTCCGAAATAAAAAGTATCCTATATCCTTTCCCGGGACTCAAAGTATCTCCATGACAAATTTCAGCAAAATCGGTTCAGTGGTTTGAGCGTGAAGAGGTAACAGACAGACACACACTTTCGCATTTATAATATTAGTATAGATAGGAAGTGATACGAAGTTTACTGGATCATCTAGACAACAATAAGCGTTATTACTACAATTGTTGCTGCTATTTTTCCATAATCTTTAAATCACATTTTTCTTGGTCTGGTGAATTTCATCCTAAATGCTTCATCAGCCAAATGGTAATAGCGGTAACAGACAAACACACTTCCACATTTTAATATTAGTATGGAAGTAAAATATAAACAAGGAGAACATAAAAAGCGTAGAAATCAAAACTTTATTTTTAAAACGATAAACTTCTCTTTGCTACGTTAGCGTAGCGGGTCTACGTCGTAGCACGAATTAGCTACGTAGCAATGTATGATAAATTTTAATAAACTATAGTCCGTGTAATCCACAAAGACGCGCCCTATTATTCCTCCTAATCGTCTATAGTGTATGTGTGCAAGCTTTCGCCAATGTTTGAGTGTTATCAGTACACACTAATTACCTATGAGTGCACGCGCACACTACAATAATTAATATACCAATAATTAAAAAAAAGCGTCACGGTCAAAGGGAAAGATGCTCACCCAAAAAGTGGTGGGGCGCGTCTTCGTGGATTGCACGGACTATTACATGTTAGATGAACATTTACCAAAATTCGCTTATCGCGTGGGAGCCGTACATTTTTTCAGGATTAAAAGTATCCTATGTCCTTTCTCGGAACTCGAAGTACCTCGTTTCATCAAAATCGGTTTAGCGGTTTGGACGTGAAGAGGGAACACACAGACAGGCACACATTCGCTTTTATTAGTATGGGTTCAGTTTTGGTTATTGCATCGTCGAGTTATTTAACCATAACTCTCCTTCTGACGTAGGTAAAACTTTTCAGTTTGGTGGAATTCTGATTGGATCGATTAAATTAAAGTTATTGGTTAAATTGATCGATGGATGGCGGCTGTCATTAATAGATTCCGGTGTTTCATGTTTGTGATGGATGGTTTTGTTAGTTTTAATGTTTTAGTTTTTAAAAATATTTGTAAATCTCTGTTTCGAAAATCGCTTTTCAGGACATCGCGATTTCGTCCTATTATTTTTCGATTAGATCACGTGTACTGGTGGCTAATGAAGTTTTTGCTTTAATAGTAATATTTTTATATAGCAACGGTGTTCATTTCTTAACCCTAGATTACTAACCTTCGTCGATTCGACGACGCGGTTTTAAAAAAATCGTTCTATCTTTTGCGCGCGCGATCGCTCTTCTTCCATACTTCAGCTAATCGCTGTCGACCCGTTGTCCTCGCGACGGACGGTAATATTTTGTACGTGGGAGAGCTGTAAGCGCCATACCAGCAACCACATTTCGTCGAAACGACGAGTGTTAGTATTTACGCGACATTTTGTGTTATAAGGTTTGTACATTTTTGCGCATTTTTCTTCTTTTGCGGATTTATTTCATTGGTATTGTTTATTAATATTATAACTACAATTCTTTGGATGTTTTTACAAGATGAAAGCGCTTATCAAAATTCATCAGGGAGTGAGAAAGAAGACCATATCGAAATTGATCCAGCTTACATAATGGATGGTCGTATAAAATGTTTGGAAAGTAGTAATACTTCGATTTTCACGATAGAAACTGGACAAAATAGTACAGCTCATATACCTCTCGCACAAAAAGAAGGAAAACATGTGGCAGATGTCCTAAAAATACTTGCCACAAGTGCAAAAATCGTTGCGCGGAGAGCACAAACTTGACATATGCCACAAACATTTAAATAACCACCTTTTTAAATTTATTTTCATTTTATTCGTCTTTCCCATCCATCATTTTATTAATTTTAAAAAATTTTATCCACAATGTCGTCATAAATAGTTGTAGTAAAGATTTGAATTGTTAACTTGCCATGCAAACTATGATCTCAATTATAAGGCTGTTTAGGTAATAAATATGCCACATCACTTTATTGGAGTAGTATAAATAATTTAAATACACTATTTACATTAAATAAAAAACAAAACTGTAAACATTTCATTTCATTAACACCTTTTAAACGCCTTTCTAAAATGTGGTAGTCGAAACAAGGAAGGTTAATAACAAGCGTCGCAAAATAAAGTTAGTGTTCTAGGGTTAAAATATAACTAGCTATTTGACCGAGCTTTGCTCGGTATTCGATAAAACACGAATAAAATGTCATTTTCTAAAAATGATTCCTAGCTATATAGGGGGTTTCAGGGGCGATAAATCGATCTCGATTTATCGCCCCTGAAACCCCCTATATACTAAATTTCATGAAAATCGTTGGAGCTGATTCAGCGATTCCAATTATATATAATATACAAGAATTGCTCGTTTATAGATATAAGATAATAGTAGAGGAGGGGAAGAGGGGATTTCGGGAGTAGCTCGAGCGTGTCAGCATCCGACATGTGTCTAGTTATCATGTTATAGAAATCAGATTTCTCACGTGGTGGGTTTTTTTTTAATATTGAAATGTAATCCGATCTGTCAGATTAAGATATGTTTAGTATACCCCAAAGAAGCTTCCATAAAAAGCACTGACGATTCAAAGATAAGGTAAGCCTGTAGGAACATTTTAAAATAATAAAAAAATAAAAAAACCTTTATATTTTCCTAACTAAACTTCGCAGATGTTTTATTTTGCACTAAACTAAACGATTTAGTCCTAGTTGTCTAAAATATAATAATAACTGACCGAAATAAGCAATTTTCTGAATATAATATTATTTTCTTTTTCAAAACTTTAAAATGGCCGCAGTTTCTGAACCCACCGCTAAAATAAAAAACGCTCTTATTATTTTTTATCAGTTTTACCTAATGTAAAAAACCTACTAGGTCTCTATGACGCTCGAGTGACTGCAAAATTAGCACCTTTACCTCCCCTACTATAAGATAATGTTGTGTTTGACGACCTCTGCGGCTCAATGGTTAGAGTGTGTGGCAGTTCAAGCCCGGGATCGCGGGTTCAAATCCCGCCGACGGAACAAAAAGTTTTTCAATGTTTCTGGGTCATGGATGAATATGTGATGATATAATAAAAATCTTAAATATATGTAAAGTATAAAAGTATTGAATATATTTCCATTGTCTAGTACCCGTAACACCAGTCCTTCAGGTACTTACCACGGGGCCAGACTGACGTGGTGTGAAGCGTCCATAGATATTTTCTTCTTCTTCTGTTCACCATTTGATAATATAATTAGGGTTGCTGAGGATTCCTCTTCCGCTTCCTCATAATGAGGAAGTTCCGCAATATTTTGGGTTCCTCAACCGTTACCGCATCCTCATAAATAAAAATAAAAAAATCCTCTTCCGCTATCTAAATTTAAGAGGAATTTATGAGGAATTTCACTGCGCATGCACGTCGCATATCCAATCATGGCAACGCAAACGCCAGAGCCAGAGAATTGTTACATCATTCACTCATCTTTTTTTTTTGTGTGCGTATGTTGTGTATGTTACTGAACTCCTTAAGAGGCTGACAACTGCCAATGACCTTGATCTCGCATCACTCTCGCACCTGTGTCGATTTTCATGCCAGAGAGACAGAGATGTGAAGTGTTCACTCGGTAGCGTGGATACATTTTTCATTTGTTAGAGGAAAAAATAAATATTATGGGAAATCTAGATGTCAGAACCGAAAATTAAATCCAACAATCTTTGGATTTTTGTAAAAGGTATCAAATAAACAAATTTTTAAAGCATAGATTTTATTATTACTTTAGTTAGAACTGTTTAAAATTCCTGAAAGATGTGACTTTGGTATTTTTTTCATCTAGTAGGAGTACATTATTTTATTATTTAAATTCGACAAGTTTTTCCAAATATAATCAAAAATCACATATATGTTTTTGTGGCAATCAATGAAATGCATACGTCTAGAAAACTGCACAAAGATGTCGAATTGGCAGCTGTCTTCCCCTTAACTGCTGAACCGATTTTGATTATTCTTTATTGTGTGTGTTTTGAGAATGGTTTAGATTCATAGTTTGGTCCACTGGAAAATTCCCTTTTAATTAATTTTTGTGTAATGACTAATGTATGTACCTAGTAATGTACAGAGAGGACAAAGACTTTTGAGTTGGGTCCGCTAGTCTTTATAATTTCCTATCATCCTCTTCCTCATCCGCTTCCTCTTCCGCTTCCTCATCCGCATCCTCTTCCTCAAAAAATATCCTCTTCCTCATCCGCATCCTCTAAATTTGCGCGTGACAATACCTCTTCCTCCTCCTCTTCCTCATAATCACTTCCTCAACAACCCTAAATATAATATATTGAAATATTTACTTACAATTTTAATATAATTAGTACATATTAATCCTTCAGGCCCCGCGCGAGCTCCGGTGATCGCGACAACAATAGAATACAATAGCAATTCCTGGAAATTCCGACTGAAGTATTAATAATGACTTAGGTATACGTTATATTAATTTAATCTAAGTTTGAAGCCTCGGTGTGACAGGCGGAAAGCGAATTTATAAAGGGTGTTGTGGGCGTAACGTTTGATGTCTTGTTCGCAGTTCAAACTTGGCAATATTGTCCAAAGTTTCGCCCCAAATTCGTAATCAGACCTTTACAAGTCATTTAACATGTGTTTTGCATGTTTGAGTCAGTTAATTTATATTGTCTTTCAAAGTTAACGTTGGATCTCCGAAATTGACAAGCGTTTTATTATTAAGGGGGCGACTAACCCAAAAATTTCGATTTTATAATTCATTTTTATAATTGAAAATAAGCCCCGAATTGTTTATTTTCTAAAATTAGATACTACGTTATATTACCGAGAATTCGATCTGAGCAAAAACACGATATCTTGACATTTTCTCGATAGAGAAAAATCACAATTAATATGCATCTAATTTTCACGAATATTTCATTTATTGCCATAACCGTGCATTGAAATAAGTTAATATTTTAATACATTGTATAAAATTCTATCATTGAGAAACCGACCTAGCGGATTTTTAAAATGTTGTATATTTATCGCGTTATTGAGAAAAAAATTAATTTGCCGATGAATCCGCGTCGCCCTTTTTCACCTGGCATACAAAAGACGGGCGTGAGTGTGAAGAGGGGACGATATTTGATTTTTTGGGTTAGTCGCCCTCTTAATCCAAACTATTTATACGATTCAAGTGATGTGTCATTCTTGCAGCTACAACTCTACAAGGCTATAATATTTTCACCCCATTGTCAAAAAAAAAAAATTGCATCGCCATCTTTCGAAATATCACTAAATATATCTTCCGTTTTTCTGCAGGAAATATTTAAAACAAATAATATCATTTTGCAGACGGCTGAAATAAAACTAACGCTGTATAATTTTGGGAAAGATTTGCAACCCCATGACGTTGTGCCGCGAGATCTCCATAGGAAAAATCTGATGAAGGTATTTAACTCTAATGCGAGTACTGAGGAGTAAAGATGTCCAACCAAATATAACAATCAACCATTTTTGGTTATGTATTGTAGTAATAATTATATTATTGCACTTTATCTAAAATGAATTTCAAGTACAAGCAAAGTTACTTAGATAAAGCTATATTCACATAGTTTTGTTAAAAGTGCGAGGTAAAAATTCCAGCGCGAACAAAATGGCGCTTATTTGCGAGCTACAGGTAATACGACCGCGTAATTCCGTTCCTTCAAAGCCTTTGTGTACCTAATTGTGTCCGCATTGATTCGAACCCGGGTCATTTGAGCCCGTAATAACATTTCCGATTATATCCCCTATGAAAGTATTGTAATCTGCATTTCCCGGATTCCGGATTTTCTGTGGTTTTTGTCTTAAATAGGAGTGCATTTGGTTTGAGGTTACTTAAAATTGCAATACGTATTAAGTTTCTGATTAGTATTAGATTATTTGGCGTACCTACTATATATTATATTGTGTACCTACTAGCTGTTTTTTGCCCGCCTCGTTGGGTGTAAAAAGTATCTTTTGTCCTTTCTGGTTCTAAACTAATTTCCTGGCAATTTTCAGCAATTTTCATCAGTCGTTAGAGACAGTATAAAAAATATAATTAACACTACTTTTTATAAATATAACATCAGACGGATGGATAAAATATTCAGTATACCATATGAGAAATAAGCTAGCCCGGTTGTTAATAAAAATATATCATTTGTGTAGTGTTGTCGTCTTTTCAACGAAATCCCAAGCAAGCTTGCACTTATAACGAAATAATTTGTACGACAAAGTGAGCGTAAAATTTAATTTCCTTGATCACTTAAATTTGTTTCTTCGAGTAAAGGAGTCCGAACTCAATCCTCTTGGACGGGATAATAAATTTTGTCATTTGGGAAAGTGTCTAAGTTCTTCAGAGTTTCACTTTGTGGATTACATGCTATTTGTAGATTTAATTGTCGTTTGTTATTTCGTTGTACTTTGTGGATAATTTTGTGATTTATTACGGAACTTTCGAACCGGTATTTTTGAAAAATTATGGGAATAACATTGGCGATAAGTACTGCTGCACACAGTGTTTTGGACCGACAGTGAAATATTCCTTATATGGTAAGTTTATAATTTCGAAGTAATTTGGCATAAAGCCTACGGGAAAACACATAAGTTACTTGTTATCATGCCAAAACTCTACACACTAATTTTACTTGTACAGAGTAACATTTCTTAGAATTCAAACGAACCAAACACATCTTGCTACATTTCCTAAATTTCAAAGAGCTGACAGTTAAATTAGTACACTTTTTTGTAAGAGAATGAGCATCAAAACACAATTTGATTTCTATCTGTTTTGTTATCTATCTTGTTGTTTTAAAATGCCACTCTAACTTTCACAAGAATGGCAGAGTAAATAGAATTAACAAGGTTTTTAAAAATTCAAACGCCTTTATATATTTCTTAAGTTGACAGTTAAATTAGTACATTTTTATTAAAAGGATGAGCATCAAAACACAATTTGATATTTACGCAGCGGAGTTTCGTTATTTATCGTCGTGTAACATTTGCGAAATAAATCATTGCGCAGTTGGCGCTAGCGTTTCTTGGAGCCAGACCCTGCAACTCGGAGGCGTATGATTTTTTAAATGTACGTGATATATTTGCAAAGTGTCGGTGACCACGCGTAAGAAAATTCTATAAACTTACTAGCTGTCCCGGCAAACGTTGCTTTGCCATAATACAAAGTATTTCGCCCATATTATTTTATTGATTTGATTTTATTGAAATGACTAAATAAGTATGTCGCCATGGCAACGTCGATCGCTATCCCGTCGCACAAACAATGGTCGCCGTCAGTCTCAGGTTGTAATAATTTACTATTATTTATTCAACAAATGCACTTATCAATATATAAAGTACCCAGTAGCCGATTCTCAGACCTAATGAATATGCATATAAAATTTGGTAAAAATCAGTAAAGCCAGTTCGGAGGAGTTCGTGGACTAACATTGTGACACGAGAATTTTATATACAGGGTGTAACAAAAACTTTTGTATGGGCAAGGGCCCGAGCGTCACGAGTTTCCCCATACGAAAGTGAAAAAAATTTTTGGTCTTTCAGCGCTGCTACTTTCACAGTGAACTCTCTACAGGGAACACGTACACACCCTAAAGTATTATCACTTGTTTTTGTTACACCCTGTATAAGAAGATAAAAGTACACTTTTGTTCAGATTGTCACTTGAAAGGTAAAAGTTTTTAGTACTTAAACATAAATTTTGAACGATAAATTTTGTCTTAACCATTTTTTTTATTAAAAACTGTGAGCACTATTCTTATAAGCTTAAACCTCATCTTGCAAGCTTGAAATCTACAGGGTATAACAAAACATAATACCTAAGGGTGTGTACTGTGTAACTATGTCTCCTCTACAGAGTGTAACAAAAATAAGTGATAATACTTTAGGGTGTGTACTTGTTCCTTGTAGAGAGTTCACTGTGAAAGTAGCAGCTCTGAAAGACGAAATTTTTTTTCACTTTTGTATGGGCAAGGGCCCGAGCGTTACGAGTCTCCCCATACAAAAGTGAAAATAATTTTTAGTCTTTCAGAGCTGCTCCTTTCATAGTAAACTCTCTACAAGGAACACGTACACATCCTAAAGTATTATCACTTAGTTTTGTTACACTCTGTATATAATATAGAGTTCATTTTGAAAGTAGCAGCGCTGAAAGCCTTTTTTTAACTTTTGTTTGGAAAATCCATGAGGCTCGGGTGGTTTCCCATACAAATAACAAAAAAGCTGCGCTGCTACTTTCACAGTGAACTCTATAAGTGACACGTACACACTCTAAAGTTTTGTACGGTAAATTATAATATAAAGTATAATATTTATGAGTCACTTTATATTGTTACACACTGCATAATATAATATATTTTAAAGTTTAGTAATGTTTTCAAGATGGAACGTAACGTGACGGAACATAACGTATGTATTATATTATGTAGTCAAAAATTGAGTATTTGTACGGTAAATTATTAATATAAAGTTTAATATTTATGAGTCACTTTATATTGTTACACACTGCATAATATAATATTTAAAGTATAGTAATGTTTTCAAGATGGAACGTAACGTGTGTATTATATTATGTAGTCAAAAATTGAGTATCGCTATCACTTTTGAGTTACACCAACAGCCAACATAGAAACTTCTATAACCAATAAAATCGATAAACTATTACGGACAAAGTTTTCAACCATTAAATGAAAATTGCCTTATCATTTACCGATCTGGAGATAAAAGTTAAAAGATTGTAGAAGAAATTATTACATTTTATATTTTTCTTAACCGCTAACGTACTTTGTATTAGACTTGGGCTCCGAGCCAAGCTGCTTTCGTCAATTTCAATGAATCGAACATTTTTCGGGGGTAAAACTATCTTTGGTCATTTCTCGAGACTTTCCATAACAAATTTCATTTAAATCGATTTACCAATTCGCTGGCCCCGGGCAATAAAGGCGTAATATCAAAAATCGTTTGGTTCAGGAGAGACAAAATAAGCAAATTTGTTTATAGTGCAGCGTACAGTGGTCCAAAATAAATGTTTGAAGTGTCATATGAAAGTTAATTTTTTACCTATTTAACCATATCAAAATAATTGTAATTATAAAAAATTTATTGAAATACTTGAAAAAATTTATAATACAACTAATAAGCGATATTGTTTCATTTGCAGCATTGGTTATTGACTTTATAAAACACCAAACCGCTTGAGATTTACGGCTGTAAGAATGTAATGCGACGTATTTTTCGCTTTAGATTTCGATCGTACCAGCCGATTACTCCCTTCTTCTGGGGAATCTCACCGCGAAAACTTAGCCGTATCGTATCTTCCAGTTTTTTAGTTATGTTTCATAGAGTAATGTAAAAATACAGTTTTAGTCGTAAAAGAGTTTTCCATTCCATAAAGCTGTTGTCATTTATTATACCTGTTATTTTAAAAATATGAAATAAATAGGGGTGATAGACTAGTACTCAGAGAAGCCAAAAATCAAATAACATTAAAAAGGGCGTAACGTTTACCGCTTTGTTGCCCGGGGCCAGCGAATTTTAGCGCGAAGAGGTTATATAAGTTGTCATACATCTAGATACAGACATATAGTATAGATTTATGAATATTGTACGCAAAACAAAACTCTTTCAACAATCCTGTGATAGTAAACGTAGGTTAAAAGGCACATAGATCAATAGTTTTGAAAGCCATGTTAACGTTTGCAATCTTGTCTTTCGGTTCGGTGAGCGTAGATAGCGGAGTGGAGCTAACCACAGGCTGTTTCGAGTTACACCGAAACTACAATTTCAGTGAACACCATGCAACGGGATCTCCCGTCTATCTATCCATCAAATGGTTCACCAAAGTATTGGATGTTAGGTATAAAAGCGGTACTGTATATTAGATTAGAACCGGCAAACGTTGTTTTGCCATGGTGGGGATTGTGTGAGTTTCGTGACACACACCGCGAAACGAAAATTAAGTTGTAATAGCTATGTCCACATTATGCATTTTCGTCTTCAATTTTCGTCATCTTCTTTCATTCAACTTTCGTTTTGGCACATTCAATAATTGAATGCGTCAAAGAACGCAATGCCAACTGTCATTTTTAGGGCTCATGTCGTTGGCCGTATGTCATTTTTCTCCGAAACTATAAGAGCTATATTAATAACAAAGCGAAAGTTTTGAACGGTCAGAGGGTATGCGTCGCGGGCATGCCTCACGTTCGCTGTTGTCTGCGCTATAACGCATGCCCTTGACGAACAGAAAAAGGCACAGTATGGACAAAGCTAATGTAGATTGTAGAGGTATATAGTTCAAGTCAGAATGGAGTCAGTACACATTTTTTCTTACTGGGTACTATTTATCTGTGCTTACTGCTTTCAAGCCTTATATCAAAGAAATATAAATACGTCTTAATTATAAAACCAAAAACTATAATCCTCGAGCCATTTAAGAGATACCATTTTGTAATTTGATATGAAATAACCAAATGTCTATTAGACGGGGTCTGGATTGAGTCGACTAAGTCAAAATCAATACAATATGGACAGGTGTGGGATTATCGGCATTGTGAGCCGCCAGACGATGTGACTAGCGCTGCGACAGTGGTCGCGCACCTGAATGGGACGGGAGTGGTCGCGTGGACTACATACGTAGTCCAATTTGAAATAAAGATAAAAACAAGTTAAATAATAATTTATTTAATTTACTTATTAAAATATAATTATAAGTATATTATATACATATTAATCAGAAAAAATCAACAAAATATAATCAAGACCTCTGTATTAAAAGTAATTAAAATTACAAAAATATTGACTGACTTGACTGCGCTTGATACGCTTCGCTATCGCCATCGATTTCATTCAACGACGCCTCAATGTATGCAACTTGCCGTTCGGCCATTTTTATTTAAAAATATAAAGGAATATTTATATTTTTAAATAAAAATGGCCGAACATTTAAATTTTAAAACAAGTCAAAATTATAAAACAGAGTTGATTTTACTAGTATATTACTGATATAATATATACATAATATAAGGAAATAAAAAAATGAATCAAAAGAATTACGTTTACGTGACGAGTCGCACGGACCACACCAGGTCCTGTAGTCCACGATATTTGAGGGGCTATTGCGTTACGAAAATACGCGACAGGGGCTTGCGCTGTGACTGATTGTGTAGCTCGATAGCATAGTATAATTTACTATGTCGATAGTTCATTTGAAAGTACCTAGAGGCGCAAGAGTCGCACGCGCGCTTATAGTTTTTGAGAAATTTTTGATTTCGTTTACGTGGACTACATACTGTTATGTAGTCCACGCAACTACTCCAGGGTTATTTTTTTTAATCTTTATTTTTTATCCAAGAGAGTTAGGTACAATAAGACCATGTCACTCTCGTAGAGAGCCATTCTTAAATTCTACACAATATAATTAATTTGTATCTCTTAATTTTGAGCCAAACAAAACTAATTTATACAAAGCGATTACTTCCGTAGATAAAGGAGCAGACAGAAATGGAAAGAATTTACATCGTAAATATTTAAGTATATCTAAGTGATAAAATATATATTGTCTAGCTACTTCGTTCCGGACACATTCCATCAGTATATGCTGGACGTCCTCAACCTTATCACACTCTAAACAATTAGGTGATGCCACTTTGCGCATTAAAACACTCCAGGGTTAAGCTTGGTCCACGTTCGATGCGAATTTGCGCGGTTACAAGCCTACAAGGAAGCCAAAAGTAGTAAGAGAACGTACTTTGTGTACTAAAGCTTATTATAAAATCAATGATTTCATTGACGACAAGACATCTTGAGAATACTGGTTCTTACAGGTTACTAGAATATTTTTTATAATTCCTATTGTAAATAGCTCTAAGTCTTATTATTGTTATATTATAACACGGTCAAATTAACTAGAACTGATGCACGGTTTGATGACGTCATAACGGAGCTCGCATGTATCAAGCACTACAGCGGTGCGTCAGGTTAATGTGACCGTGTTGTATATAATTTATGTTTTAAATTGTAATTTTCCACCTTTTTAGTAAAAGATGGCCCCGTGCGAGTTTCTTACGCCGGTTCTTCTCGGCGGGGTAGTTCCCGAACCGGTGGTAGGCACCGTCACCGGTAGTATCGACGTTCGGAAATATTTTTGTAAAAAAATTACTCTGAATAAAAAATATTTAGATTTTGAACAAGATGACATTAAATGTTGCTCAATACACTGCAACGTTGCGAGGCGTTTCATTTTGTAAATGATCCATTTGAACTTATTTTAGGAAATTGAAGCAAGCCTAGCACCGCAAGCGCCAAGAATGTCGATTTATTATGTATCTTACGTGTAGTTAATAAAGTTCAATTTTGAATGGACCATGAAAATGCATCAAATTCCATCGACGAGTCACGTTACAATGTGACCTGACCCTTAGCTTAGACTACGTTTACATACGTGCGAAATGTACCTGACCAACTTATCTTTAAGTAGCATTTGAATGATACTCCTTAAGCTTATGGCACGTTCACATACCCACGGTGAATGAGGGTTATTGATATTTTATTTGCCCACTAGGCGCTATGTAGACCCTAAGGCTACATAACAGCACCTGGTGGCAAATAGAATATCAAAAACCCTCATTCCACTATATCTATATCGCAGCCAACTGTTTAAAATAGCCGTTCAATCAAACAGCTAACCCTTTGACTGAACAACGCCATTCAATCTCACGGCTAGCTTTTTAACTGAATATTTCAGTCGCTCGAAACGTTCAACACTACAGCTGATTCAAGCCGCCGCCGTTTGATTGAATTAGTTCAGCGCTCACCACCGCGGCGCTAGGTGCGTTTTGTTTACAATATGGCGTCAACTAGCCGGTGTTTTGTAATTGTATTAAGATATTTTTCGTAAATATACTTTACAAGTGTTATTAAAGTGGCAGAAATTATGGGGGCACATACGAGTGAATCAAAATTTAAATAAATATTCGAATTTCGAGGAGAAATTACGGGATTATGAAATGCATTACGAAGGTATTAATTGCAATTGTGTGCAAAATGAGTTAGAATACAATTTATTCTGCTTATTATCATTGCGCTTGTGTAATAATAAAACTAAAAGAATGGTTAATTTGCCATTTAACCAGTCAGCTAAGCCTCGTCTAGCTGTAGTGTTGAACGTTGCAGTCAACAAGTCGGCTAAACGACGTATAGCCGTGTGATTGAATGGCGTTGTTCAGTCAAAGGGCTAGCTGTTTGATTGATCGGCTATTTAAACCAGTTGGCTGCAACATCTACACGCACACCTTCGTGAAGTGTTTGTCCAATATGCATTTATCACTTAAAATGGCTCCAATACTTTCAAAATCAAATCTTCAAATTTATCCACCCTTTGAATGCTGATGAGATGGAGTTTATAATTATACTAAATGACGCCTGTAACACATTGCACCGAAATAAGTTTATCGCACGGGAAATTTCCTGCAACAAAACTATATCCTTTTCCGTCTGTCAAAGTATATTCCGAATTCCCTTTAAATTTATTCAGCCATTTAAGGATGGGGTGTAACAGACAGACATACAGACAGACACTTTTAATTTTATAAAATTAGTAAGAATACTCAGAACACACAAAAATGCGGCCAAAGATTTCGCTTGAACCACCCTAATATTCGTCCGTCCACTTTTAATTTTCGCCTAATAATATTTTTATGTAACGGCATTATGGGCCAGGCGTTCTGCAGGAACTTAAGTGGGATATCGTAAAATTATTACTTTAAGAGCACCTGCCGGCTTATGACAGGGGATAAGCAACGAAATATAGAGGGGCGAGGTATTATACTCTAATATGGAATTATATTCTGATAAGAGATTTTCGTTATAAGGTGTATACTCATATCATACATTTTTAGGGTTCCGTACCCAAAGGGTAAAAACGGGAGACTTCGATGTCTGTCTGTCTCCAGGCTGTATCTCAAAAACCGCTATAGCTAGAGTTCTGAAATTTTCACAGATTGTGTATTTCCGGTGCCGCTTTAACAACAAATACTAAAATAAAATAAAATTAATATTTAAGGGGGGATCCCATACAACAATGATTTTTTTGGCCTTTTTTGCTCGTAATCAATAATGATAACAGGTAGGCACTTGAAACTTTCACGAAGGCCTTAAATATAATTGTACTTTAATAATTAATAATAATATTTAATAAAGTAAAAAATTAAGGGGGGCTCCCATACAGAAAACACAATTTTTGGTCTATTTTTGCTCTACAACAGTACGGAACCCTTCGTGCGCGAGTCCGACTCGCACTTGGCCGATTTTTTAAGGGACACTTCAGCACGATTGGGCAGGCTGGACCACCACAGCGTCAAATAAAACCACCATGAAACAATGCTTTACATGCTGTGTTTGAGATAGCCTAACGAAGATAATAATATTAATATAGGGACCACCACTGCACAGCTTGCTAGGAGTTTTAAATACCTATTTTTAATTCTAGTGTTGCAAGTAGAGTTACTAATCATCATCAGTAAGTAGATTTTGAAAATTTTCAGGATCATTTCGTTCAGATTTTCAAAGTATACTAATGTAGTCATTTATTTTAGTTACTATGCAGTCATTAATGCAGTAAGAACAAAAAGAAGATCTTTTAGATCGCAGCCTAAGGGTAATAGACATTTATTTTTAAGTTGGCACCAAATTAAAATGCCATGACCCTAAATAAGTGACTTTAGAGAGAGCTTTATACTTTTTGTGTTGCGATGAAATTAGATTTGAACAATGAACATAATTTAAAACCAAGTTCCGAAGCGTCGTTCGATTGTTCGTAATTGAAATTTTCATTTACCTTTGATAAGTTTTTGCAAATAAAATATTTGCTTTCAACGGGGTAAGAGCTTCCATTCAATAACTGAATAGGAATTTCTGTAATAAATTTTTAGCTAAGCAATATTTATGAAGGTATGTTGATGATTTTATAGCAACGATATGGAGTATTTAAAACGTCCGCAACTCTTTATCACGCAGGAACCCTATATTTTTTTCCGGGACAAAAATTATGATATATGCCTTTTCCCGGGACACAAAGTGTTTCCATACCAAATTTGAGCAAAATTGGTTCAGCAGTTTGGGTGTGAAGAGGTCTAGATAGGAGAGATTTTTGTCTACACATAGATTGAAATAATTGAAATAGAGTTTAGTGCGATATGAGTGATGTACGTCCATTCGGCTCGGCTGAGCGGAAACGATTACCTAGATGCAGTCCGATGAGTCTTACGTTCAATGGTTTTGTTCCGAAAACAAAAAATACAAATGCTACGTGGGTTTTGTTTGTCTGGAGACCGATTCTCATTCCTCGAATTATGATCCGACTGGAAGATTTGCCATGGGCTCGTGCGTGCGTGTATGGTACGTCTACAAAATAATTGCAGCTTCATGTATAAATAATTAAATAAGTAGATGATATTCGCAACTCTATTTCGCCAAAATAAGGTTATCGCGCGGGAACTACAAATTTTTCCGGGATATAAAGTGCTCTATGTCCTTTCCCGGGACTAAAAGTATCACCGTACCAAATTTCAGCAAATTCAGTTCAGTGGTTTGGGCGTGAAGAGGTAACAGACAGACTCGCATTTATACCTAATATTAAAATATTAGTAAAGTATGGATGTTCTTTCCGGGACTCATAGCACATGACATAATATTTGTAAATCGATTCAGACGTTAAGGCGTGGAGTGGTAACAGACAAACAGTCATGCATTGTTTCTACTACCTCAAATGACCCGTCTAGACGGGTTCCGCCCGCGTCATACAGCCTAGAGTCTAGACTCTAGGGCGCGAGCGGCCAAAAAAATAAAAAAAAAACCACAGGCGCATCCGCACTGCGAATTTTAACCGATATTTAGGGCCTGTTTCACCACTTCCTGATAAGGTGCCGGAGCCGGATAGGCTTATTTGACAGATTCTCCATACTCTATCTGTCAAGTTAAGTGGTGGATAGCCTTATCAGGAAGCGGTGAAACAGGCCCTTATTCTTGCGAATTTATTCATATAATTTTATCATCGGCAGAGCGAATACTTCAAAAGATTCAATGTGTTACAAGATACAAGAAAGCGAGCGCACAGTGAAAACAATTATGTTTTTTTTTTTCACCTTTTTTAAAAACATCCGTTAGCCTTTATCACAAAAAACTCTATGTATACCTGTTGTATTTTGCGAAGCTGAAAACCATTTCAAGCCATTGAGCAAGCTGTTAGGAAGCGTCCTCACAACTCCGTGGACGCTCGTTTGCTAACTCCTCCTGTTAAAGTATTTGAGATGCAATTCCGAACAACATTATGATCCTAGTTCTCCGTCTGTAAACCATTTAAAATTATAGCTCAGCTGTTTTAACTTTGGAACAATCTTTTAAATTATTTCATGTGATATCTATATGATAAAATTGGCCAAGTGCCGATTATAATACATAGAGTCGGACTCGCGCACGAAGTGTTCCGCACAATTATAGAGCAAAAAATGGGCCAAAAATTGTGTTTTTTGTGTGGTGGCTCCATTTATATCATTATTTTTTATCATTTTTAGATACAGCCTTGAGATAGACAGACATCGGAGTCTGAGAAATAGGGTCCCGTTTTCACCCTTTTGGGTACGGAATCCTTAAAAACTAGAAAAAATATTGTTTTGATTCCGATCTAAAATTTGAACTAAATCTTAATGTACTTTATTGCAAAATATCATCGATACTCGTAAAACCTATGGCACAAGAATTCGAATATAAAATTATGCTAAGCCGACATTAAAGATAAAATATGCATCGGATTGTCGTCCAAATGGCACGAGCTACGAATAACAAAACTACCACGAGTCGTTTTAAGATACGGCCACGTGTATTTTATGTCCTTTCACCAATACAAGGGGCGATTTTATTACCGAATTTGTTAAATCCCTTGTTTTATCGTACCCCGAAGTGAGATAACACTAGTTGATTTGGGGCAATCATTCGTTTGTTTTAATAGTCATAACAATTAGAATATAAAATATCTAAGTTATCATATTCAAGACTTATAGAAACTTAAAACTTCCGAAAAATAAAATATAAATTAATAAAAAATTACTTACCGTTGAAATTGCAGATTCTAAGCAATATCTACCAGTCAACCTTTTGTAGAAGAGATTAAAAAAAAGCGATAAAAGAAAGAAATCGTGTAGGTACACAAACCAAACAAATCTTAGTGTTTAAAATGTATACAATAAATAAAGTAACACATCTCATTTAAATATATACAGCATTTGTTAAAAAAATCGTATCGCATGATTTACCAAAATTGCGAAAACACAATTCGCTCAAAATAGTTATAAAATTACAAACTGAAAGCAATTTCGGGTTAGACGGCGCTAATGAAGTTCGAACACACTAGTATCCGAACATTTTCGAGCACGCCGGATTCCGGAAATTTTCATAAAATCCCACCGCACGAATCCCGCCAACTTAAAGCTCGACACGTTCCTTCACACCTGGTCAATGTTTGATTAACATTTTCGGGTGTACCTCGTTATTGTGGCCTAGATTCTGGAATTAATTTGAAGTACGGTATACAGTACTTAGTGATATTTAAAGAAACTTCGAAGTGCTACTAAGCTATGGAAAATCTAGAAAAAATGAACACTGAGGATACAATTCAATTCGGTTTGAGAACTAACCCGACGAGAAGAACCGGTGTAAGAAACTCACAGGGGGCCGTATTTTACCAAAAAGATAGAAAATGTATATTTTCAAAAAATAATAATAAAACAATAATAATAGTCAGAAACGAAACGTAAGAGACCTCTATGGTTTGTGATTTAAATGATAACATACTGGGATCATGGTGATTATACATAATATTATAACTGATTCAGCGAAACTTTGTTCGTCGATAAAATTATGGCTAAGGAAAATATCGAAAGTATTGGGGTCGCTAGTCCTGCCTTTCGACTGTCGTCTTACTAATCGTCATTAATCGTGTACAGTTTCAGTCCCCGTATCTACGCTCGTGTCGACGCTGCGCCGATCTTGCACTGCACCTGCTTTATCCTATTTAATATAATCTTGAATAACCATCGCACGGTGTAATAACTTAAATATAACTTGAAACTTCTTTTTTAATAAAAAAGAATTACATAAATTAATAACATCACCGATCCAATCACGTTTTGTTGATGTCTTTGTAATATAAATTTCGATACCGCTATTTAAAACCGTAATTTTTTATTTTGCCGAGTTTTATTAGGCAGAAAGTTTTAAGTCAATGACCAGTATTCAGTTGGTACAGAGTGCAAGAAAAAACAAATACTACTCAGGTATGTATTTATTATACAGGTATTTTTACCGAAAAGCTTCTTTCAAAAGATGCTTCAGTCTTCACACATTCATCTGAGTCAATGTCACCAACCAATAAAGTCAACATTGTTCATAAACAATGACAGTGCACAGTGATGGCTGTAGAAGATAATATCGTGATTCGTATTACAGCCATTGTCAAATTGTTTGGCTAAGGTTCCGATGGAGCGGACGAAGATCTCTGTAATAAGTCTATTTAGTTAATAAGATTAAACAGAGTATTTATCTAAAATCTAAGTCGAAGTAAAGTATTTTAGAATAAATTTTAAGGAGTCAACTGCTTTAACTGGGTCCAGCTCTGTGGTCGTCGATAATGTGATTATTGCATATTAATACGATTAAAAGTCGAGAATATTGTGTTCTCGGTCCACCAGGCTGAATATTTTAACAATTATTATTCAAGAATAAGTGTGATTATGTTAATCGTATTTATCATTGCATATTTTATTTAGTATTAAATATTTTAATCGCTTAAAACTAGTTGCATTCCGCGGCGGGGGTCAGGAATCAGGATATGAAGGTGTCAAAATATCTATCAGTTGAGATAGCTCACGAGTACATTGATTTAACTGTTCTATATTATTTCGTTTTTAATAGGCATATATTATTATATAATATATCTAATATATAAAATTCTCATGTCACGGTGTGCGTGGTTGAACTCCTCTGAAACGGCTCGACCGACTTTCGTGAATCTTAGCGAGCTAGGGTTGAGAATCGGGCAACACCTTCTCTTTTATCTTTATATTAATAAGTGTATTCATTTGTTGAATAAATAATAGTAAATTGTTACAATTGTTTGTGCGACGGGATAGCAATCATGAACTTTGCCATGGTGACATACTCTTTAGTAGGTATAGTCACTTCAATAAAATAATATTATGGACGAAATACTTTATATGGCAAAACAACGTTTGCCGGGACAGCTAGTTATGTTATAATAATATATATTATAAGCGTCGAGACTTAAATATTTACATATTTTTTGTGGGTTTAATACACCCATGGCACTAATAACAATAAAACGTTAACAAAAAGGGGGCGCCTGAGGCTGAAGAATTGTCGCCTAGAATACTGATATTGTTAAAGCGTGGTAAGTCTAGTCTAGATAAACCCTACGCCTGGTTTAGTTTCCTTCTTTATATTTTTGTGAAAAAAATAAAATGTAAGCGCATCTGATAGTCTGTATGCCAAGACTGAATGCTCTTAATCCCTTAATTAAAATCTTTCGATCGACTAGTGAGTTAATAGAAAACAAGAAGTAGGCTCTTAAATCTATTTTTGCTAGATATCTACTTTTGGGTATTGGCTTGAAAGCCTTAAAAGTTAATTTTCCAAATTAACATGTAATTTTAAAATAAACTTACGAAGTGGTTTCAAATTTAAAATAATTCAATAATTGTATTCAAAATATAATACAATATTTTCCGCCGCTTTGTCTGGGAAAAAGAAAATTTTTGAAATAAGGTAACCTTCGATAAGCGTACACGAAGATATAGTTTTAAATTTTAATAGTTTATTGATGCATGATGTATATTAAATTAAGCCAGTGGTCCCCAACCTGTTTTTGTTTTTGGAACGAAGTTCCCTAATTTTTTTATTTTTCATGCGGCCCGCAAACATTTCTGGTCTTGGTGTCGCGGGCCGTAACAAAAATTTTTAGGTTTAAAAAATAACGTAATTTAAAATTAACGATTTACAAGTGAAAAAAGACTTTAATGTTGACTGTATAATATTTTGCCCGTGGGCGTGAATTTCAAAATGGTTTAACATCACGCGGGCTACAAATAAAGTCCCGATGGCCCGCATGCGGCCCGCGAGCCGCGGGTTGGGGATAGCTGTGTAAAGCCCACAATAATTATAATAGTAACATCTATAAAATATATATAAAATTAACTGTCAGCACTACGGCTGAGGCGTTGAGCGTTTAGTCGCCTCAACGCTCTTCGAACTAGAATGAGGTTGATTGTAGCGGCACAGTACTAGCGGCGTCAGCCAACGGTAATCAGCTCTGCCCCCCCCCCCCCCCCCCCCCCTTTGACGGGTAGCGAGAAGGGTTTGCCAGAGCCCAAAAGGTACTCGATTGATGGGATGTACTAATTTGTCTCTGAGAACAAATACTGAAATTATCCAACGAAACAATAATAATCTCGGTCTGATATTGAGACAAGACTTATCGAGTCTGAGTGTTATAGTTTTCCGTTACGAAGTTGTCTTTTTTGATAATATATTATCTGATAAGTTTGATAATAATTTATATCGAGATAAATCAGATACTGTTGATAAGTCTGATCATATCGAGACTTTGTTAGGTGAGATCTATAATGATTATAATCGATCGAAATGGAATCGATCTGCAACACTTATTATCAGAAATGTTTTATAAGCAGTAGCTTAACTTGATCGTTTTTGAGATCATTTAAAACAATAATCTGGCGAATCTAACGAGGGTGCACCTAACGTCAGTAGGAGCCCTGGATCTATCCGGATCTGGTCCGGTTCTATCAGTGCTGGTACTCGGGAAGGCTTCGGGTTCATTCGTAACCTGATCGTCCCGTACCTATATTGATCACTTTTAGTGATATTTTCCCGATTGTCTGGTCTTAGTGACCTAAAAAAAAATTGGGGTAGCTCGTTAAAATCGACTTTTTTGTCGATAGAATATGTTGCAAAAAATATTGAGGGTAGTAACTATAACGTTACGTAGATATTAAGTAAGTTTCGTTATGTACACTCGCGGTGTATCCCGAGTCCCAAAATTGGTGCAAGATTTATTTAATAATAATAATTATATACCAGCAGACATAGTAAATCATAATCGTAGTTCTATATTTAGAACAAAAGGATCGCGCGAGACGCGCATTGGTTGTTAACTGATGAGACTCGCAGTCTATCTAGTTATTAGCTCGAAACAGCTATTCTCTATAAAACGGCAAAGATATTAATATTATAATAATAATTATGTAGTTATATTTATAGAACAAAGAGCGCGGGAAAAACGCGCGGTAGTTGCAATTTTTTTTAAGCATTGTCAGAGACTCGTGGTCAATCCATACATAATGTTGATTTGAAAAATATCAATATATTTCAAATTGTAATTAACTCGCAGTTAATCCCCTCAAACCAGCCAACATAGTATTGTACTTCTATTTTTAGATAAAACATCGTTAAAGACCCGCGGTAAATTCCGATGCATAAGGATTGTGTTTAGAGACTCGCAGTCAATCCACACATTATAGCGGTGTATAAAATAACTCGCTGTTAACCCCCAAACCGGCCAACGTATAGTTCTATTTATAGAACAGATAAAGCATCGTCAGAGACTCGCAGTCAATTCCGATGCATATAAATTGTGCTTAGAGACCCGTAGTCAATCCACATATTATAGCGGTTTATAAAATAACTTAATATATAATTAAACTTGCAGTAATTAACTTGCAGTTATTTCCCCCAATCGGACAAAAATATAGTTCTATTTATAGAATAGGTAAAGACATCGTCAGAGATCTGCAATCAATTCCGATGCATATTATAGAATATAGATTGTGTAAAATGACTCACGGTCCAAACACACTGTAATTATTGACTCGCAGTCGCAGTACGTGCCGGTTAGTTAAAATAATTGCAGTAATCACCTTCAGTTGTTTCCCCCAATCCGGCAACCATATAGTTTTATAATTCTATTTATAGAACAGATAAAGCATACATATTATTATAGATCGTGTATAAAGACTCGCAGTCCCAAAACATTGTACGTTTATTGACTCGCGGTCGCAGTACAAGCCGGTTAGTATTGAATATACTCGACTCGTCTAGGCCTCGGTAGTGCCTGCCGTTTATTTAAGTATTTAATAGTATTTAAGGGCCCCCGAGACGATCAAACGGTTTGACTCAAACACGTAAATTTTGGTTTGACTCAAACCATTTTGATCGTTTACAAAGCTAGTTTGAACGGTTTGTCAAACATTTACGTGTTTGAAGCTCGTTTGATGAAATTTCATATTTTTGTTGTGTTTGACGCGCCGTTTGATCGTGTTCCGATGCGTTTGAACAAACTTTATACCATTCTTTGGAGTAGGTACATTATTTTTAACCGACTAAAAAAGAGGAGGTTATCAATTCGATGCGTATGTAATATTTCCAGAACTGCCCAGTTTTCGTATATAATGTTAGTCTATATCAGCATCTGAACAAATGTGCAAAATTTCAAAAGTGTATGTATGTTTTTATGTTTGTGTTCACATATCTCCGGAACTACAAGTCCGATTTAAATATTTTTTGTTGTACTATAATAGGTATTGTTTAACTTGGGAGACTTCTGCAAGTTTCATCAAAATAGGTTTAGTAGTTTTCGGGATAGGGAATTTAATTCTCAATTTCGTACAATTTTTAAGTCGGTTTTATCTTTTAAAAAATAATATTTATTCGTCACAAGACGTGTACTCCACAGCGAGTATTGAACCAAACTGCGCAGTTTCGTTTGACAAACCGTTCAAACCGACATCAAACGGTTGCATCAAACACGTAAGGTTTGAATCAAACCGTTTGATCGTCTCGGGGGCTTCTCTCTTATTACACGATAAAATAACACACGATAAAATAACACTGACTTTAGTTACTTCCGACACTGATTCAATCGTTTAAATAATAATAATAATAACCAGCTGCAGCGCTTTGGCATGGTTACTAAGTATTCGTACTCGCGTTGCCTCGTGTTAACAAGGAATGGGACATGCCGGAACGTCCAGTGAGCGAGCGTGCGGGTAATTTTTCAACTATCCACATACGTCTTTGAAAAAACGCGATTGCCTAGCAGATACAGAGGTACTACTGGTTAATAATTATATATCGAAGAATGAAGCGAAGAAATATAATTTATTTATTTCGCCCACATTCCAAACATTCGTAATAGGGATACTATGTAAATTCCGTACTTACTCAGATTAGCCCAGGAGAGTAATTTTCACGTATATTTTTGCGAAACGGTATTCGGCCTGCATTAACTCATTGTCGGAAATATTTGTAATTCCCTTTGAGTTCCCTTTGAATGTTAAAATCAAAATATTTGTTTGGAATTGCTAGCCTCTTTGTATAAACAAATTGGCAGGGTAGATAAATATTATATTCATTTTACCTAAAATTGTTACTTTAATTTTCTGGGAATAATATTCTGTTTTGTCTATATCTACGTTTTTTTTTCGTTGATGATATTGAAAATAGAATATGACCGACGTAGCAATGGAATTCTGAATATCTGCATAATATTATCATAATATTTATCATAACATTTATTATTTTATATGAGAAACATTAACTTTTTTATTATTTTTTCCCCTTGCATGAGATTTTCTTTTTAAAAACAACGTTTATTAGCAGAGCTTAAGCTTAAATTGGCCTTAGACAGCTCAATTAGTCTCGAATATTCTTTTAAGCGGAAAATTATTTAAATTTTACAAATTATCCGGCTCAAACATTTTGCCGCAAAAATATTCTTGCCAATAGAAATCCCTGAAGCTTTGCGAGGCCCTTACAAGTATACAATCCAGCCATGTTTAATTTAAAAAATAATGAAATAAGTAGGTAGGTAGGCCTTAAAAAAGGTACCTCAAATATTGTAAATCAAGGCATTCAACTTCAAATAATATGTCAGTATTATAATCATTATCTTATCTTATATATAAAATTCTCGTGTCACAATGTTAGTCCACGAACTCCTCTGAAACGGATTTACTGATTTTTACCAAATTTTATATGCATATTCAGTAGGTCTGAGAATCGGCTACTCGGTACTTTATATATTGATAAGTGCATTTGTTGAATAAATAATAGTAAATTATTACAACCTGAGACTGACGGCGACCATTGTTTGTGCGACGGGATATAGCGATCGACGTTGCTATGGTGACATACTTATTTAGTCACTTAAAAAAAATAATATGGCAATTAACAATTAATATATTATGGCAAAGCAACGTTTGCCGGGACAGCTAGTAATATTATAATATGAGCCATCGTCATTTTGATTATAGCCATGATTAAAAATATTTAGATCTGAAAAGGTCGCAGTGATGTTACGGTTCACGGGCCCCTAGAGTCTAGACTCTTAAAGATTACTACATTTTACTGTGCAATATCACGTATTGTGTATTGACCGTGTATTGACCGTCTAGTTATGATATTATTTTATTATTAACATAATTGCCGTCTCGGGTTAATATTGAACGCGGCCCGCCTTTCAGTCTTATTGTCAAATAAGTTGTTCAATAAAATATTGTCGAATATTATTGTTTTTTTTATTAAATAAGAGGGCAAACGAGCAAACGGGTCACCTGATGGTAAGCAACTACCGTCGCCCATGGGCACTCGCAACATCAGAAGAGCTGCAGGTTCGTTGCCGGCCTTTTAAGAGGGAATACGCTCTCTTCTTGAAGATTTGCAGGTCGTATAGGTCCGGAAATACTGCTGGTGACAGTTCGTTCCAGAGTTTTACAGTGCGCGGCAGAAATTCAAGTGCTCCACGAAGCCATCCTAATAATACGTGATAATTCAGAAGTTCAGAAGTTAGTAAAAAGTATGCAGTCACAAAAATCACATTAAATTAAAATCTGTATCTTTTAGATTTTTCCCAAATAAAAATAAGTGCTAATTTTATAATTATTTATATTTGTGCTTGTTTTCTTTATCAAACCACCCTTAATTTAGGTAAACCAACATGGCGGTCCCTGGAAAAACAAAGATTTGGTCAGAATTCAGAAGTTAGTAAAAAGTATGCAGTCACAAAAATCACATTAAATTAAAATCTGTATCTTTTAGATTTTTCCCAAATAAAAATAAGTGCTAATTTTATAATTATTTATATTTGTGCTTGTTTTCTTTATCAAACCACCCTTAATTTAGGTAAACCAACATGGCGGTCCCTGGAAAAACAAAGATTTGGTCAGAATTTAATTAATCATGACTAGGTAAAAGGTTAAGAATCACTGATCTAGGGGCCCGCTTAGCTACCTTTTTCTAAAAGCAGTCTTTCCCTTAGGTGCAGGGTGTGCGTTGCACACGGGCGCCGCGGTCCTAGGGGCGCCGAGCGCCCCTCACAACGGAGCCCCACTACCCAAGCAGCAACCAAGCATAAAGAACACCTAATAAGCAGCCGATATAGCACCTAACGCAGTTTTACAGCTGTAATATAATAATGTCGGTTTAGCTGCGTTGGAGAGCTAAGGCTGCTTAGGGAACTAAAGGCTACTTCGGAGAGCCAAGGCTGCTTAGTAGGGTGGAGCGAAAATTTTTTTTTTTGATATTCGTTTCGGCATACCTATAAAAAGTTGCTGTTACTGTTCAGAAATATACGTAAATTTTTTTATTTAAATTATAATAAATTTAGAGGTGCCCCCAACGTCATGAACTTTAGAGAAATTCGAAAAACTTTGTCGAAAACCACCAACTTCTAATATTGCCAAATTAACGCTGAATTATGTTATGTGTATTCCGTTACATTCATAACTGTTTAAGTTTGAATATTGCGTAGATAGATGGGGAGATTGAGGCAGGAGAGGTGATTTAATTGCACTTTTCAATCGTTGTTCGAACGCCATAAAGTGCGCGCTATTAATGTAAGTCTGCTTGTGAGAAACAGTGATTTTAAGCACTACCCACAAGAATTTAATTTCCAGTTTACTGATCGTTGATGAAATACTATTTGCGATATAATTTATACCCAGTATTTCTCTTTATTACAGTCAAAATATGTCGTCAAAACACGAAAAGAGATATGTTGTCCCGTTTTTGGTTTATCGGAGAAGTTACCAGTGTCTCTGTTATAAAAATTACTTATATATTAATTAATATCACATTAATATGAATCAAAGCTTGACAAAACAACAAAAGAGCCGACAGTTCATGATGCATCCCAAAGACTGACTACAAAAATTTAACATATCTGGCGAAAAGCGTCTGTTGGGGCTGGAGCCTGGAGCCGTCTACTGGAAGGTGCCTTGCTTGATGATGGTGATGAATGAAAAATGATGTTGACTCAATGCCGTTTATTGTGACAATAATAATTTTTCATTTAAGTTACTTTGACATGCGCACACCGGCGGTGGTCCAGTATCGCTGCCTGGGCGCAGACCTACGTACGCCCCTGCGTGTGTGCGTATGACGTGACGTCGACGTTGTGATGCGTCGACAGCGTCGCTTCCCAAAAAAAATAAGTATATTATTTATTTGATTCATGAACTGCAAGAAAAATGATGATAGGCCGTGTAGATTTAAATGCGACTGTAAAAAATATGAAGAAAATTAAAATACAAGAAAAAAAATCACTGCGTAACAAAGAAATAATGGGTCCTAACCAGACGTCTTGTTCTCGTTCTTTGTATGATGACTTAACAACCGAAAGAACGAGTTTAAGCAATTGTAGCTTCTTCTTGTAGCTTCTACAAGCTAATAAATTGCCATAATAAGTAGCTGCTCAGCCACCCAAGGAAAAGAGATTCAATTTTCCATCATTAGCTCTCGTATGCGATCGTACCTGAGTCTCTGACAGAGCAGTTGCTATTATAGCTTTATCTGTGTTAAAAGATGTTGATTGTTGGTATTATTACATCAAAGGATTCTAGTGCTGTCATTGATCGTTCAAAATTCGATGAGAAATAATGAAAAACAGATCAGCGCACACGATGTAGATCGCAATTATAAAAGTATACGCAGAAATTATTTTGATGGTAGAAAAGGTGGCTGTGATGGTACAGTTGTGAATATAGTTTTCAAAGGAGCTGTTATTCGTTTTATGGAAGAAGTAATTAACAAACTATTAAAGTAGTTTTTTTGTTTCAAATGCCTAATTGTGAAATAAAAAAACAATTTAATAACAATCTACTTTTTTTATGATGACCATTCCTTGATAATATGTCATTAATATTTTTCTTGAAAAAAACATTGATACCACCTAGAGCCTGTAGCCAAGACTTTTTTTGCACGTTTCTTTATAGAATCGTCGATAAAAATGCATAGAATTGGCATTAGACGAGTCGAACGTCAGCGTCATATTCGCGAATTTTTAAGTCAATTCCATACATTTTGATCGGCGATTCTATAGAAAAGCGATAAAGAAAAGGTCTTGGCTAAGGGGTCAGTCTTTTATTTAACATATAACAATTTAGTTTTTTTTACAAGGAACAGCAAATATAGAAAAATACTATTTATCAAAACTAGACCAATGTTTTCAAAAAAATCGTATTTTTCGAATTTTCAATTGGGTTGGGGCACCTCATAACATCAAGACAAGTAAACCATATTTTGTTTGCGGAATTTACTCATCACAAGGCAACTTTCTATTGCTATGCCATTAAAAAAAATGAAAAAAAAATTCTTCATACAAAATCGCTCCACCCTACTGCTTAGGGAACTAAAGGCTGCTTCGGAGAGCTAAGGCTGCTTAGGGGACTAAAGGCTGCTTAGGGGACTGTAACGTGCAGCATGTGCAGTTATGCACATACGCAATAATTATGTTGTGTGTGTGCAATTGTGCATCATTGGCACATACGTGTCAGGTGCCCCTTTTAGTCTTTAGTTAAGTAGTCTCATATAAGATTCCGTAAGGGCTTGTCGCCCTGCCGGCACCTATATAGTATACCTGTGTAGTATACACTTAAAATGAACACGAATAAATGAAGTCCGAAAATAAACATTTTTAATTCATCTCTCATAGGGCGCCCCCCTTACATTGGTGACCCCTAAATAGGTGCCGTGCGCGTTTTACTTAATTAATCGGACTATTGCTAAATAAATATCGGACTATTGTGAATAAAAAAATTAAAAACTATAAAGTGACACTTAAAAACTAAAATGACGGAAAGTGGAAGTGATCCTGTTCCCGCTCAAGAGGTATCTCAAATTACCGTTTCCTCGCGCGTTCCTGATTTCTGGGAGGACTAGCCCCGGACTTGGTTCATTCAATTGGAGTCCTTGCTTTTCAAGCAGCGGCTGACTGATGAGGCGAAGTACCACCTTGTCATTGCGAAGCTCGGCAAGAACGTCGTGTCACAAATCACTGACATCTTGATCAAACCTCCAGAAGAGGGTAAATATGAGCTGCTGAAAACCACTCTTCTAAGCATCTATGAGGAGTCCGAGTCTCGCCAAATACAGAAGCTCATCGGAGAGATGGAGCTCGGTGAACAGAAGCCGTCTCACCTTTTAAGGCGAATGCGTGAGCTCGCCAGGGATAAAGTCAATAATCATACCCTGAATATCCTTTGGCAAAATCATCTGCCCGCATCAGTTCGTGCAGTATTGGTGGTGTCCGATACGAAGGAGCTGAACACCTTAGCATCGATAGCTGACAAGGTCATGGAGACTGTCAGACCCTCTGGAGTAGACGAGGTCACATCGGCATCCAGTGACTCGATTATAGCCGAAATCGCTAAACTAAATAAGCGACTCGACCGGCTGACGCTGTCACGCTCGAGAAGAGGATTCTACCGTGGAAGAGGTCGCGCCAGATCCCGTTCCTTTGGACGCCGTCGCCAGGATTCGCGGCACAGATCCCCAGCCCGCAAGGACTTGTGCTTCTACCACGCCAAGTACCAGGAGAAGGCTCACCGGTGCGTCCCACCCTGCGCCTGGAAGGACGAGCCGGGAAACTCTCCGTCGTGCAGCCAGCAGCGGTGGCCAGCTGCATAGGAGTGAATCACCGCCTATTGATTAAAGATAAGTTTAGTAATTTAAGATTTTTAATTGACACTGGCGCAAATGTCTCAGTAGTTCCCCGAAATAAAATTAAAGTTTTGAGCGACTATTTTAAAAATAATAATTATAATTTGTATGCCGCCAATGGAACTCTTATTAAAACTTATGGATTAAAAACTTTAAATTTAGATTTGGGTTTGCGCCGAAATTTTAAGTGGACATTTATTGTCGCTGACGTGTGCCAGCCTATTATTGGTGCAGATTTTTTGTTAAAATATAGATTGTTAGTAGATATAGCGTCACGTCGATTGTTAGACGAAGTTACGCATTTAAATGTTTTGGCTGACGTTGTTCAATGTAACGAACAATCGGTCAAAACTATTGACGAGTATCATCCTTATTATGACATTTTAGTTAAATATCCTGACATCACTAAGCCCGTTTCGTTTAAAGAACCTCCTAAGCACTCGGTTTTTCATTATATTGAAACCAGTGGCCCGCCCGTTCATGCGAAAGCGAGGCCGTTGCCACCTCACAGATATGCAAAGGTGAAGGAGGAGTTCCAGCTCATGCAGGAACTTGGGATTTGTAGACCGTCGAAAAGTGCGTGGGCCAGTCCTCTTCATGTTGTCCCGAAAAAGGATGGACAATTGCGACCTTGTGGGGATTATAGAGCGCTTAACGCTATTACTAAGCCCGATAGATATCCTATCCCTCGTATACACGATTTTACATATATATTACAGGGCAAGAATGTGTTTTCGCGGATCGATATCAACCGCGCCTACCATTTTATAATGGTCGCCCCTGAAGATATTGCAAAGACTGCTATAATTACACCTTTTGGTTTATTTGAATTTCCACGAATGACATTTGGTCTTCGTAATGCCGCACAAACTTTTCAACGGTTTATGAACCACACAGTGTTGGAAGGCTTAGACTTTTTATTTACATATATTGATGACGTCATCATTGCAAGCGAAGATTTAGTTACGCATAAAAAACATTTAAATTTAGTTTTCGAACGATTAAATAAATTCGGTCTTACTATTAACTTAAACAAATGCTCGTTTGGACAATCGAAAGTAGAATTCTTAGGTTTCGAAGTTTCCTCGACGGGGATTAGCCCCCTTAAAGAAAAAGTTGCTGCGATTTGCGCTTTTCCCCGACCCACAACGGTCGAGGAATTGCGTAGATTTTTAGGTATGGTCAATTTTTATAGATTACATTTGCCGAACGCAGTAGAGTACCAGGACGAGCTTAATCAATATTTAAAGTCTTCTAAGAAAAAGGACAAGACTAAAATTATTTGGACCGAAAAATCTAATGAAGCATTTATACAATGTAAAAATAAGTTGCAACAAGCAGCTAACTTATCCTATCCGAAACTTAATACTCCGCTTGCACTTATGACTGACGCATCGAATACGAGCGTGGGAGCGGTGTTGCAACAGCGTATGAACGGCGCGTGGACACCGCTTGGTTACTTTTCCAGGAAAATGTCACCTACTCAACAAAAATATAGCACTTTTGACCGCGAATTACTAGCGATTTATTTAGCCGTTAAGTATTTTAGGAATATGGTAGAGGGTCAAAATTTAGTGATCTATACCGATCACAAACCTCTTATTTATGCTTTTTCTAAGGTCGGCAGTAACAACGAATTGCCGAGGCGCGTTAGGCAGTTACTATTTATCAGCGAATTCACTACAAACATTCATCATATTGATGGTGATGAAAATACGGTAGCTGATGCGTTATCTCGCGTAGAGAGTATATCCTGTTCAGGAATTTTAGATTACTCCGCCATTAGCCGCGCGCAGAATGATGATGATGAATTGAATAAGTTACGGCAGAATAGTAAGTTCAATTTTAAACAGATAATTTTACCTGGTAGTGACTCATCCGTATGGTGTGAAATGTCCACCGACCGAGCTAGACCTTACTTACCTAAGGCGTTTAGGAAAATCGCTTTTGATAATATTCACAACCTTAGTCACCCCGGAATTCGTACCTCGCGAAAGCTATTAAAGGAAAGATTTTTCTGGGAGAATATTAATAGTGACGTAGGCAATTGGTCAAAATGTTGTATGTCGTGCCAAAAAGCTAAAATTTATCGTCATAATAAATCGAAGCTAGGACATTTTCCTTTAGCAGAACGCTTTTCCCATATTCACACGGATATAGTAGGTCCTTTGCCGATATCCTTGCATGACTACAGGTATCTCGTTACAATTATAGACAGAGAGACCGGGTGGCCAGAAGCTTTTCCCGTTAGAGATATTTCTGCTGAGACCATTTCAAAAGTAATATTTGAAGGTTGGATTGTTCGTTATGGTATCCCTCATCAGCTTACGAGTGACCAAGGGAGACAATTCGAAAGTAATATTTTCCAACAGCTCATGAAGTATTTAGGTATTTATAAAACTCGTACCACTCCCTATCATCCCCAGAGTAATGGGATGGTAGAGAGATGGCACAGATCTCTCAAAGCCGCTCTTATGGCTAGATTAAATACTAAAACTTGGGTCGAAGAATTGCCTATAGTCATGCTAGGACTTCGTGCTGCCCCTAGATCTGACACCGGCGTCAGTGCAGCCGAACTTGCTTTTGGTCAGTCATTAAGACTACCCGGAGAATTTTTAGATCATAATATAAATTTTAAAATATTAAACGAAAGCGAGTACGTGGAAAGGTTGCGAAAAATGATACGCGATCTCAAACCTCGACCGACGTCACATAAGGGTGCGAGCACGCTGTTCGTGCATCCGGACCTGAGTCACTGTACACACGTGTTCGTGCGCAACGACTCAGTTCGGAAGTCACTTCAACCTCCTTATGATGGACCTTTTAAAGTTCTAGAGCGAAAGGATAAAACATATTTAATCGAAATGTCTGGTCGAGATAGCTATATTTCAATTGATCGTTTAAAACCTGCATTCACTAGTAATTTTTTAAGTACTCCCCAAAATAGTGACGAAAGTCATAGCAAAAATCACAGTGAGCAGGAGAACTCTGCACAAGCGTCGGCGGATAGCGATTTGCCTGCCGCTAGCCCGCTCCGCCACACAACGCGTTGCGGCCGATTAGTCAAAAAGCCCGTACGTTTCAATTTTTAGCCCCGCGTGGCACCGCGGAAAAATATATTTTAAGTAGCATAATACATTTATTTTTGTATTCTATCGATAACTTTACTGTCGCGTATAAGTATTTTTACAACTTAACTTTTACATTTTTACAAGTTTTATTTACATTTTTTTTTTCATTAAATATTGGGAAATCAGTCTACTAAAGATAACATAGTAGTGAATCAATCGGAAGTCTGCTAGAGCAAAAGTGCTACATTTTTATTTTTCTGCGTTTTCAGTGCTTTGTGTATTGGTGCAAAGCTTTTCTAAAATGTCAAAATAATTTTTAAGTGAAACATACTTCAGTGATGTTTAACTTTAACTACAGTACATAATATACTTACCTACTTAGAATAAAATTTTGTTCAAAATGATCATGATCAAACTTTATGTCATTTTTATTTTTTATGCAATGTATCAGTAATGCATTTGTAATGCATTCTTTAAATTATTATTGTAATTGTATCTTGGTAATATGTTACTTGTTTTGTCTTGGAACTTGTCACGTTGCGCATTTAAGCATATTTGACACCTGCGAGTGTCACTTGCATGCATTGCATATTGCACTTATACATAAGTTTATACTTAGTTAAGAAGTTCGTAATGACATTGTAATGTAACTGAAAAATTTAAAATTTTTGGGGGGAGTAATGTAACGTGCAGCATGTGCAGTTATGCACATACGCAATAATTATGTTGTGTGTGTGCAATTGTGCATCATTGGCACATACGTGTCAGGTGCCCCTTTTAGTCTTTAGTTAAGTAGTCTCATATAAGATTCCGTAAGGGCTTGTCGCCCTGCCGGCACCTATATAGTATACCTGTGTAGTATACACTTAAAATGAACACGAATAAATGAAGTCCGAAAATAAACATTTTTAATTCATCTCTCATAGGGCGCCCCCCTTACAGGACTAAAGGCTGCTTAGGGAACTAAAGGCTGCTTCGGAGAGCTAAGGCTGCTTAAGGGACTAAAGGCTGCTTAGGGAACTAACTAAAGGCTGCTTAGGGAACTAAAGGCTACTTCGGAGAGCTAAAGTCGCTTAGGGAACTAAAGGATACTTCAGAGAGCTAAGGCTGCTTAGGAAACTAAGGGCTGCTTCGGAGAGCTAAAGCTGCTTAGGGGACTAAAGGCTACTTCGGAGAGCTAAAGCTGCTTAGGGGACTAAAGCTGCTTAGGGGACTAAAGGCTAAAGGTTTTTGCACCACCTGAAAATTTTACTGAGAATGGCACTGGTCCTCGATCACCCTTAAGCGGCCGGAAAAAACTGTACTTGTACTCTGTAGTCTGTACCCATTTCATTTTGACCGCGCGCTAGGGGGCGCTAGGGTAATATTTGCACACGGGCGCCACATGGGCTAGAGACGGCCCTGTCTACAAGTTCTCAATAAATTGTTTAATATGTTTGTTGGTTTGAAGTAACCCAACCAAAAACATAGGTCTTCAATTATTTGTCTATTAATTACATTATTTTTCTAACATTATTAAAGTTCGTAGCATGACAGCAAATAAAAAAATACTAAGAAAAGAACCGTGTAAACACATAAACATCTAAACGAGCCATTTCCTTCGCAACCTGTAAAGAGGAATCAGAAGTAGGGTTGCCAGCACGCCAAATGTAAGTGTCGGTTGCCGGACAACTTAGCCGGACATAATATTTTGTTCTATATAATTTTACTATTGAGCACTTAGCATCTCAACTATATATCAATAGGTTTGGCATAGCGCTTATAATTTTTCCATAAATTATAATGTAATATTGAGAATTGTCTAGCATTATTAGGATCTCTATATTATATGAGAAAAAAACATATAAAAAACTCTACGAAACCTGGACTCCCTCAAATATTGGCCGGACACGTAATCAAAAAACTCTGACTATATTTGTCCTTATCCGGACTCCTAGAAAAGCTGCTCTACAGAAGCCGGACTCCCTCAAACTTTGGATGGATACGCAATCAAAAAGTGTATGTCCGGCTTTATCCGGAATCCTGGCAACCCTATTCGGAAGCCAACGCGGGTAGTCAATTAAAAACGTCAGCGATAACCGGACAAGACGGATGGCGATTAGAACATGGAAGCCCACTCGGGGCCCACTCCGCGCAGGAAGCCAGCAAATTGAGATCCGCTCCTGAAAGTATACTAATGTGAGGTTTGCTTTAACGGGAAAAACATTTACAACCCTTTTTTGTAACAAATTGCTTTTTAAGTTGTCTGCATGTTGAAATTTTAGCGGACTAATAATAATTTGTGTCTTACATTTCTTTCGGAGTTTACATTTCTTTGTTTTGTAAATTTACTTTCTATCACAACTACATAATAGTGCCCCGATGTTTTTTACACTGCGACACTTCGAGAACATACCTACTCGTATTTGAGCGATAGACTGTTCGGTGTACCCCCTTTTGACACCTTCCGGCAACTGGGTGACCGGCGCCGGGCCCCCGGCGTCAAAATGTTGGAAATATTACTATTGCATAAGCGTTACGTATGAAAGCGTTTGCTGTGGAGCAACAGCTGCATTTCAGAACAATCATGATGTGTTCTGACAAAACAAAAACGTGAAATTATCTTATTATGGTTACGTGCTCGAGTCTCGATAGCATTGAAACTAAATACTGCTTTACAATAAAATCCTTTAAGGCTGTTTGGGCGTGTACTGTGACCGATATCAGAGCTAACGACCGTCTTGTAATGCATCACATTACTGCCGCACTCATATCAAATCAAATCAAATTCCTTTATTGCCAGAATATAGTACATGATCATGGTCTTAAAATAAATATGAAAGTTCCAGTACATTCTTGCCATTACAATGGCGTGCATTTCATTAAAATATAAAATTAACTTATAAATAGAATATTATATAAAGTCATTGTAAATACTGATATAAAATTAAACTGTGTACACCAATAATAATTAAAAAGAAATGTATAAAAGATAAAATAAATAACTAAAATTAATAAAAAATATTGTCATGTCAAAAATTTAAATAATAATGTCATTGTTAATAATTAAACTATGTAATATAATCTATTTTATCTCTTCAACATATTTCAAATATTCGTTAAGTTTATAAAAAGAGTTTTCTAGCAGCCACTTCGTTATTTGAGTTTTAAAATGAATTAATTTCAAATCTTTAAGTCTGTCAGGAAGTTTGTTACATACTTTAATAGCACTAATACAAACATTTCTTTTATATAATATATCTAGATGGCATGGTGGCATAGTGGAACATTAATTACTTAAATGTAATTATTACTTTAAAAAAATGCCTTATGCCTCATATTATATTATCTGTCAAAATCTTCATTAAATTGAACGTTAATTTTATATCTTTAAACGAGCAATATATATAATATTTAGAAAATGTCACTTTATTCATGTTTTATCGAATACCGAGCAAGGCTCAGTCAAATGGCTAGTCATAATTAAATATCTGAATAAAACTGAGTGCGGTAGTAAGATTTACACACATGCTGTCAAAATCATCCAACTTTCATGCAATCTTGAATGTGTCGTGATTAGGAATCATCGCTGCAGTGCATGAATTGACAGCTGTTATACATTCATCGATGGCGATTTCATCCAAGCCAGCCTTGTCTATAAAGCACAGTTGTATTCACTAACACAGTCAGCTGCATGTTAATGTGCTGATCTTCCAGCTAACTTATGAGGCCGTTTATGCCAAGTGCTCAGCATCTAAAACTATACAGGATAATAGAACTGGCTGGCTTCCAGATAGTTTCATGGCCTGTTCACTCGATGACGGCTGGGATTAACCAGCGTTAGTGCTAAGCATTGACTTTTATTGTAGTAAGGACAGGACGTAACCTACGCGTTACATCGGCAAAGTTGCTCGACCAGCTTCTTAATTTTGTAATACACTAGGACTTAGGAGCTAAAAACCTTTAAAGTTTAACAATGACGCAAACGTGGTTGAACGACGTATTTTTACGTGAATTATTCTGCGTAGTTCGTGCACATTGTTAAACCACTGTTCATTGATTTCAACGTAATATTTTACAGCGAATTTCTCATGAATAGTATAGTCCGTGCAATCCACGAAGACGCACCCCACTATTCCTTCAAATTGTTTATAGTATATGTATTATGTGTGTAAGCTTTCGCCAATGTTGAGTGTTGTCGGTACGCACTAATTACCTATCAGCACTCGCTCAGACTACAATAAATAGACCAATTAAGAAAAAGCGTCACGATCAAAGTTAAAGATGTTCACCCAAAAAGTGGTGGGGTGCGTCTTCGTGGATTCCACGGACTATTCACACAACCCGCTTATTTTTGCCCTGGAAGATTGGTTTACAGTCTTCGTAGAGAAAAAATAACTATAATAGTTACTTTGATTAAAGTTCCTGTTTCGAAGTAAATAAGGATTCGTCGTTATTGTAGATTCGGCTAGCCGGTACACATGCAATACCCAAGAAAATCTATTATTTATAGTTAGCTACCACAAAAATGCTATTTATTATACAAAATGTTTGCAGAAACTCACCCTTACTTTCAAAATCGTTAGTGCTAAGTTATCTTGTGCTGTTCGGCGGCAAAAGGTTGCAGGTTTCATCGAGCGTGTTTCTCGATCGGGATTGCATTTCATTTGTTTTGGGATTGTGGAATTGAGTTTTTACAAAGCTGTGAAATGGGTTTTATTCTCGTCTCAGTTTTATGGATTTTTATATCGGATGGAAGCGTTTTATGCGCCAATAGAATTGTAGCCTAGATGATAAGCAGAGCTGCAATAATAATTAGTTTTGATTTTTTGTTGAAACGACGTGATAACTACTTGTCTTCCTTTATTTCACAAACGCTAAGAACTATTTATACGAAGGTATAAATAGTTTTATAACAAAGTCGATTTAAACATCATTAAACTTATTATCAAAATGAAATAAAACAAATATGAAAGTAACTTTGTACAATGTTTGGTTAAATAAAATACAATATATATTTGCTTTTTATGAGACTTAATTGACTGCGTAGCTTAAGTAATAAAAACTCAATTTCGCCAACGGGAAACGTGTAAATCATATTTGAGGTGAAATACGATCACATAAAACGTTTCCGAAAACAATTAGTTACGACCGCGTTCCATACAAGCCAGGGGCCGCCATTTTGAAAATTGTTGTGGTAATCGAAAAAGTCTTGCTATTCGAAAGTCTGGTTCATAGCTTGTCAGTGCTATTAGAGTAAAGGGGGTAACAGACACGCGAGTAAGTACGCGGACTTATGGCTCAATAATCTTAATCGCCTGTCTCAGTTTATATACTGTATTATCTATGATCGCCTGTGTGTCAGCAAAGAGCCACGAGCCACGAGCCACGAGCCGCGAGCCGCGAGCCGCGCGCCGCAAGCCTGGGTGCCATGGTAATCCACTGTGAGTGATTCTCGTGTGTCACCGACGCGAGCCGAGTAAGTTCGTGAACTTAAAAACCGCGTACTTTAAGTTCGTACATATTCTGTCACCCCTTTAAGAGCCCGAGACAGCCAGACTTTCGTCACAATAATATACATAACTACAGTCGGGGCATTTTAATAGGCCACATTTGAGAGAAGAAGAAGAAGAAGGTCAGCTGACGTTGTTACAATGTTTTGTAACGAATTATTAAGATCAGAATTTGATTATTACGTTTAGAATTATTGTTTATCAGTAAAAGCAAATCGTTAAATAATTCGTATCGGTCATATTTACAATAAATATGTAATCGTAATTGAAAAAGGTTAATCAATTTTGCAGTTATAACAAAACGAAAATATTTATTTTTTATGTACGTCGCTACAAGGTTACTTTGTGCAATTTTGATGAACTGTCAAATGTGGCCTATTAAAATGCCTCGACTATTATACCAGTCCCAATTCGACAATATTATCGGTTTCTTATTAATTTTGTGGTTCCTCTATCATTTAAAATATAACATTTTGTACCTAATGTAAACTTAGGTTAGCATTTTATTTAAATTATCATAATAAAACATAAAAACACCCAAAACTCAGTATTATTATTTACATGAATTATTTATGTATAAATAATAACCTAATAAAATATGATTTCCACACGACGGAAAAATTCTATAAAATGCAATTACAAAACCGGAATGTAGGTGAAGTAAAAATCTAAAAGTTAGTCCTTTGTTGGCGTAAATTGCGAAAGTTTACATGGAAAAATGTAAAATTTTCTCACCATGAAATATTAATAAAACGAAGTTTTATTGTTGAAAGTATTAACACGTTCAGATAATGAATTAAAAGTCGGGGCGGGTGGCATGTGTTAGGAATTTTCGCTGAAACTCAATAAAGTGCACAGAGCGGCTTATACTACATTGTTGGACGGGTAAGAGTGGGGTATCACTGCACTAGAGAAGCATTTTACGATACTTAGGGCCTGTTTCACCGCTTCCTGATAAGGTTCCCGATAGGCTTATTTGACAGATTCTCCATACTCTATGTGTCAAGTTAAGTGGTGGATAGCCTTATCAGGAAGCGGTGAAACAGGCCCTTAAAGTTTGGGAAAATCAGGCTGTTACTAACTTTTTACCTTTAAGATACAATAGGTACCTACTCTAATATTAAAATATTAATTACACATTGAAAGGAGTTTGTGATTTTTGTATCAGATGATTTTAACAAGACCTTCGCTTATTTTTATTATGTGATTCTTCTGGATATCAAAAATATTAAAAAATACGCTATGATGGATACCGAAACTTTAGGATCATTGAATTTATTTAAAAAAAATACAACATATAAAGTATAATGTTATTAATTTTCGTTTGATTTGGATTCGAAAACTTATCACGCGATTGTCAGTCTATGCTAAGTCTAAACGCAATACGATGAGGTTTGAGAATGGGAGTTGAAATGCCTCCGCTGGGTCATCAAAATTATTCACAAGTATCAAACTTTTGATTATTTTAACCATAATTATATAGCTATCGCTTAGCCTTAAGATTGTTTTAATGTTTAAGGGTGGTAATCAAAATTAAACATCTTATTGTTATTGCTATAACTAATCGATAAAGTTGAGCTTACGACAGGATTACGTCTTATATTAAGGAAAATTGTTCTTTGTACTATAATTAAGTTGAATATGAAATTGATTATGATCATTGTATTTCTGTACTGCTTATTAAATAAGTAAAGTTTTAAATTGATAATAAAAGCATCGATTACAAGTATTTACAATTTAAAGTTTACCACAAAACACTTTTTTTTTAAAAACTATACCTTAACTAAAAATTAAAAAAAAAAAAAAAGAAAATTATAGCTGTTGTTACCCACGGCAACGTTTTTAATACTATAGGCCTAGCATTTTTAAAATCGGACCAGTAGTTTAGCCGCTATATTTTACATACAATATGCATAGACTGCCAAAATCATTACCCGTTTAGGCTTCACCGTAGTCGGTTAAAATACTAATCACCCGCTCGCAGTGAGACCACGCCTCAAGGCACTATTTTAATTAACTGCGATACTAAAATTTTTCTTGATTAACCGCCGGAAACTGTTGCACAGTTAGCCGCTAATTGAGACCTACGATATATTTTTAATTACAAACTCTCTCAGTGCCTTAAAATAATAAAAATACATTTTTCGTTTCATTTTCACTATCTAAGAATATTTTTATTTAGGGAAAAAGTTTGTTTGCACGATGGGCATAGAATATAATTATAGAGAGTTGACTACGAGGAAGGACATAATATTAAGATTTGATTGAGTAAATAAAAAAATAAAACACACGGTTTTCACGGAAAATGTATTATTACTTTTTTTTTTAACGGACAAATGGCCCATCACACATTCCCACCACTGCAACTCCTGTGTCGCCAGGATCAACAGCGGTATCCAACCACGAAAACCCTTAGATATGATCTCAGGGATGCCCGAGGGACAAGCTAAATCTGTCTTGGGACCCGCAACGAAATTAATCAGAAGAAGGTAAGAGGAGTAGGAGAAATCCAATTTCCCTCCCCAAGCAAAGCGGGAGACAGCCAAATTTTCGTGACATTAATGTCCGAACAAAGGGGAGAGCACCACGGCAAAATAATTAAATTGTATTGTAAGCCTACTTAGTAAAAATGCGGGTAGTTACTTCTAGTTTTAGACATACAGGCAAATAAGGGGACCTACTGGCGATGGCGGATTTACCAATAGGCTGAGTAGGCTGGAGCCTAGGGCGGCAGATTAAGAGGGGCGGCAAATTTTGCCCAATTTTTTCGCGGAATATTGCTAAAAATAATAACAAACTAAATTTTAAGCTATGGATTTCCGCAAAGTAACGCCTGATTCTATTAACAATTTTTTTTTTCCTACAGAAAGAAAATACGCATTAAAAAACGAAACGAATACGACTTTAGTAAGCTTTTTGCTCCCGGACTTTTTTTTTTGCCTAAATGTAAAACTTAATTGATCTCATTGTCACCATTAATCGGATTAATAACATGTTATTTAATAAAAATTGTTCGTATTGTTTTTAAACTGTAAGTGCAATCCATACTTTCATACTTATTAATATTATAAATGCGAAAGTGTGTCTGTCTGTCTGTTACCTCTTCACGCCCAAACCGCTAAACCGATTTTGCTGAAATTTGGCATAGAGATACTTTGAGTCCCGAGAATGGACATAGGATACATTTCATCCCGAAAAATGTACGGTTCCCGCGCGATAAACAAATTTTGGCGCAACGGAGTTGCGGGCATCATCTAGTAAAAATATTGAACAAAAACAACGTTTACACATAGGTACACATTATTTTGTATAAGCTTTGTTCGTGAGCACACTGCACAGCTTACACAAAATAATATGATGATAATATATGAATATGATGTAGATATTTTTAAGGCATGCCTTTCCCTACCTGATGATTAGTATTATATGCTGCTGTTTTTTATGTCAACAGTTCAACAGTATACCTATAGTTCGCGCGGAACTAGTTGGCCGCTCTGCCCATGCTCATTGCTCACATACCGGCAGAGCGGCCAACTAGTTCCGCGCGGCCCATACTGGTCACTACATAGTAGGTTACAAAAATATTAAATAATCAAGTACATTACAGAACTATCACCTAGTTCACAATCATACTAATGTCAACGCACAGTGTACGGAGGAGACGAAAAATCGGAAATTTTCTATTTTCTTCAATTTTGAATAGGCATTAATATTATGAATGCAGGAGTAGAACACCCGTGTGTCAATTCGAAATAGTTTTGATGCTACGAGCTACCAAAGTTTAGCGTTTTTTTGCGGCCCGGAAGGGAAAAATCCATATTTCTCCAAAACTATTACGTAATAAATATAATTTTGTATGCCATCTGAAAGCCTATTAAATAAAGCATATTTCAAGCTTTTTTCCTGATTCGCCGAGTCAATATTTTACATACAGTAAAATCATCTTCATTTTTAGGTTTTTATTTTTTTTATCCAAAAGTAAACAAAAGATGCAATCGAAAATATCGACAAATTAAAGGTATACAAGCATTCTATACGCACAAAAAAAAAAAACACCCGTGAGATCCGTTTACAACCACTGCTAAATCAATTTATTTAATTTACAAACTTAATTGTCAACAGGGTTATCAAACGACGCAATGCAATAATTATTTGTAGTCTTTTCGTTTTCGCGGGACCATCACTTACCTTGATTTTTTAAAATAAATACTATTTTGTTATTCGTAGACTAGAAATAATATTAATTGTTTGAAGTATTACGAACTGACATCCGATTTTTACCGACTTCCAAAAAAAGTGGAGGTTTTATATTTTTTCTAAGACTTATTTTTGATAATTTTAAATATACTCATTAAAAGCGTATATAACTTTCATACTATAAATGTTATTATATTATGTGACTATTTCTATTGCATTATTGACAGCCATCCATTGAAAAACGTATCAAATATCTCCAGTTGTAAACGGATCTTACAGGTGATTTTTTTTTGTGCATATAGAATGCTTGTATACCTTTAATTTGTTGATATTTTCAATTGCATCTTTTGTTTGGTTTTGGATTAAAAAAATAAAAACCTAAAATGAAAACTATTTTATTGTAGGTAAATTATCGACACGGCGGGTCAGGAAAAAAGCTTGAAATATACCTTATTTAATAGGCTTTCAGGTGGAATACAAAATTTTATTTATTACGTAAAAATTTTGGAGATATATGGATTTTTCGGTTCCAGGCCGCAAAAAATCGCTAAGCTCTGGTAGCTCGTAGAATAAAAACTATTGCGAATTGACACGCGGTACTCTCGCATTTATGATACAAATGCCCATTCAAAATTGAAGAAAAAAGAAAATTTCCGATTTTTCTTCTCCTCCGTACACTGTGCAACGGGAAAAAGCCGATGTAATGAGGACGACAGAACACAAATCATAAAGTTGCAATTTCAGAATAAATGTAATTATGTAATACTAGCTGTGCCCCGCGGTGTTACCCGAAAGACTATGAAAAGTACCAATAATAGGGTCAAAACGGGACGATACATGGTTCTACATTTAATGGTTTATGGTAGTGATGATGATGATGAATTTAATTTGCATATTATGCTTTCCGCTCTTAAAACATCATCGAAACTTCCAAACTTGTATCTATAAAGAGTCAGGAGTACCTTCCGAACCATGGTTTATACGTACAGGGTACCATGGTATGTAGGTACTGTTAGACGGTCAATTATAAACCTCTTTTTAAAAAAAGGATTTTATTTAAACACACTTAGTTTAATTCACAATAAGAATTTAGAAATAGACTTTGAAATATAGCCAGGCAAATGCCGCGCGCGGATGTAGAAGGATGGACAGGAACTGAGGTCTCGGGCCGAATGCAGGGATTGTATATCAAAATGGAAAGAGTAGTGCTAGGCACTATTATATACTAATCTAGTATATAACAGCCCCCAGGGTTAGGAAGAAACTTATCCCTGAAGGGTTAAGTTTATGGAAGAGAAGAACGGATTTTAGGAAGCGGAATTTCATTCAGGGTTTCAAGTGGAATTTCGTTAAGGGATTCTGGTGGGACATCGGAGAGTTCTTGAGTCTTATTTATTTCGATTTTACGTTTATAAAAGTATATTCGACATGTGCCTGACTTTACAAATCTACGATAAATTGCGATAAAAATAAAAATTACAATGACACAAATTATTATAATAGTTGAATATGAATAATATTGCCCATATTGAACTATATGAGGTCTGTCAATTATTTCATTTAAATTTTTAACAATATCATGATTAATTTCTACATTCTTATAAATTTTTCTTAGGTCCAAATTAATATCAGATAGGTTTAAAATAGAGACAAATGGTTTTATCTTATTAGACATAACAGAATTACAACAGGTATCATTTAACAAACTAAAATTCATAATTATCGGTTGTATTTTGATTATTTGCGAATTAACAGGTATGAGTTTCAAATCCTTTTTAAAGGCGACACAATTTTCAGGTAAATTGAATATTCCTGTACCAAATAATACTATCTCTGATGTAACAGAGTCTTTGCAGTCTATTGACAATTTTGTAGCATCTGTATTTACATATAAAAATTTGTTATTTGACAGACGGTGGAAAATATCTACAAACCCAACAAAAAGCTTTGTTTCGCAAATATTCGGCACATACTTTAACGGTTTTGTTATAATTTCTGATTCACAGGTGGGGGATGCTGAGCTAGAATAAACATCAACATCATTACAGATATAATTCGAATAGTATACGGACTTACAACTATTTAAACTATCTAACTTACAATAAAAACTCCTATCTCTACTTAGCGCTATATATTTAGTAGTCGGTACTATTGTGCTATAGGTTTTATTAGCCATTACAACAGGGTATGGAATATTTTGATACAAGTAATAATTCCTTAAGTTCACCAGAGGTATATTTAATACAAATACTAATTTATTATTACTGTAGTAGGAAGCTATTTCGCATATGCTTAGCAGTGTATATATGTTTTCTATGGATAGGGTTACAGGGAGTTGATGATAGCTAGCCAAAAATCTATAATTTTGAACAAGTTCAGTAAATAATTGAGTCGGAGTTATTATAGAGGGATACAAAACATTCGATTTACTAAACATAATTGCGTTAATAATATCTTCTAATTTAAAAGATAACGTTAACAAACTACTCTCTAAAGTATTTAATAATTGATTAAAATTAGACTTTATTACTAAGTTATTTGAAACAGCTGTTAAATTTTGCTGGCCGAGAGTCAGAGCCTGAATGGCCTTATTAATATGTTTTTCGTTGACGCTTATTTTATTTATAATTTCATTTAAAGATGACAGGGTTGAGGTGGTGACCAAAATATTTTGTTTTACCAATTGTGATAATTTAGATTGATCGCGTTCAATAATTTGAATAGCCGAATTATAACGGAGGGCGTCATCCTCGTCCAGAGTGCCGAACAAGTGTTTGGATACTGTGCCAACTGCACCAAACCATGCAGATCTTTTAGATCTAATTTCTATTAAATGAGAAATTGAATCAAAGTCGCGAATGATATCATTCAGTCTGACTGACAACGGTCCCAGTAAGTTATGACATTCGATATCTGCATAGAGAGTACTTTGTTTACAGATTATCTCCAAGCTGCCTATTACACCGTTCAAGTTCTTAATATTCGGTTGTATAAAAGATATATCTATTGGTATTAAGACATTAAGATGTCCATCTATTATTTTGAGTGATCCAATTGGATCGAAATATATTCCAGAAGTATTCATAGATGTATCGATGAATGCTTCCTGTGCAGAGCTTTCAAAACTGTAAAATAATAATAAAATACGTTAAATTTTAAAGTTATAAAAATTGATACTGTAAGTATCACTAATCCTAAGCTAACCGTTATTTTAACTAAGAGTCGCCACGCCATGCTAACTTAACCTCATCATAGTGATGAGTGACGTGTCTTCTATTTATTAATAAAGTAAGACTATTTCTACCATTAATCTTAATTACTCTATATGGGCCCTTCCAAATGGGTGAAAGGGCTTTACGCATACGGAGATGATTTTTTAAATAGACATAATCACCTGCATGATAAATAACAGGTCGAGTGCGCGTGTCGTAATAAGTTTTAGAAGCAATTTTAGATCTATTTATACATTCAATAGCTTTGTCTCTAGTGGTTTTCAGGCGGTGCTGAAGCATCCTGATGTAGTCCGAGTAAGTAGCGTCTAGAGCGGGTTCATAGAGAGAGTTGGGAAGGATAGCTTTATGGCCGAAAAGTAATTCATAAGGAGTATAGTTAGTTGTTGAATGTGTGGCCGTGTTATAAGCCAGCATTGCTGTGTATACATACTTAGGCCAGTTATCTTGGTTTTCACAAATATAGGATTTCAAATATTCTTTTAATGTCGAATGACTTCTCTCTAGAGCACCTTGTGTTTGTGGGTGATAGGGAGAAGACCACAGTTGCTTAATTTTAAGAAATTTGCAAGTTTCTTTAAACATGTCTGCCGTAAAATTAGTTCCTTGGTCTGTTAGTATAGTTTTTGGAATACCGAATAATGAGATAAAATGTATTAAGCAGTCACTAGTCTCTTCAGCTGTAGTGCTCCGGATAGGGTAAGCAATTGAATATTTAGTTAAATCATCTTGTAGGGTAAGTATATACTTGAGTTTAGCTGTACCGGATTCAGGAAGAGGACCAACAATGTCTAAAGACACTCTTTCAAAGGGAGCAGTGGAGGTTGAAGTTATCTGCATTGGAGCTCTATTTATTTTCCTAAGGGCTTTATTAGTCTGGCAAGAACTGCAATTTTTTACATACTTCTCAATTTCACTTCTCATATTTTTCCAATAGTATTGCTCACGGATCCTATTATACATTCTACTGGAACCAAGATGTCCGGATATTGGTATGTCGTGATTTTCACGAAGAATTTTCGGGACTTCAGAAGGACTGGGGTAATAAATTTTATTTCTATAAATATTTATTTGTATTTTCGTGTTATGAAATAAATGAGCAAGCATTGTATAAATTTTAATATATGCATGTTTGTCGAAAGGATTCTTAAAATCTGTAATACTCACTTTGTCAATATGCTCATCTCTTAGTATTAAATGATTTTTAAAGTTACATAGGGACACAAAGATGTCTTTATAAGAACATGTATCAAAGTGATGGACTTTGTAAAATAAGAAATAATAAGTTTTATTCGTTAAATTGATTTCCTTATAGGTAAATAACTCTTTTTCTGAGTTTATGAATGTTTCAGAGTCTGTATAATTTGAAAGAATTTCTTCTACATACGGATTTGATTCATCAAGATCAAGTGATGTGGGTATTATTATTATTTTGTGTTGACTTTTAATTATGCTATCATTATGTTCGACTATATCAGTATTATATTTCACAGATGACGGAGTTTTCAAGAATTCGGAGTAAGTATTAGAAGAAGAGACTAAAGAAGTATTATTTTCATTTATAATGTCATTTATTTCTGTTTCAGATTCATGAGGTGCTGTCGGAGACCCAACCAACATAGGAGGAGTTGTCAGGATATTATCTTCGGGAGATATAGGTGGGACATTGTTTTGTCCGCTTGTCGTTGGTTGCGGTTCTAGTGATGGATATATATCAGGTAATGGTTTAATGGTTGAAGGATCAGAAGTGTCTTGTCTGCTTGTCGACGGTTGTAGTTCAAGTGCTGGATCTATATTATCAAGTAATGGTTCAATAGCTAAGGGATCAGAAGTGTCGAGATTCAAGTCGTCTATGTTTATAAGTTCGTCAGAATGAAAAGACGTAGGCGATACTAAAAGATCCATCAGATCTTTATCTAGGTTATTAGGATCACTCTCAGTAGGATTAGGATATAGTGAATCAGTTTTTTCAGGTTGTACAGGATTTACAGGATATCTAGATAGTGCATCTGCAGCTGAATTAAGTTTTCCTTTTCGATATACAATATCATATTCATACTCTAAAAGTTGAAGACGCCAGCGTTGTAATTTACTACTTGGGTCGGTATGGTTAAATAGCCATTTCAGTGGACGGTGGTCTGTGACGATGATAAATTTCCGACCAAACAAGTATGGTCTGAAGGTCTTACAACCCCAGACAATTGCTAATAATTCCTTCTCTGTTGTGCTATAATTGGTTTCACATTTATTTAGGGTTCTTGACGAGTAGGCTATTGGATGATCTTTACCGATAGGACCTTGGGATAGGATAGAGGATATCGCATAATTAGAAGCATCACAGGTAAGGATGAAGGGTTTTGTGAAATCAGGGTAGATAAGGACAGGTGCGGTCAAAAGTTTATTTTTTAAAGTTTCAAACGCTAATTGGTGTTCGTTGGTCCAATTAAAGGGAACATCTTTTTTTAGAAGTGACGTAAGGGGTTTAGAAGTTTTGGAGAAATCAGGGATAAAACGTCTGTAATAGGAAATAAGGCCAAGGAAAGATTTAATATCTTTTACGCATTTAGGAATAGGAAATACTTGGACGGATTTAACTTTATTTTCATCTGGCTTAACACCATTTTCTGTTATATGGTGACCTAAATAACCAACCTCTTTTCTCAAAAATTCACATTTATCCGGTTGTAGTTTCAGATTAAAAGAGCGAAGCCTGTCAAAAATAGAGGTTAAATTTTGGATGTGAGTTAGCAAATCTTTTGAATAAATAACAATGTCATCAAGGTAGACAAAACAGCGCTCTCCTTGGAGCCCAGTGAGGACATTATTCATGAGGCGTTGAAAGGTAGCAGGAGCGTTTTTTAGGCCAAATGGCATCCTGGTAAATTCGAAATGGCCTTGTGGGACACTGAATGCGGTTTTACATGCATCGTTTGGTGACATATTAATTTGGTGGAACCCAGATGCTAGATCGAGAGTGGAGAAATATTTAGAATTACCTAACTGGTCCAGTATTTCAACTATGTTAGGAATGGGATAAGTTTCACCAATGGTTATGTCATTAAGTCGTCGGTAATCGATTACGATTCTCCACTTTTTCTGTCCGGAAGCGTCAGTTTTCTTCGGAACAATCCATATTGGAGAGGACCATGGGGATAAGGAAGGTTGGATAATTTTTTGGTTAAGCATTTTTTTGATTTGGGAATTGACTTCTTGCTTATGGATTTCAGGGAATCTGTAGGATTTTACGTTTATTGGTTGGTCTGAGGAGGTACGTATCTCGTGTTGGATTGCATCAGTAGAAGTAAGTATATCATTCGGCAAATGGAAAATATCGGAATATTTGGAGCACGTTTCATAAAGGGCGTTGCATTCTTCGTCATTTAAATGTGAGACTCGGAGTAATTTTAAAACTTCATTAGTTCTATTTAAACATTGTGTATTTGAATGATTAATTTGGTAGCATGCATGATCGATTGGGTGTAAAATAAGTCGAAGGTCTGAATTGATTGAAACTGATTCCTCTGAGGTATTGAGTATTGTTAAATTAACCCGATTATTATTTTTTACTCTAACTACGCAATTAGCAACAAATAAATGTTCACTCAAATGTTGGTCTAGGACTAGGCCTTCTTTTAATTCTGGATTTCTCACAGTACACTCTAAGGTGATTTCAGATCTAGGAGGAATTTCATAAACAGGTTCTGAGAATTTTAGTTTTATTTTATTGTTGCTAAGATTTAATATTTGTCTATTGTAATCTATGAAACATTGATATTTGCTGAACAGATCATTTCCGATTATACCGTCATAATGAAGATTGATGTTTTCTACAACATGAAATGTAAAGGGTATTGATTCCCTGCCAAATATCAAATTTATGTCTAGGCTACCTAAGGTAGGAACAGGATCATCAGTGATATCAATACCTTTGAGACTAATATTATTATTTTTTAATTTTAATTTAGATAACGATTCAACAGCAGATTTCCGGAGGAGACAAATTGAAGATCCCGTATCGACAAGAAAGGAAAGCGGTTTATTGGAAACAGAGGTTTGCAACAATATATGAGGTAAGGATATTTTACTAGGTGAACATTGTATTTCATATACTTCACGAATTTTTTCTTTTTCAGGATTCAATGATTTGGATGACTGGACACTTGCTTGGGGCTGATTACCCGTGTGGTCCTTGGATTTGGAAGAATGGGCACTTGCTTGGGGCTGGTTACCCGTGTGGTCCTTGGATTTGGAAGAATGGACACTTGCTTGGGGCTGGTTACCCGTGTGGTCCTTGGATTTGGAAGAATGGACACTTGCTTGGGGCTGGTTACCCGTGTGGTCCTTGGATTTGGAAGAATGGACACTTGCTTGGGGCTGGTTACCCTTGTGGTCCTTGGATTTGGAAGAATGGACGCTTGCTTGGGGCTGGTTACCCGTGTGGTCCTTGGATTTGGAAGAATGGACACTTGCTTGGGGCTGGTTACCCGTGTGGTCCTTGGATTTGGAAGCGGTGTCATTAGTGGATATTGATATTGTTGGTTGATGGTTGGGTCTCACGAGACACCTTCGTGAGCCCACTATTCGTTTAAAGTATCATTTTCAGTATAATTATTTGGGGCATCAAAGTTAGTGGATGGTTGAGATTCGTCATAGTATGCATTGTCATTTTCGACGCAGTTAATACGCGCGGGCCTTGGCTTAAAAGGTTCCTGGTTTGGTCTTTGTGGAGATTAGAAAGTATTAGTTTTAAATCTGTTATTATTAAACTCACGCTTCCTACATTGTTCAATAGTGTGTCCTTGGGTTTTGCAATACCTACAAAATAGACCATGCACATTTTGCTCGTTAAATCTTGGCATTTGAGGCCTAGAAAATTGGTTAGGATAAGAAGGTTTTTGGACATAACGATTAGAGGGAGGTTGACGCTGAGACAAAGATGATGAATGTGGATTACGCTTATTAAATAAATTTATAATTGCTTCTTCGGATAACGCTTCGTTAATAGCTTGATTTAGATTAGTAGGACTTTTACTGCGCACTAGGTTAGAAACTTCAGGCTTAAGGCCGATCAAGAATGTGTGCAAAGCTAGGTCTTCCATCGCACTTATTCGACCTTGTAGCTCGCTTTTCTTTTTATTTGATAGGTTAATTTCAGTTAACAATTTTGACAAGCATGTTTCTACGCGTAACGCGAATTTATTGACTGGCTCACTATTTAATTGCCGGCATTCTTGTAAGTCAGTTAATAGATGAGCGTAATGTTTTCGCTCTCCAAATTGCTTATTTAGGAAAACACTTAATTGCTCCCATGATTCGAACTCCTTAATGGAGCATGTAGACTCCGCTTTACCTTCAAGTTGTGATAGTATGAATTTAAATAGTACGTGTTTTTGGTCCTCTGTGGCCAGTTTTATGGCATTGTCACAGTTAGATATGAATGAGTTTAACTTTTCTCTTGACCCGTCGAAGGGCTTTATGAATTTGAATAGGATACTAATGTCTAGGTCTACTTTAGAAATTTGGATCTGTGTTTGAGACCTTGTTTTGGGTTGGGTTAATGGTTGCGACAGTGGTTGTGGTTGCTGTGATTGTTGCGGTTGGGGTGAAGACATTTTTAAAGCAAATATTAAATAAAATTTTAAATGAATATTTCGGTGTGATAGACAGCCACGATGCAGCGAAATATACAATGCGCTTATCAGCTAGTTCTTAGAATTGTCTTTAAATGAAAACAACTGCACTCGTAGAGCCCGAAGGATAGTTATTATTTTCTAACACTCACAGTTGGCAGGACACAATGATGAAAATTGTAGAATACAGGAACATCACGATCACGGAGCAGCACAAATAATGCTATTGACAGCAGAATAAACACCAACACTTTTCTTTTCCTTTACTTTTTGGAACACTTTCACTTTTGACTTGATTTTTCACTCAATTTTCAGGATTTTAGAATTCTTTTTACACACACGATTCACGTAAACAGGTTAGGAAGACGGAAGGAGACGTTTTCCACGGATACCCAGTCGGTATCCCGCCGCGTAGCCACCAATGTTAGACGGTCAATTATAAACCTCTTTTTAAAAAAAGGATTTTATTTAAACACACTTAGTTTAATTCACAATAAGAATTTAGAAATAGACTTTGAAATATAGCCAGGCAAATGCCGCGCGCGGATGTAGAAGGATGGACAGGAACTGAGGTCTCGGGCCGAATGCAGGGATTGTATATCAAAATGGAAAGAGTAGTGCTAGGCACTATTATATACTAATCTAGTATATAACAGTACGTAAACTTTGGTGCAAAATCTTACTTATTAGTAGCATATGCTTAGAATACTGCTTACGAAACCGAAGTCACCACATGTTTCCACATAAATTTTGAGGAGTTCCCTCCATTACTTATGGATCCCTTCATCAGGTCACCACTATTATGAATATGGTACCAAATTGGGATGATAACCTATACACAAAAAGAAAAATTTTGAAAATCGGTTCACAAACGGCGGAGTAATCGTTGAATACAAAAAAACGAACATAACACCTCCCCCACTTTGTAAGTCGGTTAAAATTGTAGCCTATGTGTTATTCTCATCTATAAGCTATATTATTGTAAAATTTCACTAATATCTGTTCAGTAGCTTTTGCGTTAAAGAGTAACAAACATCCACACATACATCCAAACTTTCACGTATGGAATTTCAAAGTACAGTAGGGGCGGCAAAAATTGAAAAGCCTACTGGCGGCAAATTTGTAAATCCGCCACTGCCTACTGGGGTAAAAAATAATATAGATGGGCTAAATTCTACTAAGTACACAATGAAATTACAAAATTAGGGCTCCCACACAAAACTGCGAATTCGCATCACATCGCATCGTAATGTCATTTTTAGTATGAGTTTTGTTAGGGTTCCGTAGTCAACAAGGAACCCTTATAGTTTCGGTCTGTCCGTCTGTCTGTCTGTCTGCCAGGGCAGAGACTATAGGACCTACAAAGCTGTAATTTGGCATGAATGCACATATTAACGATGCCGAAAAAATGGTACATAAAATATTAAAAAAAAATATATATGGTACCTTCCCTACACATCAAGCGGGGTTGAATTTCTTTTTCGCGTCCACCCCATAGTGTGGGGTGTCGTTGGATAGGTTTTTCAAAAACATTATGAGTACTCATAGATCATTTTCCGATTTAATCCGTTTGTGAAATGTAAAGTTTTAAAGTGGAAAAAATCGTTAGAGTCCAGTGTCCCCCATTCTATCAGCTAAACGGTTGCTGGAAATGTGAAAAAAATTACATGGGTAGGAAATATGTTGAATTTAAAAGAAAAACTATCACGGCTAAGAAGACTCCATAAGTTATTGAGTAATAGTCGATAAACTAAAAAAATTTATTCGGCGAAGTATAAAGGAACTTTTTAACCGACTTCCAAAAAACAAGGAGGCTATATATTTTTTTATTTTTTATTTTTATTTTTGTATGTTCAACGATTACTCCGCCGTTTGTGAACTGATTTTCGAAATTTTTGTTGTGTTGTATTAGGTTTCACTCCAATTTGGTACCATGTTCACAAAAATGGTGACCTGATGATGGGATCCATGAGTAATCGAGGGAACTCCTCGAAATTTATATGGAAACATATGGTGATTTTGGTTTTATGAGAAGCATCCTAAGCATGTGCTACCAAAACGCAAGATTTTGCACCGAGGTATACTATGGTTCCGAAGCTACTAAGAGAACTCCGGATTCCTTATAGATACAAGTTTGGGAGTTTAGGCGCTGTTTTAAGAACTGAAAGCATATGCTACTATGCAAATTACATTCATCATCATCATCATCATTACCACGTCAGGGTCACCAATGTCACCAAATTCAACCTTATCTCCAGAGCATAAGGCACACATTTGTCATTACTCCTGAGAAGTTAAAGTTGCTTCGATAATGTAACATTCTGTTCCACTTCGCCGAGATATTCTGGAAAACAACCTAATTTCAACCTTTTGCATTGCGTTTAGCGTTCATAGTATAATAACGCATCGCATCTGCGCAGGGCTGTCAAGCAAGCGCGCGGCGGCGCGGGCGCGGGCCGGGTACTATGCACAGAATACAAATTACTCACGGAGGTACTATGTGCGCTGCGTGTGCTTGTCGCACATGTCGAACGAGTGCCAGCCTATTGAAACTAGTCCGGTGACCGGCTACTTAGCACGTCACACGTGTTCACTTCGATTTTTTTTAATGATTGTTTAAAATTATCTGCAGGCTGCAGCTGATATTATAATATTTTGTAAGTGTGACTGTAATAAGATACGTTGAATAATATACACGTGTATTATTCTACGTATAGTACGCGTTTGCTTACTAGGTAACTAAAAAGAGTGAAATTATTATTTTTAACAAAAAATTAAAACCGACTTCCAAGGTAAAACAATAATAACATCCTTATAATATGAACTAAAAAGTATTAAATAATTATTCCTATCTAATAGTGCTTTTTTACGAATTCGGCTAAAACTCAACTATTTCTGTACTCAATCTTCATAATTTTGAAGTCGGTGCCAGTTCCAAAAGTTTCAAATATTCTGTCAGAGAACAGAAGATTCATCTGGTACCGACTTCAAAATGATGAAGATTGAGTACAGAAATAGTTGAGTTTTAGCCGAATTCGTAAAAAGGCACTATTAGATAGGAATAATTATTTAATACTTTTTAGTTCATATAAGGATGTTATTATTGTTTTACCTTGGAAGTCGGTTTTAATTTTTTGTTAAAAATAATAATCGTTCATTCATTCCTTTGAAAGTAACTGAGATGATGTTGTTAGTAGTGTAAAACACGTTATACAATATACATGTACCATACTATTAACCATACAAAAATAAAAAAAAATAAAAACTAGCGATACTACTGAACCCTATATTGCGCGTGGCCCGACACGCACTTGGCCGGTTTTATTGCAGATTTTTGCGATGCAATGATATCCTTTTAGCCTTCCTATATAATGTAGATCCTGTATATATATATATATATATAAAGGCTTAAAGGAATTAGAGCACTGAATTTACTTTTACTTGAAAGGACGTTATCTTTTCCTTTCTTTGAAGACGTCGCATGTCCTGACTCCTGAAGCCTGAACTCGGAGAAGCCGTACAAAGATCCCACAGATTTAATATACTGATAATCTACTTACTTCAAGACTTAGACTAGGAAAGAATTACAGGAAAAACTACAGAAATGGAATTAGAAGTCTACGCTTAGGTTACAATGTAGCAGAAAATCAAATTTCAAGTCAAATGCAAGTTAAAAACTATTGAACATTAACAAAAATAAAGTAAAAATCGAGATGTTATAGATCAAGATGTATATCGTATATGATGATCGGAAAAAAATATTGGGTCCTAAATCAAAAATTAAATTAAAATGTACTATCAGCGAAGTCGCGTTAAAACTTAAGTCAAACCCATCTGACCAATCACAGTTAACATTGAATTGACATGACATAGGTATGTCGACTGCCTAGGAATCAATCAAAATGATACATCATTTAAACTGATATCGAACCTCCTTGAGTTACAGTCAAATATCGCACACAACCTTGCCAGCCTTGCGCTTGCTTTTAGTTTTCTGTCAGTCGTATTGTCAATATACAAAATGTAGAGATAATAGCGCAGACCAGCGATTTTAGAAACGAATGCATTTTAGAATTGCATTGTTGTCGAAAAAATGTAATAACCTACTTTTTTTTACACATCTTGTAATTTTTCTTTTATTTAAAAACTTTGTTTTTATTTCTTTACTTTCAAATGCCATGAAATAATATAATGTAAAATCTTTTGTGTGTTTAAGATTATTTTTTGACATGTAACTGTGCCAATTTTCCAGACCAACACAAGCAGATTTTGCATTCGCTAAATCTATATTTTTTAGTAAAAGTAGAACTAACTCTAGTTTTAGGGCTCCCACATATAATTGCGAATTCCCATCGCATCGCAAATATCTGCGAAAAAATTTATAATGAAATTAATGATATTACGATACATTAGGATGCGCAGTTTTGTGTGGGAGCCCTAAATAGGAGAAGATAATATGTTAGGGTCTAAACATACTAGGCTGAATTACGCCGGCGTAATTTACGTGGCCGAAATTACGTTCAGCCGCTTACGTCTGATGCGACACACTATAAATTACGCGAAGAGCCGAAATTTCGCGGCGTAATTTCCGTTGCGGAACGCGCGCGTAAGTGAGTATTTAAAATTCTCAGATGTAATGTGTGCGTTAACGCTTTGGAGTTAAGGTTGGCTTTGCGTGTTCGGTTTTGATAACGAACTTTACGCTCGACTCGGCTCGACGGAAATTCGGCTCGCGACGGAATTTCGGCGTAGTTGGTCGTCTGTCGCGTTCCGTCCGTATTTTGTATGCGTTTGATACGCGGCATAAACGCGGCGGAATTTACGTCGGCGTAATGCAGCCTAATGTGTTTAGACACTTATAAATAAACAAACTAACGGAGTTGTGATAAATATATAAAACTTTTATAAGGCTTTAATATTTTAACGCAAATAGTCGCTAGTCCGCCCAGCCTCCATACATAGTTCCTCCCAACTTAGCGGGGTATAAAGTATTCATAATGTGTAATATGGAAAAGTCGTGTTGCTCTGAAATGGGGCTTGGCCTCTCAGAGACTTTTAAGATTTCGCTTAATGTAATTGTTTTGTAATATTATTCCCTTTATTTTTTCTCGAAGGGATGCCATTTTGATATTTATAGTAAAAGTTGGAAGTAGTTTGATTTCAGAAAATCGGCTGGTGTTGTTTTAAACTTAGAGACTAACGGCCGGGACACAAAAACACGTCGCGACGTCGTGCGACGTCGTGTCGTGGGAATCTGCGACGCGCGACGTAGGAAACCGCGACACGGCGCCGTCGTACGATGTCGTGTCGTGGTTTTTTACGACGCGCGTCGTGGATTCCCACGACACGGCGTCGTGCGACGTCGTGTCGTGTTTTTGTGTTCCGGCCCTTAGGGCCAACCACACGTACCACAACCATACGACAAGTGACAACCACAGCACTTGGTATATTTTGTATTGTAAATGAACCGGACCATTCACACCGTGTACCACATTTTGCAGTCGAAATTAATCAGTCAAAAATCTGAGGCAGCATGGCTCTTGTATAACTAGTTAGTATAACACCATATAATTTACAGTATGAACATTGAACATTCGTTTGAACATTCGTGAAATAATAACTCCCACACCGCTTTCGGTGACGGTGACCGGTTTCATTGAAACCAGGCCAGTTACGCCGGAGTAATTTTTATAGTGCCCAAGTGTGTGCGCACTACACAAGAGCACTCTCTATTCCTTTTACCTTCATTTAACACAGTGGGACGGAAGATTGACACAACTGGCGAGAGATCAGGTGCAGGACCGACTTTTTACATGCCCATTCGACGCATGGATCATCTTACTTATCAGACAATCAGGTGATCAGCCTGCATTGTCCTAATCAAACTTGGAAATAACATGTTTCCAACGCGAGAATCGAACCCACGACCTCCGATTCAAGAGCCACGCTCTTAACCACTGGACCACGGAGGCGTTCCAAACATAATAGGTACATCGTCCAATAATTCTATGTACGACTATCCAATAGATATAAATTATGTTCTCGATATCTCTAGCCCCGGGCTGCGACTTTCTTTGCTCGGCGTCAACTATAGAAATGAAATATTCCGTTTCAAAAGGTACGTTTCGACTTTTGATTACTGTTGGAACACAAAATCCTTTTTTCCTTTTACATTCTGATATTGGATATGGATTTATTCAAAGATGTTCTATGAATACAAAAGAAATAACTGTAAAAATGTGCTGTGAAAATTATCCATACTAATATTATAAATGCGACAGTGTATCCGTCTACTTATAGTGTAAACTGTAATCTAATGTCTTAGATATCAAATTTAATCGCAATTGTACTAGTAGTTTCGGAGCTTTTCGATACAAAAAAAAAAAAAACCGGCCAAGTGCGAGTTGGACTCGCCCATGAAGGGTTCCGCAGCACCAATAATGTTTATTTCTATAAAATTAAAAGGTTTTTGATTTATTTTTATATTTTAGTTGATTTAATGAAAGTTAAATTAAGGTTTACCATTTATGACATATTAAAAAAACTACTTGATGGATCTCGTTCAAACCAATTTTCGTTGGTAGTTTTTATAGTAATGTACATCATATATTTTTTTAGAATTACCATGCCCCTACTTTAGAAGTTAGAGGGGGGAGGGGGAGGGACACACATTTTACCACTTTGGAAGAGTCTCTCTCGCAAACTATTCAGATTAGAAAAAAATGACATTAGAAACCTCAATATGATTTTTGAAGACCTGTCCATAGATACCCTATACGCATAGGTTAGACGAAAAAAATTATTATTATTTTTATATTATATTATTATTATTATTTGTTTTTATTCAATCCAATATTAAACATTGAATAAGCTTTCAATGTAACTTTGCTGTACTTACATTAGCTATTAGAGCATTAAGACATTAAAAAGTTTTTATTAGTCGGAAAACTTATAAAAAGGCTATAATTTTTCTTTTACATTACTTGCACTTAAGAACTTGTCTCTTAGCCCATTAGCTACGTTTATTAAGGACATATCCACACTAATAAAGCCATCCATACTAATATTATAAATGCGAAAGTGTCTGTCTGACCGCTGAACCGATTTTGCTGAAATTTGGCATGGATATACTCTGAGTCCCGGGAAAGGACATAGGATACTTTTTGTCCTGGAAAAATGTACGGTTCCCGCGCGATAAACGAGATTTGGCGCAACGAAGTTGCGGGCATCATCTAGTACTATATAAAGCTATATTATAAATGCTAAAATGTGTCTGTCTGTCAGTTACCTCTTTACGCCTAAATTGCTGAACTGATTTTGCTGAAATTCGGTATAGAGATACTTTGAGTCCCTGGAAAGGACATATTGTGATACTTTTTAATTTAGGGTACGGGCACCAGTAGTCAGCCTTTTAGTGGAAAGCGCAAGTTTAAATGTGGATAGAAAATTATTTAAAATAGTAATCAAAAACCTTTTGTACTCATTCATATAATAATTAATTTATTAAACTTTGCTATGAAATTAACATATATTCTTTCTTAATAAGTATTGAAAATAAAGTATTTTTCAAAATAAGGCACATTCCCCAGTACTCAGCCGTCACACCCCAGTTCTCGGCCAAATAGCTACCAGTAGTCAGTCTCTCTTTAGATGGGCCTCAAAAGAGACCTATGGAACTGAAACAAATAAACAATGCCAAAAAACTAATTACTTGGATGAAATTACTTGGTAGGTAGGTGCTTCATAAATAAATGAATAAATAAAGCAGCGTAAGTTACTGATGGCTGAACACTGGGTATACCTCGCCAGTACTCAGCCGTGGTTCGACCGTATCTAGTTAGGTGGCCGACTATTGATTTTTATAAAAAAAATATAAAATCCAGTACTCAGCCGGGGGTGGCCGAACACTGGATAATGTACTAGAAATGCATACCCAGTAGTCAGCCACCTCATTATTTAAATAACTATAAAGAAACTGTTCTATAACTCATTTGATTTTGACGTGAAAAATGAAATAACAATATATTTTAATAAAACATGACACAAAAGTTAATAGGAAATCACAATAACTCACCTTTTTGTCGGGCACTTCCCACTAAGAAAATTTTGGCGCGCACGCCGCATCTTGATTATTGGCTCGACTAGTGACAACGTCGAATTGGAATCAGTATTGCCATTTCTTGCAGCCACTTAGCGTTATTGTGACGTTCTGAACTGACCAATAAGAAGGCCAAGCTTTTTTTAAAAGTATTTTGATTGGTTAATTTGCAATAGAACGCTATTTCTATAGGTTTTTAGCTGGAAGAGGCTGACTACTGGTGTGGGGCTGACTACTGGCGGCCATACCATATATCCTGCAACGGTTTAAATGTACACAGACATATAGACACATCATCATTATAATATATAATTTTGAAAACTGTAAATTGTAATAAGTTTTAGAATTATTTAGACAAAGAAACTTCCCAACAAGCTTTAATTTCGAAGTCGTAAACGGTCTTACCAAACACTTAACTGTAATTTTAACTGTCATTAAACTGGGAACATAAACTGGAACTACCCTGCAGTTTATTGGCAATTTTTAATCTGGAAACATTGTAAGTAAAGTGACGTATGACCAAAACTATGTTATTTTTTTATACAAATTATATTATAATTTATAAGCAACTGCAAACAGCACCTAGGCAATAATAATTCTTCTATTAATATTCTGCTGCTTGTATAGATTTTAATAATGTTTTCCTGCTTTGTTGGAAATGACTTATGTTTTCATAATAAATAAATAAAATTTATCACCAGATCTCAAAGATAAAAAAATAATGTTCTAACAGCAGATTAATTAAGATTCAGGAGATTAATTTTTAAGAAGCCTCCTTCTCCATAACTAAGTAATAAAAATATTTACACAATGCTACATGTAAGATTTTTTTTCGACTTTTCCAATGAATCGAACAAGGACATGACATTGTATAGCGTACCTTTTGTATAGCATTTTTAGTAAGTGTTGATAAAGAGCAAAAATTGGCAACACTGTTGTGTATTTGGCGATGAAATTTATCAGGTGCCGTAAAGTAGGGTAAGCTGTTTGTATGAAGTATGTCTTACAATGTACATTGTACAGCTTTAAACAAAAATATTGTCTACTTTATTATTTTAAATTCCCTGTATTGTTTTAAATTTCGAAATGTATTGTTCATTTAAAATTTTCAGCTAAAAATACATTCGGAATATCACATGATGAATAGAAGGCAATGGCTGGGAAATTTATTGAAACTATTCAGTTTTTTTGTTTGAAATTTCAAATGTTTTATAAAATTTTATTGTCTATCTTGTTTCAATTTTACCTAATAATATTTATGCTTTCTGTGAGTAATAATATTATGTAGGTACTTCTCCGTGGTCCAGTGATTTAGAGAATGTCTCTTCGGAAGTTGTGAGTTCGATTCCCGCGTTGGTAAAATGTAGTTTTCCAATGTTAGGACAATGGAGGCTATAGCACACCTGGTTTTAATGAAGCTAGCTACCGTCACTGTATCTAGCGTGGGAGGCATCTTAATAATATTATAACTAATAACAAACGACCCGCGGTGAACTTCGTAACACCTAACATAGTATTTTCTCACCGTAAAAACCTTCCTTGGACTTCCACGAACATTTCAAGACTAAAATCTGCCAAATCGCTTCAGCCGTTCTTGAGTTTAGCGAGACAAACAAAATTGAAAATTCATTTTATTAAATAGATAGATGCCTATACAATTTCAAATTCGAATTCCGAATGTTCCTATTATCTGTGCCACATATTACAAGCTCTTAGACATGTTTTAGACGATCTCATCACAGTAGCCGTTATAGCCTATAATTTGTAGCAACCAATCACGCCTACACCAGCAATTCTGGCGACTGGTAACATCTACAATTATCTCCGTAATACTTTGACATGTTAATTGCGTGTTGATGAAATTATTAGTATTGCCATTTGAAATATTGACGTGGTTCGTTGTTAGATCTATTATCTTGTTTTATTAGCTTTTGATAATCACTTGTATAAGTTGCAACATGCATTATAATGTTGCTAAAGATTTTCAAAATTTGGACATTGATATAATAATAATAAAAATATCTATGAACGCTTCACACCTCGTCAGTCTGGCCCCGTGCTAAGTACCTGAAGGACTTGTATTACAACGGAAATATATAATACTTTCTACTATACATATATTATTTAAGATTTTTATTATATCATACACATATTTAATACACATCCATGACCCAGGAACATTGAAAAACTTTTTGTTCCGTCGGCGAGATTCGAACCCGCGACCCCCGGCTGGAGTTGCCACACACTCTAACCAATATTGAGCCACGGAGGTCGGTATAAATGGCTTAGCATGGTCACCATAGAAGCGGTTTCTTTCTACAGAAGAATAGACAAAGTGACAGTTAGACAAAGGAAATCCGCCATTTTACCACTAAAATCTGTCAGTATGTCCATTCTTTCCTGTTTCTTCTGTTGTTATGCTAAGTCTGCTGGAGTTCCTACATACATTTATTTAGTCATCGATGTTAAATATTCGCTTGAGTCTGTGTGTATTTTAAGTAACTTCCAAAAAGGAGGAGTATGTATATTCGGGTGTATATTGTACAAAATACAATAAATTACTTATTTCCTTTTTTCGTTCTGGGTTTTCTTGTTTTTTTTTCTATTAGTCATTAAATAACCTGTAGTTGTTTAATTCGTTTTATATGTAATTGATTGTACTGTCGGTTCTTGGTGGAAATCCATGTTAAACGCTAATAAAACACACTTTTCTTGCACTTTTTCCACTATATTAAGATATTATTATAACTTTTAACAATTTACACGACCGGTTTCGAAATAAATCACAACTGATGATGATTTATGTCGAAACCGGTCGTGTAAATGTTAAAAGTTATAATAATATCATAATATAGTAGAAAAAATGCAAGAAAAGTGTGTTTTATTAGTGTTTAATTCGTTTGAAACATATTTTAAACCTAACTTGATAATTATATTGTTTGTAACTTTCTTATCAAAAGCTAATTTAATGTATCTGATAAACCGTTGAAATTTATGGTGTTATAACAAAACCTGCACATCGTCATAAAATTTTTAAGGCTTTTTAATACACTTCTAAATACATAATCAAGCTTTACATTATCAGTGTAAAGTCGTAAAGCAAGATCGTTAATTCTCGCTTCGTCCAAAATTGTAAGGTCGATTTTGAGTTCAAAAAATCTCGAGGAATTGACGGTTACTTTTTTATTTTATGAAATATCCTTTAAAGGCGTTAGGAAGATTTTTTGAGACAAGAAAATGAAAATCGGCTAAGTGCGAGTAGGACTCGCGCACTAAGGGTTCCGTACTGTTATAGAGCAATCATAGACCAACAATTGTGATTTTATATGGTAGCCCCCTTAATTTTTTATTTTATTTTAATATTATTCTTACATTATACATATTGAAGTAGACATATAATTAAGGTCCTTGTGAAAATATCAAGTGCCTACCTGTTGCCATTATTGATATCGAGCAAAAAAGGCCAAAAAAATCACGTTTGTTGTATGGGAGCCCCCTTTAAATATTAATTTTATTTTGTTTATAGTATTTGTTATCATAGCGGCAACAGATATACACAATCTGTGAAAATTTCAGAACTCTACCTGTAGCGGTTCTTGAGATACAGCCTGGAGACAGACAAACGGACAGACAAACATCGAAGTCTCATGAATAGGATCCCGTTATATAAATTTTTCAGTATTCGCTATTCTGATTTTGAAGAAATAGGAGTCATCAAGGACATAATAGTAATTTTATTGCAGCCAAATGTTGTCAATGAAAAGTAATTTGTGCGCGAATTTTAGTAATCTGAAACCCTTCAATACCACACTTCAGCAGAACGTACGTGGTTCCTCACGAGATTGCAATTTAGTTGCGAACATCGCTGTCAATTAGAACCGTCTCACCCAGTTACGCGTTACCGAGAACCGACGTAAATGGGGCGAGAATTATGCTTTAATTACGTTAAAATGATTTACGCAGTACCTGGTGGGATAAATTAATAAACAAGATGTATAAAATGTTACAAACAAAGCTAGCCGCGACACAACTTAAAAATATGAATATGAGAAAGAAAATATACAGGATAAGGCACCCATACTAATCGGTCTGCCTGTCCGTTACCTCTTGACGCTTAAACATGTCAACCGATTTTGCTGGGTATGAAAATACTTTGAGTCCCGAAAAGGAACATAGGATATTTTTTATACTATGCTCTTTTTTACGGTAAATGTAATTTCCGGGTTACCAAAAACTTTTTTTATTACTATCAAGCTACTCACGAAAAATTAGCTTGATAGTAATAAAAAAAATTGTTCTAGAGAACCTGTAGGTACTGTAACGGTTTTGTGCGATAAACAAACGGCATAACGGAGTTGCGGTCGTCATATTTTACTAAGACATAACAAGGTCGTATGCGCAAACCAATTTTAGGATTCTGGACGTCAAAGCATATTATAAGAGGCAGATTATCTGAAGAATCGCAATAAACAGGTGATTGCAGCATGTGGCTGATCATGACGAAAAATTTGAGGTTGAGAATTTAGATCTATTTTCACGAATTGACTAATACTCTCAGCCACCAGCTGTCTCCAGGCATAGAGCGTGTATCAATTGGCCTTTTTGTATTAGCCATATTCACAAACTTAAAACTCTCAACTTTTGAAAAAATATACAAGTTGGAAGCCCGCTACATGAAGCGGCAGCAGACGACGTGTCATCGCGACACTACTGGTTTCTATGTATTTCTATGAATAAGTGTCGCTAGCTTCGTGCCGCTAGCTGCGGAGGGTATTTCATAGAGATACATAGAAACCAGTAGTGTCACGACGACACGTCGGCTGCAGTTGTCGCGTGTCGCTCGGTTCCAACTTGTACCTAAATGCTGCTTAAAACTAGCATTGAAATAAATTAAAATAGTTCCACCCCTCTCGCGTGGATTTCAGAAATGCAATAAAGGGAAGATTCCTTTTTTTCATCAGTCACAATTCGAAGAATATCCATTTACGCGAGCAGATTTTTCGGAGCCAAACGAAATGGCAAGTCTTTTTATTTTTAACACGTACCCGAATTCGTTCTAGACCTAAACGAGGGAATTCGCCTGATGACAGATGGCAAACTAGCACTTTCTTCCCAAGAAGTAATCGAGAATTCAAACTGTTTTCTGATGAAGTGCTCTAGTGTAGACCGTAGAGTGGGGTAGGGGGATAACATTTCTATGAAATAAATAAGACGTTTTGTTTCGAAATTGTTTAAAAAATGCACACCTTTTGAAATTGATGATGTCTACCAAGAGATCAGGGGCCGTACCACGAAACCGTTGACACAGGATGTGACCAAAAGAACTGACGAAAAAAATTCTCACTAACACACTTAATAATAATATTTTGTTTATTAGACTTGAGTTGTGACGGTAGATAAAATAAAAATTTTGTATAGTTTCTACGTGATAAACAAATTTTGGCCCAACAGGCATCAACTAGTCGAAAAATAAATAGTTATACCGATTAGAATCCTTTAGAAACTTGGCTCAGCTAAATGAAGAATCTAAACTAATTAAAATCTTCATCCGCGTGGGCGCAGATCTATAGAGGAATTAACAAAATTTTGCATATTTTGCGCGTGGGACTGCAATAAACTTATACCCAAATAAAAGTTGATATAGATGTTTTGTATTCAAAATAGATTAAATGTTATTAATTTGATTTGTTAGGACAGACTTCAAGTTACAAGATATAAGAGTAAACTAGTTTGGTAAATTATAATAATCTCATCTATGGGTAACTTGCCACACAACGCAAAAAATGTACTTATTAATAATATAAGTGATATTATTCCTGATCTTCAAAGTACTGTGCTCAAAATATATTATGTGATTATTTTTACGTTGTATATAGTATTAATTGGTCACAACGTAATAGGAAATTAAAATACGAGTAACGAACCACTGTGGCATTATAAATAACGCCACAAATCACAATCCTGCATCGCGCTATCGAAATTTATAATAATAAAAATTCTTTATTGCATTATATATTACAAAGTATAACTAATTATTACTTGTGGACTCCACACTAGGTCTGGTCTGTCAATAAGACGAACAAGACATGTACCACGTCTGAAATGACGTCAGTCTAGCTTCGGCCTGACCAAATTAATAGACAAAATTGGCAACACTTTGACTCCTGTAGTAAAATATTCGCGTTTTCGTAAAGTGCATGAATTTTAGGAACTTCGTTTTGCCTCATAGCTCATCGATTGGCAAAATCGCTTCCGACTATAACTTGCGACTAGGTCAGTTTGTCCATACAGGCCCAAAGGCCCAAAACGTACTATTATCCAAATATTTACGTGGGTGTGGTGTCAGGCTTAATTTGAAAATATGAGGACGCTTAATTGTTATTGTTCGTTATAGCTATAAATAAATTATATTGCCGTTTATTAATATAAATAGTTTATATAATATGAGTTATAGTTTTTTATAACTTAATTAATGTTTTGATTTCTTCATAATACCATGAACATTGAACAAAATATGTATGTGTAGTTTTTGGCTTTAGTTAGCTTATAATAATTATGTAATTATAAAAATTGTAATTTAATAAATTGAATAAGGAGAATATAATAAATCGAATAGAATCCTAAAAATATTAAATTCAAATAAGTAAAAATATCAAAATAAAGAATTTAAATTTTAAACTACTTGACTACAATTACATACTGTATTGACTTGACTTGAAGGAATAATACAAATTTATTAAATCCTTTTAGTCCATTGAAATGTTGCATTTGCTTTGCATTTATTAGAGGACGCAGTTTTATTTTTGGGATATGTTGGGGGGATCAATAGAAAATTAACTTCAAGTTTGTGGGGTCGCCGCTCTTGTCCTCCGGCCGCCATCTTGAAAAAAGGGGTGACAACACTATTTTCATGATATCTCGGAAACTATAAGTCTTACAAAAAATTTGTAAGAACATAATTTATTGCAAATTATTTTGCCTACAAATGTGTTCCTAAAATTTTTTACCTCAAATCAAATATTTAAAAAGTTATAAGCAAAAAAATGATGTATTTTTAAAAGGTTTATTATCGCTCTTTAACTTTGTTTAATACATTTTACAAAAAAAAAAATACCTTCGACTCATGAAATTAATTTTCTGCAGATACAAAGAAAACTGTGGAACCATGTGTGGCTGCAGAAAAGCAGACCTGAAATGCTTTACAGTATAGTAGACATGTGCAGATGTGCAGACTAGTATAGTAGGCATACTATAATATAGTATGCATATATATTTGTAGTATAGCAGGCATTACTGTAGACTGTGGCTGCAGGAAAGCAGGCCTGAAATGCTTTACAGAATAGTAGGCATACTTTAGAGCATTTTAGGCCTGCTTTTATGCAGCCACACATGCTTTTACATCTGCATAATCTGCATACTTTGCATCTGCAGAAAATTAATTTCATCAGATCCGAGGGGATTGGGGGATTTTTTTCTTAAAATATCATCTACAAGGTTGGTCTAAGGTTTTTTTTTTTGTAAAATGTATTAAACAAGGTTAAGGAACGATAATAAACCATTTAATTTTTTTACCACTTTATTGCTTATAACTTTTTAAATGTTTAATTTAGGGTAAAAAGTTATATGAACATATTTGTAGGCAAAATAATTTACAACAAATTATGTTCTTACAAATTTTTTGTAAGACTTATAGTTTCCGAGATATCACGAAAATACTGTTGTCACCACTTTTTTCAAGATGGCGGGGGACAAGAGCGGCGACCCCACAAACTTGAGGTTAAGCTAACACACTGAGAATAACATGACAACAATGGCAATTAATAAATCTTTCTGTCTGTATGTTACCTTTTCACGCTTAAATCGCTGAACAGATTTTAATGAAATTTGATATGGGGATACTTCAAAAAATGTACGGTACCCACGCTGTAAACGAATAAGGGCCGAATAAGCCGACTATCGTACAACTAAATTGCGAAGTTTCACAATTTAATTGGACAACTTTTTAATTTGTAGGTAATCGGATTTAGTTGTACAATTTAATTGGATGCAAAGTGCGAGCTCTCATAAGTCGCTATAGCTATTGGTATACTTTGCGATTTAGTTTGCCAAAATGAAATTGTAAGTCTGCGGTCACTCTAACTGTGCAACGGAGTTGCAGGTGTTGGATTGGAGTATATATGGATCTAAGATATTTTGAGACAATTTGATGTTACTATGATAATACTAAAATTATGCCCAAGCAGCTGTAGCAAGGTATCTGTGGTTAAAAGAAAATAAACTGTAAGACAATAAAGATATTTATTAAAACAACCTGAACAAGTAAGGGTCGGTAGATATAATTATTTTCAAATTGTATAACAAATTATTACGTAATTTACGTAATCTAGCTAAGGTACTTTCAGTATATTATATTAATAAGATACAACTCAGGAATAACACAGAACTTATAACTTTATATTGTAAAACAACATAAAATCAAGCAATTATAGATCATCTAGCAAAAATAAACCATAGGCTTGTACAAAATCTTCTTTATATAAATTACAATAATTACCAAGTTACTTATTACTAAAATCTTTATAACAAATAAATAGGTACATCACCTTAAACACTGTCGGCCAGAATGAGAGCCGTACTAGGTTCGCTAGCTATTTTATACTGGGCAGAATCGATATTCTACCCACACTGAATAATAATTCTGGTACCCACATTTTTCAAAGTTTGGTACTAGAATTATTAGTACTTATAGAATTATTCTATATCTAAATACAATTAAACAAAATCTTAAGTTAATAATATTCATACAATAATTAAGAGACAATACTTTAAATATAATACTACCTTACATTATAAGTCTTTCCTTACAATTCAAAAGGTGGTTTATTATTAATATAACATAAAAATTACGGCTTAATATTGGTGTTGTCAAGTCTTTAATTGACAATGGAATTACTATCTGAACACAAATGTAATTTCGCCGTAATTCATACATTTTATTCCTTTATCTATACTTATACAGGATGTCCCAAAACTCAACGATAATCTGGGACCGGATGAATGGCCAAGTTACACCAGTTCCGGGAAAAATAAAATAAAAATTCCATATCACTCAGTTTAGCGATAATAGACAATTTTGTAAAAAAGTCGAAATTCGACACCCTTAGTCGCATTTTCAAGTCCTGTGATCACCAATGTCACAATTTCGCTGTATTTTTTTTAATTTTGAGATCTTCATTAACGATGCTATTAATCGCAACTACGAATTAATACAAGAAACATCGTTAATTTAATAAAATAAGTTAAGTTTCAGTGAGTCATGGTTCACAAAAATATTGTTAGTGAACTTTGACACTTCATTTTGAAAAAAAAATGTACTACACTACCCTTGGCAAGTTATTTCAAAAGTTGGCGCATTTTATCAAGATTTAAAAATGGTGCAACACTAGCCACTTTTCTTGCCATTAAAATTTTTATTTCTCATTTTTTCCAAATTGAGCTCATTTTGAACAACTCAAGATTAGGAATTTTTGTTACTAAAATTTGTTATTTTTTGTTTCTGGTCTGAAATAAAATTACTATTTTTAGTAAAGAGGTAATTCAGTCAGTTAATAACCAATCTTATACTAAAAAACATAATGATAATTAATAAAATAATGAAAGAACCGTCGTAAAACTTTTTATTTAATTATTCTCCTTAAACTACAATAAATTTTTTACGACGGTTCTTTCATTATTGTATTAATTATTATTATGTTTTTTACAATAAGATTGGTTATTAACTGACTGAATTACATCTTTACTAAAAATAGTAATTTTATTTTAGACCAGAAACAAAAAATAACAAATTTTAATAACAAAAATTCCTTATCTTGAGTTGTTCAAAATGAGCTCAATTTGGAAAAAATGAGAAATAAAAATTTTAATGGCAAGAAAAGTGGCTAGTGTTGCACCATTTTTAAATCTTGATAAAATGCGCCAACTTTTGAAATAACTTGCCAAGGGTAGTGTAGTACATTTTTTTTTCAAAATGAAGTGTCAAAGTTCACTAACAATATTTTTGTGAACCATGACTCACTGAAACTTAACTTATTTTATTAAATTAACGATGTTTCTTGCATTAATTCGTAGTTGCGATTAATAGCATCGTTAATGAAGATCTCAAAATTAAAAAAAATACAGCGAAATTGTGACATTGGTGATCACAGGACTTGAAAATGCGACTAAGGGTGTCGAATTTCGACTTTTTTACAAAATTGTCTATTATCGCTAAACTGAGTGATATGGAATTTTTATTTTATTTTTCCCGGAACTGGTGTAACTTGGCCATTCATCCGGTCCCAGATTATCGTTGAGTTTTGGGACATCCTGTATATATTAACATATCTATTACGGCCATACTGACAAAGACTTCGCTCTCGAAGTCGTTAAGAAACTCCTGTTTTTTTAGGTCTGTCTACAATGGTTTCTTATGGTCACTTTAGTAGTCAATATCATTTCGTTCGCAAACTTAATTTTTTTTGCCATCCATTTTTTTTTGGATATTTTAGTTTTTTTTTGCCATCCATTTTTTTTGGATGTTTTTTTTTCTTTGCCATCCATTTTTTTTGGATACACAGACTAACTGGATTTATACATACAGTGGATTTCGTTAATATCGACCTCGGTTGTAAAGACTTAAAGCGACGTCATTAAGTAAATATATATGTATATGCCAAGTAAATAGGTATACAGTAAGTACAAGATTACCATTTCGTATATATTTCTTTTGTTAGAGACTTCCGGATATAGTAAAGACATTACAGTGATTCCTCCGCCGTCGTTATAACCAAAATTCACTGCACTACTTTTTTTTTCCAGTTTCATCCTCTATAAAAAATTACCATAACAACCATAGACCAGACCATTTTATATTTTATCTTTCTGTACACTTTTTTCTTTCTTTTTCTGAATTTATAGTTTGTTAAACCAACCTAACCTAAACATAACCTTCTTTTGCGAGTTTTTTTTTTATTTTTTTTAATTTATCTTAATGCTATTATTTTTAATGTATTAATTGTTTTATGTATTAATACCACATAGCCTCCAGATCATTTTTACAGGTAAAGAAACATAATTTTACTGTTAATACAACAATTCAAAAACGCCTATCTTTGTTTTGCAACGTTAAATTTATTTTATTTATTCATATTTTTATTTATTCAGAAAATTTTGCTGCTCAAGCTTGCCAGTAATTAAGGGCAGCAAAGCAAATAATAATAAAAAAGAAAAGTTTTCACATGTAAATAATTAAAAATGAAGCAATAATGTAACTTTTCTAAAATAATTTTTATTTCGATAGATTTTATTAAATGATATACTTATTGATATAGTTTTTCAATTCAATAATATAGATTCCTTTTTTGTTTAGTTATTGTTTTACTGACATTTAGCGGATTTATAAAGTTTTTTTTTTTTTTGAAATGTTTTACTTTATGTACTAATTAGGTTTAAAATATTTAGAATTATTTAAAGTGTTACTTAGTGTTGATTTCTTTATTTTCAGTCTTATTCAGGAAAGATCAAAAATTTTACAAAACGTAACTTTTATGTACGAGTGTTAATTATTTGTTGCAATATTGTTTTTTTTTTGGTCAATTTTCTTAATTCGTCATTAAAATAAAGATTATAATTATTCAGGTATAATTTCAATCGTTTCATTAAATTTCAATTAATTTTTTATAGTCTTATTCAATCTTACTGTTGTAATTTTAAGTAATTCATTAATTACAGCCAACCAGTCGGACGAATTTCACCAAAAATTGCACCTGTCGAAACTCAATAAAAACCAAGTTATGTACTAGTACTTAAATAAAACTGAAAACATAATAATATCTACAAATTAATTGATTTGTTATTGTTATTCTTCATTGTAACAATTATATCCGATACAACTGCGATAATTGTGATTATTGCAAGATATGTTTTTATTTATTCGTTTTTAAGACTAGATATTTCTAATAATATGGTGTCTATGATAACTATTTCAATAATATATTTTGCTCTTTGTTACTTCTTTATTCAACTGTAAGCTCATCACTTTAAATAAGTACATTATATAGAAATTAGCATCGTGTTTTTTTTTTTAATTATAAATAAAAGTCATGTCAGACTTTACCTCAAGATATGATTTTGGTCTCTGTAATTTTATTGAAGTGACTACACCATGGCAACGTCCATCGCTACCCCGTCGCACAAACAATGGTCGCCCTTAGTCTCGAGTTGTAATAATTTACTATTATTTATCCAACAAAATTTGCATTTACCAATATAAAAAGTAGCCAATAGCCAATTCTCAGACCTACTGAATATTATGCATATAAAATTTGGTAAAAATCAGTAAAGCCATTTCGGAGGAGTACGGTAACTAACATTGTGACACGAGAATTTTATAATATATAATTATAGGTATAAGACAATAATCCAAGTACTCGGTAAGTGGCTATCTTCATATTATGAAAGTCTGCACAAATACTATGTATTACCTACCAAATTATATTAGTTTTGTATTGTTGAATATTTTTTTTTATGTTTAGAAATGCTTAGGCTCAACGTTCAAATATTTTCTTTAATTAATGGTGCTTACTGAAAACCAGCGTTACGAACTATGTTCAGTTTTTTTTATGGTACCTACAGCTTTTGTTTTAGGAAAATAGTATGTATAATGTTTCTTCATTCTTATTATTATTCTTTATTAAACGACTTTTCGAGATTATAAATTTACTTCACAAATGGTTCAATTTTCTTATGAGTAGCAGTCTTTTATATTATAAGATAATGGTATTAACCGTTTTATGATTAAACCCAACAATACAAAATCATTAAGGTGTTGGCTGACAAACAAAGTAGAATTATATCACAGCAGAATAGATTATTAATTATTGTTATCTTACATTATAATATAGGTATTGGAAATTTTAGCTTAAGTAGATAGTTAGTTGTAAGGTGTATAATCATTATTCATATTATTCATATTTTTAATTACTGTATTGTTTTCCGGTAAAATGAAATAAATAAAATAAAAATTATAAACAATTTCAATTCAATATTATTTATCTTTATTGTTATTTAAATGTTTCCTTATTTTTATTCACCATAGCTAGAATTTTTAGAATAAAATTTCATTCATATGACCATTTTGCAAAATTTATTTTAACTGGGCCCACCTGGACCAAACAATTTAGCGATTTTAATATAAATATTTGATACTTATGTGAAAATAAGAAGATAGACTACGGGCACAACTTGTTAATAATAATTACTGTTGTAAATTTATTTTCGTATGTAATTGAAATTATTTCCTATCCCAATGTGTAATTATAATATTATGTCGTTTTGATTTATTTCCACCGATTTTTAAATAAATCACTTTTTGCGTTTTGCTCTGCATAATTTTATTCATAGCTATAATAGTAGGTATCAATTATTACTACTAATTCACCTATTATCTTGTAATCTGTTATTAGTTATTACCAGTGACATGCCGTTTGTATGTCCAATTTCAAACGTTAAATGACTAACTTTTCCCTAGAGGTTGTCAAGGATTGTTTTGTTTTAATCTATTTGTATCTATATTCTATTTCACAAAGTAACATTTTTCAGAAACAATGAAACAGTCATAAAAATATATCATTATTGTAATTTGTAAATGTTTTGGCACTAAATCAAATAACTTTTAAAAAATTATCAAATTATATTCCTTATTATACTTATTACAAATTTTCAAATTATGTACCCTGGACTAATATTTTAAGACTAAAAGTAGCTAAATCAGTTCAGCCGTTCTCGAGTTTTAGCGAGTCTCAATTTAAATTTTTATCGGGAGATCTATGGTAAAATTTTCCAGAAGAATTTCGAACCCGCATTGATTCTTTAAAATATACTTCTTACGGCAGTCAGTATTAATTCGACAATTTATTACCTAATCGTAAAGCAATTAATATGTTTGTTAATTGACGGTATTTTTAACTTTAATGCAGTACCTATAATAGAAAAAAAATAACTGCTGCTATTATCAAAGACTTCTTCTAATAGCCACATACACTTAAGGAAACAGTTTTTTTTTTTACTCAAAACACTTAAATTATTTTATAGAAATAATTTATTGTGGACGTTGAGTTGTTTGAAAATAAACTCCACAATACATTTTAGTCATTTCTAACCTAACGGATTATGGCAGAAATGTAAGCAAGGACTACCTACCAACATCTTCTACTTTTTGTTCTGAACTTTTCTTGTTTAATAAAATTCATTATTGGTAATGTTTCATTCTACTAGACTATCGAATCACGTAATGTAATAAGCACTTTTTGTAAATTCTTGTTCTTTAAATTACTTTTATACTTTAATTTTACACCAATATTAATCCGTTTCCAATTTTTTCCATTTTCGTCAAACTAATTATATTATGTTTCAATTTCCGTTACAATCGTCAACATTTTATAAAAATCACATCACTTGTCACAACACAAAACGCTCGGTCATTTCTGACCTAAATAAGTATTCTTGTAATGGTCGGTGGCGGTACCTCTAATATATTCTGGTGCGGTAACTAAGCACCTCTGTCCGGGCACAGTTATAATCTCCGTCACTTCATGAAGTAGCGACACGTTGTACTTCCGCCAAGTCTACGGCGCGGCGTAAGCGACGTTGCAACTTGCAACACGACGACACAACGAATCTGAAACTTACAAAAATGTGTTAGTGGGTTGATCGAACACTTCTGATGTTGGATTGGAGTATATATGGATCTAAGATATTTTGAGACAATTTGATGTTACTATGATAATACTAAAATTATGCCCAAGCAGCTGTAGCAAGGTATCTGTGGTTAAAAGAAAATAAACTGTAAGACAATAAAGATATTTATTAAAACAACCTGAACAAGTAAGGGTCGGTAGATATAATTATTTTCAAATTGTATAACAAATTATTACGTAATTTACGTAATCTAGCTAAGGTACTTTCAGTATATTATATTAATAAGATACAACTCAGGAATAACACAGAACTTATAACTTTATATTGTAAAACAACATAAAATCAAGCAATTATAGATCATCTAGCAAAAATAAACCATAGGCTTGTACAAAATCTTCTTTATATAAATTACAATAATTACCAAGTTACTTATTACTAAAATCTTTATAACAAATAAATAGGTACATCACCTTAAACACTGTCGGCCAGAATGAGAGCCGTACTAGGTTCGCTAGCTATTTTATACTGGGCAGAATCGATATTCTACCCACACTGAATAATAATTCTGGTACCCACATTTTTCAAAGTTTGGTACTAGAATTATTAGTACTTATAGAATTATTCTATATCTAAATACAATTAAACAAAATCTTAAGTTAATAATATTCATACAATAATTAAGAGACAATACTTTAAATATAATACTACCTTACATTATAAGTCTTTCCTTACAATTCAAAAGGTGGTTTATTATTAATTTAACATAAAAATTACGGCTTAATATTGGTGTTGTCAAGTCTTTAATTGACAATGGAATTACTATCTGAACACAAATGTAATTTCGCCGTAATTCATACATTTTATTCCTTTATCTATACTTATATATATTAACATATCTATTACAGGCATCAGCTAGTGCTTATATTTATAAACGAACTGTACGGAAACTCTCATTTTGTGGCCACACGAAAGTAACCGAAAATGATTGATACGGAGACAGTAACACGACCTGCGCACGCGCCGATAACATCGCGTCGGGCCGGACTGGCACGTCGGCGGTCGGACTGACAGACGTCCGTTACGCTTCGCGTTAGATTTTAGTTGACCTATCTCGTGCATAGTTCGGTGTCATGTCGTGATTGTTCCGTCATTTCGAGGGACTTTGAGGTAACAATGTTTTTGTAGAGAAGTATTTTATACTTTACTAGCTGACCTGGCAAACGTTTCTTTGCCATATTATATTAAGTATATCGCCCGTATTATTTTATTGAATTAGTGACTAAAATATAAGTATATCACCATGGCAACGTCCATCGCTATCCCGTGACCCGCGTCGCATAAACAATGGTCGCTCTTTATAGACAAATAATTTGCAATAAAATAAAATTGCGACTATAATTAAAGATCTAAGCTATCCTATCTCTCAAGTTGGAAAAAAGCACACATTAAAAAACAAAAAAAAACATTAAAATCGGTTAAGTAGTTTAGGAACCCATCGCGGACAAACATTGTGACAGGAGATTTATATATATTAGACTAGATGACCCTGTGAACTCCGTACTATTTCCCTCCTAAGTCCTAACATGAACCTTCCCTGGACTTCCACGAATATCTTAAGACTAAAATTAGCCAAATCGATCCAGCCGTTTTTGAGTTATAACGAGACAAAAAAATTGAAAAATCTTTATTATTTACATATATTTTTTAAATTGGAAAAGCTTGTACGTAATAAAAATGTAATATATACCGCCGAACGTAGAATACCTTTATTAAAGTCAGTTAAAATATATTATTATACTTACTCACAGATTTTAGGGATAGAATTTGTATAAAGCCACCTCTGCACGTCATCCGGTGATGCCCCCTCTAATTGACGACAGGTGACAAGTGCACGTGCAGATGACATGAAGAGGCAAGTAGGGACTGCCTGGTTTAACATAATATACATAGCGTAATAAAGGATGTCAAGCTAAAAGGCGACTAAACTAAAATATATTTTTAGATTTAAGAATTGGCTTAGCACAGTCAACAATGGTTCTCAATCTTTTTTTATACGGGCCACAAACATGTTTTAGTATTAATGTCGTGGACCGCAAACACAATTATTTAGGGGTAAAAAAATTAACATAATCAGTATTATTATGATCTATATCCTTACGCGGAAAACTAGGGCCGCAGGTTGAGTACAGCTGTCTTAGCATCATCAATGAATATATTTTATTGTTAACTTTCCGTTGAACCCTATCCTAACTTTTGAATCTAGTGACGAAATAACACACCTTATCGATTTTTGCCTGTAGAAATCAGTTCGATGTTGGTTGCAGTTTTTCTTCAGACTTCTACCAATGATGAACAGTTGATACAAGATTTAATAGCGGCCGTGTAAGTAAATCCTGGCGAGTATGTTTGGTCAGAGCCGCGTCTGGGCACGTACCGATATTTATGGTCTGCGTCCTAACTCGGATTTATGTTATTAAATTAATGCATTAAATATGTACGGACCCGTGAAGATAAATAGTTTTGCTCAGAACATGCACTTGCTATTGGTTTAGAATTCAGATTAATCTTTATACGAAAACTGTATCATGCGACTCTGTACGCGATAAATGAAATACTACGGGAACCGTACAGTGTACACATAACAATATTAAACAATATTAAAGCTACCTTTACTTTAATAAAACAACAAGAGGCAACAAAAAGACATACATACACAGTTTTGAACTTAGTATATGTCAGAGAAATTGGTTTTTTATAGAGCCTTGACAACTGAACTTGACTGCCATCTAAAAATATCTACGTGCCTAATATTAATAACAAAATATTCTAGACATATTAGAAAATATTTTAAATAAGAACAAAATGTAGCAAGTACATATTTTGTAACATTTTTGTATCATTAATCGTGTTCCCACATTTTTACTAAAATTCCAATAATGTAAGTACTAAAAATAGAGCTAAAATCTTTTATAATACAATCTATCATTCATCGCATCACGTACCTAACGTAATCGAACATTCAAATTTGAAAATGCACCGACCGGAAATGAACCCACTAGCGGCGTCTGCCCTGATACGGATCTGATAGAGCCTGCACTGACTTCCGGCCGATTCGCGCCTTTATGGCTTCCAATTTTAAACGTGTTGGAGAATGACGTTATTTTTTAAATCATTGAAAATCACCAGCCTGTGAAATACGGAATACAGATTCTGTATTCATAACATTGCATTATTTATATTTTTACACGCGAACGAATTTTGCAATGGATTTGTAGGTTTTTCTTTTGACTAAATTGTTTGTATTGCAGTATTGATCAATTTTTGGTCGCTTATAGCTTAAACCGATTTACGAAAAAGGAGGAGGTTTTATGTTCGCCTGCAAATATACAGGGTGTAACATTATTTTTAAGAAAAAAATTAAAACCGTCTTCCAAGGTAAAAACAATAGTAATATGAACTAAAAAGTATTAAATAACTCTTTAATAGTGCCTTTTCCAGAATTCGTCTAAATCTCAACTATTTCTGTACAAATACTACAGTCTTCATTATTTTGAAGTCGGTACCAGCTAATTTAATCGTGAGTTCAGTAAAGTCAAAATATCTGAAACTTTTGGGACTGGTACCGACTTTAAAGTAATGAAGACTGTAGTATATGTACAGAAATAGTTGAGATTTAGACGAATTCTGAAAAAGGCACTATTAAAGAGTTATTTAATACTTTTTAGTTCATATTACTATTGTTTTTACCTTAGAAGTCGGTTTTAATTTTTTTCTTGAAAATAATAATTTCACACTTTTTAGTTATCTACAAAATAAGGCTTTATGTGTAATTATAACCAATACGAATGTTATCTATTCACATTATGTTACTGTAAGCATAATTGTGGTAAATGCTTGCAGTTATCTAAGCGATGCTGCATTTTCCAAACTTTTATCTTTAAAGGTTTAGGAGTTCTGTTCAGTGCCTTTGGACCAAGAGACACCCTTGAATAAAATTTCTCTTATTCGTAACATATGTTTAACTTACTAGAAACATCAGTTTAACCACTATCAGTGTTTTGAAAAATTTCAAGGATTTCCCTCGATTGTTCATAGATCCCATCATCAGCTCACTATTTTCGTAATTGTTATACAAAATTAAAATTATATTCTATACAACAACACGAGAATTTTGAAAATCCGTCCTCATAGTGTGATGACCCATGGTATGATTATGGTTGTGATGATGATAATCAATCAAATTGATGTGTTAGCTTATGCTTTCAGTTGTTTAAACAACGCCGAAATCCCCGAACCTCTACCTATAAGCATTCAAAAGTTCTGTTCGGTACCTTCGGATCCAGGGTATAACCTGGTGCAAAGTCTTACTTTTTGGTAGCATTTACCTTGAACGCTTCAGAAAAAATCAAAATCACTATATGTTTTCATAGAAATTTCAAGGGGTCTCCTTGATTCCTCAAGGATCCCATCATCAGATCACCACTTTTGTGAACATGGTACCAAATTCAAGCTAAACCCTATACACAAATAGTTTTGAAAATCGTACCACAAACGGCTGAGTAGAGTCGTTGAACATAAAAAAAAAAAAACATACAGCCGAACATATTACCTCCTCCTTTTTGGAAGTTGGTCAAAAACAAAGTGATAATACTTTAGGGAACGTATACAGTATATAAAAAGTTCACCGTGAATGTACTTATCAACGCTGAAAAAGTGTTTTTTGTGATTTGTATGGGCAAGCGACCCAGCGTCATGAGTTTCACAAAAGTAAAAAAAATGCTCTTTCAGAGCTGCTTCTTTCACAGTGAACTATGTACAGGGTACTCATACACATCTAAAGTATTATCACGTTTTTTAGTTATACGTCATACCACTTATACCCCGTATACTTTTTCTACTTTAATCTTCATGTTCTACTTTTATATAAGGATTGAGGAGTCTTGTTTATCTGATGGCATCTGGCAATAGGTGTGATTTTACGGATTACGGCGGTAAACTCCTGGCATCAGACACGTCTGCGTTCATTGAGATTCGTGGTGCTTTTAGTCTGCCAAAATCCCTGAAAATCATCGTAGTTCAAGTTTTGGACTCAATTGAAATGTATTGCTGTAAACCTGAAATACTCAAACTGGGAAACGTTTAGGTGCAAAAGTCCACTATACGTAACATGACAGTCTAGGTTTGTGCTATAATAGTAATTAACATCAAGTACAATTATTTAATACTTACTTCATAATTGAGGACATGAGTGGATGAACTAGGTAACTAACATTTTATAACATACCTAATGACAATTTAAATTTTGTTTGTTATAATTTTTAGCAATATTCAAGTGGTGATGTTGCAGGTTCTTGCATGCACTTAGACAGTGTGGGAGAGGGAGGCCGTGCTGTATGCATGCCGATGCGTACACTCACTCATTTACTTATGGCGCTATATCGAAAGTAATTTTACCGCAAATTTTATACTTAATTTGTATGACTATACAGTCGTGAATACGCTGCGGCCAGAAGATATCGGCTCGCTCGGAAAACATGCGAAAAAACGTAATTATATGTAATCATTTAAAAAAATAACTAGGAGCATTTAAGCAAAATGCTTCTATACGATTTTGAGTTGCAAAGGTGTCTATCAATTAGACTAATTTCCTACAATACATATTCTATTTTCGTTTAAAAATAATCTTCAAATTTCGTATTTTTAAGAGGTCATTTCGAAAATTAAATGTATCGAGGCAAAATACATTAATCGTGTTTCTAGTTCTTCTCAAACCTAGATAAGGCTATGAAGATATGTATATCTCATTACCAGATTTGTAACATTTTCTGAGGGTCCTATAGTATTACATCAAAAAGGACAGTTTTTTTTTTAATATAGCGCCTTAAAGGTTGAGATTAATTTCGCGGAATATTGCTTAAAATAATAACAAACTAAATTTAAAGCTATAAAATTCCGCAAAATAACGCCTGGTTCTATCTGGGGGCACGGCAGTGCCCCAGCCAAGCTTTTTAGCAAAGGCACGGCCGTACCATACTTTTCTCAAAGCGGTTCGCGGCTGTTTCACACCCCCTTTATCTTCGATGTTAACAAAGCTAGGGATTTAAAATTTCGGTCACTAGGATCAAGTATTAAAACTAGCTTAACCTCCAAATTACATGAAATTTCGATAAATAGTTTAGTAGTTACGGATGGTCAAAGTTACTACATTTTGTCACTGACTGACAGATCATCAAAATTCTAAGGTACTTCTAGCAGACTTAGAACCTTGAAATTTGGTGCCCGGATAGGTCTTTATTCACAATGAAAGGAAAAATTATGAAACCGGCCAAGTGCGAGTTGGACTGGCGTACATAGGGTTCCGTACCGTAAATTTGTATTTGTTTACCCTTTAATAATAAGTTTATTTAATTTTTATTATTAATTATTAAAGTTAATATAAAATTGAGCGTTTCTTGAAATTTTCAAAAACCTTAGTCTTACCATTATGGACATAGAGCAAAAATAGGGGAAAAAATCGTGTTTCTTGTATGAGGCCCCCCTTTAATAATTTATTTTATTTTGATTAGACTATTATCTTTTATAACGACACCAGAAATACATAATTTGTGAAAATCGCAACTATCTATTGCGGTTCTCGAGATCCAGCCTAATGACATACGGATGTACGACGGACAGACAGCAAAGACTTATTAATAATAGGGCCCCGTTTTCATCCTTTGGGCAGGGGAACCTAAAAACTGAAATTGAAAAATAATAATATAATACTATAAGTATTAAATAAAATAAAAGATTTTTATATCTGTAACTTTGCAAGAACAGTATGAGTTTCGACTGCTTATTATTTGTTTGACGTACAAAAGGCTTTAACTTAGCTATGAACTTAATGAAATGGTATTAATTAAATAAAAAATGATATTAACAACGTTAATAATGAAACAATAATTAAATTCGATTTAAATATTATAAATGTAATCACTAATCACCAATCAGTACTAAGATATACAATCCTCACTTGCTCGATATAATATGGGAGCTTTAAGTTATCGCATGAAATAAGGTGTGCTCTTTTCCTGCGAAGAACGTCGAGACGCTTACAACAGTGCTGCTATGTATTCAACGGTAATGCTAAAAATGACCACATTCAAGTATTAGCTTAAGAATATTACAATTATATATTATGAACATAATAATCGACTCAGAACTCAGAAGTATTTACGTTACGTTGTCCACCTATAGAAATAACGAGGCCTCAAAGAAAAATATATTAAAGGAGATAGGGAATGGGTGCTAAGCTAAGTACAGAAAAGTTATAACGTGACCTGAAAAGAAAAGAAAAAAAAACCTTCAAAAAAGAAATGAAATCCCACCAAAACATGAAATGTAAAAGGAGCCAAGCAAAATATTGCATAGCTATTCAATAATTCTATCGTAAAAAGTTTTCAGATCACATTCAAGCCAAACCTTTAACTTATTTTGTAATTTAAATCAACATTCAGTAAATGTATCAATAGATTTCTTTATTTTATAATTATTATAGTGGCTTGGCAATGAGTACAATAGAAAGAAATATAAATTGCATATTGGGAGGAGTTCATACTTACACAGACGGCAAGCGTAAAGTGTTTTAATATGTAACGACGCATGTGGCTGATGGTACCCAATAAATCCAATTAGTAGCTGATTATTTCTCTAGTGCTCATTGCCAAGCCACTATAATAATTATAAAATAAAGAAATCTATTGATACATTTACTGAATGTTGATTTAAATTACAAAATAAGTTCATGGCTTGGTTTGAATGTGATCTGAAAACTTTTTACGACAGAATTATTGAATAGCTATGCAATATTTTGCTTGGCTCCTTTTACATTTCATGTTTTGGTGGGATTAACTATAATGACAATTACCGTAATTTGTGGTGAATAGGGATCCAAGGACGAATAGGGATAAAACCAAGAACCGTTTTCAACATAAAAAATTTGTTGCCATTTCATTGCTTTTTTAAATATTTTTTTTTAAGGTAACAGTAGAATTCTTTGCAGTTTTGATGGCAACACTAAGCATGTGTGAAATTAGCCACAAGTTGTCAAAAAATACTTTTCAAAATAACTCCTCGAAGCGCCAGTTTGCACAGGAAGAATAACTTTGCTCTGTTATTGAAAGTCTTCAGTTATTTTGTCGCAAATTTATTAGTTAAGTGTTTGGGCTGTGATACACACTAAAGGTAAGTAATTTAATACATTTCTTGCAATGATATTTAGCGAATTCCAAACTCACAAATTTTTCATTGTTTTTGGGGTGAATAGCAATGAAAGAGGGGTCAATGGGAATGAAAACGAGTAGAATAGGGACGACGTATAGATGAATAGGGACGCCGTAGAGGTGAATAGGAACGGCTCTGTAGGGTTGGCACTAATCATTTAAAATGTTTTTCTGACTTATTTTCATATTTATTTATTTATTTATTCATTCTTTATTGCAAAAATTAAAGTACAATTGGCGGACTTAATGCCATATGTAATTTATTATACACACCATATTAATAATTATTATATAAAAATATTGTTTAAATACATACATATAATATTTTATATCATAATTATTGATATGGTGTGTATAATATTTAGTATAATAATTTTGGGTTTTTCCCAATGATGTAAATAGTTAAAATATTTATCAAATAGGTAACGATATGTAATCGTGATATAATCAATAATATAATAATAATAAATAATATTACGTGAGTAATCATTAGGTATTATATTTGTGCACCTAATATATTTTTCTTCTTTCAGATATGCCTCGCGTGTACAAATCTAAATCTCTTAAACCCTATGAGAAATATGATCCTATCCCTAAGTGTATATTTATCAAATAGGTAACGATATGTAATCGTGATATTATCAATAATATAATAATAATAAATAATATTACGTGATGTAATCATTAGGTATTATATTTGTGCACCTAATATATTTTTCTTCTTTCAGATATGCCTCGCGTGTACAAATCTAAATCTCTTAAACCCTATAAGAAATATGATCCCCTAATATTGAATCAGGCTATATCAGCCTATAAAAATGGTTACAAATCCATTGTTGACGTTTCTAAGGAATTTAATATAAGCAAGTCCGTTTTGCACAGACATGTGACACGTCGAATGAAAAATCACGGCGGGCAAACTGCAATATGTCAAGAGGTGGAACAATATATTGTAAAATATATTAACGTATGTTCTGAATGGGGTTATCCTCTCGACACGTATGATTTGAGAATCATTATAAAGGGCTATCTAGATCGAATGGGAATAGAAGTAAAGAAATTTAATAATAATTTACCTGGCGTGGCCTACATTGAGGGGTTTTTAAAGAGGCGTAGCAACGATATTTCTGAGCGCCTTAGTCAAAATATCAAAAGGAATAGGGCAGCAGTGTCTCCGCAAATAATAAACGATTATTGTGTGTAATATAGTAAACTATGATGAAACTAATTTGGCAGACGATCCCGGCAGAAAGAAAGTTTTGACTAAGAGGGGGGCTAAGTATCCGCAAAGGGTTATGAACCACTCAAAGTCCTCAACCTCAATTATGATTGCTGCATCAGCTGCCGGTAGTCTTTTACCATGTTACGTGGTTTATAAAGCCACCCATCTTTACAATACGTGGACTACCAACGGACCGCCAAATTGCAGATATAACCGTACAAACTCCGGCTGGTTTGACGGTAACACTTTTGAAGATTGGGTGGAGACTATAGCCATACCCTATTTTAAAGACAAACAAGGTAAAAAAAATTTAATTGGGGACAACCTTTCCTCACATCTATCCATAGACGTAATACGGAAATGCTGTGAACTCAACATTCACTTCGTATTCCTGCCTCCTAACTCTACACATCTCACCCAACCCCTTGATGTGGCTTTGTTTAGACCCTTAAAAATTGCATGGCGAGATATATTATTCACTTGGAAAAAGACTGAAGGCCGGGTGATGCCAACAATACCAAAAAATGTATTTCCCAGATTACTAAAAAAAATGTTAGATAAAATTCAACCAAATGTATCACAAAACATATTATCAGGATTCATCAAAACAGCAATAAGTCCTATTGATAAAGAAAAAGTATTAAGTAGGTTACCAGGACATGACGCCAGAAATTAATTTAGTATAGAAGACAAAGAAGCTATAGATGAATCAGTTATGAACTTACTAAAAGAAATGCTGTATGGACCACAAAATATAAGAACCAGTAATAAGATGAAGAAATTAAATGTAAAGCCAGGAAAAAGTGTAGAAGAAAGTACAGATACAGATTATGCAGAAAGCAACATCTCAAGCCTTAATGAAATAACAGAAACTAGACCAGCAGCACTAAATTCAAATAGAAAAGGAAAAGGTATTGGTAAAAAATCAAAGAAAGAAAACGTTAGCAATAATTTTATAGAAACAGACAAGACTGAAGAAGACAGTACATATACAGATTATGTAGAAAGTAACATCTCCAGCTTATATGAAATAACAGAAACTAGACCAGCAGTACTAATTCCAAATAGAAAAGGTATTGGTAAAAAATCAAAGAAAGAAAACTTTAGCAATAAATTTATAGAAACAGACAAGACTGAAGAAAATGTTGACATAAATAAGACGCCTATAGTAATGATAGATACTGAAATGACTACAATAGGAAAAGAAAACATAAGTAACAACGTTCAAAAGACTGATAGTTTATATAGTGATTCATATAGTTTTGAAATAGATAACATGCCTATAATAATGGCAAATGATGAAATCCCTATAATTGAGGATGACATTTTATATACTACTGATATGAGCAAATTTAATGGAGATAATTTGATAAACGATGATCAAAAAGAAAAGGAGACACAATCAAAATGTGAAAAATTGGTACATAATAAGAAAATACCAGATGGAAAAAAAAATACGCGTTCTCTCAAACAAAATTATACGCAAATGTGACAATTTTGAAAAGTCTTTGGAACCCAAGCCCAGTACAAGTGGCCTCAGACGACCCAGTTATTATAAAAATCAGGACGAAATTCTTCGAGATTTAATGGATGATGACATCATTTAATTTTTTATGCTTGAATATGTAAAGGAGGTGACTTTTATTACAGCTATTTATATAACTTTTTATATCACTTATTATATTCCAAAGAATGCGATCTCTTAACATTTAAGTCTGTGTTTCTTAAATATTAGATTTATTATTTTATAAAAATAATTAAATTGAAAGTTGTACGGTATTAACAAATAAGAGGCACTGTAATTAATACGTGTAATCTAAATATAAATATTTTGGAATTGTTGATTTTCAAATGTTTAAAAATAAGTTGGTAATGAATAAAATTACCCAAATAAATAAAATAACTTTACAAAACTATAAAAACAAGTTTAAAAATCAAGAGGCATTTTATTTTATAACTTTACATAATATACCCAACCACCAATCAACTAAGGCAGGTAAGCAGTCGGACGGACAGACAGACATAAGTATAAAATAAAAATAAAAAATAATTTGATTTACAGACTAAACAGTAGTAAGCCTACGAATAATAAATAACATTTATTATTCGTAGGGCCCCAGGCCCCAGGATATTTCCCTATTGACCTTTATCGCATCCCTAATGACCCCAAATTGTGGGTGAATAGGGATTGCATATATTTTAGTGTTTCGTGAATAATTTCCAATGTTTATTCCATTATTTTATATTTAATAATAAAGGTATTGACAAAACTCAAATAATGAAATCATTTTTCGGTACTACTGTCTTTCAAAATTATTCACAAACTCGTTATAAAGTTGAGTTTGTCCCTATTCACCACAAATTACGGTACTCATATTATTTTCCCTTATTATTTGAACAAACTTTGTCACTAACCTATTCCATCGGCTATACATAAAATCCCCTTTTTTAGTTAAAATCATTTTATCGGTCCAAAAGCCTCTATTTATGTAAAAAAAAATACAATTTTTAAATTGTTACTAACCCACTTAATCAATATAAATAAAATATAAGTTTTAATTCTTTTTATTTAATATATTTTTGTGTAAATATTTTAAATAACAAAATTTATAATCTAAGAAACAATAATATCGTAAAACAATTAAAGCCTTAATGCAATAAAAATATTCCATAAAACAAATACCAGAAATACATACATAATAATATGAGCATGCTACGTATGAAATGATCCATAATTCCCGCCATTCTAAATTCTATGAAAGCAATAAAAATGAGATCTGGCTTTTACTGAAATTATTCTACGCGAGGAAATAAAAACATTCCCCTGGAACAGTGCAAGGTGAAAATTCCGTTAAGTGCATCCCTAGTGGTAGTGGGCTTATAAGAAAATCTGATTACACATTGTCTGGTTCGTGGGGTGCGATTGCGAGCGTGTATTGTGGTGTAAGTGCTCGTAGTGGTTTTTGAAGGCATTTATTATATTGTGTACGATGTCACAGGAAATATCTCATTTATCTAGTTAAGTATTGTCTTGTATATAGGTAATGTACAATACCCGGCAATAAATATTGCACATCGACCTTTGGAAAGAGACATTCGGCTAATTTCGGTTTCATAGAGCGTTATCTTTGTAGCACACACCTATTTGACATTATGTCAGTCGTTTTTCAAATTCAATAGAGTGCAGTCGCGTCCAGTTCAAAATATATATCTGGAGTTGTTTACACTCCTAAATTTGATACAGCTGTAATTTTCCAAAAGAATTTTAAATACGTAAACATAATTTGAACACCCTTTTTAGGGTTCCGTAGCCAAAATGGCAAAAAAACGGACTGTCTGTCTGTCTGACTCTTCCAAAGTGGCAAAATGTGTGTGGCAAAATGTGCCCCTCTCTGACTTCTAAAGTAGGGGCATAATAATTCTAAAAAAAATATATATGTACATTAGTATAAAAACTACCAACGAAAATTAGTTTGAACGAGATCTAACCAGTAGTTTTTTTTATACGTCATAAATGATAAACCTTAATTTTACTTTCATTATATCAAAAATGAAACATTAAAATAAATCAAAAACCTTATGATTTCATAGAAACAATTCTTATTGCTGCTGCGGAACCCTTCATGGGCGAGTCCAACTCGTACTTGGCCGGTTTTTTATTTTATTTTACCCGAATATAAAGCCATAACTTATAGAAAATTTGGTGTATTTTATACAAAGAATAATAAAATTGTCAAAAGAAGCAAACCTTAATTGTTTTAACAGCTCCTAATATATACCGGACTTTTTGTATTTCGTGCGTAAGAGATAACGCTCTACAAAACCGAAATTAGCCGACTGTCACTTTCCAAAGGTCGATGTGCAATATTTATTGCCGGGTACTGTACTAGGATAGATATATAATATACATATTTTATAGTATATTAGTATAGTAGTCTCGCTCTATTAAGTAAAATATTATTTGCTCATGAGTTTAGTTATATTTAGATTGCTCTTCATTTATTTATTATTATTTTTATATCCTTTCGCACTATTGGCACATACACAATTTTGTTTCTGGACCACCTAAAGGTTGACGGCAGAGAATGCCATCTGGCATTAAGTCCGCCTATGTACCAACATTGTACAAAAAGCATGAATAAATAAATAGGATAGGTTGATCCTAACTTCGTTCGCGAAAATATTAATTTATAAATTTTGCCGTAATTAAACTAGAATTATGTCCTTCCCTTCGACTCAATGTGTTATCGTGTATTGCATCAAAAGCCTTCGATAGATGTACACACACTTTCGTATTAATAATATTAGTATGAATGGTATAGAAAGTATGGATTAAGTTGATTGTACCCCACCATCAATAAAGATTTAAGTCAGGCTGCTGGTCCCTAGACACTAGATTGTATTTTGATAATACAATGTCATCATCGATGTAATCTTTTATTCATATTATGCTTAGCAAAATAATCTTATTTTGCAAAGGCAACAAACTATTAAATGTACCAAAAACATTTCTGTTATGAGTTTATTAAGCCGAAGTATGACTCTTCTGCATGCCTATTCTGTATCGTACATTTTGTGAGTTTATCACTGAGTTATTAACGAAACTGAGGAGTGAGTAACGGAAAGTGTCACTTTTGTATTCACTATGCACAAGTTACCAACTGATTTGGCACGGTTACTAACCAAATCTTAGTTGTTAACTTTTAGGGCAGAGGCATGCATTTTGCCTTATATTTTTTTAACGATAGTTCTTAACTACCATTAAATATGTATTCACTAAAGCAAAATGACAGTTCATAGTTACAAGCTCAATGAAGTGACTAACCCATTTTTAGCAACTGCTAAAGAATAGTTGTTTTCGTGCGTTGTATAATTGTATTAGGTTATAAAATTGTATATGCAGAAGAAATGCGTAGAAAAAAGTGTTGGCGCATCCAAAGGCGCAGATTGCGGGATAAATATAACTCGATGGATCTGCTGGAGTCGGGATTTATTGCTCACTTTCGGCTCAACAAAGCTGGCTACCAATTAGTACTAAATGATGTCATAGAACATCTCCCAGCCAGGCGAAGAAACACAGGAGTAAGAAAGGAGCTAAAAGTATGTACATATTATATTAGTAAAATTACCAATTTTCATTTCCCTACTCTTATGAGAAACTTTTATGTTTGCATAACTTATTAACTATTAAGTACCTTTTCTTGTCTACTGACTACTTCAGTCTTCATGTACGGTACTTTTTACTATTGAATGTACTAGCAGCGTTACATTTTTAAGCAACTGGGTCCTGCCAGCGGCCCAGTGGGCTATCAATATTCCACACAATCTCTCTCATACAATACCTTGATTTACTCTGTACTTGATTCAGAAAAAGAGCTTGGTCGCAAGTATTTCTTCCCTAATTGTCATATATAAGGAATAATATCAATAAAAGCAATAATAAACAAACGCATATAAGTAACATAATTATCTTTCTTTTTCAGATTTCCCTTGGAGAAGAATTAACCAAAAGGAGCTCATCAACAAAATCTTAATATATTTAATTACTCACCGAGGATTATTTATATGAAGTGAATCCTTGGAAGAATTAATTTTTAAGAGCCATTGTAAAACAGTGATTACATAAAATATGTGCTTGTAAGTTAGTCTGTGTGAAATGAAGAACTTAAATTTTAAAAAAATAATAAATTAACAGTATCAATCAGTCTCTTAGACATTTTTCCTTAGCTTGTTAATTATTAAAATGTTTGTTCAATAAATCTTTATGCACCATTATCCCTTTAAGATATTAAAGAGAATAAAAGGAACTTATTTCTGCTTACGACAATAGTTTATTTTCGAGTCTGATGACAATCACAATAATAACACAGTTGCTAGGATACAGAAAGAATAATAGACAATACTTAATTCAAAAACCATATGTGACCTTCTTAACATTCCCTCTCCTCTGAAGCAACTGTTCGTTATTTGTTTATTCCAGCTAGCTTGCACAGCTCGGAAAGCCTCGGCTTGAATAGCGGCTTAGTCAAAAAGTCTGCTAGTTGATATTTTGTATCAACCTTCTCAACTCTTATATCCTTTTCTAGGACACACTGCCTTATGAAAAAATGTCTTAGCTTTATGTGCTTTGTACGCTGGTGCGTTTCATAAGGTGGATCGTAAGCCAATCTTATGGCGGATTCGTTATCTATGTACAGTGGCGTGCTCTCTACCAGAGTGTTAGCCTGCATAAATTTGACGATCCGTCTAAGCCAAATAATTTCTCTGGCGGCTTCGCTAGCTGCTATTATTTCTGCCTCTGTAGACGATATAGCGACAGTAGTCTGACGTTTACTTTGCCATCCTATTGCACCATTGGCGTTGAGACTAATCATGCCGCTGGTGGAGCGTCCAGTCGATTGATCACCACCGTGATCAGCATCACTGTAGCATTCTAGGCCCGCAGTGGAAGACTTGTACGTGATACCGTACTCTATGGTGCCTTTAACATAGCGTAGGATTCGCTTTACTCTCGCTACGTCTTCTGGTGTTTGGCTATCTAGCTTGCGTGACACTATTCCAACCGCGTAGGCAATGTCTGGTCTAGTGCCAACCATCAAGTATGAGAGTGCTCCAACTACTTGTCTATAAGGAAAGTCGTGACAATCATTTGGATCTTTTGAAGCTGGCACGCTGTCTTTTACGATCGGGGTTACTGCGGCTTTGCAATCCTGCATTCCAAACCGTTGTAAAAGCTTCTTTGCGTAACTTTTCTGATCAATTTTGATTGAGCCATCTGACTTCCGGTTTATTTCTAAACCTAAGAAATAGGAACCGTTACTCGTCGTGATCTTAAATCTTTGCCGCATTTCGTTCAGAAACACCTCAGTTTCTGCTGAACTCGCTGACGCTATTAATCCATCATCAACGTACAACGCTATCAGTAGCTTTCTCTTTCCCTCTCCTCTTTTAAACAAGCAGGGGTCGCTCTGACTCTGTTTGAAACCAAGTTTGAGGATGTGTTCAGTAATAGTGGAGTTCCAGCATCGCGGAGCTTGTTTGAGTCCATAAAGGCTCCGTTTAAGCTTGCAAACCTTACCATCATTGTTTGAGTATCCCTCAGGAGGCTTCATATAAATCTCCTCGCTTAAAGTGCCATACAGAAAGGCGGTTGAGACATCGAACTGGGATAGAGACAGGTTTTCTTGTGCAGCTACACTTAGTAGTGCTCTTATAGTGCTTGTTTTTGCAACAGGGCTGAAGGTTTCGTAATAATCCAAACCCTTTTTCTGCGAAAAACCTCTAATTACAAGTCGGGCTTTATATTTATCAATCGACCCATCTGGATTCGTCTTGATTTTAAAAATCCACTTGCTTGAGATTGCTTTTCTGCCTTTAGGTAAATCTACCATCTCCCATGTCTGATTTTCTTTCAGAGAATTAATCTCATTATCCATTGCCTTTTTCCACTCATTTGAATCCTTACATGTCATTGCTTCCTTAAATGTGTTCGGCTCTATTAGTTGTTCATCGTTAATCGAATTCATGCAAACGGTGCAGACAAAGTCTTTATATTTGGCCGGTGGCTTAAGATTTGATCGCTCTCTTAGCGTCATCCTACCTTCAGCTTCAACATCAGATGCAGTCAGTGGCGTGTCTGCCCTTGACTCACTTGCATCGTTGACTTCATAATCCGCTTCGATGTCACCGTGAACTTCTTCCTCGAATAGTGCGTCATCAAAGGATTGTTCCGTCTCAGGAAATGTTTGTTCTGTCACAGCCATGTCATCTTCAAAAGCAGCTCCATTCTCTGCACACGATGGTTCAGCATCATGCGCAACTTGCTGAGTGGGTGATGCTATACCTTCATCGTAGCTTGTCGATGGCTGCTGGTTATCTATGACGGCCGGCTTAAAACTTTCAATTTCACGAGGTATGACGAAGTCAAATGTGGTGTCAGGTCTTTTATCAGCAGTACTGTTCGGTGTGGCTATGGGCTCGTCAGATTCTTCTGGATGACCGATTAGAGGATTCTCATCAAAAATTACATCTCTCGAACGAATCAATTTGAAGGTGCTGCTGTCCCATATACGGTAGCCATCATCAGCATCATAGCCGATAAGTATTCCCTTCTGTGCCTTCTTATCTAACTTCTTTCGTCTTTGTTTTGGAACATGTGGATAACAGTTGGATCCAATTATTCTTAAGTGGTGTATTCTGGGCTTCTTCTGGTGCCATAGCTCATACGGTGATTTACTATCTACAGTGGTAGGACCTGTCCTGTTTAAGATATACACTGCTGCAGATACCATTTCAGCCCATAATGCAGGAGGAATTTCAGCATGTGCATACATTAGACTTCGTGCCATTTCCACAACGGTCCTGTTGTCCCTTTCAGTTGGGTTCTGTTGTGGCGTATAGGGCATAGTCAATCGTTGTACTATTCCTTCCTTCTTGAGAGTAGCTTGTACTTTCGCGTTGACAAACTCTCCGCCATTGTCGCTCAGCAGTTCTTTAATAACAACTCCAGATGCTTTGACTTCAGCGAGCATGAGTAGCAACTTTGCGTGTACTTCAGCTTTCTGTCTCATAAAATATACAAATCTGTACTTCGTATATGCATCTTTGAAGAGGACAAAGTATCTTAAGTTTGTGATAGAATATGGGAAGGGACCGCATACGTCTGCATATACCAGTTCTCCGGGTTTTGTAGCTTTATCTCTGGTCCCAAACCTTAGACGGTGAGACTTTCCATAGATGCACCCTTCACAGAGTTCTTTGGTTGCTGGTACTTTTATGGCCAATTCCTTCTCTATCACTTTCTTAACGTGACTCTTATTTTGATGTCCAAATCTTTCGTGATATAGCTGTAACAGATTAGAGGTTGTGGACACATGATTAACTCGAGTTGGTTGTAGACATCTTAAATTTAGTTTATACAGTCCTCCAAACTTGCTGCGAGTACCAATCAGTTTCGTCTGTCCATCAATCTTTATTGTACATTTTTGTGTGGTAGACTCAAAAATGCTTTTGTCCGAAATATCATGGGTGGCGAGAACTGAGAATAAATTCTTGCTAATGCCGGGTACGTACCATACATTTTTCAGTAATATTGATACTGGTTTACCGTTTACATCAGCCTCTGCGAGAATATTTCCGATGCCCAGGGCTTCAATACATTGGCCATTCGCGCCAGTCACTGCTTGACGGCTCTCGAAATATTTAAAGGTCTGGAAAAAATCACTCCGATTGGTCACGTGGCTGGTCGCCCCATTGTCAACGTACCAATTTAGATCCTTCCTGTCACCAAAATCTGGCTGTATTGTCATTGCCTCTGCGGTCTTGGATTCCTTGGGAGGTTTCAGAGGTTTTCCATCCTGGATCCACCGCTTGCAGGTTTTTACCCTGTGACCCTTATCCTTGCAGTAGTTGCATTTGAGCTCTTTGAAATTATTCTTTTTCTTATTACCCCTCTTGGTTTTCGCATACAATGCTTCTGCCGTTGTGTCGTCAGTAACTTGTGTGTCTGTCTGACGCAACACTCTCTCATGTGCGCATAACTGACTTGTCAGATTCTCGACTGAGCGTTCCTTCTTTGAAATCAACAGCCAACTAGCCCTAAATCCAAGATATTCAGGAGGTAATGTATCTAATATTTTACATACAAGGAGAATTTCTGGTAATTTCGCCTCGTTCTGTAGTTCTAAACACAGTTCGCTCCAGATATTCTTTAAAATTGACACATGTGTAATTATGTCATGATCTGGGTCCTTTTTGTAGCTGAAGAATTTCAAGCATAAGTCGTATGTCTTGTCTACACACGTACCTCCATAGATGCGCTCGAGTTCATCCCACATGTCTTTAGCAGCATCAAATCGCAGAAACTTTTGCAAAATATCATCGGACATGTTCGTCGTTAGCAGAATTAAAATGGCGCTATTCAAATTTTCGAAACTTTGAAGTTCATTTTCATATCTAGCCTTTTCATCGCTAGTTGCCGTAAGCGCCAAGGATGGTCTTATCTTCTTACCTCCTAGAATATCTAAGCCTCCCGGCATTGCTTTGAGGACAATGAAAATTTTGAACCTCCATGTTTTGTAATTCTTAGAATCTAATTTTCCATTTTGAATCTTGCTCGCATTTAATGCTTGCTCCATTATTATTTTCGCTCTGCTACCACTTTAAGATCTTAAAGAGAATAAAAGGAACTTATTTCTGCTTACGACAATAGTTTATTTTCGAGTCTGATGACAATCACAATAATAACACAGTTGCTAGGATACAGAAAGAATAATAGACAATACTTAATTCAAAAACCATATGTGACCTTCTTAACATATCCTAGACAAAAATAAAAGGTCAAACTAATCTGACTTAAGACATTTTAACTAGCTTTACACTTTACAAGCATTATAAATGAATACTTGTACAATAAATAGCCTTTAAGTAGCACCTTTCCTATACAAAAATAAATAATTTGAGACCAACAATATTATTGTAATTACTAATTACTAATCAGTCCTAACTTACTAAATATTATTAAAACATCATTGGTCTTAACACTTTTTTAACTAGATAGTTTAAAAATAGTTCAATAAAGTAATAGATAAAGAAAAAATAAGAGATCCACATATTATTATAATTACTCATTAGTCTACCCTTCTTAGTGAGTATCTCTGTTCTAAAAGGAATAATAAAAATAAAATAGAATAAAAATCATTTATTTTCAGACCAGTGATCCATAGTGTTAGTAACAATTATTAGACTTAAAAAGTATGTTAGTACGTTTCTGTAATTTACAATTTAATAAATTAATTAAAAAAAATGTCTATTGCTAAGTACTCACATACGGTTTTGCTCGATAGTTATACTCCAAATCGAGTAATAATTACTGTGTGAACCGCAAAACTGACAGCTCGAAGGCTCGCATCGAGCCGGCTTGGTGGAATGAAATATATCGATTTAGAGGAAAACTATCGAGCAATGCTGAATGTGTGAACGAAAGCCCGAGCCGCGGGTTTTGCTCGACGTTATTGCTCGATCGAGCAAAACCGCATGTCAGTACTTAGCATATGATTGACAGGTTCATTGAGACTTCATGAAATGAAGTTCAATGAACCTGCCTACCAAGACTGAATCTACTATTTTATTCGAGCTCCCTCGCACTGTTTACTAGTAAGGCGACTTTTTTCATCATTAGTGCATAAAAGTCATCTACACTGGCATCTGCGAACATACCCGATGCACTACAGGCAGCCGGAACAAAGCCCTGAAGTATGTACTGAATCCGCAGGGCATTGTAAGACTCTGTGTATATTTGGCCCACAGACTGCTCATGTAAAATGTCTGGCAATATGCTTTAAAAAGAGTGATGTTAACTTCAGCTGTGCATCGAGCAAATAAGAAAAAAATAAGAACATTACAAGATTCTTTAGGAAAAAAGATACAGAAAGAAAACGAAGATGCTTTGCTAAATTAACTTCATTTGTTTTCAATTGCAAAAATAATTTTATTTAAAGCATGGTCTACAATTTCAGTGAGATGTGCTGATACATTTTCAAGGGCTGCCGCTGAGGGCTCCTCGTTGGCAAGACGCCTCTCTTCCAATTCATATGCCCAGCATGGAGCACAGCTGATGTCTTGATGAAAACCTGAAACATTAAAAAATCCTGTTCAAACTAGTCATCAATTATTATAATAGAGAGTTCAAAATCTACATTAATAACTTTTTAGTATTCTGAATTTTTGTCCTAAAATTCCATTAAAACTTTTGAAAAATATATTTTTTTGCACTAGTCGTCATTGTATTTTTATCCGATGGACGTCCACTTCTGGACATAGCTTCCTAAAATGACCTCCAAACAAGATTTTGTGCCACCTAGCCTGAAGCCACCGTCTCCTCGCAACTCTCTTAAAACTCTCATATTTATTTATTACTTACTATGTACTTATTTTCTAAGCTTTCCACTCTACCCAGTACTAGAATAAAAAGATGTGTAAGTATACATTTTAAAGTTTGCAGTTAGGTACAATGAGCTAAAGATAGCTAGTTAAGTTTGAGTTAGATTAACCAATGATGTAAGTACATGATACTTTGAGTATTATTTTATATTATACCATATTTCACATACTAAGACATTTTTTTTTTCAAAACTTTGAATACAGTTAGTAAGTAAAATACAGTACTATACCTACAATGTGTTACAAAAATAAGTAAATAAAGCTTATGTTTACTTACCCTTCGCCATTGCTCCCAAGTTTTCTCCCAGAGAATTAAGTTTGAGGGCCAGTTTGCCAGGCCTGTCTAGAAGCCTGGTTGCCCATTGGCCCTCCCATTCGATCAATCACTAAATCACGGTGGGTCTCAAGTCTCAACGAAGTTTGTAGGTAACACTTTATGCCGGTTGAGAGTGAGAGTTTAAACTTATAATTACGTATATAGCGGACATAATAAGTCGTTACACTTGTGACTTGCTGTACCTTGACGTGCCAGCAGCTCTAGTTAGGAATAATTAATTTATTAAGAACAGAGGAAAAACTTAGTAAATTCAACTTTTCAAAAACCAATTATTTACTCTTCTATGACAAAAGTGACAATTAATCTGTGACTTTGACAAGCAATAGTTGATAACATAAGTCCACAGACAACAAAATAAATAGTTATCCGAATAAATTAAAAGGTCTTAACATTTTATAATGTACTCCTCCACAGACGGTACTTTTCAATTTAGCCGAATTACAGTCGATAAATTTGCGTCAATTGAGTTAGCCACTCTGCCTTCAAAAGATACTGAATACGAAATTAAGGAACTGGTGGGTTACAAACAAAAGCTGGTTATTAAGCATTTTCACAGTGTTAATCACTAAACTTATATTTTAGTGAATAGCCCCGCTGGTCTTTCATAACTGTAAAAAGTATATAATATAGTATATAATAAGTAAATCATACTGTTTATTTATTTATAATATACTTAGTTTAATTTTGTATTTTTTATAGTAAAAGTTAAATATGAATAATAGAATGGGTAAGTATAAATTCTAAACTTGTAGTTTATTAGAGATACTAGTTTGTAATTGATTGATGTTTGTTTGCTAAGGGTAGGAGATATTTTTTGCACTAGAATAATCCATATCCATACTAATATTATAAACGCGAAAGTGTGTCTGTCTGTCTGTCTGTCTATTACCTCTTCACGCTCAAACCGCTGAACCGATTGTGCTGAAACTTGGCATGGAGATACTTTGAGTCCCGAGAAAGGGCATAGGATAGTTTTTGTCCCGGAAAAATGTACGGTTCCCGCGCGATAAACGAGTTTTGGCGCAATGGAGTTGCGGGCATCATCTACTTGTCAATATTTTCGAGACGATAACTATTTTGTTTCAGAGCTCAAAATATTTCTAAGTATATCAAATCGTTTCATCGTAAGGCCGTGTTTCCACATCCAAGACAACTGTCGCGAGAAGTGTCTGACAGTCTGTCTGACAGCAGCTTGCAAGTGTAAACCCCGTAGCAAGTGCTGTCGCGACAATTTGTCAAGCGCTTCCTGCGTGTAGTTGCGACAGAACGTCTAAACTCTAAACATGTCTGCGAGGACTCGCGACAGATCTCGCTGCCGGTCACCGCAGATATACGGTCTAGTTTCGTATGGCATTTATCCGCGAGCTTCTCGCACGACATTTATTGCAGCAATAAATTGCAGTAATTAGTAAATGTAAACAATATTGCAAGAAACGCACGCAAGACTTCCGGGAGATTGCTTGCAGGTGGAAACACGGCCTAACTAACAGACAAACACGTCATATTCAATGTACTGGCTGGGTTACCAGAAATTTATTATAACAATATTAAAATTAAAAATTAAATAATTGAAAAAGAATTTCCAATCTTACTAGTACGATTAAAGAATACTTTCTTCTTTGTTCTCTAATTTAGATAGAAATCATGTCCCTGCCTCTAACTAGTGCTCCTCGAAGCGTCAGGTGTCAGCTTAATCAAAGAGAGGAAATTCCAAACTTTAAATGCTTTTGTTAAAACTTCTTCCGCTGAAGCCATTCCACCGTAGTTTTATGTCCACGCCAGTCGCTCTCATTTTAAAAACAGAACCCGTAAAACTTTTATTTTTAATAACAAAATTCAGGTGCGCAATAGTGCAGTCAACAATACAATCGCGTTGTCGATAACATCGTTTTAAAAATAAACTAAATGTTCGTACACACTAGCTGGTTATCGATTAAACACAAGATACCACCTGTGATACCACTATTAGTGGCGTTATACGTTTTTAAATCTTTACTTCATTCTCCAATTGTATACTATTCTTTGTAATGTCACAACTCACAATGGGGCTTGTGTCTGATGTATATTTTGTTTATTATAATATTGTTGCTGTTCTTCTCTCTCGTTCGTCGCCAAGTGCGTACTTTAAAAAGAACAAACTAAATCGACTACGGCACGGGAATAAACAATATGGCGGCGTGCGTGATTTACGCGCCGCTCGGATATTGTTGAAATCCGCGTCGATAGCGCTTTTGTTTCGCCGTCTGCCTTCTTATCGCTTTGTAGTGTTGTACTCAGTTTTGCTTATTATCGATATTTTAAAATTTCAGTGGTTAGTATTTTTGAAGTTCATGTGAAAAGTATATTTGTCTCGAAATCGCCATTTTCATATAGGTATTATGTCCATAATTTTTATTGGTAAAATACGTATTACACTTTATAATACTTAAATAAATAGAATTATAAAACCAAAATTAATAAAACAATCATCATCAAATCTACAGCATGCAGCATATTAGCTGATATTAGTGTGACCAGGTGTAACCTATTTTGACAAGAAAAATCAAGTTCATGAAATAACTATCATCATGAGTCACGAGGAAAAACTTTAGTGAACCAACAGCAATGTTTGACGCAACAGCAACAATTAATACAACAGCTGCATCGATTAAAGAGTCATTTCCCATCACTAACAGAGACAAAATAATATCTATACAAGGTATTGCGAAAATATTAAACGCATTCCTCTATACTGTAAAGGTAAATTTATTGGTTTTAGCTTCATAATCTTATAATCTATGTTGCGGTGGGGACGACGTACACGATGTATCAAAAATTATTCGCTTTTAGCGCTTTAAAGCTGTATTAAATGGCTTTCGCTTGAGGACACAATTTGTTTAGCAATTTTATGGAAAATTTTTATAGCGCTCAGCGTGGCATATCGACGGGAAAGGGTTTGAAAGGTTTTTTCAACGATATTGTTGGCTTAGTTTTGGATAAAATATTTTGTGCATTAATTATTATCCAGGTAGGTTTTGTACTTAAATTACCCTTTGTTCCATATTTAAACTGTTACTTAGTCTCAGACCGGTATATTAAGTACATGATATTACCCAACATATTACCTTGCAGCTTACCTCATCGAGTTTTAATTGTTTATTACATTTAGATCAACACAAGTATGTACTGAAACTTTGGCTAAGCCTGATCTCCAAACTAAAGTCTAAATTCCAGTGCTGTGCAGGTATAAAAATTATAAATAGAACAAAAACCCAAGCTATCCAGGATTCCAGGATAACAATTCACGCCAGTCATCACAATTCGCCATAAGAACAATTTTTATTCATGTCGTAAAAATCTTCCAAAAATATAACACAAATGTCATTGGTATCAAAGGCCCAGCTAAATCACCAACCTTAAATGGATATTTATACAAATTCATGTCTTAATTTAACTAGTTAAGCCATTGACGTACGAGTAAAGTAGATAAATCTTATTGTTACGTGCTAGGGTTCGAGGATTCGGAGAGAAAGACTTGGTGACTCTCTTTGAAGACTTTATTCACAAACACTAGCTCACACAAATCACTAAGTCCAAACACTAAGCACTAGATCCAAATCACTGAGCACTATCACTGTCACTCACTATTGATCACTTATTCTCACTTCGAAGTCGCCTCGATGATCGCTTGTATCAAACTGAACTGATTGCCGGCTTGTTTACCTTTCATATGGCCCGCCATACTTTCTGGAATGTTCCATTCTGGATTGTTTACGTAAACACGCAATTCACATAAACAAGGGTTGGACTTTTCTAGAAAGTACGCGCAACTGTCGCGCGCAGGTAAACAACTGCTCGTATCCGTAACATTATATATAAAATTCTCGTGTCACAATGTTAGTCCACGAACTCCTCCGAAACGGCTTTACTGATTTTTACCATATTTTATATGCATATTCAGTAGGTATAAGAATCGGCTACTGGGTACTTTATATATTGATAAGTGCATTTTTTGAATAAATAATAGTAAATTATTACAACCTGAGACTGACTGCGACCATTGTTTGTGCGACGGGATAGCGATCGACGTTGCCATAGCGACATACTTATTTAGTCACTTCAATAAAATAATATGGGTGAAATACTTTATAATTAATATTATGGCAAATCAACGTTTGCCGGGACAGCTAGTTATTATTATATTAATTTTAAAGAATTAACAGTATCAGGAGAAATCAAATAAACTGAATAATATTCCTTTTCTTTGATTAGGTGTTTCTTTTTTTAATTTAACATTAAGTATACTTACCTACTACAATTTAAAGTAGACTTTAGCTGTAACTTGTTATAGCCGAGTCCCTTGAAATTATTTCCTATGAAAGAAATGAAACTGAAAGTTAAATAATTATACAGTATCTTTATAAATAAATGGTGCATAAATATTACAAGACGCCTGATTAGTAAAAAAGTATACCTACTATCGGTTCTGCATAGGTACATCGTTTTGTTTTTAACCGACTTCCAAAAAACGAGGAGGTTATATGTTCGGCTGTGGATATTTTTTTATTTTTTATTTTTGTATGTTCAACGATTACTCCGCCGTTTGTGAACCGATTTTCGAAATTTTTGTTTTGTTGTATTAGGTTTCACTTCAATTTGGTACCATGTTCACAAAAGTGGTGACCTGATGTGGGATCCATGAGTAATCGAGGGAACTCCTCGAAATTTATATGGAAACATATGGTGATTTTAGTTTTATGAGAAGCATCCTAAGCATATGCTACCAAAACGCAGGATTTTGCACCGAGGTATACTATAGTTCCGAAGCTACTAAGAGAACTCCGGATTCCTTATAGATACAAGTTTGGGAGTTTAGGCGCTGTTTTAAGAACTGAAAGCATATGCTACTATGCAAATTACATTCATCATCATCATCATCATCATCATCATCATCATTACCACGTCAGGGTCACCAATGTCACCAAATTCAACCTTATCTCCAGAGCATAAGGCACACATTTGACATTACTCCTGAGAGACATTACTCCTGAGAAGTTAAAGTTGCTTCGATAATGTAACATTCTGTTTCACTTCGCTGAGATATTCTGGAAAACAACTTAATTTCAACCTTTTGCATTGCGTTTAGCGTTCATAGTATAATAAGGCATCGCATGACGCATCGCATATCTGCCAGGGCTGTCAAGCAAGCGGCGCAGCGGCGCGGGCGCGGGCCGGGTACTATGCACAGAATACAAATTACTCACGGAGGTACTATGTGCGCTGCTTGTGCGACAAGTCGAGCGAGTGCCAGCCTATTGAAACTAGTCCGGTGACCGGCTACTTAGCACGTCACACGTGTTCACTTCGATTTTTTTAAATATATTGTTTAAAATTATCTGCAGGCTGCAGCTGATATTATAATATTTTGTAAGTGTGACTGTAATAAGATACGTAGAATAATATACAGGTGTATTATTCTACGTATAGTACGCATTTGCTTACTAGGTAACTAAAAAGAGTGAAATTATTATTTTTAACAAAAAATTAAAACCGACTTCCAAGGTAAAACAATAATAACATCCTTATAATATGAACTAAAAAGTGTTAAATAATTATTCCTATCTAATAGTGCCTTTTTCCGAATTCGGCTAAAACTCAACTATTTCTGTACTCAATCTTCATAATTTTTAAGTCGGTGCCAGTTCCAAAAGTTTCAAATATTCTGTCAGAGAACAGAAGATTCATCTGGTACCGACTTCAAAATGATGAAGATTGAGTACAGAAATAGTTGAGTTTTAGCCGAATTCGGAAAAAGGCACTATTAGATAGGAATAATTATTTAATACTTCTTAGTTCATATTATAAGGATGTTATTATTGTTTTACCTTGGAAGTCGGTTTTAATTTTTGTTAAAAATAATAACATTATTTTAGTTCCTGCCCCTAACAGGCCGGAAACGCACCTGCAGCTCTTCTGATGTTGCGAGTGTCCATGGGCGACGGTAGTTGCTTTTCATCAGGTGACCCGTTTGCTCGTTTTTGCCAATATTAAAAAAAAACATTATCAAGGCTTGTTAATTCACAATTTAATTTTTTGGTTTTCCACATTAGTGTAATACAATTTTTTCCAAACACATTTCCTGTTCATAATATTATGTTTACTATGAATAATTTAAAATAGCCAATAATATTACAATACTCAAATTAATAATTACAAATAACATTTCTAAAATTAAATACAATGTTTTGTTGGTTGTTTTGTTGGTACTTGGTTGGTTGGCCTTGGCTTGTGTGCTAGTATTTTGAGGCTGTCTAAAATACTAGCAGGACACTGCTTAGTTTAAGACTCCAGTCTCCCCACCAAGACATTTCATGAGCTTTTATTTCCCCCCCCCCCCCCCCCCCCAAATCTCACGTGAGATTTTTTTTAAATGTGGGTTTCATAATATGTAAACGTTTGGTTTGACAGTCAGTAGATTTTCTTTCGAACGAATTTGTGAATGATCTTAATCGTATAACGATGCATACGTACAATCTGGATGAAAGGGACCAAAATAGTAATTATTTAGTTGAGAAAAAAATACGTGAGATTTGCCGAGACCAACTCCCCAACGTGAGATTAGATGAGGTTTGACTCGACCCCTCCCTCCCTAAACACCTCACGCAATTTGTGGACGCCCAATTTTTTTTAAATTTTTATAATCGTCTCTGAGAGCGGTCGCGGTAGTGAAAACTCTTTAAATAAATAGATAATCTCAAAATCGTGTGGATCTAGAGTTAAACGTCGTAGCCGTAAGAACCTATTTACGTGGATAAAAGATTTTTTCTTGCTCACTTTAAACGCTTCATCTTGAAGGGGCGGTAATCACGTTAAGGACAACGACGTTAAGCTCCAACCATTTATATTTTAAACATTTCATTACACCTGACTCGAGATTAGATTTTAAATTAATTTTAAAATTTATCATTTCCAGAAAAGGAGGTTAATTGGCCTGATTTCGGAGACATTGCTCCGTTGCGTTTAGTTGTGTCGTCGAATAGTATGCCATTAAATATACTTGCGTTACAGAATGTAACAAAGTAATAATACTAGGGTGTGTATGAGTCCCTTTTATAGTTTACTGTAAAAGTAGCAGCACTGTAACAGTTAGTTTGACTAGTGATTGTAGAAATTATTAATTAAGCAATAAGCATACGAACCAGTTATTAAATTGCAAGGCTTATAGACAACAACAGCGGTTAACCCTTAATTATAGGAACGTTATAACTCTAGTTCATAAGGTTTATTGACAACAACTGTTAAGTGTTAACCCTTAGGAACATTATAACTAGTTCATCTTTATCCTTATAATACTTTAAAAACACAACAAGAGAAGCTTAACTTTATAAAATACAATGACAGAGACTATTTAAATTCATTTGTAGAAAAAACATTAATCAAACACGCATTAGTTGATGACAGTCATATCTCTTATTGTGCCTGTACACTGATTTATGCAAGCGCAGGCCGAAATCATACAAGTCAATAAAGGGGTTTGGGTAATATTGGCGTCATTTTCAAATCCCGCGGCCACTCACCAAGCCGGCATATTATGAAAGAACACATCAAGGGAGTAAACTTTATTATGGGGGACATATAGCTAAACTATATCGGAGCCGAGATATAAGGCATTTTATGTTCGTATTTTCAACTGAACGTAAATTCAATTATAGCATGAATATTCAGGAAAATACAAAAAAACGACATTATTTATTAGCTTTAAGCCTTCCTCGACAAATGGACTATCCAACACTAAAATAATTTTTCAAATCGAACAAGTAGTTCATGAGATTAGCACTTTCAAACACACAAACACTTCAGCTTCATAATATTAGTATACAAGGTATAACAAAACTAAGTGATAATACTTTAGGATGTGTACTGTGCATGAGTCCCGTGTATAGAGTTTACTGTAAAAGTAGTAGCCCTGAAAGAACTTTTTTTTCATTTTTGTATGGGGAAACTCTTTACGCCAGGGCGCTTGTCCATTCAAATCACAAAAAAAATGGTCTTTCAGCGCTGCCCTTTCACAGTGAACTCTATATAAGGGACACATCCTCCTCCTCCTCCAGTCGTATTCCTCATGTTTGAGGGTCGTGACCGGGGGAGGATAATTCCATGACTTTCCTTCTAATGGTCTTACGCCAGCCGTTCCTATCCTCCGCCACTTGAGGAGCGTCGTAGACGGTGGACTCAAGTGTGGTGTGGATTTGATCGGACCAACGCATGGGACTGCGTGGTCTTTTTCCCTCAATCTTGCCAGTTACCATGAGTTTTTCAAGATTGTCTCCTTTTTTTCTGGATATGTGTCCGAAATATTCTAAAATGCGTTTGAGGCAGATGGTAGAGAGCCTTGTTTTTATGTTAAGTTGAGCCAGAATGGATGCGTTGGTTCTGAATGCAATCCATGGGATTCGGAGCATTTTTCTCCAGCACCACATCTCGAAGGCGTCGATACGTCTGCGGTCTGCAGACTTCAGAGTCCATGTCTCGGATCCATAAAGAAAGATAGAAAATATGAGCGTGTGCACAAGGTTTTATTCAATTTTCCTACGTATGTCTGGTTCGCAGGAGCCGTTGTTCATGATAGTGGACCCAAGGTATACGAATTCACTAACCACTCCTAGTTTTATAGCGCCAGTCAATGGTAGTGTGTTTATGACCATTATTTTGGTTTTCCCTTTGTATTAACCACTTTGTATTAACAAATCAGCAATACCCTGGGCCTCTCAATTATGAGAGGCCCAGGGTATTGCTGATTTGCTCCATTCTCTCCAACAATTCTTGCATCTCAACTTCACTTACAGTCAAGAGAGTAGTGGCATCAGCATATCGGAGATTATTTAACTTTTTTCGCCTATGCGGACGCCTCCCCTCCATTGGTCACAGGTTTTCCGCTTAATGTATTCGCCGTATGCGTTAAATAAAATTGGTGAGAGAATACAGCCCTGTTGTACTCTTTCGCCAAACTTAAAGGGATTGGACGTCATATCCTTGATCCTTACTACATCACGGCTATTGCAATAGAGAGACTGGGTGAGATATATTAGATGATCCGGAACCCCAAGTTCTTTTAGTACCTGCTACAAGGAATTCCAGTTGACGCAGTCGAAGTCTTTGCTATAGTCGACAAAGCACATAATTACAGGTGTCTTATACTCATATGATTTTTCAATGAACTGCATAACGTTTAAGATCTGTTCGCGAATTCCCCTTCCCTTAACAAAGCCTGCCTGTTCCTGAGGAATTTGCCAGTCCAAGTAATGCCGAATGCGTTTGTTAATGATATGGAGTAGGATTTTACTTGCATGTGATATTAGGGCCAATGTGCGGTAGTTCTCATATTCCTTTGTAGAGCCTTTCTTATGTAAAACCACTGTCTAATGAAATATAGTCTCAAGTGGCTATATTTTAGTCGGCTGAGAGTTAAACCCAGTGTGAAAATATGTATGAAAAATTATTCATATTTGACGCGGACGAAGTCGTGAGCAATAGCTAGTGAGAAATATATATCCAACAGATTAAATATTATACCCTTTCTACACCTGTTTGTTAAGGATAGCTCCATAAAGTAACGTTAATTACTATTGATTTTGTGAACATAAGGTGCAAAAATAAATAAACTAAAATAATCGTAGCTCAGCTCCGATATTACAAAGAACGATTTTTATTACTAATATATGTTTCTCTAATATAGCTCTACAAAATAGTAATGGTTTTATCCCTGGCCGCTGGAAAAAAAAAATTACGCCAATGGTCCATACAAAGTTACCCAATGCCCTTTCCAACAAATCCCACCCAAGGAGGTTGAATAGAAAAACAAATACAAAACACCAAGCACGCATTTTGATTATTAGCAGTCCATATTCTCTGTCAAAAATAAAAAATAGTAGTGGAAGAATTACTTGGATATGTTAATTAGTTTCAGATTTATAAGCAAAATAAGTTGTAATTCTGTACGACGCGGGCGCCCGGTTACGGTGTGACGTCATATTATCACAGTTGCGCCGCGCGGGTCCCATACAATAACGTGATTTTTTTGGCTTTTTTTGCTCTTTATCAATAACGGCAACAGGTAGGCACTTGGAATTTTCACTAAGGCCTTAATTATATATGTATTTTAATAATTAATAATAATAATAAATAATTTTATTATTAGGAATCACAGAAAAGTATCAAAAATAGGTATTGAATATTTAAAACTTTCAGAGACTCGCTTTATTAAAAGGTTTCAGTAAGTTATTGAAGATGAATTCGCCGAAATTCAAAGTTCAAACAGAAAATGCATTTATTGATAGATCGCTTGAGCTCTGAGCAAATTTCCGTTCAATTTTTTAAGGAAGCATATCAAGCAATTTCCATGTTTGATTTCGTATGAAGTATTTATATTTTGATGAAATTATGAAGAAGCGTAATGATAAAATAGTTCGTACGTATTCGATTTTATAAAAATAAATTGGACTCTACGACCAATAAATACTTTTTATTATTCGTAGATTGGACTACATAAATCTTTATTCCTTTTTAGCATCAAGTCAAGAATTTGAAGGAAATATAGAACTAAGGAGTCCTCAATAATGTGCTCATGTCCACGATGTTATGAGAAATGGAGTTGATTTGAATAGAAATTTTGACTTCCATTTGATGTGTAACATTCCTGGTAACATTCCAAAATAACAATACTCAATACACAAATCATGATAGATTTAACTACATATTATTATGTCATTTATATAAAATTAGATACGTATAATAATTATTCTGTACCAGATTAATTAGGTAAATAATCCATACTTCCATATACTAATATTATAAATGCGAAAGTGTGTCTGTCTGTTACCTCTTCACGCTCAAACCGCTGAACCGATTTTGTTGAAACTTGGTATGGGGATACATTGAGTCCCGGGAATGGACATAGGCTACTTTTTATGCCGAAAAAATGTACGGTTACCGCGCTATAACCAGTTTTTGCGTAACGGAGTTTTGGCCATCATCTAGTTATTAAATATGTGACAGATATAAAGCAGCGTGATCACAAAAAAAAATGATGCGCTAATAACTAGGTTAAGAAACAGAGCCTATACAATTCGAGCAATTTAAACAGCTTATCCGTAAGAGGGCATCCACAAATTACGTGAGGTGTTTAGGGGGGGAGGGGGCCGAGTCAAATCTCATTTACTCTAACGTTGGGGAGAGGGGGGGTCTCGGCAAATCTCACGTAATTTTTTTCTCCACAAAATAATATTTACTATTTTGGTCCATTTCATCCAGATTGTACGTATGCTTAAAAGATTTTATTCGTTCGAAACAAAATCTACTGACTGTCAAACCAAACGTTTACGTAAGAAACCCACGTTTTAAAAAATCTCACGTGAGATTTGTGGGGTTGAATAAAATCTCACGAAATCTCACCAGGAGGGGAGGGGAGGTCAAAAAATCAAAAAAAACACCTCACGTAATTGTGAACGCCCCCTAACTTCCAATTGCTTAAGGAATAAGGTAACATTGATTTATATTTTCAGATGTTATGTAGTGTTACTGTAGTAATAAATTATTTAATTATATGAAAAATTCAAAATCGCCAAATCTTAGGTAGATGATCTAAGCTCCTTGCATATTTTTTTGTTATATTATCTTGGATTTTCAAAACTACAATTATAATCCTCTTTCCGGATCTATATCAGTGTCATTCATCATCAGAATGATTTTGACTAACTTGATACATAATATTATCTTCATTGAATTAGTGATATGGATATTTCATATCAATTCGATGAATAAAATAAGTTAAAATTTTCATTTTCCTTCAGTGTACTCTAGATATCCAATTAATGCAATAATGAGGTTAAAACTTGCGTTATATTTTTCTTTTGCGTTATTCGCTTGTGCGGAATTAAGGAGAAGTTATGAGGGGTACTCCGTTTACCAAGTAACCCCAAAAACAAAAGAACACTTAGAAGTACTCCAGGTAATTCAAAGGAATCGCCTAGCAGAATACTGGGACGATGTATACGCAGTTGATTTTCAAGTACGAGCAATGGTTTCTCAAGAAAACAAGGATAATTTCCTGAAGGCATTGGAGACAGTGAAAATGGAGCCAACATTAATGATAAAAGATTTAAATCAGTGAGTATTTGACATGTTCGATAGTGTTTTAATTTCGAAATACATACTTAGTGATTTCTTTCCTTTTTATATATATTATTGTTTTTATTGTAAAGACGTTTACAAAATTTACAGGGTCGTTAATGATCAACTTAAACCATCAAGAGTAAATACTGACTCATTTCTATCATACAACTGGTACTCGTACCATAGTCTTGAACGAATTAACTTCTGGCTAGATGAGTTAGTTGCGACCTATCCCAATATCGTCAGTCCTATTGTTATGGGACGATCAGTTGAAAACAGAGAGATCAGAGGTATTAAAATTGATTATCATCCAGAACGAAATGAGACACTGATTGGAGTACTAGAAGGAGCTATTCATGCGCGAGAGTGGATATCTCCGGCAACTATAACATGGATAGTCAAGGAATTTTTGACAAGCACTGATCCAGAAGTAAGAGCACTAGCGGAGAATATCCAGTGGCATGTCTTTCCCGTTGTCAACCCAGATGGATACACATACACATTTAGATCTGTAAGTCTTTAATGTCGTCTTTAAAGCTTATGCATGAATAATGGAATAAAAACGTTTCGATACATAACGCTAAAATTGTTATCTTTTAAATTTATTTAGAAAATACGACGATAGTGAAAGTGGCGTTAGGGTTAAGTTTATAAACCTCTATTTCAATAACAAACATTCACTTTCAGCATAGAATGTGGCGAAAAAACAGAAGCAAAGCGAGTTCTCAATCCTGTGCTCATGCCGGCGTCCACGACGATATGAGCAACGGAGTTGATTTGAATAGAAATTTTGACTTCCACTGGATGTGTAAGTTTTAATAATTTCCTAGTAACGTTCCAGTACTTATCTCGAAGATAAAAAAACTGTAAGTTTAATTATTTCCTTGTAACGTTCTAGTACTTATAATGTCTTGGAAAATAAAGAAGATTCCTTGTCCAAAAGTGTTGTGAAGTGTTCTACGGTCCACCAAATTCAATAAATTTAATTTTGCTATTACATCAAAATCAAATTAATTACTGATTGGTTTGCAGCTATTGGTGCATCTAATGACTCCTGCCTCAACACCTTCGCCGGACCAAGACCCGTTTCAGAGCCAGAGACTCGGGCTATAGTAGAATACGTGACAGACTTGAAGCAAAACGGACGCATTATTTACTATCTTTCCTTCCACTCTTACACACAGCTCTTCATTATACCCTACAGTCATGTGCAGAGTATTGAAGAGTTTAAGCCAGATAATTATGCTGATATGGTTGGTTAATAATATTTTTTAAAAATAAAAAATAACAACTACTAAAATATTTAGCTGTACATTGCAATATAAAGGCAGACTTGGATTCCTGCGATGAAGCATTTCGTATCATTTAATAGTAATACGAATAGACAGCGGTCTTTTACGAATAGTTTCGTAATCTTTAGGTGCCAACGAAACTTCTTGTTTAATTAAATTTTTAAAGTGTTAGATATACATTTACATGAATCATTACTATAATAATTTTATTTAAATTTCTGTTTCCATTGCGCTTGCTGTTCATGAAATTATATCACTTTCACTAATGATTTTCAGTTCGAGATTGCAACGAGAAGTGCCGAGAAACTCAAAGAAAGATACGGAACGACTTACAGAGTCGGGATATCTGCAGACATTTTGTGTAAGTCTAAAATCGACCATCATATAATCAATTATCTGATTTTGTTGAATTTCAATTGATTAACTGATTATAGTATCTATTTATCACTCCTATCTTTAATAATAATATCCGTCAATATATTAACATTTATGTTTAAGCTTAAAAGTTTGAATGTACTCGAAGTAAAATAAAAGCAAATATCTCTAAGTATATCATCTATAGTCAGTAACGATTTACATGTAATTTGTGCAGATCCGATGGGCGGCTCGAGTTTCGACTGGGTGAAGTATTCCGCGAACGTTCCAGTCTCGTATCTGATCGAGCTAAGGGACCTCGGGGAGTACGGCTTCCTGCTTCCCCCGGACCAGATTGTCCCTAACAACTTAGAAATCATGGACGCATTACTCGAGATGGATAGAACGACAAGGCGCCTAGGATACTATCATTCCGGGACCCAAACGATTATTTGCTCATTTAGTATTGTTATGTTAAGTTTAGTGTCTCTAATGTATATTTGAATAAAATTTATAATTATAAGCGAAACTTTTTTTGCTTTATAATATACTTACTTTCTAAATTAAGTTACTAATAAGTGCTACTGTACTAATAAATGTAAAGTCTTAATAAAAAATTTAATCTTGGCAACCGTGCAGTGTAAGTAACAAATTTTGTCCTGTTGAAAGTATACCTACCTGCATCAATATCCATAACAGGTTCGAGTGACGATTCCCACGTTGGTAACGTGTCATTTCTAAGTTTGGTTAGGGTTAGGCTAATACAGGCTGATCACCGTAATGCTAAGTCTGCATTACAGCGATGGTACACCTCCGCCAAACGCAAAACATCTTAATTATTTTTAGATTGCTTTGGAAAATAATAATAATGATATATTATGTACTAATGTACATACAATTATACTACTTACAATAAATCTACAATATGACCTACTTGCAATTATTATAAAACCGTAAGGTTTATAAGAATACCATTTAGCTGGTTTAATCCTTCAGGCCCCGCGCGAGCACCGGTGATCGCGACAACAATAGAATACAATAGCAATTCCTGGAAATTCCGACTGAAGTATTAAAATAATCATGAAATTTATTAATATTATACACTCAGCCATAATAGCCTCGATTAAAATAATCGAGACTATCTCTAAACTGTTTTGCGTGTGTGTGATGCCTTAGAATGTACAGGCAATAGAGATCAACTACGATAACATGGCGCGCCCCTCCAAATGACTGTTTCAATGTGTGTAGTTACATATCCTTATGAAAGAGTTTGTATGTAGTAAGTATTCAACCAATCACAGTACACGTAATATTTCAGTTAATGTAACTTATTACCAAGATTTGTTGGTCAACTATCGGATCTTGATCGGATCGGATTCTTGGAAATCTATTGTTATTTTACTGTTATTGCGGGCACCGGTGTCCTTATGGGGCTTGATGGGTTAAATGTCAAAGGGGTATCGTAAAAATAGAATTATTTCCTTTAATAATTATTATGAGTATTGACTGGTGTAATCTGGTACAGATAAAATCTAGGAGAGAAACTCTTCCATATTTTCATAAAGATAATTATATCATTTTGTATAAAAGTGCTTAGATAAGCTGGTATCATTTAATCTTAAGCAACTTGAACCTTCGTGCAATATCGGAAAAATATCGGAAAAATTATAAACATTGTCATTAAATAAATTTAGTAGCAATTTAAATAATAATTTAAGCAACATCGTTTTGCTACAACTATTTGTTGCTATATTTAATTTATTGACTACAGAATAATATTATGTGACTTACAAAGATTTTATTTGATACAGTATGTAAAAAAGTAAATAGGTTCAGCTTCTGGGCCATCTCAGCTATTTTGTTAAAATGTTTGTTTTAAGTTTAAATAAAATTGGAAGTTAATGAATGGCTTTATTTTATTGGATAAACATAAAAATTATTAGTTCCAAGCAAAAATTTTTTACAACATCCAATTTGAAACTAATCTAAAACTCTCATTAGTGAGATTAGGAGAGTGAAAGGAGAAAATATTAACACAGTGTTTTCAACGTTTTGTCCTTCTTTGGCCGTTTAAAAGTTCTTAAATTTTTTCTGATAACTCTCAGTAGTGCACTTACCGCAACTGTACTCACTCACTCTCAAACTCAAACTCAATTTTTTTTATTCAGAATAAATTTTTGCAAATATTTTCTGAAAGTCTACATGATGCCTACCACCGGTTCGGGAACTAACCCGGCGAGAAGAACCGGCGTAAGAAACTCGCAGGGGGCCCACTTTATTTACCAAAAAAAGTGAGAAAAAAAATAATCTTTTAAAATAAAGTTTACAATGCTGTAACTTAAAATTATACGATGTCAACATACATACATAATTGTAAGTCATAAAATAATGTAGAAGTAGCCTTGCAAGCAGCCATCCTACTCCCAAGATGTGCCGTCGTTTATGAAATCATTGACCTTATAATAGGCTTTGGCACACAAACGTTCTTTGACTAATTTTTTAAATTTATTAATGGAAAGATTTTGAACGTTTTCTGGGATTTTATTGTAAAGGCGTACACATTGACCTTTAAAAGATTTACTAACTTTACTAAGTCTGATCACCGGTATTTCTAGTTTATACTTATTTCTAGTGTTTCTTCCGTGACTGTCACTTTTGGTTGTAAATTTACTAAGATTCTTTTTAACGATACGATACGATCTTGGTACATACGTACGTACCTAATCTAATTAGATAAGTAAAGTATGTGATAAAATATCAATTATTTTATCAAAATACCCTACTAAATATTCGACCTGTATCGGATAATTGATAAAATTATCTGGAAATTACATACATGCAGTAATTATACTGAAATAAATAACGATTTGGTGCAAAATGGATCGTGTTAGATTACAGTTTATGATATTTATTGTTGCGTTTAATTTTTTGAGCACGGAACGAGTGAGCTATAAAGATTTTAAAGTTTATAAAGTAACACCAGAATCAGAGCGAGATGTAGAACAACTTACGAAGCTAGATGCGACGAATGAATTTATTTTTTGGAAAGATGTGACGAAAGTAGGAATCGCTGTAAAGATAATGGTAGACCCGAAGAAGATGGCTAAGTTTGAAAAATACATGGAAGATATTAATTTGAAATTTGAAGTCGTTGTTGACGATGTGCAAAGGTAAATTGTGATTCCCTATTTTGTGATAGTATTTCAAACAAAAACCAGTAATACTAATAATGAAGATGAATTCAGCACTTGGTTTACATCCAGGAGCATATCGGGTAGTTTTTCTAAGCGACGTCATATTATTATCAGTTCAGACATCGTTGGAGATTGCTGCAGACATAGGTAATGTACTTAGTAATATAATGACAAAAAATATTAACTTACGTGCATTTATTTTTCAGTCTTATTGATGAACAAATGAAAAGACCAACAAAATATGCTCGCAATGAACAAGCATACAGCTGGAACTATTACCAAACTTTCGATGAAATTCTAGAGTGGATGGAAAGTATTGTAAATGAACATTCGGATATCGCATCTTTGGTCACTATTGGATACAGTGCTGAAGGTAGACCAATTAGAGGAGTAGTGATTGACTTCAAGAAAATGGATAACCCTTTAATAGGAATGCTAGAAGGTGGTATACACGCAAGAGAATGGATATCACCAGCAACACTTACTTGGATCATAAAAGAGTTTCTGACAAGCACTGATGAAAACGTGAAGCAGCTAGCTGAAACTTTCCAATGGCATATATTCCCCGTAGTCAACCCCGATGGTTACTCGTATACTTTCACAAATGTAAGTATTTTGAATAAGGGCAAATTATGGTATTCTAAAATCAATAAATTGGGATGTTGAATATATTAAATCTATGTAACGTTATGATGTAACAAATTTAATATATACAGAATAGAATGTGGAGGAAAAACCGGAGCCAGGCGAATTTCACGTCGTGCTCCCAGTGGAATTTGAACGATGACATGAGTAATGGCATCGATTTGAACAGGAATTTCGGCTTCCTATGGATGAGTAAGTTAATTTCATTGAAACTTCGGGTATATTGAAAAAGTTTTACACGTGTTAATAATTGAACATAAATCTTTCTACATATAGATAAATAATAAATATTGATATAGCTTCAAAATACAATGCAAAACGTACGGAACATTTTAAATTAATTACTTCTTCCATTAGTTATATCATATTATTATACTTTTATTAACATGTAACCCACTTCTTACCTAACGACATTTTAATGATAAATACTGTGTGTGTTATAAAGAATGGGTAAAATATTGTTCTTTTTTTCTCGTTGCAGCTGTCGGTGCTTCGGATTTGGCGTGTTCTGAAGTATTTGCTGGCCCCAACGCTTTTTCTGAACTCGAGTCCGTTGCGATTGCAAATTACGTCCGAGCTCTTCAGCAGCAAGGCACTTTACTATACTATGTGGCTTTCCACTCCTACTCCCAGATGTTCTTAGTGCCTTACAGCCATGTTGGTGGGTCACAAGTTTTGGAAGTTCCAAATTATGGTGATATGGTAAGTTTTGTTGTGTCAAGTTTTTCAGTTCGAAACTGAACATACTTTGACAAAATTATTCCATAGTAAATTAGTTTTGGATTGGCACTTTGCCCGCAGCTTTCGACTTATATTATTATATATATATCTATTTTTTTACTTATATTTAATCTTTCTAAGAACATAGCAGCGTTTAGGATTTGAAAATATGTAATTTTTTCACGTAAATCCTTTATTTTCAGTTTGAAATTGCTATTAAGAGTGCAGAAAAACTAGAACAGCGGCATTATACTGAATATACAGTAGGGACATCAGTTGATATTTTATGTAAGTACTACGAGTATATTGTATAATAATTATGTTAGGTACGTTGATAACAACTTTGTTGTGGAGAAATCGGTTTGTCGCGTTAGAACCGTAAATTTTTAGCGGTTAAATTATAATATTAATATTATGTAGATAGAGAATTTAAAGCTTAATGGAGATGTATTTGGTATAATTTTTATGTAATAGTATATAGTAAAAAGCTAACTGACAAATAGAAATACATACTTTCGGATTTATAAATAAGATATACATATCCGACAGAACACGCAGCATAAAATTTGAAATTATTTCAGATGCGGTCTCTGGCTCTAGTTTCGATTGGGTAAAAGGAGTTGCAGGTGTGCCAATAGTATATCTGATCGAGCTTCGTGATGTAGGAGAATATGGCTTCCTTCTTCCACCAAATCAAATAATTCCCAACAACCAAGAAATTGTGGATGCGCTTGTTGAAATGGACCGTGTCACGAAAGAACTGCATTACTATCATAGCTCAGGAAGTAGTGTGAAGATTAGCTTTGGGCTACTCTCAGTTATTTTGTTAAAATGTTTGCTTTATTTTTTTAAGAAATAGAAAGTTATCAAGATTCTTATTTTTATTGGTCATATTTTTTGTCACACAATATGGCTCGTCAATTGGGAAGTTAAGAACCATGTATGTGCCACAATAAATATAAACAGTTAAAATTACTCTGCAAATAAGTACTAAAACAAAAACATCCATACTAAAATGCGAAAGTGTATCAGTCTGTCTGTCCGTCTGTCTGTCTGTCTGTTACCTCTTCAAGCTCAAACCACTCAACCGATTTTGCTGAAATTTGTCATGGAGATACTTTGAGTCCCGGGAAAGGACATAGGATACTTTTTGTCCCGGAAAAATGTCCGGTTCCTGCGCGATAAACGAGTTTTGGCGCAACGGGGTTGCGGGCGTCATCTAGTATTATTATAAAATGTCAAATTGAGAAACTTCCTTTTTTTAAGTCGGTTAAAAACAACGTTTTAAAATATAGTTTTGCGTGTATAAAACAAGATTTAGACGCTTAGCAAAGACCGTGTCATTATCAGCAGCTCTCAGTGCATATCATGGATACGTGTCGTCAATCTTATCTTGCGGTCTTATAATGTGGGGCAACTCTGTGGAGTTTGATTCAGTTTTCAAATTGCAAAAGAAGTGTATTAGGGCGATTTGTGGTGTAGGGCCGCTTGAAAGTTGCAAACCCTTATTCCAAAAACTGAAATTACTTACGCTTCCTTGTATGTACATTAGAGACATGTGCATCTTTGTCAAAAAGCATCCAAAATATTTTATGCAAAACAAGGATAACAATGTTGCAAAGAGATCACAACGTTATCCCAATAAATTAATCATGCCCAAATGTAGCAGCACAACGTTTCTTAAAAGTCCTTATTCTATGGCTATTAAAATCTATAATAACTTGCCAAAAGATTTAGAAAAACTGAGCTTAATTCCTTTTAAAAGAAAACTAAATGAATGGCTCATAAATAATTGTTTTTATGAAGTAAAGGACTTTTTCGCTGGTACTTATTTCTGACAGTTCTATATTATTGACATATTGACATATTGTGACATTTAGTAATGGTAATATTTCTACTTCTTTTCTCCACCTTTTAGATTAATGAAATGACATTTGTGATTTGCATACTATTAATTTAGTTGAGTGATATGATCCTATATTTTATTATGAAGACCGCATTGTACATTTCACTCTGGCAAATAAATTATTATTATTATTATTATTATTATTATTAAGAAAAGCAACGACATACTCTAATCTAATAGCGATTAGCTTTAACAAGCCGCATCTGTTACATGACCGACGGATCTAGATGGAGGCGGTCAGGAGAGTGGCACTTCTGTGTATTATCTCCATCTACTTATCTCGAACACATATCACGATGTCTGAAGACTAACCACAATGTAATCTCGTGTATCGTTGATACTTTCCTCTACTTGAACGGTCACGATTTACTGGGTTGGGTGGTAGCGTTAAGATTGTTGGTGTGTAAGTAAAATCTTATTATTTTGGCGCGTATCCGATTTTTGGGTGGCGTGACGGCACATGAGTGGGAGACCACTGTTTCGCAGCTGCGTCATCCTCTTAGAATTATCTAAGTACCATTTTAACTGTGGCCGAATAAGGAATTATTGATTTAAGTATTTATTTCATTCGGAAAACTTGCAGCTTGCAAAAATTACAGTAAAAGTACAATAATTATTTTAGTAGAACACATTAAGCCAATTTTTCGCAAATAGGTAAAGTAAAACATAAGCTATAAGTCTAGTGACAAATTAAGAAACAACAGTCAATAACAGTAAGAACATTACAAAACTTAAGAGATAATACACCAAAACACTCACAAAAGGCAATAACAAAAGAATTACTCAATACAAAAGTAACAATTTTCAATTTAGATTTTTAAAATTTACATGAAATTATAATTTGAAATGTCACCCAAACACCACGAGATTCTTGTAGGCCTGAAAGTTGTTACTCAAAAATTCTTTGGTGTTCAGAGAATAACAAATAAAGTCTTCAACACACTTTTCAAAAATATTTTTAATAAAGCTAAGTTAAGAAGTTACTAGAAGAACTCTTTACTAGAAGAAGACGTGCACTCTGCACAATGATTTTGTTCGTAATGTTATGTGATATACTAGAAAATATTATGCCCGTCTTGGCGAGGGCACGACCGTGCCCCCAGATTACTAAGCAACCGGTATATTATCTGTTGATAAATTAATCTATTTATGAAACCAATAATACATTTATAGCTCTATTATGATAGCTTATTGTTAACATTAATTCAGTCCAATTCGAGTATCCTGTGACAATGTATATTAACATTGTATTATGTCTGTTATTAATCGGCTACTCCAACGGGCAAAGGAGCTATGAAAATTACAAAGTGTACAAAGTTTTACCCACTACGGACAAACATGTGCAGATGTTAACAGATTTGCAAAAAGAATATGATTTTTGGACTGAGGTGGTGACTATTGGAAGTGATATTAGAATTCTCGTGTCTCCAGAAAAAGACGAGGAATTTATTAAGTATACCACAGGGGTAGGATTGAATGCAACTGTTGGAATATCGAATGTACAGGAGTAAGTACTTCTTTTATGCCATTAAAATACTTATTTAATAAAAATATACTTCTTTTTATCTAAAACTAAGATGATAGGAACATAATACTGAAGGAGAGATATCTCTAAAACTGTTTCCTTTGTTCTTAGTTTAATAAATGCCCAAATGCAGCCTGCAGTAGGAAGGAGTACTTCACTTGGTTCTTTCAACTGGGAACAATATCATTCTTTGGCAACAATACACGCTTGGTTAGATGAATTGCAGACTATGTATCCAGGGATTGTAACCACTGTCAACGTGGGCTCAACATATGAAGGAAGACAGTTAAAAGGAGTTATCATCGATTTCAAATCAGGTCAGAGAGGTGATAATCCCTTGATTGGGATGCTCGAAGGTGGTATTCACGCAAGAGAGTGGATCTCGCCGGCCACAGTGACATGGATTATAAAGGAGTTTTTGACCAGCACCGACCCTGATGTTCGGTTTATGGCAGAAACGTTTGTTTGGCATATCATCCCCATCATTAATCCTGATGGTTATTCTTACACCTTTGACGGAGTAAGTATTCTGTATACGTAGGCTTCGAAATTGCTTTATTGAATTTATTAATTTCATCCTAACAATTCCCAAGCGGCACCCGGCAGTCGCATAACAATTGAATATCTATTGTGTCAGCAATTCCCAGGATAGAGGTATAATATTTAGCACAGATTTTAAAATTGATTTTTTATAGGTTCTTGGTGAAATATTCATGTTAAATACTGATAAAATGCGATATACGTATCCTTTGTCACTATATTAACGCTTAATTTACCCGGTAGGTCCAGGGACCTACCGGGTAAATTAAGTCCCAGGGGACTCCATCGAAAACTTTAAGTAAAAGCCTATGCCATATCCTTCAGGCCCCGCGCGAGCACCGGTGATCGCGACAACAATAGAATACAATAGCAATTCCTGGAAATTCCGACTGAAGTATTAAAAACAAATAAATAATTAACAAATATAATAAGTATTTCACTTTAAAAAAATTCTTATTTCATATTAAATTTACCAATTTGTTTTCGGGAGTCCGAGGGACTCCACGGGGTACGTTGCGCAGCTTTATAGTCGCCGAGTAAATCAAGGGTTAATTTAGCAATGTTTATCAATTTTAACGAAATACGTACGACCGGTTTCGATACTAATAAACATGAAATTTTGTAGGATCGCATGTGGAGGAAAAACAGAAATCCCAGTCACTACACGAATTGCTCTTCAAACAATGATTTGAGCAACGGCATTGATCTCAACAGAAACTTCAATTACTTATGGATGAGTAAGTTTTGCATAAAATTAATTTATTACTTCCAACAAAAACACTTCTGGCTTCTTTTAGTTCTATCGTGTCCAAGACGTCTATCAATAATATTATTTTGATAGACATTGAACATCTGCAGCTATAGTACGAAGCAGCTACAGCTGTAAGGCATCCATTAGACGGTAGATTTTGCTGTCAGTTTTACCACACTCATGACTGTGACTGATGGGTAAGCTACCGTGTAAGAGCGTGACTGACGGCGATTGACGAAAATCTGGATACATTCGTCAGTCCATCAGTCACCATCAGTCAAACATTGATGGAATTGCCTGATGAGGAACCTAGCGTGTAATGGATGCCTAAGGTTGTTTTGGGTCGTTTTTCTATGACACCACGCTAAATTGCTTGTGAATTTCAAATATTTTCCCTGCGAAACAGAAACTTACATAGAATTGAATCTTTACAGCTGTGGGAGCAACTTTAAATCCTTGTGATCAGACATTCGCCGGAGCATCGGCCGCCTCAGAACTAGAAGCTCAGGCCATTCAAAATTATGTTCTAAGTCTGAAGCGCGCTGGCAACCTGGTGTATTACATCGCCTTCCACTCCTACTCTCAGATGGTGCTCATTCCGTACAGCCACCTGTCTGGTGACAATGTACTGCAAGTACCCAACTATGCAGATTTGGTAAGCGCGCTTGACATATTTATTTATTTACCTCTGGAACGAACTGTCACCAGCAGTATTTCCGGACCTATACAACCTGCAAACCTTCAAGAAGAGAGCGTATTCCTTCTTAAGGCCGGCAACGCGCTTGCAGCTCTTTTGATATTGCGAGTGTCCATGGGCGACGGTAGTTGCTTACCATCAGGTGACCCGTTTGCTCGTTTGCCCCTTATTTAATAAAAAAATGGTTTCTTCTTTTTTCTCGTTGCGCCTAAATTCATTTCTCACACTGGAGCTGCACATTTTCCCGGGATAAATTACTATTCGATTACGATACTTCGTATGTCCTTTTTCTGGATTTAATGTATCCCCATACCTAACAAAATTGGATCAGCGATTTAGGCATGAATAGGTAATGGACAAACAGGCAGACACACTTTTGATATAATTTCTTTTATAGTATGAAATTGCGATTCGTGGTGCTGAGAAGCTAACTGCGACTCATGGAACTGATTACCAAGTGGGAACTTCTGCTGACATTCTATGTGAGTTTCAATAGTCTAAACACACCATGCCGAAGTTCCGCGGCGGAAATTCCGCATGCTTACGTCAGTGATGTCAAACGCATACAATATAATAATTATTATATTATATGTATAACGCGACGGAATTTCGGCATGGTGTGTCATCGGTAATTTAAAATACATTGCAGGCGGAATCAAGGCGAACTTCCGCAGCGGAAATTCGGGATAGTGTGTGCAAGTAATAAAATTAATATGCAGCTATAACTGGTGAAAGACAACATTTTTACACTTTTCTACTTATAGCTTACGAGATTTTTAAAGGCAAAATCTAGACATTTGCAAGACACTAAATCAACGCCAGACCTTTGGCTTTGAAATAGTAAAATAGAGATAGTAACGCATGTCGAGAATATTGCGTGCTTTAGGCTATTCCTTAGAAGATTAAAATCTCTTTGCTGGATACTTTCAACGGCTATAAAATCCAAGAGGTCGTTGTTCTCGGTGTACTTTGCATGATTTTGTGAATATAGTACCTATGTAATATAAGAATAATACTTTTTAGTATTAAAAACTGGTTGAACTTTGCGTAAATTCACGTACACGAGTAAAACCTAGTATTTTTAGGGAAATGAGTATTTGTGCTAATCCTGCCTACTCAACTGCTGCCACGCCTTTAATCAAAATCCGTTCAGTAGTTTAACTGCACGAAAAAGTAACAAAGATAGACTTTCACTCTTCGCTTCAAAAATGTTATGTGCATTGTGTGTGTGCAGACGGGAAGACGGTAGATGGAGCAGACCAGTGTTAGAGTGGAGACCACGCATAGACAAACGTAGTGTAGGACGTCCCGCAGCACGCTGGACCGACGATTTAAAGAAAGTGGCTGGCAGCGGATGGATGAGGGCTGCCCAAGATTGGGATGGTTGGCGCTCATTCGGGGAGGCCTACTTCCGCAGTGAATGGCAATAGGCTGATGATGATGATGATAATGATGATGAATGTTATGTTCGCTTTTAAATAAAAGCAGGATAACATTATTCGTATCCAATCCAAACTTGAATATATTATGTAGATCTGAGGGACTTAATCACAAAGATTACCAAAATACTTTTATCTTTCCAGATGCAGTGTCTGGCTCTTCTTTTGATTGGGTGAAAGCTGTAGCGGAGGTCCCAATAGTCTACCTATTCGAGCTACGCGACGTCGGTGAATACGGCTTCTTATTGCCTGCTGCTCAAATCGTACCAAACAACGAGGAAGTCATGGCATACTTTGTGGAAATGGACAAGAGTACCAGAAGACTGGGATACTACTCTGGATCTTCGACTGCTTACGCTTCCGTTTTCCTTATTGTTACCATCGCTTTTGTTTTGTTAAGTAATTAATAAAAAATCTGAATGTATTTTTTATTACCTAAAATTTATTACAGATAAAATTATTCATTAACGGTAGTGTTGGTTGCGCGATAATTTGCTTTAAATCGCTCATGGAACCGTCCATTATCTCCATACCAAGCTTTATCCAAGTGGTTCAGCGGCTCAGGCGTGAAGACGTTTAAACGTGGGAGAGTCATGCTTCGGCACGAATGGGCCGGCTCGACCGGAGAAATACCACGTTCTCACAGAAAACCGTCGTGAAACAGCGCTCAGGCTGTGTTTCGCCGAGTGAGTGAGTTTACCGGAGGCCCAATCCCCTACCCTATTCCCTTCCCTTCCCATCCCTACCCTCCCCTATTACCATAATATTCCCTCTTCTGATGCTGTGAGTGTATCCATGGGCGATGGAAGTTGCTTTCCATCAGGTGAAGTTTGCCCCCTTATTTCATAAAAAAAGGTAGAAAAGAAGATTTATTCCTTGGCAGTTGACGGACCTACGTCACAGTATAGCAATATCCTATTGCTATACTGTGCCTACGTCATGTGGTCGGCTTATGTCAATTCAAAGCTGCTGCTGTGATCGGTCGGATGGGCGCGACCAAATTATTTGGGTCCGCCATATGTCTAGGAATCAACTTCTTGATAGTACATATAGACAACCGGACAGACTCTGTTCATAATAATATTATGACTTATTATTCATTAAACGTTAGGGTCTACACAGACGGTTCACACGACTGCACGCCAACTGCAACTGAACTGCAATCCGACTGCGCGTTTGGTTTGCAGTTATATTGCAGTCGTATTGCAGTCGTGTCAACTGCATTCAAGCTGCACTTGAACTGCAATTTGCGGTTGGATTGCAGTTGAAATGCGGTCCGTCTGTGTAGACCCTTAGATTTTATAGCGACAAAAGTTAACAATAATGAACTTGAGTTCGTTATTGTCAACTAACAAGATTGAGGATAATTTTATAGCTATTCACAAACTTTTATGATGACATCAGATTTCGCCAGGTCGGTCGAATTTTAGAACTTCTTAAATGTTTAAAGGCCTGTAAATCTCTGAATAGCACGGAGACTTCAAAGTAATTACCGAGTGATTTAGGATTAGGAAATGTTTATTTCTCCCGCGGGAGTACTAAAAATATTTTGGTTACTTCACCTTAGGATTCCCAAAAAGTTATTGAATTAGGAAACATTAATTTGGTGGGATTTTCATGGTTGATTTTATTATCAGCTTCTTTTAAACTTTTGAGCTTATATAAGTAACAAAATATGCAGTAAGTACTTGTTATACATGCTTCTACCAAAGAGTTCTACAGTTTAAATAGAAGTCTTTTGCTGTATCCACACATGCCGCCGGCTTCGGTGGCAAGGCAGGCTGAAAGCCGGCGGCAAACCCGGCGGTATAAGCCGGCGGCATGTGTGCATGCGCCATTTGGCTTCTACCAGTTTAGGTAGTATAGAAACGATGCAAAACTCCAAACGACATAATAAGTAATACTTATCTTTGTCTCTCCAAATGTCGTAGTAGAAGTACGTAAAGTATAGATGTGACATTAACTTAAAAATGTGTTTGTTTACCTATTACATACTTTATTATTAATGAATACCGTACCAGAAATTTCAGATCCTGCCACAGCAGTTTTTCTTATAATTTTCGAAACCCCGTTTTATTTTAATAAGCTCTTTTGATAAGCGCCAATTTCTATTCAACTTTTATCATAAAGACTTAGCGTATCTTGAAATATATTTTTATAAGTCTTTCATAAAGGAAAATTTTATTGGCGTCATAAAATGTTTTAAATTCTGAATAACGTTATAATGAGCTTATAAACGAAATTTAACTTAGGTCGTAAAACCTACCTGTTTTATTAAGTCACCTGCTGCTGAAACCGCTTTTGCAATTTAAAATTTTAGGCACTGTCTTCCTCTTTTTAAATATTAAATAATTTGAAAAAAACAAACCATTAAAATATTATAATGGTTTGTTCCATGGTTTGTTCCTATTTATTCGAACTACGGGACGTGGACGTTTTTTTTATTTCTCAAGGTGTTTTTTATTATTTCTCAGGGCCAAAAAGTAACAATTAAATGTAGTAGTACAACACACTGTTAAATCTGTAGTATTTAATAATTTGAGCTATTTTGTTCATACTCATAAAGGAATAAAAGGATTAACTACCCTATGGCAAATATCAAAACTTAATTACTAGTACTAATTCCCCAACTTACCTTATATTAAAAATAACTGTCCCATAATGTCCCTTATAGTCTAAGCGCTGGTAATAAATTAGGGGAGCCTCTGACAAGGAGACGCGTGACTGAAATCAGATGTCGGGAGGCGCTCACAAATCATAACGGTCACCTATTTGACTTGTGGGAATAGGGAAATGATGTGAGTCGTCTTTTTATTATTAAACTTACTGTGGTTATGTAATGTTATACTAACTTTGTCTGGTTATATTTGTAGAGGTCTAGATTTATAAAAAATCTTTAAGTTTTAAAACATAATAATCAAGTCAAAAATTTTGATAATATAATATTATGGTATGCTGTGAATTATAAATGTTGTAATGTATAATATTATGTAAGTTTTAAAGTAATAATAACACGATTTCTCTATCCAAGCCAACTTCCGATAAAAAGTTTTCACGGTATCTTTAAACATAATATTATGTTAGTCTTGTGCTGGATTTTGGACTCCATTCAATATTAATTAATATTCTACAAATGACATACGTATATACCACACATATTATGCTAATTTTCTATGCTATAATTCTCTGTCAAGTGGCTTTTCCAACGTGTCACACAAATACAGCTACACGGTGTAACGTACGTAGTCAGAATTTCAGCGTAAGAAAAATATTTTAGTTCATATTTTTCATCTAAGTATGATATTTGTACGGTTAATATTATAACCATTATCTTAATAAGAAATTTCGCAAAAAATATATTATTATTTCTACTCCACGGGTTCGTTGGTAAATTCAATTTATATGATAATTTTTTATAATGGTCCCTTTTATTTTCTTCCGTAACCGAGCGTTAAATGAAAGTGCAAAACGATTATTACTAGGCAAAGTTATTGAAAACCAATAAGTAATACCTATTTGGTTCTTTAAAAGTAGCTTATATTTTTGTGAAGCTGAACGGTTTTTACATGCTGAAAATATATAAACATAATGTTGCAGCTTTATTTTTTGGTAATTAAATATTTTTGTAAGATTTTGTATAGTAATTAATATTATTTAAATGATCCGGTTAAAATAGATAATATCTTTGAAAGTATTTGTCGCATTTATTAGCATCTCAAGTATTTAAAGTCAGAAAGCATATTAAATTGCCGTTTTGTATGAAATGTAATCCGCTAGTTACCTACTTTAAATCTAACAATGTTTTTCATCAAAAATATAGAAAAATCTAAGCTTAAGCTGCGAGATTATATTATTGTTAAAAGACTAAAAGCTAATGTTAATCCTCCGAACATTTCCAAACGATTTCATCCGTAAATAGATGTGAAAACTTTTCGAAGAAAGCCCATTAGAAATAATAGTACAGAACAAATGTTGTAAATTTTACACTTCGTAAGAAACTCTTTCCGAACATTAAAACCATCTTCACAGTCATTCATCATTGGAAAGTCGTTAATGAGCCCAAACTAAATATTTTCTGGGAGCGATAATCCAGTGCCAATATATCATGACCCATCACAACAGATGACTTCGAGGCTGTAAAGTTCTACTCTAAGGGCCAACCCACAGGTACCACAATCACTCGACATCGCAACGACAAAATGTCGTCGAGCTGTGGTTACGTGTGAACGGTGTCGCTGCAGCTTTTTGTAGTTGCGTTGTGGTACCGACAAAATGCCGACGTGGTTGCGTTGTCGCCAGTAGTTGCGATGTGGTTGCGACGTGGTTGACGACAAAAGTCAATGAAACGGAGGGGGAAGAGCGCGGGTGGTGTGCGCGCATTGTCGTTGTATCAACGCAACGTTGTGGTTGCAATGTGGTTGCGATGTGGTCGGTATCTGACAAGTGGTCGACAACGACTGCAAATGTGGTACGTGTGAATGGCCAGGCTATTTAGCCGAAACTTTTTCGTTTTCGCTTCGTTACATAATCGCCGATCAAAATGTATGGAATTGACATAAGACGAGTCGAACGTCAACGTCATATTAACGAACGCTTATGTCAATTCCATACATTTTCATCGACGATTCTATAACGAAGCGAAAACGAAAACATTTTGGCACACCCCCCAGGTTATTTACAATACGAAATATACGCCCGACCACGTGGTGTTGTTGTCGCGTGGTTGTAGTTGTCGTGTGCTTGTGGTAAGTTTGGGTTGGCCCTAAGCTGGAGGACCAATATAAAACGGTCTTTGTCTCCATGTAAGTCGTTAAACGATATAGGTCGCTGTAATTGGTCGTGATTTATTCTGAGCCGGCTACCGATTTACGTTAAAAACTATTATGAAAGTCATAAACAAGAGGCGTTGGCGTTTATTATTGCTTTAAAATTTTACAACCAGCGCTTAGACTATTTTTGTTAGAGCGGATGCATATTTGTATTAATTAGGGCCTCACGATCACCGGATGACTATTTTTTATTAGTGAATGGGTGAACTTATGGTTTTTGATTCCTTCATAAATCACGCGAAATTTTGTCGCTTTGATCATTTTGTTCAGTCACCATAAATTATAATAATAATTTATGTGTGATGAGTTGATGACTGATGTATCTGAATTTTCAGGTTGATTATAAATTTATCAAGTGGCAAAAAATCTTCAGAGTTACAAGGTTTAATTAAGAAAGTTTTAAATATTTTACTTAGGAAATAGTCTTGTTTAATAAATACCAAACTTGAATTTACAAACCATATTTCAATTATTTTAGTAATTAAAATAAAAACGTATCTTGTAACTAAACTAAATGATAATACTTACATAGGCTGTTTATTAATTATTTGTCCCCTTTAAAGAGTTCGCTGTAAAATATAGCAGTGCTGAAAGAGTATTTTTTTCCATCTTTGTATAGAAAAATTAATGACGCGCGGGCGCTTGCCCATACAAATCACAAAATTATCATCTTTTAGCGCTGCTACTTTCACAGGCAACTCTATATGTATAAGGTTAACTTACACACCCTAAGGTATTACCACTTAGTTTTGTTACACCTTGTATAATTGTATTTTTTAGCAATCAATAATAATACTTTATTTACCTATACGCAAATTAGATTATTCAGCCCAATAATCTAAGGGGTTTAAGGGATTGGCACCTCATTAAAAATGGTTTAAAGATGCTTATCAGTAATTTATCACTACCTGCCCGCGTGGTGAGCGAGTGCTGCCCCTTATTTTGATGCGTGCTCGTACGTCACTCCCGCCCATTCACATTTCATACTGTCATCGAGATGGGGTGGTGACGGACACGAGAGGAGCGATTAGCGGAGCGATATACAATGTGTCTCGGCACTGGTGTCCGATTCCTTAAACTCATAAAATGCCATATTACATAACAATAAGGAATCGGTGTAGGGACATATTAATATTGTGTTATTGTATTATTGTGGTACCTACTGTATTCTGTTAATGATGATTCCTGATGTTAAGTACCAAGATTGCCAATATGAACACGCCATAATTATTATTATGCAATTATATATTTTATTTTGTGATATTGTGATTCTGTTTTCTATTAATGCTGATTCAAATAGCAAGGTTGCCAATATGACATTTTTAAAATAATTAAGCTAAAGTTTAATTTGTTTCTAAAAAACGTGAGCATTACTTATCTTTGTAACTTTTTAAGATTTTTTAAAATATTATAGGTATTTATGATTTACAAAAACTAACTGAAACTTACATAAATTATTAAATTTATAAAAATATTTTGCAAGAAACGATAGATTTTCTTACAGGCAATATAATTATTATGAGTTTAACAAATTACAAATTGTTGTTAATAATAAGAAAACGCTGACGCTTCTCCTATTAATAAGTCACGAGTCTACGCTTAGTGAAAAGAGACACCGTACTTTTTACGTGCATTCCTAGACCATTTGGTTGCCGGGGTTTTGGTAAAATATTTTTATATTCGCTTTAATTATGTGAAACTTTGTGACTTCCTTTAAGACTTTGTTTTTTGTGTCTTTTTTTATTAACTGCTTAATTATGTCTTCAAGTTTAGAAGGGATGTGAAATATAGCTGTGCAACTTATTAGACGTCATTTATTTGATGAGCACGTAAAATTACTATTGAAACATACGGCTCTTTGAATTCTTTTTAAATATGTATACTTTTAAAGAAAAATAAAGCAATAGTAAACATAGCTAAATTAGAAAACTGTTTACTGCAAATATAGTCTCACTATTCACAAATAGTACAAAAGTTTGTATTCAACAAGGTGTCTATTCAAAGTGGTCAAAGCGATTCGAATTAAACTTCCGAATCGTGGAATAGTTCAAAATTAATAGAGTAAGCGGTAGTCAACTATTCGCGCCGGCTATCTCCTCTGGAACAGATTTCGCTAAGTTTCCTAACCTTATTGTTACGAGAAGTTTCGGATTGTTCGTATTCTGTGGCAAAAGGCTCCAGAAACTTCGGAAATAAAAACGTATAAAACAATTTTTCGAATCCAGATCGAAATGTTTGATCCGAGTGTGAAGTCAAAAGAAAAAAAAACTCTAATTTGGCAACAATAATAATATAATATTGTCAATGCAAATTAATCTAATTTTATTTAGAACACAGTTCGAAAAAGCTTAAAAATATGAATGTAAGAAAACGAAACTTAAAAAGTTTTAGTTTCATTTTAATGTAACAAAAAAAAAATGCTTTTTATGTCGTTCCAACGACTCAGTCTGTTTTATCAAAATAAAAAACGAAAGGGATGACAGTAATAACCAGCTGTAAGACATTATCACCTACGGAACCGTCCTCACCTGCAGACGGAAGAGCGTAACACTAACCACATAATGTGGATGCGACGTCCCGTTTCATCAGCTGTCGTCCAACGTTGACATCGGAGATGACATTTCAGAACGCATTATGTTCGACTAGCTGTTGCCCGCGACTTCGTCCGCGTGGACTTCAGCTTATAGCGCGCGGTGTCAACAAAATTGGTGTCAAAGCTTTTTAAAACCCTGGTACCCCTATCAAAATAACCAAAAACAGCTGTGCAGTGTGCACATTATATTTCATTTTTTAAATTAAGTAAACTTTATATTTTATACCAAATTTAAAGCTTATTTAGCCCCCCATTACACAACTTTAGCATGAGCTTTGCCCATAAACTATTTATCATTGGTAGGTTCAAGGTCACGTCACTTCATAGATAAAGTACTGAGTACTGAGTAGTGTTATTTAATGACGTGTATAACAGTCGAAAACATCGTAAAATATTCAAAATGGTGTCACCTCGACTTATAGAAAGACTTACGAGCAAGCGATAGCGAGATGTAGGCGACTCTTAGCGCCATCTGTTATGAATTTTTGGAACTAACTTAATTTGAACAGATTTAAGCGTTTTCACCCCCTTACAACCCCTTTTTCCAGTTAAAAAGTAGCCTATGTCCTTTCTCAGGCTTTAGACTATATGTGTACAAAATTTCATTACAATCGGTTCAGTAGTGGCGTGAAAGCGAGACAGACAGACAGACAGACAGAGATACTTTCCCATTTATAATATTAGTATAGATGATGTTATTTGTGTATCGCCTTGTTTTACTACGCTATAAATTAGACATTCACGGTGCTTGAGAACTGAAACTTGGTATCTATAGAAGGATTTTTAATACATTTACGATAAGATAACAAATAACAATGTAACACTGATGTAGGCAAGTTTATTCGCAATTAAATTAGTTTATCGCACGACTACCGAAGTATTATAATATGGGATATGGATATGGAAATGAATTCGCTGAATGTGATGGAAATGGATGGTTCCTATCCATATATTTAGCGATTTTTCCGTGAAGATGTGACAAGCAGACTTGCATTAAAAATATTAGAATAGATAACTGCCAGCATAGTCACAGGTTGTGGGTCAAATTTTCATCAATCTGATCCATCAATCTGACTAACGGAATATTAACGGTTATAAGAATTTCATATTAAAAATACGATCAATCCATCAATCCGTGGCGTACACGATCAAATTTTCGTCAATCCATACTGGTTTGATGGATCAGATTGATGAAAATTTGACCGTGTAACTGGCGACTTAAATTGTGACTCTAAAAGCTGTTATCGAAACAAAAAACTCTGAGTTGTGTACCAAATACACTGACCTCCATTATACAATATAATGGAGATCAGTGACCATATACTATGAATATTGCATCATATACGAGACTCAGCATTAAAATCATATCATCGTCTTCGGAAGGGGGAGCCCGATGAATTTCCATGACAACTACAAAGCCTTCATTTCCACATATCACAATACCTATGATCGACAATCGAGGCGACTCCATTAGCGAGTCATGTCAAGTCACTCAGCCTATTGACAGATGATGCCATTTCTACCGGGAATCGAATCCACTACCGATAGGGGAGCCGGAGCTAACGATCCGTATGATTTATTACTGTCATTACTGACTTTTAACTGTGAAAAGGAAAATATTACAATAAATGTACAATCGAAAAGGAACTTTATGTCATCGACGCAGAACACGTTATGGATGCAGCTCGCGATGTTATGTTGGATATTTTGATTTTCGCGAGGGAAAGAAAAGAACGTTGTATGTGTGGTATAATTGCGTTTTGAACAATCCCCTCCGCCAAGTTTCCTGGAGGGATTGTTTTTATTATGACCATCAATTAGTGATTCTGTTATGAGCCTTTATTAAGTTATGGTGACATTTTCCTGATGTACCATATTGGAGCAATTTTTTCATTAGGAAGGTAATGAGGCTTGATGATAATTACGTTTTCCCTGCAAGAAAAAATTTACTAATAATCTTTTGTTTAAAAATTATGGAGTAACGAGCTTTTGTCCGCTGCTTCGCTCGCGTTAAAAAGTATTATTAATATTATTATATACCAACTTTGATCCCGTATTTTAACCCCTTGGAGGTAAAATTGATCAAAATCCTTTCTTAGCGTATGCCTACGTCATAACATCTACCTGCATGCCAAATTTCAGCCCGATCCGTCCAGTGGTTTGGGCTGTGCGTTGATAGATCACCATGTCAGTCAGTCACCTTTGAGTTTTATATATACTCAAATTCAAATTCTTTATTAAGCATACAATAATATACAATAGATTAAAAGCTAAGTAGTAGTATAGATACCTATACCAAAATACCCTCAAAAAAGCCCTCTTATTTTAAGCAGGAGTCATTTCGTCAGATGACAATAGGTAACATGAAACGGTTATTTGTACAATTTTCTATTATCAAAAATATTTTGAAGTTGTCACATCTATTTGTGAAGTGAAACCGAACAAATATTATAAGTTACAATAGAAAATACAGAAGTTTGTGGAGATAGTGACAAACAAGTTTCTGAACGTGTATGAAGTCACACTAAAACACATTGAGATAAGCGCACAAAAGAACTAGTGAACAACTTATAAAGAGCATTGCTCATACGTTACAACCAAGTTGTCCTAAAGTAGGAACAAACTCTCAAACTTATGCAAAACTTGTTATAGTGTACGTTGACAACAGAGCGTCGAAAATATTTATATTACTCTTAATGAAAATATAATAAAATATTACCTACTACTACTTAATAAAAATATAATAAAACCTTGTATAAGTCAGAAACCTTCATACAAAATCGTAACTTCAATGACATGACCCCAAAATGACCGAAGTACCCAAATTATTCGACATGTATAACTCGTGGAGCCACCTACAAGGCATTTACGGAGTCCCAGGACTCCGCAGAGCACATTTTGAGAATGGCTGGTTTAAGTAGTCTCTGTGCAGTGCTACTCTATGCGTGGCCTTATCACTGGTAATGTCGGTGGCAAAGTTTTAAGTAACGTACACAAATTTGTGAATATTGTGCTCTAATTACGTTAATTACTCACACAATTTGTACATTTATGAATTATTTATAACGTGTCTAAAATGTTTCGTACGAGTTATATTAATTACTTTCGTTCTGCGAAATTAAATTTTCATATATTTACGGAATTGCATGAAACTTTTTACTTTTCAGACTTCATTAATACTGAAGTAGATTTCTTGGAATCTTTAGAATGTAATAATTGTTTGGAGTTGGTGTTATTAATTTATGTTAATTTATAAATTATAAATGTGATAGTGTGTATTTGTCTGTAGAGATAAACTACGATAATATGGCGCGCCCCTCCAAAATTCAAAACGTTTGAAGTGCGTTGTCAAAACGTTTGAAGTGCGTTGTCAAAACATTTAAAGTGCGTTGTCTTGCGCGGTCGGCTAGTTTTGATTAGTTGACCAACAAAATATCTTGGTAATAAGTAACATTAAGTGAAATGTTACGAGTACTGGTTGATTACTTACTACATACAAACTATTTCATAAGGATGTGACTACACACATTGAAACATTAATTTGGAGGGACGCGCCAGGTTATCGTAGTTTATCTCTAGTACATAATGCAATATAGACTCAAGAACTCGCGAAATTCGACTTGACAGTCGTCACTCGAGCCACTGAGTCACAGAGGTCATCAAAATATCGGTCATTTATACATGAGTCATGAACTCATGACTATTTGCTACTCTCACGTTGAACTTCAATTTTTTTTTATGAAATAAGGGGGCAAACGAGCAAACGGGTCACCTAATGGAAAGCAACTTCCGTCGCCCATGGACACTCACAGCATCAGAAGAGCTGCAGGTGCGTTGCCGGCCTTTTAAGAGGGAATAGGGTAATAGGGAAGGGTAGGGATAGGAAGGGAATAGGGAAGGGAAGGGAATAGGGTAGGGGATTGGGCCTCCGGTAAACTCACTCACTCGACGAAACACAGCGCAAGCGCTGTTTCACGCCGGTTTTCTGTGAGAACGTGGTATTTCTCCGGTCGAGCCGGCCCATTCGTGCCGAAGCATGGCTCTCCCACGTATAATATCATCTCAAACTTCTATTTCGATCCTGTTAATAAGCAGAGGTGCACTTTGTTAAAATTTAATATCGAAAACTTTGAATTTTAGTTACAAATTTTTGATGTAACTTCGAAACTAAGTTGAAGTGTCGAACGTGTACCAATATTACTCTACCAAAGTTTGAAGCGCGGATCTTTTGCGCTTGTCTACGAAATACGTCGTGCTAGTGCTTTAAATTAGTTTCTTGAGCATCCTAACTAATATTATAAAGGAATGTGTCCGTCTGTTACCTCTTCATGACTTACCCGCTATTCCTTAGCATATTTTTTTTAACCTTAAGGGCGAACTCACAAAAAAAAAAGTAAGGAACTCATACACACCCTAAAGTATTATATCACTTTGTTTTGTTACATCCTGTGTATATATATTAAAAAAAAACTTTTGTCAATGATTACGTTCAAGCAATAATAAAAACATGATAATAGTACCTACTGTCGCAAATTTTGTCATAACGCTCCGAGTATACTTTGTTAATTTGCAATTCAAGTTAACAAAATTAATTGCCAAAGTGAGTTCCAAAACTCTGTTAACAATTTACAGAGCGACCGTGATAAAACCTCAAATATCTTTTGTGTAATTAATTTTCTCTAAACAATATTACCCAATTTTCTTTATGGGGTTCGAATTTTACACGTGGCATGCAATTAGGCCGTGCTGTAATAACTCATGTATGTCTATATATACTACTGATGTCTGGTTTCTAAGTGTCTAAAAGACTATGGCGAAGTTCCGCAGCAGAATTTCCGCATGATTCCCCCTGCAATATATTATTTAAAATTACCGATGACGCACCATGCCGAAATTCCGTTGCGTCAAGATTACGTCAGCAATGTCAAACGCATACAATATAAATTACACGTATAAAAAATACATTGCAGGCGGAATCATGCGGAAATTTCGCCGCGGAACTTCGGCATAGTGTGTTTAGTTACTTGGGTTTTTAAACTGAAGCGTATCTATTCATTATCGATTTTAATTGGCTAATGTAAAAATATTAACCAATCAACAGTTCTGCTGAAAAGATTTTTTAAAGGTCAGAAACTGGGCTTAAGTAACTAATATTATATTGTCTTTCGTAGCACTGCTACGAGAGCGTAGAGCCTTCAAGACGCGACACCGACTAGCCATGCCATAGGCCATGCCACATGACGCGGTGCGGTGCCGCACCGGTGGCCATCTCGCCGAACTACCGGCCTACGTAGTATCCCTAAGTAGTCTGTGTACCGGCCACACGGTGAGTGCGGCACCTCAAGGTTTCGAGCTCCCCGCGTCCCCGCCTCGTCTCGATTCCGGTGCGCTAGCGGTGTAGCGCCGGAGCGCACCGGACGGCGCGGCGCCGTGTGCCATACCATCCATTTTTATATACATCGACCTATGCAAAGAACAAAGTCACATTTGCAAAATCTCTACTTTACAGGAGAGCGATATAAAGTTTGACTTAAACAAATTTGGCTATAACTTTTTTGTCAGTAGTTCTTTAAACTTGATTCTTATAATAAATAAATAAAACATTATTATGCATTGATTTTAATCACAATAATAAATTAATACCCTTTATTTAAAAAATTAGCAGTTTATATATGCACATATGACCATTTATTGCGGAAATCACTGTACAAATGTGTGTCATATATACAAATGAAACCTTGTTCTTGGAAAGAGTGCTGGTACCAAGTGTAATTAAAACTTTATTCTATGTAAATTCTGATCGCTAAAATGGTTTTATTTGTTAAAGGGTATAAAAAATACACAATAAAATGAATGATTAAGAAAATAAACATTATTTAATAAGTAATACTTAATCACAGTCATGCAACATAATAATCTAACCGTATTCAGAGACATTTTTTCAAATTCAACCTTCAATTTAATGAAGAGTTTGACAGAATATAATGTATGGGGCTTATGTCAAAATTTTGAATTAATTACATTTAAGTACTTAATTAATGTTCCACTCTGAGTGCGGCAGTCAGGTAATTAAATATTTTTAATCGTTAGGTTATTACGTAATCTCAAAGGAACTCAAAATCATCGAGCTTTAAATAAGCAGATATAAAATATTAATTATATTATATAAAAATGAATTCATGTTTTCCTGGGTCACGACATTTTTAAGGGCACGGGTTTTAAGGGTAGGTAGGGTAGGTAGGGTAGAAAGGTAAGGGTCTTAGCGTGATAATATTATATTTATAGCCTATAGCCTCCTCGATAAATGGGCTAACTGACACTGAAAGAATTTTTCAAATCGGACCAGTAGTTCCTGAGATTAGCGCGTTCAAAAAAACAATAGAAACAAACAAACAAATTATAATATTAGTATAGATTAGCGTTATTACTGTCGCCTAAACAAGGGAGAGATCGGAAATTGAGAAGGTATAATTCCCGAATCAAGTAAACGCATCAGAACCTTATGTTTATCTTGGCTTTTTGAAAGCTTGCTCTAAGATTAGTACAGAAGAAACATAATAAAAAGAAACATAAAACATAATAAAATCGATTTGTAGTCTACGGTATTTCGTTAAGATCATATTTATACAACAGCTTGTAAGGTTCTGACTTATCCATGAATACTTCTCTTAAGCTATTCCACGACACTTTAATTTTGTATTTTTATTCCAAATTTTATTATTGATATGCATTTTTAGTTCAAAAAGGTTATTTTGTGTCATATAATTCGGACTTCATAAGAGTACTCTGTAGAATGTACATTTCGCCCGGTGAACCAGCAAACGCTATTCGTCAGGAGTGTATAGGTACAAGTTGGAAGCTGGCTACATGAAGTAACCGCAGACAACGTGTCGTCGTGACGTGACACTACTGGTTTCTATGTATTTCTATGAATAAGTGTCGCTAGCTTCATGTCGCTAGCTGTGGAGGGTATTTCATAGAAATATAATATACAAATCAGTAGTGTCGCTGCGACACGTTGTCTGCGGTTACTTCATGTCGCCTGCTGCCAACCGCCATCTTAAACGTCGTACCATACCTCAGGTATCTCTTGACCAATATTTTCAACCCTCTGTGGAAGAGGTGATATAGAAAATGACCGTGATTCATGAAAAAAACTGAAAGTTTACCTGTTTGTGACCTTCACAGAGGTAAGAACGACCAGCAACTATAGAGTTTCGGTCGCGGTTACTTTAGGAGGTATCCAGTTCGGTAAGTGGAGGAATCTCGTCTTCCAGTGCCGGACATTTTTGACAACTTTGCTTTGCACTGCTAGACACTCTTAAACTTTCTTAGAGAACATAATAAGACTTTGAGGGTGTCTGACAGTGGGAAGCAACTCTCAAAAATGTCCTTCAGAACTGGATACCTCCTAAAGTAACCGCGACTGAAACTTCATAGTTGCTTGTCGTTCTTACCTCTGTGAAGGTAACAAACAGGTAAGCTTTCAGCTTTTGTAAAATGAGGAAAGTCTGGCCGTCCAAAGGTCTTACTATACAATATTTTCTGCAAACAAAAATGGATGAAAATAAACCATCGTTACAAATAACAAAACAAAAAAGTGGAAATATATATACATTTTTATATATTAATATTTAATGTAAAAATATATGAATATTTATTGAGATTTAAATAGTTTTTAAGTAGAACAAAGGCTTATCTTAATGTAATAACCAAGAACAAGATTTCATTTATAGACCTCACGATTTCAAAATGAGTTCCGTCAAACAAAGTAACATTTGCATATAGACCCTATATTTTATACATAACTTCTGACTAATAAAGTAACAAGTATAAAAAATACACAAAACTCATTGATTATCATGATATTTAATATATTTTTTTTAAAGACTGAATGAATTGAAATTCCATTTTTTACGCTTTTCAATAAAATTTAATAATTTCTATAGAACAAAGTTCTATTTGAATATGGAACCATTCATCTGAAATATTACAAAAAACCATTTGAGGGTAATCTATATATATGTATGTAATTCAATTATAAATCTAATATCTAAAGTTTAATTCTTTTACCAGGAATATCAATTTCTCCATTATTTATCCCAGCAGAGTCTATTGTAGCACAATCATTATTTTCACTTTGCGACTTAAATAACATATTTAGCATGCGTTTCGAGCATGTTGGTTTCATTTTAAATATGAAAATATAGTTATATTTATGAAAAAATACGTAAATAGCAAATTTTCGCAGAAGCGTGCGCGCGGCCTTGTCTTCGTAGAACATGATCACATCTGTCGATGTCACCCACACGCGCGCTTCGCTCGCGTCCACCGGACAGTGGTTAACGACACATATGGAGCTGGGACTTTGTTCTTTGGAGAGCAAAACTAAATAGACCTTTGTTCGACTGCTATCTTCGAAACTACGTAACATTTTTAAATTTTTTTTTTTTTTTTTAATGTAGAGGTCCGTTAACAGTAAAAAATACAATAAAAGTATTTTGGTGCTATATTCAAATAGAACTTTGTTCTTTGCATAGGTCGACATAGGAAACCGGAGCGGCGCGGCACCGGTCGCGCGCCGTACCGCATCGTGTGGCATGGTACTTAGGGTCAATTTAGACCGCAACGCGACGAGGCGAGGTGAGACGCCGCATAATGTATGGATTTGACAGATTTCAATTGCGTGAGACGTCTTGCGAATCTGTCAAATCCATATAAATTTAGAAATGCATTTACGCGTCGCGTTGCTGTCTGAATCAACTCTAAGAAGATTTATAATTTTTATTTAGCTACATGACCCAGTTTCGTATCAAATTCCATATAAACCTTCCCTGGACTCCCACGAATATTTCAAGACTAAAATTGGACTGTACTTATACAAATTTTTATCTCCAAAAAATGTACGGAAAAACAAATTTTGGCGCAACGGAGTTGCGGGAATCATCTAGTAATACATAAATGATGGGGCGAAACGGAACGAACGTGACGTCATCATGTTAGTTATGGGGCCTGGCTGACATGACATATTAGCCTAATTCGTCATATCCACATAATGGGTCGCGCTTAGGAAATAGCATTGTTTTAGTTGATTACATACGCCCCGCCTTTCATAATGAGCCGGTATTAATTGTGAATGGTTGTGTTGATAAACCTCGACTCATTATTTTTATGTTCTATTATTCTAATGGAAAGATTAGTTGACGTGGTTAATATTTTACTATTAACTATATTGGATGTGGCAAGCTATGTTTATGTCAGACAAAATATTGATAAAGAGTCAGATAGCGGTCCACATTATAATAACAATTTGATTTAGTTAATAAAGATCTTGGAACGAATACTAAAAAAGATATTTTTGGAGTAGTACTTAAGTACAAAAACGCTTAGCCTTCGCCCTTCAGGTAGAAATTACTTTTTGACAGTAGTGATGACAAGTTTAATAAATATAGTTACGGATTGTTAAAAAGCTACTTTTTACTAGTTTGTATGGTACTTCTTTTAATAAATACGACTGAATTAAAGTGCAGTAAAATAGTAATGACTGCGAAAATAACTAAAACCAGCTAAATAGATTTATGACTAAAAAAAGACGGGTTGCAATCCGGGAGTTCCGGCAAAAGTGAAAACTTGATTATTAACGTTGTGCATTTTTTTAACCCATTTTTTATGAAAATCGATTATTAAAAAATCGATTTTTTAATTAATCGAAACCCTTACAATCGATTAAATTTTTAACCCATTTTTTATGAAAATCGATTTTTAAAAAATCGATTTTTTTAATTAATCGAAACCCTTACAATCAATTCGAGTTCGAGTTCGAGTTCGAGTTCGACACAAAACACTACTCTCCAACCGTCTTACGGTTTTTCCAAGGTTTTTCGATCAGCACGAGAATCTGACGCGAGTTTCACAGTTTTTAGTTTTTACCCATCCCACAAAAGTGCTCAACGCCGCTAAAGAAGTTTTCACTTCAAAAAACTTAAATCATAATAGGAGCTCCAAGTTGCGAAGCTACAATTGCAAAGATGTATAGGAATTTAGAGGGGGAAGGTGATAGTAATGACGCTAACAATTAATGACAGTAGCCCTAATACTTGCCCAAGTTAATCTACGTTTAGTTAATCTACCTCTTTTACCCTCTTAGGTACGACTTACTGACGACACGACATTCTCTAATCCGCGATGATAGCCTTAAACTTGTTATTTGCTCGTTAAGCTTTTTACTGTTAAGTCGTCACTTAACAATGGGACAATATTGCCAAGTTTCAGAAAAAGTATCTTACTCCAGCTAGGTAATAGGAAAAGTTTGGACCGTCACCCTAATTGCTCTGTATATTGGACGTAATTTAATTTACCAACTTCAGGAAGCAGTTTATTTTTAACAATATTCTATTTATGTGCTCATAATTTATGTATGTAAATTAAAATAATTGATAAAAATAATGTGATTTATTTTTATGGTACTAAACCATTAAGTAATGGCATACAATTATGGGGCTGCCTACGTTTAGCAGTGCACTGCAATTATAGGCTGATCATATTTTTAGAGTTCCGTCAACAAGGAACCCTTATAATTTCGGTCTTTCCGTCCGTCTGTCTGTCCGCGTTTATTCTCAGAGACTATAGGACTTATAAAGCTGTTATTCGGCATGAATGCACATATTAATGATGCCGACAGTAAAAATGGTATATTAGATCTAAAAAAAAAAAACAATTTAAGGTACCTCCCCCTACACATCAAGCGAGGATGAAATTTTTTTCGCGTCTACCCCACCATGTGGGGTGTCGTTAGATAGGTTTTTTTTTAAATATTACGAGTATTCTATTATCATTTTCCGATTTAGGGATCCATTTGTGAAATATTAAGTTTTAAAGTGGAAAAAATCGTTAGAGTCCAGTATCTTGTTGTCCCTTCTAACAGCTAAACGGTTGCTTCTGGAAATGTGAAAAAATTCACGGAAGTAGCAAATATGCTAAGTTTAAAAGGAAAACTATCACGGATAAGAAAACTTCATCAGTTATTGAGTAGTAGTCTACGAATAATGAAAACTAAGGAAGAGTAACTCCGTCAAAAAACATGCTCCAAAATACTTGTCAAAAAACTGTACATTAGGTTCACTTTTCATACATTTGCAATATTTAGGTGACCTTGAGCGGTATAAAGACTGACGTTACATGAAAGGTTTTTTGTGGTTGGATAACGCTGTCGATCGTGGCGACACAGGAGATACAGTGGTGGGAATATGTGGTGGGCCAAAGCCTGTTAAAAAAAAAAAACACAAGAACCAACAATGTTCTCTCAACAATGTAATCTCTTAGAATAAATTAAAAGTAATAGAAGCAAAATAATTCTAAAGTGGTATTTATAAAAAGTTTATTTTAAGTACTAAAATAATTCCGGCTAATAAAGTCGGATCACTCACAAAATCTATTTTAATTTGAAATCGTTTTCAGCCGAAACAAATAATGCATTCTCGTTAAAAGTTCCTCGCGAATAAAGACTGAACCGTGGAAGTTTTTGTAAGTTATGCACCAACTTGGCAACGGTGACAACAGTTTCAATTCGCTATTTTTCTGCCATTTAAATTTCTGAAGAAAATACGATTGCGAACTTCAAACTTGATGATTGAACTGTTTTCCAACCTAGTTACCTGTATACGGAGGTTCTTTGTAAAATATAGCTGCTAGTTGAAATAAGTGACTCAAGTGGGTGAGTACCTAATATTAATTCAAAATGTTAGTTTCTTGCATACATTAAAAAGGTTTTAAATCCTAAAATGTGTATTTTATGTATAGTCAGTTTTATTAGCCAGATGAAGAAGTATTTATTACCTATTACTCATTTTCCCCCTTATAATTTGAACAAACCGTGTAACCTGTTTATACGTGGGAGACCTATGCTTCGGCACGACTGGGCCGGCTCGACCGGAGAAATACCAGGTCTTCACAGGAAACCAGCGTGAAACAGCGCTTGCGCTGTGTTTCGCCGAGTGAGTGAGTTTACCGGAGGCCCAATCCCCTCCCCTATTCCCTTCCCTTTCCATCTCTACCCTCCCCTATTATCCTATTCCCTCTTAAAAGGCCGGAAACGCACCTGCAGCTTTTCTGATGTTGTGAGTGTCCATTGGGCGACGGAAGTTGCTTTCCATCAGGTGACCCGTTTGCTCGTTTGCCCCCTTATTGCATAAAAAAAAAAAAACATTTTGACAACGAATTTCGTCATCGTTTTTAACGAAAGTTACTTTGTCTAAGGGGCCTGTTTTGTCAATCTGACTTAAGGCAAGGCTGACTAAAATTTGCAGGTCGATGTCTGTCAGTGCGAATATCGACGTAAAGGACATTAAAATAATATTCATATCAGCGCGCCTTGTACAGTGGCGGCGCGGTTACGACGCTCGCCGCGTCCTTGATAGGGAGAAATAGGAGAAAATTATGCATTTAATAACCGAATCATTTATTAAAAAAAACTATTCGGTTATTTCCTTAGAAGTTAGAACCCTCAAAAAGCTATCATTTTTGTAAAAAAACATAATATCATGTCATTGAAAATCACGAGATATTCGAATTCGAAGTGTATTTTTATGATATTCAAGATTTTTTACAGAATTACCATGCTATTTTTCAATATTATCTTCATGTATCATTTTTACCGAATTGTCGGTACGTGCTTTATTTGAAAAGCTTTATTATAGTCAACAGGTCAGGGTGGCGGGAACAAATCTGAGGCATTAGTTAGCGGTCCGGTCATATTCTCCAGCCCTTTGCAGTAGATCAATCAAAACAGGCCCGTCGCCGTGAGGTCAATAAATCGCCTGAATAGTAGAAACCACTACGACGCTTTGTCACATGATAAATCAAAATTGACTAATCTCGTACGTGAAAAGAAAAGATTTTTACATGAGGAATTGGAGTATTTGCTAGGGAGGGATTTTTATGGCAAGAAATAAAGAAGGAAATGAATTCGAAGAAGAGAATGAACTTTTTGTAAAATATGTTGGATAAGTGTTTTTTTTTATTCTTCTTTAATTATTTCTAACAAATACTTACTTTTTATGAAATAAGGGGGCAAACGAGCAAACGGGTCACCTGATGGAAAGCAACTTCCGTCGCCCAATGGACACTCGCAGCATCAGAAGAGCTGCAGGTGCGTTGCCGGCCTGAGGGAATAGGGTAATAGGGGAGGGTAGGGATGGAAAGGTAAGGGAACAGGGGATGGTAGGTAAGGGAATAGGGTAGGGGATTGGGCCTCCGGTAAACTCACTCACTCGGCGAAACACAGCGCAAGCGCTGTTTCACGCTGGTTTTCTGTGAGAACGTGTTATTTCTCCGGTCGAGCCGGCCCATTCGTGCTGAAGCATGGCTCTCCCACGTCTAAAACTAATAAAATTATTATTTTCAATTAATAAAATATATTTCACTATCAACACATACATTACACACTATAATTATTATTGCTGAATAAAATACATTAAGTTGCTATTTACCAATGTCAAAAGCATTCCATGCCGGCGGCTAATTATTGTGTTTGTTGTAAAATATATCGTAATAACGTCACATTAGTCCGGCCGCACATTATATGAATTATCAGAAAAATCCGGCTCCCGCCGGGTACCACACCGCACACTTATCAGAAAAGTCTGATATGTGTGCAGGGTCTAGTACAAAATATATAGAGAGTGCGCGGTTCGAATCATTTTTGCCATCCGATCGACGGCAGACGGCAGACACGTCAGAATAATTCTGATAGTATGCGGGATCTACAACAAAACAGCACCAGCATGGCTGCAGTATTTCCGGACCTACCTATACGACCTGCAAACCTTCAATAAAAGAGCGTATTCCTTCTTAAAAGGCCGGCAACGCGCCTGCAGCTCTTCCGATGTTGCGAGTGACCATGGGCGACGGTAGTTGCTTTCCATCAGGCAACCCGTTTGCTCATTTGCCCCCTTATTTAATAAAAAAAACATATTATGAGCAGAGTGCGTTCCGGCGGGCGTCCGAATTTTTCTTATAATATGCAGATATTATATTGTCATTTAAAACAAAAAAAGGTAAGATAATTTACTATAATTCATATATTTTAATGTGTCAGAATTTTTGTTCTTTGACTCTTAAGATTGGCAGACATTTTTTTGATGAATCAAAAGAAAAATATACGGAAAGGTGTTAACAAAAGTCTCGAAAATGACTGAGAGTTTCGTTTCGAGAGCTTTTATGACTGAAAAATGTTTAGCTCGTTAAATTTTGGGATTTGGGGCTACGAAGTTTTGGGAAATATCTTGTAGTATACAATCTGATACGCATAGGCTGCTGCGAGAAGATATATCACTCCTATGACTGTCTCGGTTTGGGAATCCGAGCAATTTATAGAGGTAATTTACGACGTATCTGTATTCTGTACTACCGTAGTTGCGGTGGTAACCTCTTTAAAATAATAATATTAATGTTATTACTACGAATGATAAAAACGTAACACCTATACTTCAACCGTTATGAATTTGGTTCCTTTTCGCACACTACGAGTAAAATATTACAATGACAGCGAAACACTAACATTCAAATTTACGAAATAGAGCCGCTGACAATAATTATTATTATTGTCACTTCTATAATACATAAAATCGTGTACCTACCGAATATATGCATAAGCTATGCATGTATTCGTTACTCATTTTGTAGACTTGCGGAAAAATTTTTTAGACACAGTTACTCGACTTCCTTAGTTTTTATTATTCGTAGAATGTACATCATATATTTTTTAGACTTATCATACCCCTACTTTAGAAGTTAAAAGGGGGCGACACACATAGGGGAGTGTCTCTCGCAAACTATTCAGGTTATAAAAAATGATATCAGAAACCTCAATATGATTTTTGAAGACATATCCATAGATACCTCACACGCATAGGTAGGTTAGATGATTTTTTTTTGTTTCAGTTGTACCTCTATGGGGACCCCTACAATTTTTAATAATTTTTCCGTTTTTGTATAAAATCTTACTGCGGTTCACAGACTGCATCTACTTACCAAGTTTCAATAGTATAATAGAGAGCTATTATACTTCCGAAACTATAAGAGTATAGTTTCGGAGAAAAGTGGCTGTGTCATACGGACGGACAGACAGACATGACGAATCTATAAGGGTTCCGTTTTTTGCCATTTGGCTACGGAACCCTAAAAATAAAACCGTCTTTAAAATCGCCTGTCTCAAAAACTACTCAACCGATTTTTATGAATCTTACCGTCGCTAAGTTTTACAATTAAATACATTACAACAAAAAAGGATTACTTAAATTGGACTCGTCGTTCCAGAGATATTATGGTAACATAAAAATACGCTTTTGAAATTTGGCCATTTCAACCCACTCAGGTTGAATTAATAACCTCCTTTCTGAAGTCGGTTAAAAACAAAATCATAATTCCAACGTGGAGAATTCCGTCATGTAGTAACAGAAATAATTTTATGTCATTTGATACAGTACAATTTATTCTAAAACCAAATCGATTATGAATAAATTGTAAATAACAACAGTCAGATGTCGAGTATCAAATTTCGAAAACTTTTAATTAACGGAATATACAATAATTATCCATTACAGCGATGTAAGGCATGACAGATTAAGACAAAAATAAAGATCAAAATATAATATTTTCTCATCTCCGGGCGGAAAACGTCAACTTACTTCCCGCTGCGCTTACCGATGTTGCCGCTTTCCGCCTCCGTCGATGAGAAAAATAGTATACGCACCATGGGCAGTAAATAAGAAAGCCTCAGATCACATCGGCCAACAATTATAATATGTGATTTGAGACATTTCTTATTTTCCTGCAATGTACTATTTCTTAACGTCTTCGCGGTCCCGTCGTTTAGAGCGTAGCTCTTGACTAGAAGGTGAAACAAATTTTTCAATTTTGTTTAGGACTATTCAGAGCTGATCACCTGATTGTCTGACAAGTAATATGATCTATGCGTCGGATGGGTATGTAAAAAGTCAGTCTTGTGCGTCCCACTAGGTTATAAGAGTAAAGGTATAGAGAGTGTTTTTGTGTACTGGGCACGCATTTTGGCCCTACAAAACTACTCCTGCGTAACTGGCCTGGTCTTCGATGAAACCGGCCACCGTCACCGAGACCGGTGTGGGGTATTAAGCTGCCTTCACAATATTAAGTCAGGCAGGTCAAGGCAGTCTTATTATGTGATCCGCTCAATATAGACATTCTATGTTTCAGCCGTCTTGTACGTTTTCAATAAAGCTTGTTTTCCATAATTTTCCCCCAACGACGTTCTGGATTCAAAATTCACATGAATATTCTGATCGTGCGCGGCGACGGTTTGTTTAAGCGATACAATTTCGATACAACTCGATTTTATTCCCTTGCCGCGAGTTCGGGGCACGTTGACGAAATATTTATAGAAAACTTCTAGTTCAGATGACGCCCGCAACTCCGTAGCGCCAAAATTATTTCATCGTGCGGGAACCATACATTTTTCTGGCATAAAAACTATCCTGTGGCCTTTAGTCTCAAAGTATATCGATACAAAAGACTATAAATTATCTCTCTCGCATTTTAGCATAGATAAAGATTGTCTGTACTTACATAGCTAGTTTAGAAACCTTTCTGTAGCTGAAACAATATGGATTGATTTCGAATCGATCGCGCTCTATAACTTCTAGTCTTTTTAACCGACTTCCAAAAAACGAGAAGGTTATATGTTCGGCTGTGGATATTTTTTTTTATCTTTGTATGTTCAACGATTACTCCGCCGTTTGTGAACCGATTTTCGAAATTTTTGTTTTGTTGTATTAGGTTTCACTTCAATTTGGTACCATGTTCATAAAGGTGGTGACCTGATAGTGGGATCCATGAGTAATCGAGGGAACTCCTCGAAATTTATATGGAAACACATGGTGATTTTGGTTTTATGAGAAGCATCCTAAGCATATGCTACCAACACGCAAGATTTTGCACCGAGGTATACTATGGTTCTGAAGCTACTAAGAGAATTCCGGATTCCTTATAGATACAAGTTTGGGAGTTTCGGCGCTGTTTTAATAACTGAAAGCATATGCTACTATGCAAATTGCATTCATCATCATCATCATTACCACGTCAGGGTCACCAATGTCACCAAATTCAACCTTATCTCCAGAGCATAAGGCACACATTTGACATTACTCCTGAGAAGTTAAAGTTGCTTCGATAATGTAACATTCTGTTTCACTTCCCAGAGATATTCTGGAAAACAACCTAATTTCAACCTTTTGCATTGCGTTTAGCGTTCATAGTATAATAACGCATCGCATCGCATATCTGCCAGGGCTGTCGCGCCGCGCCGCTTGCTTGACGCGGGCGCGAGCCGGGACTATGCACAGAATACAAATTACTCACGGAGGTACCATGTGCGCTGCGTGCGCGACAAGTCGAGCGAGTGTCAGCCTATTGAAACTAGTCCGGTGACCGGCTACTTAGCACGTCACACGTGTTCACTTCGATTTTTTTTAATGTATTGTTTAAAATTATCTGCAGGCTGATGCTGATATTATAATATTTTGTAAGTGTGACTGTTGCAACTCACACCACACAAGTTGGGGCAGCACCGACGTTAACTCCAGAGGTGAGAAACTATTTGACTTCTTGCTTACTAACAACCTCCACACCTTGAACCAGGGTACTAAACCAACGTTTATCAACCCACTGAGACAGGAGGTCCTTGACATAACAGTTTGTACAGGTCCTATACGGCATCGCGCCTGCAACTGGCATGTATCGGACGACAACTCACTGTCCGATCACTGTTACATCAGGTTTGATATACACAACAGTATGCCTGGTGAAGAGGTGACTTATAGGAACCCAAAGGCCACAAACTGGAGTGTATTCAGAGAGGAGTTGCAGATAAACCTCGCAGCTGTCAACAAAGCTGTCAAGACCGTAGAACAACTGGAACTAACGGTGGGAGAGCTGGAGCATAGCTTGAATGATGCTTACCTCAGAAGCTGTCCTGTTGAGAAAACGTCAAGTAAACGCAACGTACCTTGGTGGAACGGTACTCTGGCGCAACTCAGGAAAGAGACCCGAGCTCTGTTTAACAGAGCCAAAAGAGACGGGAACTGGGACGCATACAGAACCGATGACGACGTTTAATAGGGAGCTAAGGAAGGCCAAAAGACGTTCTTGGGCAAGGTTCTGTGAGAATTAATATTATCGGAAGTAGCTAGGTAGCTCCTAGGCCCTAGCTGCCTTCAGTAGCATAACGACTTGCAGATTCTGTGAGGAGGAGGATGAAACACCTATTCACCTTCTCCTCGACTGTCCTGCTCTACTACAGAGCAAGAACAGGTACCTTGGTCGCCACGAATACTCATCCACAGAGGAAATTCGTGGCAACAACCACAAACATATCGTTCAATTTATGAGCAGTATTGGGTTGGGGCTGATTCTCTAGTGCGAAGGAGTCACAATAGATCCTCTTGGGTCCCAGTGACGTCAGGGCTATAACGACCTGCCTTCTCTAAAAAAAAAAGTGTGACTGTAATAAGATACGTAGAATAATATACAGATGTATTATTCTACGTATAGTACGCGTTTGCTTACTAGGTAACTAAAAAGAGTGAAATTATTATTTTTAACAAAAAATTAAAACCGACTTCCAAGGTAAAACAATAATAACATCCTTATAATATGAACTAAAAAGTATTAAATAATTACTCCTATCAATAGTGCCTTTTTCCGAATTCGGCTAAAACCCAACTATTTCTGTACTTACTCAATCTTCATAATTTTGAAGTCGGTGCCAGTTCCAAAAGTTTCAAATATTCTGTCAGAGAACAGAAGATTCATCTGGTACCGACCTCAAAATGATGGAGATTGAGTACAGAAATAGTTGAGTTTTAGCCGAATTCGGAAAAAGGCACTATTAGATAGGAATAATTATTTAATACTTTTTAGTTCATATTATAAGGATGTTATTATTGTTTTAACTTGGAAGTCGGTTTTAATTTTTTGTTAAAAATAATAATTAATTAGGCAACTCAATTATAAAATTTTCATGCAATTCAATCTTTTGTACTATCGAGGAAATGGAATCCTAGGCAGTTGACGGATCTACGTCACTTTGTTGGGCTATGCCAATTCAGTACTACAGTACTGAATTGACATAGCCCAAATTAATAATGTGCATGGTAATCTTCGCTTATTGTCGTAATCACGAAAACACCCGAATCTATGAAACGTAAGAGCCCCAAACAATGCACTTGCATTTTGCACCTTGTTCAAAGGAAATAGAAGTAAATATCATATAGCCGGTGCTCTCTGACCGGGAGGCCATCGCGGCGTTACCATGGTAACGTCCAAGCAACGTCAGGCGTCTCTACGTCGCTGCAAAGCGCTGTTTTTCTTAAAGTTAAATTTAAAACAGCGCTTGCAGCGACGTATTTACGTTGCCGAAAAATTACGAAAATTTATATGCGCATTATCACTTTGGGAGCACTGTAGTCGTGATTTGATGGCTAGGTTTGACGTAACGCGACCAAATTATGTAGGTCCGCCGAATCAACTTTTCTAAATACCTATACAACATTAATTTATAAGGTATAAACATTTATTTTAATTAATTTAGCTTTTCTAATTTTTTTAAGCCATCGTTCTCCTTTTGAAATTAAAAACAACTTATATTATTATCTCTCCAAATATCTTCTTTATTTCTGAGTATTTTTTTAGTTATTTATGTACTAACTAGCGACCCGTCCCGGCCGGTATAAAATATATAGCCACTGAAAAAAATATTAAAATCGATAGCCTATGGTCCTTCACATGGTTTACTTCATATCTGTGCCAAATAACATAAAAATTGCTCCAGTAGTTCGTGAAATAAGCCCTTTCAAATAATTTCCCCCGTTTTTTCCACATTCTCCTATTAGTCTTAGCGTGATAAAATATAGCCTTTCTCAATAAGTGTGCTATCTAACACTGAAATAATTTTTCAAATCGGACGAGTACCAAGTTCCTGAGATTGGCGCGTTCAAGTTAGCCCTTTCAAATAATTTTTGCCGTTTTTTTCACATTTTCCTCTATTTTTTCGCTCCTATTAGTCTTAGCGTGATAAAATATAGCCTATAGCCATCCTCGATAAATGGGCTATCTAACACTGAAAGAATCATCAAAATCCGTTGCGTAGTTTTAAAGATTAAAGGGAACAAAGGGACATGAGGGAAAAAAAGCGACTTTGTTTTATAATAAGTATAGATATAGACATAGACATACAATTATTTCCTACATAATATTATACTAGCTATAATAATAATAGTTATTGAACTCAAACGGAGTATACATAGCAATTAATTAGCACAGCATTAACATAGTGTCCAATTAGAAACACGAATACGATTCGGCTTAAATCAAACAGTTAATTAAGCTATTTGTGCTAAATATTGATATGAGCTTTGTCTAAACTGGAACAAAGACCATAGCGCTTTGCTTATTACCTACTGCCAGCCTTTGATGAGATGAATGGGTACAATTGCAAAGAGATTCATATTATGTATGTATATGAAATGGAATATTGAATAGTATCAGACTAGGACCAATATAGTGTAACAATAACGTATCTACATAAAGACCTTTTTTAAAGTATCAGTAGTACCTAAGAAATAATAAATAAGAGTTTTGACTACAACATACTGTTACGGATACGGGCAGTTGTTTACCTGCGCGCGACAGTTGCGCGTACCTTCTAGAAAAGCCCGACCCTTGTTTATGTGAATTGTGTTACGGATACGGGCAGTTGTTTACCTGCGCGCGACAGTTGCGCGTACCTTCTAGAAAAGCCCGACCATTGTTTATGTGAATTGCGTATTTACGTAAACAATCCAGAATAGAACGTTCCAGAAGGCGAAGTGGGCCATATAAAAGGTAAACAAGCCGGCAGTCAAGCCAGTTCGATCCGAGCGATCATCAAGGCGACTTCAAAGTGAGACAAGTGATCAATAGTGAGTGATTGTGATAGTGAACTAACGACTCGGCTACGACCTAGGACAGTGATAGTGCTCAGTGATTTGGATCTAGTGCTTAGTGTTTGGACTTAGTGATTTGTGTGAGCTAGTGTTTGTGAATAAAGTCTTCAAGAGAGTCACCAGGTCTTTCTCTCCGAATCCTCGAACCCTAGCACGTAACAACTGGTGTCGGAAGTGAGATTTGGAGATGCCATTGACTCCGAGAGACGACTTCAAGGGGAGTGTCAGGACAAGGGCGCAGCGAGCTGCTGCCATCGACTTCGAGAGAGGGGTTGGAGGTGGGGCTGCGGAGACTACACCCACTGGGGACCAAGCTCCGCCCACTGCGGGGCAGGCCCCACCCATTGGCCCCGCCCACCAGGCTCCGCCCACTGACCACGCCCCCCAGGCTCCACCCACTTCGGGTGAAGCCACGCCCACTGACTCCGCCCACCGGGACCCGCCCACTGACCACGCCCCTCAGGCCCCGCCCACTCTGGACATGGCCACGCCCACTGGCTCCGCCCACCAGGCCACGCCCACTGGGCCCCGCCTGCTCAGGACCCGTCGACTAGCTACATCCACCCTGCCACGCCCGTAGTTTCTACAGCCCCTCAAATGGCTCCTCAATTGGAAAGCATAATCGAGTTAATCCAGGCTTTGCAAGATTCTCAAAGGGCAATGATGGAGGCACAAGACCGCAAGCTGGGCGCTTTGCAAGAGTCACAAGACCGCAAGCTCGGCACTATGCAAGATTCTCAAAGGGCAATGATGGAGTCTCAAGAGCAACAAAAGGACCTCCAAGAAAAGGCGCTATTGGCTATAAAGGATGTTAGTGACACGGTGACTAAGCTTCGGAAAGATGTCGACATAATGGAAGAACGAGTTACCGGGCTAGGAGTGGATATGGAAAGTGTAAAAACCGGCCTCACGGAACTACAAAAGTGGAAAGTGCGCCTGGAAACCACAGGAGTCGCGACGTCTAGTGGAACTACTGGAGTGGTGCAAGTGGTACAAGGACCAAAAGTTAAAGTGCCACCATACGACGGTACTATTTCATGGAACGCTTATCGTCAGCAATTCCAGACGGTTGCTTCTGCCAACGGATGGACTGACGAACAATGCCTGACCGCTCTTACTGTTGCGCTCAGAGGGCAAGCTTTGTCGGTCCTAGAAGTACATACAGGGAAGGGGTTCCAAGACCTGATGGAGGCCCTTGAATCCAGATACGGGGAGCGACACCTGGAGCACGTGTTCCGTGCTCAACTCCGTGACAGAGTCCAACGCTCAGGAGAGGGACTACAGCAATGGGCGTTGGAAATTGAAAAACTGGTCAAGAAGGCACACCCAGGAGCCGATTCCAAGATGGTCGACACGAATATTGTGCAAGCATTTGTCGACGGAATCAGGGATCTGGAGGTCAGAGCTGCAGTGAGGCTACGACTACACCTCACTAAAGGAAGCGTTGGCGCATGCTTTGGAGGTCGAGGCTGTTCGCCGTGACATACGACAGACCCATAAGATCCATGAGATCTCTGAGGAAGTTAAGGAGGTCAAGGCTCCCGCGAAGAGAAGTTTTGGAGCCATGTGCTACAAGTGCGGTGAGAGGGGCCATCTTCAGCTCAACTGCCCGCAGAAGGAGACCCAGATGGCAAGGATGAAAAGGCTCGAGGAACAAGTAGAGGAGCTGAAGAAACAGGGGGCTTCAGCTAGGACTAAGAGGCGAGTACTGGCCGACGCGGAGGAAGCCCCAATAACTGTTGTCTCCCAAGCAAGCAGCGGGAATAGTCTTGTGGTTCAGGGGGCTATTAACGGGTCGGATTGCAAAATGACTCTAGACACGGGAGCCTCTAGAACAATAGTGAACCCAAATTTGGTAAAAGCCGCAAGGAGGCACAAGAGGAGAATTGACTGTCGGCTTCTTACTGCCTCCGGTCAGCCAATACCCGTCCTGGGAGAAATGTCAGTTACGATGAATGTAGGGGGGTCCTTGTACCCTCATGACGTTATCGTGGCTGAGATTGTGGATGATTGCATCTTGGGTTTGGATTTCATGAAGAAGCACAACTGCAGAATTAATGTCGCTGACGGAGTTTTCAAGTGTGGCGAAGAAGAAATTTTCATCCTTGGAGGCGCCTGCGGGAAAGTCGCATGTGTAAAGGAAGTCATTATACCTGGACGAGCGGAAGCTAGAGTGCTGGTGAAACTACCGCCAGCTGGAAAGAAGAAGTCAAACAGATGCGTGTTGATCGAAGACACACCTACCAAGACATCAGCGCAAAAACTGATGACGGCGAGAACCCTTGTTGGTGGAAGCAGTAACGCTGTGGTCAGGGTTTTGAATCTGGGTGATCACGAGATCTGCTTGAACAAAGGTGACGTCATTGGAAAGTGCGAGGAAGTTGTCTGGATGAGAAAGTGTAGTTCGATCACAGGCTCAGACTCAGCCAACGGCAGCAACTATGGAATAGTGACTGAGCTACTCGATGACTGCAAGAGTAATCTGACTTATTCGCAGAGCATGAAAGCTAAGAAGTTTTTACAACGCCACGCGAATATCTTCTCCAGTCAGGAAGGTGACCTTGGAAGAACGTCGATGGTTCAGCACAGGATAGATACCGGAAACGAGAACCCAATTCGTCAACGAGCAAGACGGATACCCATTGCAAAGGAAAAAGAAGTTGAAGGCCTTTTGGAGGACATGAGAAGGCATAAGATTATTGAACCGTCTGCAAGTCCGTGGTGCTCACCTGTTGTATTAGTGAAGAAGAAAGATGGCAGCACAAGATTCTGTGTGGACTACAGGCGTCTCAATGATGTCACTAAGAAGGACAGCTATCCATTACCTCGAATCGACGACACTCTGGATACCTTGAGTGGCATGAAATGGTTCTCGACCCTGGACCTGAAATCTGGATACTGGCAGGTGGAAATTCACCCAAAAGACAAGGAGAAGACAGCTTTTTCCACCGGTAAAGGTCTATGGCAGTTTAACGTCATGCCCTTTGGATTGTGCAACGCACCTGCCACATTTGAGCGACTCATGGAGTGTGTACTGGCAGGCTTAGTTGGAGAGGCTTGCTTAGTCTACTTGGACGACGTCATCATTGTTGGCCGCGACTTCGAGGACCATTTGCGAAACTTAGAACGAGTTTTCGCCAAAATAGAGGGGGCCAAGTTAAAGCTGAATCCGAAAAAGTGTCGCTTATTCAGGAGTAAGGTCAACTATCTCGGCCATGTTATCTCCAGTGATGGAATCCAGACGGACCCGGAGAAACTGGAAGCAGTTCAAAATTGGCCAACCCCTAAGAACAAAACCGAAGTGCGGGCATTTCTCGGCCTATGCTCCTACTACAGGCGTTTTGTTAAGGGATTCTCGGAGATAGCCAAGCCATTACATCGGCTGACAGAGGATAAACGACAGTTTATTTGGGACGAGACTTCTGAAGATTCCTTTCAGAAACTGAAGAAACATCTGTGTGAAACACCAATCCTGGGGTATCCACAACCTGAAGGTCAGTTTATAGTCGACACGGACGCAAGCAACACGGCCATTGGAGGGGTGTTATCTCAAAAACAGGGTGAAAGAGAAGTTGTAATTGCATATTTCAGCAAATCTTTATCTAAGCCAGAGAGAAACTACTGTGTGACAAGAAGAGAACTCTTGGCTGTCGTAAAGACGCTACAACATTTCAGCAAATATCTCATCGGCAGACAGTTTTTACTGCGAACTGATCACGCAGCCTTGAAGTGGCTACTGCAATTCAAGAACCCAGAAGGCCAAGTAGCTCGATGGATTGAACAACTCCAGGAGTACGACTTCAAGACGGAACACCGCAGCGGAAAGGCGCATGGGAACGCCGACGCACTTTCACGAAGGCCGTGTTCAGAAGACTGCAAACACTGTGTTAAGCAGGAATCCAATGAAGTGACATTAAAGTTAACGAAAACAAGTCCTTTGGGTCCATGGGAGAATGATGCTATGAGGAAGGCTCAAGAAACAGATGACGACCTACGGCACATCATCACATGGAAGAAACGAGGTGACGAAAAACCAATCTGGAGTGAGGTTGCACCCACTGGCGCTGTCACTAAGGCGTACTGGGCGCAATGGGACAGTCTGATACTTCAAAATGGAATACTTTACCGAAAATGGGAAAAGACTAACGGCAGAGAGTTCCATCTTCAGATAGTTGTCCCAAGAACGAGAGTACCGGATGTTCTCCGTGAAATACACGATGGCGTATCAGGAGGTCATCTAGGTGTTAAGAGGACGTTAACAAAAGTGCGAGAACGATTCTACTGGTTGCATTGTCGAGATGATGTACAGGATTGGTGCCGCAAATGCACTACTTGCGCTGCAGTGAAGGGACCACAGACCAGGAGCCGTGGGAACCTGCGGTTGTATAACGTTGGCGCACCGTGGGAACGAATTGCAGTTGACGTAGCTGGGCCATTTCCCGTGACGGAATCGGGAAACAAGTACTTTATGGTCGTCATGGACTACTTCACCAAATGGCCCGAAGTGTTCGCCATACCAAACCAAGAAGCTACAACGGTTGCTTCTAAGCTAGTCGAAGAAGTAATATCTCGCTTTGGTGTGCCTCTCGAAATCCATTCCGATCAGGGCAGGAACTTCGAATCGCAGGTCTTCCAGGAAGTGTGCAGAATTTTGGGAATGCATAAGACGAGGACCACCGCGTACCATCCACAGTCTGATGGAATGGTTGAGAGATTTAACCAGACTCTAGAGAGGCATTTGGCGAAATTGGTAGATGACAGACAAAAGGATTGGGACAAGTATATACCACTCTTCCTTCTCTCGTACCGTACCGCCGAGCACGAGAGCATAAAAGCTACCCCGGCGTATGTCAATTATGGTAGGGAACTAAGAGTTCCAGTAGACCTCTTGACAGGAGCGTCACCGGGGGAACCAAAGACCGTACAAGACTATGTCTGCGATTTAAGGGAAAAGATGCACTACATACACGCCATGGTTCGGGAAAATGGGTTACAGTCAAGTGAGAACATGAAGACCAGATACGACCGGAGATCGAACACGAGCGGCTTCGAAGAAGGGTCACTGGTATGGCTGCATAACCCAACTCGCCGAAAAGGGAAATCTCCAAAGTTGCAGACCAAGTGGGACGGCCCATATAAAGTGGTTACCCGATTGAATGATGTGACTTACAGGATTCAAAAGCCACCAAGAGGCACATTCAAAGTGGTACACATAGACCGTTTGGCGCGCTATCATGGCAGCAACAACGATGCTCGGGACGAGCATCTCTAAGAGGGGAGTAGTGTTACGGATACGGGCAGTTGTTTACCTGCGCGCGACAGTTGCGCGTACCTTCTAGAAAAGCCCGACCCTTGTTTATGTGAATTGTGTTACGGATACGGGCAGTTGTTTACCTGCGCGCGACAGTTGCGCGTACCTTCTAGAAAAGCCCGACCATTGTTTATGTGAATTGCGTATTTACGTAAACAATCCAGAATAGAACGTTCCAGAAGGCGAAGTGGGCCATATAAAAGGTAAACAAGCCGGCAGTCAAGCCAGTTCGATCCGAGCGATCATCAAGGCGACTTCAAAGTGAGACAAGTGATCAATAGTGAGTGATTGTGATAGTGAACTAACGACTCGGCTACGACCTAGGACAGTGATAGTGCTCAGTGATTTGGATCTAGTGCTTAGTGTTTGGACTTAGTGATTTGTGTGAGCTAGTGTTTGTGAATAAAGTCTTCAAGAGAGTCACCAGGTCTTTCTCTCCGAATCCTCGAACCCTAGCACGTAACAATACTATATTGCATAATATTACATGGCCAGTAGGCCTACTACGAAATCGTTTTGAGACTCAATTCAATTCAATTCGTTTATTTGCTTTAAAAGTGGTGAATACAGTAGGTGGTAATGATCATTTTCTTAAGAACTAGCACTTTTAGCTACCTATAAAATAGCATGCAAATATAGATTTAAATTATAATCATACAATACATATTTTTTGCTAACAAAATCAAATCTATTTTATACAGTATAAGTAATTAATAATAGTAATAATTAAACATGTCATAAGAATATATAATAATTTTAATCATACAAAATATATTTTAGGGTAACAATATTTAAGTCAATTTTATACATATCTAGGTCATTAATAATAATAATAATTAAACATGTCATGGAGATAATGAGAAATATATATAATTATGTCAAGAAATTAGATAAAGTAGAAAATGTCAATAATTTAAAAACTACTACATCATAAAATAAAATAATTAGTCAACTGTTTAGGAATTCCTTTGCATCATAATAAGATTTGTTTATTAGTATTTTTTTTAGTTCTCTAATAAAGTGTTTTTTAGATAAGAGTTTTATGTGATTTGGTATTTTATTGTAAATCTTTACACACATTGTATATGCATTACTCAAAAAAAAGAGTTGTTTTTGGTTTTTTATTTATGATTAATCTATTTGAATTTCTAAAATATTTAGTTGGGTTCGTGTCAATCAATTGTGTAAAAATATCCTTGTTGTGTATAAGGAATTTAAATATTTCTAAAATGTACATGCTAGGCAGAGTCAGGATGTTAAATTTTTTAAAGAAAGGCTTACATGACTCATACGGTGGAATCTTAGCTATAGCACGAATACATTTCTTTTGCACAATGAATGCTTTATCTATGTGCGTAGAGTTTCCCCAGACAACTAGACCATATCGTAGGACTGAGGACACGTAGCGGTGATAGGCTGTAATTGAGGTTTGGATATTAACTGTCCAAGCTAACCTGCGCAAGACAAAAACAAATTTGTTCAGTTTTGAACAAACTTTATCTATGTGTGCATGCCAGTTACAGTGTTTGTCAATTTGTACGCCTAAAAACAAGTTTTCCTCAACTTCCTCTATTTTTTCATTATTATGTGTTAATTTTAAGTCAGTGGGTTTTTTATTGTAAGTTGTAAATTGTATATACCTAGTTTTATTAACATTAATTTTAAGGTTATTTGATGTCAGCCATTCAATTATATATCTAAGTTGTCTTCTAATGAAGTTAGTCTTTTATGCATTGATTTTTCAAATATTTTTGATAGTATTGGAACTAGCGCAATTAGCCTATAATTACTTAATTGCTTTCTGTCACCTTTTTTGAATATTTATTTTATTATTGAGACTTTTAACTTGTCTGGAAAACAACCTTCTACGAAGGACTTGTTTATCAGCTCAGTTAAGATGGGGGCAATTATATATTTACATTCTTTGATTATCTTTGTGGATATTTCATCATAACCAACTGTATTCGTGTTTAAGGAGTTAATAATGTTTATTGTTTCGTCACGGGTTCAAGGTTTTAAAAAGATGCTCATAGGATTGTCATGAATATTACTTGTAGAATTAGAATTTGAAGCTATATTTATGTTTGTAGTTTTTATAAAATATTCATTAAATCTGTTTGCTATGTCTGTGGGTGTGGTAAGTTTTTTTATTATTATTTTTTATGTCTGTAATAAATTTGCTGTTGTTAGCTTTGCTTGAGCATTGATTAACAATAACTTATGACGCTTTACATCAATTTTTTGCATTTGCGACGTATTTACTATGTGAATTTATTTCTGCAAGTCTAAAGCACTTCCTAAGTAATTAACTATATTGCTTGTATTTATTTTTCGCGGAACTGTCTTTTTTTATATAATAATTATATTGTAATTTTCATTTTGTTTTACAACTAATTCTTAAGGGGCCGGGCTACCCTCGAAATTCTCATACATACGTAATACCAAAATCATTTTGTCATACGAAAATATTTAACATGTTTGAGTTATTTTTCAGCTTAAAATAGTAATTACCTAGGATCCTGAACAAAAAATAACTTAAAAATATTTAAACACTAAAAAATAGAGTAAAACACTAAAAATATATAAATAAATAGTAAATTTACTACAAACTACTTAAATACTAAAAAATATTTTTTAGAGTTGAAATATTGTGTATTTATTTATGTATTTTTTAGTGTTTTACTCTATTTTTTAGTGTTTAAATATTTTGAAGTTAATTTTTGTTCAGGAACCTAGGTAATTACTATTTTAAGCTGAAAAATAACTCAAACATGTTAAATATTTTCGTATGAGAAAATGATTTTGGTATTACGTATGTATGAGAATTTCGAAGGTAACCCGGGCTCTTAAGCCCTTAGTTATCCAGTGAGGTAATATGTGTTTATTTGTTACTTTAAAGCGGTTTATAGGAAAGCAAAGTTTATATAGCATAGTAAATAAGTCATAAAATTTATTAAATGCTTCGTTAAAAGTTTTTGATTTGTCTAAATATGTATCAAAGCTAATGTTTGATGAATGGTTTTTAAATTTTTTTATGTTATCTTTTTTATACTCTTTTTTATAGACATAGTAATATTTATGTAGGGTGAGGTTATTAGATGTTTCTATTGTTACTGAAATAAATTGTGCTGTGTTATGATCGGACAGACACATGTGTAGTAGTTCGCTATAGACTTGTGTTAAGTTACTTAAAATATTGTCTATGCATGTGGATTGTCTCGTTGGTTTATTAAAATGGATTGTTAAATTATAGTTACTAGAGATATCACGCAATGCATTTGAGTCATTGTTTATTTTAAGTAAGTTAATATTAAAGTCTCCTGCAATAACTATATTAATATTTTTATTTGATTTTTTTGTTATATTATACAAAAGTGAGTCTAGCTTCTGGATAAATATACTAGTTGCAGAATTTGGTGTTCTATATAAGCAAATAATAACCATCTTTATATCACGAATTTCTATGCCACAGCATTCAAAATTGTTATCAATTGAGGAACAATAGTCAATATTATTAAAGGAATAGGTATTATTTTTTATAAGTATGCATACTCCACCTCGTTTTGTTTCTTAGACCTGCTGTAAAATGATGCTAGATTATAGTTATTTAGTACTATATTCTGTTCGGTCCTCTTTTTGACAAAGGTTTCGGTTAGGCATATGATATCTGGTTCCTTATTGTATGATTTTAGTTCTGCTAGCGCTACTTCTAGTTGACATCTTTTTGTATGGAAGCTAACAATGTTTTGATGTATAATTTTAATTTGTTTGTGTTTTGTTACGAAATGGATGTTGTGGTAAAAATAGTCAGTTATGTATTTTTGTATTTTATTGCTACTGTTATGGTTGTGTTATTAGTTTCAGTATTCGTAAATGATATTCTGTTGTAGTTCTGTGATATCTTTTTATTCTTAATATTGCATTTCTTTTTATTCTCAAACAATCGAACATGAATGTCGTGTCCTCTAGCATTTAGGAACGTCATTTCACGTTTGTAATCGTAGGATGCAACATTCTCGTACGATTGTTTGAATCTCAAAACCGTTTCGTGGTATGGGCCCTGGTTTGCTTAGTATTTATGTTCTTCTATTGATTTCTATTTTGAGTCATACCCATTAATAGTTCATCCCTAATGTGTATCCCATGAGTCACGGGTCAACGAATGCTGGTTCAATCCTGAATTGAATAGTAAAATTAGTAATGACGTTATCAAAGGTGGTAACATGACTAATGATCTGAATAATCGCTTAGGCGTTACGACAAATCGCCCCATCACGTGACCTGCAATCATTTACCTCCACCCACCCGACCAGTCTACCCTGACCCCCCGTCTAAACGAGTGCCGGATAAATATCGTATATTAGAGGCGAACGAATCGACGCGAACGGCTCAATTTATATTGGAGATCAGACTGATTTACGCGCAATCTATTTTGTATTCTGTACACTCGCAATAAAGTCGGTTTTATCACTTAATATCGTTTCGGCTAAAAGGCCACTATTTTAGATTCGTGTAACTTTCTTGTAATTGAATTGAGTCAATTTATACGTTTTGATGTTTTAGTTGATGTTCGTAAACCTCCATAACGCTTACCCAAAATGTTTCTCACCATCATTACCATCCGTTAGACTTAACCTTTCAATAATTTTGTAACGATGCCTTCAATTAAAAAACTCGATGTTATTTTATCATCTTCGCCTCGAACTACACGCCCGTATTATCAAGAGCATATAAAAAACTCATTATCAGCAAAATGCTCATTATGGAAGGAAATTCAGAAAATGCATCGTTAACTTTAATAATCAGTGGAGCATGCTTGAGATTAAGTAGAGAATTTAAAGATACAGCGGAAATCTTGCCAACGCGAATGACCCTCGAGCGAGTCTGAAATAGTGTTTTGTTTATATTTTAACCCAGTTTCCGTCTAATTATTGTGTAGTGAATTCTAAAGACACACTTTCAGCACTATTCACTATATGGCCACTAAATAGTTCTCTTTTAACTTTATGTTCTCCCGTGTGCTTTGCAAAGATACGAGTTTTGAAGCAGGAAAAATAAAGCATTTTAAAATATTTTTAGACTTGAATAACATAGAAATGATAGTTCTGAACTGGTGATATATATTACACTATGCTTTATTACTTTCATTTTTGCCCTAACAAAGCGGATATTAGATTTTAGGTAAAATAAAAATAGGTAAGTAAATCTGGATAACTTACTTTAGTACGTAATCCAGATAATATTTACCTATTCAAAGAAAATTTAAAATCCATAAAAACCTGCTTCACAATTACTAATTCACAAAAATAAAACGGCTTCTCTTCAGCTTGTCGAAACTTATCAGTCAAGCTTTCATGCTGTGCTGACAATATTCAAAGCATAAACGTAATTTACCATTCTTATTTTTATTACAATAACAACGAATTTGACGACGAAGATGTGACTAGATGATGTGACTAACAATTTCAAAATTTGCATAAATTGAGGCTAGGAGCGATAAAATAATTTAATCAAAGAAAATGAAGATTTTATGTATAGCCAAGTGATAAAGTAGGTAAATTACCAAGTGTGTTCACATTATAACGCAAAAATGAGGAATTGCACTTATGTTATAAAATGCTACTCATCCACTCGACCCAAACGTCCTCAACTACAAAAATTGATAATCGAAGTATTCTCAAGCGAATAAACTTTTTGAGGCACACTCGCATCAACTGAAATGGCATTGTTTGCTCAAGTCCCATGCAATTGGAGACTCTCCAATCTGAAATTAATTAATCGAGGCCCGGGACATTTCCTGATACTCAGGAGTTTTAAGCCATTTAGTAGTCCAAATAAAACTTCGCTTTGTAAAAGAGAGGCATTATTCATTCCATTGATAGGAAGGTGCTACGGCCTCAGAGAAAATTGATGTACTATCAGAGAAGTGGATTCATAAATAGATGGCGGACCTACGTAAATTGGTCGCATTGTGTCAAACTTATCCGACCGATCACAGCTATTATTGAATTGACATAAGCCGTCCAAATGACGTAGGTCCGTCAACTGCCTATGAATTAATTTATTTTATGATACACTAGCGACCCGCCCCGGCTTCGCACGGGTATAAAATATAATAAAGCCTGTGTCACTCACTGAAAAAAATATGATTAAAATCGATTCAGTAGTTTTGATTTATATTCATTACGAGATTTTGCCCGCGGCTTTGCTCGCGTTAAGAAGTATAATTATATACAAACTTTAAACCCCTATTTTAACCCCTTGGGGTTGGAATTTATCAAAATCCTTTCTTAGCGGATGCCTACGTCATAACATCTATCTGCATATATATATATATATATATATATATATATATATATATATATATATAGTTTATAGTTTATATATATATATAGTTGTATATATATATACAGTTTTTGCGTGAATGAGTAACAAACATCCATCCAAACTTTCGCCTTTATAATATTAGTAGGATTAATAGGATAAGGTTTTAAAATATTCAGTACTTACTTATTTATTTATTTTTTCAAAAACCCAATTGCGTATTTTGTGTATGCTCTTAGTTTATCGATTTCCCCATGGAAATAAGATATTTTTCCGCAATAAAAATATAGCCTACAGATTTGTTAATCCAGGATGTCAGCTAACTTCAAAGATGACCCGGTGAACTTTGTATCGCTCCCTCTTAAAGGGGGTGACAGACACGCGAGTAAGTACGCGGACTTGTGGCTCGACGATCTTAATCGCCTGTGTATCAGCAAAGAGTCGCGAGCCGCGAGCCGCGCGCCGCGAGCCGCGAGCCTGGGGCACAGTATAGCAATATCTCTACGGGTTTACTATGCCCCCAGGCTCGAGGCTCGCGGCGCGTGTGAGCGATTCTCGTGTGTCACCGAGTAAGTTGGCGAACTTAAAACCCGCGTACTAAGTTCGTACGTATGTCACCCCTTTTATATAAACCTAACCTGGACTTCGACGAATATTTCAAAGCCAAAATTAGCCAAATCGGTGCAGCCGTTTTCGAGTTTTTATTTATGTGGATAAATTTAATTTAAATAAAATTATTAATATTAGTATGATATGATTTAGGCACTCCGCTTGATCCGGCCGGCCCCGCTGAGCTCGCGGTAGAGGCGCTGCGTCGGCAGCTCCACCAGCAGCGCCAGTGCCACCGCCGCAGTATACGACATCGCCCACACTCCGAATGCGTTGAATGTCTAAACGTAACAGAGATATTAAATAAGATGCCTTTAAATAATAGTATTTTAATTAAAATAAAAAGATAAATTAATAAAACCGACTTCAAATTTTTTGTACGTAATTACTAATTAAGTATTAAAATTCCATTTTTCGAAAACTACTGAACTGATTTTGATGAAACTTGCAGTATTACCTAAGTTGAACAATACCTAGTACAATAAAAAAAGAATCACTAAAATCGGACTTGTGGTTCCGGAGATATGTATGCACAAACATAAAAACATACATACATACATAGTACATACGCATGTATGTACTATGTATGTATGTATGTATGTTTTTATATACGTACATACATACATACACTTTTGAAATTTGGCACATTTGTTCAGAAGCTGTCATAGATTAACAATATACAAAAACTGGGCAGTTCTGGAAATATTAGATACATACGCGTCGAATTGATAACCTCCTTTTTTAAGTCGGTTAAAAACTTTACAAATCAAATTATAATTGACATCATAGCTCTGTCAATGTATACGGCTTTTCAATAAAATCCCAGAAAACGTTCAAAATCTTTCCATTAATAAATTTAATAATCGGCCAAGTGCGAGTCGGACTCGCGCACGAAGGGTTCCGTACCGTTATAGAGCAAAAATAGGCCAAGAATTGCGTTTTTTTTTTATGGGAGCCCCCCTTAAATTATTATTTTATTTAAATATTATTTTTAATTATTAAAGTACACATATAATTAAGGCTTTTGTGAAAATTTCAAGTGCCTACTTGTTGTCATCATTGATACCGAGCAAAAAATGTTTGAAAAATTACGTTTGTTGCATGGGAGCCCCCCTTAAATATTTAATTTATTTTGTTTTTAGTATTTGTTGACATAGCGCGAGCGGCAACAGAAATACATAATCTGTGAAAATTTCAACTCTCTAGCTATCTGGAGACAGACGGACAGACAGACGGACAGACGGACAGACATCGAAGTCTCAGTAATAGGGTCCCGTTTTTACCCTTTGTGTACGGAACCCTAAAAAAGTAGTCAAAGAGCGTAATTGTGTGCCAAAGCCTATAAGGTCAATGATTTCATAAACGATGGCACATCTTGGAAGTAGGATGGCTGCTTGCAAGGCTGCTTCTACATTATTGTATGACTTGCAATAATTATGTATGTTGACATTGTATAATTTTAAGTTACAGCATTGTAAATTTTATTTTAAACTAGCGACCCGCCCCGGCGTTGCACAGGTATAAAATATATTATAGCCACTGAAAAAATGATTAAAATCGATAGCCTATGATCCTTCACGTGGTCTACTTCTTATCTGTGCCAATTAATAACACAAAAATCGCTCCAGTAGTTCGCGAGATAAATAATTTCCCCCGTTTTTTCCACATTCTCCTATTAGTCTTAGCGTGATAAAATATAGCCTAAAGCCTTCCTCAATAAATGGGCTATCTAACACTGAAATAATTTTTCAAATCGGAACAGTAGTTCCTGAGATTAGCGCGTTCAAGTTCGCCCTTTTAAATAATTTTTCCCGTTTTTTCTACATTTTCCCCTATTTCTTCGCTCCTATTAGTCTAAGCGTGATAAAATATAGGCTTCCTCGATAAATGGGCTATCTAACACTGAAAGAATCATCAAAATCCGTTGCGTAGTCTAAGCTATCCTATCTCTCAAGTTGGAAAAAAGCACACATTTAAAAAAAAAAACATTAAAATCGGTTAAGTAGTTTAGGAATCCATCGTGACAGACAAACATCTTGACAGGAGATTTATATAATATACTAGCTGTCCCGGCAAACGTTGCTTTGCCATAATAATAAAGTATTTCGCCCATATTATTTTATTGAAGTGACTAAATAAGTATGTCGCCATGGTAACGTCGATCGCTATCCCGTCGCATAAACAATGGTCGCCGTCAGTCTCAGGTTGTAATAATTTACTATTATTTATTCAAAAAAATGCACTTATCAATATATAAAGTATCCAGTAGCCGATTCTCAGACCTACTGTATATGCATATAAAATTTGGTAAAAATCAGTAAAACCATTTCTGAGGAGTTCGTGGACTAACATTGTGACACGAGAATTTTATACTTATACTAGCGACCCGCCCCGGCGTCGCACGGCTATAAAATATATAGCCACTGAATAAATGATTAAAATCGACAGCCTATGATCCTTCACGTGGTGACCTACTTCTTATATTCTGTGCCAAATAACATAAAAATTGATTGACATTTTAATTAAATTTTATAATTATGTGATAATACTTACATACATATATTCAAATTAAATTATAAAGTTTTGATCAATGAAGCAAAAATAAGTAAAAAACAGGATTAATTTCACTGTATTGTCTTCATTATAATATGAATTCAATTTAACTTCAGTCTAAGTAACACGTGGCCGGCTATGCTAACACCAAAAATTTAAAAAGTGGAAATAATTGAATTATACGGTATTTCGTTCACTACAAAATAAATTTAATTAATTTTATAGCGTCAACAACACGTGGTAATTATGTTGTTAAAATGTAGCTTATATGACACGTTCGTAGATTTACTATAGCAGCGCCATCTATTGATTACTTACTCAACCCAGTCGAAAGGTATCGACATCTCTTAGAAATTATAATCATTTGGAGTTAACAGATAATTGTGACTGTCAAATAATAACAGACAAATAATTAGCAATAAATTAAAATTGCGACTATAATTTGAGATTTAAACTATCCTATCTCTCAAGTTGGATCGAACTGCACATGGTGTGCGAATTTTATTATAATCGGTTAAGTGGTTTAGGAGTCCATTGAGGACAAACATTGTGACACGAGATTTATATATATTAAGATTAGAATAGGTATGCTCCCGTCGCGCCGCGCCGCAGCGGCCTGCCGGTATCGCCGCAAACGCTACGTCCCGCAATTTTTAAATCATATGCTGTAAAGGGCCATATAGATTTATATTAAATCAACAATGTATCTAAAGTGTTTAATTGAATAATACTGTATTGGTTAAAATCGCTTCGAAAATTAGCCATTATTTGTCGTAAAAAATAAATGACAAAAAATGTTATAGTGGGATATCCATATGAGATAGACATATATCATCGCGGAGTTTTCTGTAGACCTTTTCATTGTGTACAATACTTAGTACATTATTTTGATAAATCTCGTACGGTTCAGCCTGCGTTTGCAATGTAAGCGGAAAAAGATGAAATTATTTACGACATCACATTAGAAACCCCAATAATAACAGTACTTCGCCACTATATAATAAATATTATTATACTCTATAACCTTCCTCTTGAATCACTCTATTTATTAAAGTAAACCGCACCAAAATCCGTTGCGTAGTTCGTAAATCGGACCACTTAGTTGATGAGATTAACGCGTTCAAGTTAGGCCTTTCAAATCATTTTTCCTGTTTTTTCCACATTTTCCTCTATTTCTTCGCTCCTATTAGTCTTAACGTGATAAAATATAGCCTATAACCATCCTCGATAAATTGGCTATCTAACACTGAAAGAATCATCAAAATCCGTTGCGTAGTTTTAAAGATTAAAGGGAACAAAGGGACATGAGGAAAAAAAGGGACTAACTTAACTCACACTGTGGCAGAGTCCAAGCAATACATCATGGTTTTCGCCAAAGCATATACATCTCTATTGCTCTTTTATTTACACGAGCTATTGCCCATATTTTAACCCTTTGGGGGTAGAATTGATCAAAATCCTTTCTTAGTGTATGCCTACGTCATAACTTCTACCTGCATGCCAAATTTCAGACTGATCCGTCCAGTGGTTTGGGCTGTGCGTTGATAGATCACCATATCAGTCATGTAAGACCTTTGAGTTTTATATATTTAGATATACAAATTTCTGCTATGAAATTATCTTCACTTGGGAAACTACACAACTTTTGTTTCTTTGGTGCAAATAATAACAATTACTGACAAATATACACCCTGCCTACATTTTGTTTGCCTGTTTCTCAAAAGCTCTGCACTTTTTAATTTTATTGCATGCATTTGAAGTTATTCAATATAAAGGAACAGTTTTGTAATAATAAAACTGTACAGATTTTAAAAAGGAAAACTTTCATAATTTATGTAGATAGATAAAAAGTTCCTCAAAGTTTACAGAAAGAGTTTCATATCACAAAGAGTTCGCGCATTATGGTGTATTTTTAGCTCAAAGTAACTTTTTATGAATCTTAAAATAAACCAATTCAATTGAAGTATGGAATATCCTCTTTTTCATTTTTTTTAAATCCATATTTTCCTCAAAACTTTTGACGAGTCTTTAATTTTATGATTATAATAAAACACGAGTGAAAGTAATATTAGATATTAAGCGGAAAGCGAGGGATAACTTTTTAAAGCGGATATTGTCGCTTATCAATTATTATAATAATTATTATTATCAATCGGTTCTCAAAATTTTCGACTGCAACTTTATTTTATCTAATTACAATCTATCCATATTTTCTCACCGTTCAAACCTTCCCTGGACTTAAATTAGCCACATTGGTTCAGTCTCGAGTTTCAACGAATCTAAAAATATGAAAATTAATTTTTATTAATACAGAAGATTGATCATCTGACAATTGGATCATCACGTCGCTGATGATTATATTGCAGTACAGACAAAAAATCCAATCGCTAACAGACCAATAAATCAATTAAACATTGCAACAATAGAAGTATCGGAATTCGAACGGGCCTGGAAGTTTGCCAGGATCGTGCCTAAAACAACGGTAGTTCGACTGCAATTGTCTGAATTAATGCAGCAGTTTGATAGATCACTTCGCAGTGGCGACGTGAAGGCGAGGATAGATGATGTTATTACACATTTAGATGCAATTGTGCACTCGGCAAATTAAAAGTTGGAAAAGTTTGGACATTTCCGCCAATTTGTGGCTTGGTCATTTTGATACTTTAGTGGTCGTTGCTTTTTTTGATGTGATGAATGAATATTATGATAATTTATTTTTATTTTATACATACGATTATAATATTTTTAATCGATTTCCTAGCCCCTACGGTTCTCAGGTATTAACTTCCAAGACATCGTCGTAAGTGGCAGCAATATACCCTAAACTTTGAATGAATTTTCATCAACTGACAAACCCTAGCAAAGCAATTTTAGGACCACCCTTGAAATTGGTGAAAATGAAATTTCGTACCTGCCTAGGCTTTTAATAAAAATAATATTAGTGTGTTTTTAATTTGATGTAAGTGTAAATTTTACACTTTCAGTTATTAACCTACAGAAAGTAATTTTCAATTTTTATTGTATCATAAACGTACATATTGGTGAACAAGCCATTCTTCGCAACCTATTCCTCTTTGATCCTGGTTGCTTTGATCCTGTTGCTAATTTAGTAATGAAAACGTTTTTAGCAGCGTGTGTACTTTGTGGAAGGGTAGATATTTTCAAACTGAGGATATGAAGAGAAGGTGTAAGATAGCAACCAAAATGCTTCTGTCTATGTTTAACTGCTGCTGTTTCGTTTTCACTTTCACTACCGGCATTCCATGGAATTCCAGTGCGTTCATTTTCTATGTACCTTCTGTTTCTCTTCGTTCAAATTTTAGAGCATATTATAAGCAGACCTCTGTTCTATCAATATCATTGCAGTTGACGTTGCAGCTCACATTAGTGAGTGCGTGTGCGAGCGGCGAGCGGAGACGACGCCTGATTTATCGGACCACCTCCTGCCCTTAACGACACGCTGTGATGTACGGCCCGAACGTGTGCCGTGTGTCACAAGCATAGGCGGGAGCGACGTTACTATACTCAACATCTAATATTACCTATGTACTTAAAGAGAAATTGATTCATAAGCAAGCGGACGTATTTGGTCGATTTATGTCAATACTAGTCAACAGATCATGACTTACGTTGAATTGACGATAAGGCTGTACGTCCTGTAGCCTGTAGGTTTTAACGATGTGAATGGCGGCTGAAAAGGAAGACTTCCGACCAAGCGAGATAGTATTATCAGTCGGTCGGTCGAAGGCCACTGATGTCATTAATTCAGACGTTGTTTCTCCGAAACTTCGATAGCGCGATGCTCGATAGCACGTTGCAGGATTGTTAGACGAATTGTGGGTACCGCCACATCACTCGGACTATGATCAAAGTTTTGATATAAAATTGTATGAAGTAAACCACAGTCCACAAATAATATTTTCCACTTATAGCTTGCAAGAAACAAAAAAATATTATATAAAATTTCAATTTTTTTTAATCAAAATTTTTGTGAGTAATAAATCAGTGAGTTTTATTTATTCACCTTTTCCAAATAAATATAGGTAGCCTAAAAGGAAAATAAAATCTACTGACAATATCTTTCCGAAAATTTTGTGCTAACAATCCAAACCGGACCTGGAATGACATTAGCATTACACTTGGACCGCACACAAAAAAACGGTAACAGCCATATGTACAGAACAAAGAGAATTATTCCAAGATGAAGTCAACCGCGTTATTGTTGCACGGACGGCCGACGAAATAGATGGCTGCTGTAATTTACACACGCTTTTGTTTAGATCTTTTATTACAAATAAATCCGGTGAGCGCTTTGTACACGGTAAATCAAATTGCGGACTCAAATAGACTATAAAACTACATACCGCTCCTTCAATCACAAAGAAGTCGACATGAAGGGTTGTTAATTTTGAACTACATAAAAAGATGCGTCAGCTAACTCGGTTACTCAGGCAATCGCTTGATAAAATGAGCAACAGGCTGTTCTAAGTACCAAATTGTTAATGCTATAAAATTACTGACGAGTCAGTTAAAATGTCATGGAAACAGATGCGTCAGCGAACTTGGTTACTCAGGCAATTGCTTAATAAAAACAACAACAGGCTGTTCTAAGTACCAAATTGTTAATGTTATAATAATAAATTGCTGACAAGTCATAAAAAAACAGACGAACATATAACCTCCTCCTTTTTGGAAGTCGGTTGATAAAAATGATAATATGGAAACAAAAATATTATTCAAATAGTCTTCAACGAAAAAGAGGTGGTGTATTACTACACTTAGTATTTTTTAATGTTTAATAACTTTAACCTTGCTTACTTATGTTCAGCAATGGATCAATACCACAAAAACATTTAAAATAAAATATTTACTCGCCTTAAATTTACTTCAGCGATTTTCTATATCTAATTTCGGGTAAATCCAGAAAGTTTTCGTTTAATTAATTCGAGTTTTATTCAGTTACCTTCTCATAAATTATTGGCACAATCCCTAGAAATTCGAGTTGCTATCCCCGACCACTTGTTAGAATTTCTAACGAGTATGATGAAAATGCTTACTTTCGATACATTATAATGATCTCAGATTTTCTTTTTCTAATGTAGGTATGTTTGTCAAGATTTTTTGAGTAACAGAAATGCAAATATGAATGTACTTTTTATGCGAATTTATTTATTTAAGATTGTTAAAAAAATAATTAATTTCATTTCAGCAATAAACTATTATAGTTAGATACGTATTTCAAAGCTTTTGTATGTTACATTCCTTCATCAAAATAAAAAATGTGTGCTTATAAATCTTAAAAATATTTATTCAAAATTATATCATTTTTTTTACTCTACTTTGCACAGTTTATCAGAAAAATTTAACCAGATAAGTCGATTTGAGTCAATTAGTTTTGAAGATTTAATGAATTTGTTCAACTCTTCTCTTTCTGCGGCATTCAGGTTCGCAGATCTGGATACCACCCAAGCGAATTCTATAATGTCATCACCGTTTTCAATGCAGCTGTACTTAATCGCATACTTGTCGTATTTAACTTTTATAATAGTAAATGGTGCTTCAAATTCCGTCTTGGGAGCTGAAATAGAATATTCGATACTTTAAAATAAAAATATAACATAAAAATACCGATATTTATTTCTAAATGTTACTGTGATCTCTGACTACAAATAATGCTTAACATAATAGTTAATAAATACTAGAAAAAACCTTGACCAAATATAGCAAAATACTTACAGGTGCCAATCGATCCTTTAAAATATATGCTTCCATCAGGCCGAGGTTTGCCAGTTGCGGTTAAAAAGTTGGGTCCCTCCACTGGAACTGGATTGCTTAAGGTGACGACGTTGCCATCGTACGCATACTTCAATGACATACAGTCTTTGGAGGTTTCGATTCCGTCGGGATATCTTGCCAAATCGTACCAAACTCCTGATGCGAACTGCAGTAAAGATGTAGATTGTTAGAGCATCTTTGTTTAAGATTTTAGACGAAAAATTGCATCATTATTTTTGTGGTGGATGTGGAACCTTATATATTTTAAAATACCTATAACCTTCCCGAAAAAAAGCAGTTTTAGATTTATCATTACTAGTTTTGCGACCCCTTATCCCATACCCCTGACATTCGGTACCACTATCCGTTCTTAGGGGATTTACTATCCCATAACTCAACCACTCGTGACCATATTTTTAATTGCCCGTTGTATTTTTGGTGTACTTTTGTTGCCCTATTGTGACTTGAGGAAAAGAGTAATGTTTCACTACTTACCGCAGCCAAGTTAAAATTTTTCGCCGATCGTACTACAGGACATTTCTTAGCTTCAGCGTAAGCTACATACAAAACGAATAGCACTATCTTTAGATACATCACTGAGCCTCTTATTCACTTCTGGTAGTATCTTAATCTGTGTTAGCTTTATATATTTATTATTTAGCTTAGCAATAATTATAAGTAAATTTTTTACAAAAAATTAAACCTAAGGCCGCGTTTCCACTGTCGCGGAGCGGAGCCGCGGAGAGGAGCTTAGATGTGCCTGAATTGACCAATCATGCTGTTTCAGCGGAATGACAGCGAAGCGGAGAGGATTTCGAGCATGGTGATTGGTCAATTCAGCACCGCTAAGCTCCTCTCCGCTCCGCTCCGCGTCAGTGAAAACACGGCCTAAAGCTGATCGTACATATTTCGTGTATATTTTGTCACATCACGTAGAACGCACCGCATAGTACACGAAATGCGGCGCGTTCGGCGCGTGGCACTGAAAATACCTAATCAATGTGCGATCACCTTTAACGTATTCAAAGTAAACATTAATATGCGATTATTATAATATATGTAATGATAATATATCATAAGTAAGTAATTATATATATATATAAGTAATATTTTAGATGGGAAAATATTCCATTCATTGCAAGTATAAATTACCATAACAAATGGATCAGAAAAAAAACCTGCAAAAACCTTGAAAAACATATTTGTCCGTTTTGTTACTAGTTGCAATTATTATATATTTTATAGACTACAGTTACATAACACATAACTCCTGTAGGTGCAGCTTCCATTGTTTTTCTGCGCTGACGCAATGCATTAAATGAGCATCTCTACAAAGCCACAATTTACGATTGTCACGACTAACACCTAAAACGGTTCACTTATTTCGTGTTCAGATTGCATTAGTTTAATTTTAGGCATCGAATCCTGCGGTTGGCTGTAATAGCTTGGTTTACGCGTCGAATTTAGTCAAGCGGTTTTAAAATTAAGCAGTCGTGCGACCTAATTCCTATTTATGATGTTTAAGATATTGATCTGAATAATAATATAAGAATAGTAATTTCGTATTTTGGTAGAATAGTAGCAAAATAATTCTGATCATAATCACAGTCATAAAATTTTAGAAACTACCACAAACTTGAATAATGTGCCTGTGACAGTATTTAGAATATTTTCTTCTTATTGATAACCCATCAAGCACCGAAGGCCCATAATATAGGCCGCGATAACAAAAGATTTCCAGTAGCCCTAGCATGGCCACCAGTAGAAATGCAAAAGTATAGACAAACTGTGGACATAAGGGAGCATACCCATACTACGTGACCTACTTTTTAAGATTTTTGGACCCCCTCCCTCCCCCTGGTGACCACGCGTAGTATATGCCATGACCCCCCCATCAATTGTTCACGTGGTATTGACAAGAATATTTTTTAATCATTTTGTAAGTAGATAGCAAATGAAAATAATTTGACTAATATTTGTGTTTATTATTAAGTTATTTGGGATGTGTACATGTTCCTTATAGTGAGTTTACTGTGAAAGTAGCAGCGCACAAAAATAAGTTATAATACTTAAGGATGTGTACGTGTTCCTTCACAGACAGGTTCATAGTGACCTCTCTACAAGGAACACGCACTCAACCTAAACTATAATCACTTATTTTTGTTACACCCTGTATATAAAATTATCGTGTCACAATGTTCGTTCCCGTACTCCTCCGAAACGGCTTGACCGATTCTCATGAAATTTTGTGAGCATATTGAGTAGGTCTGAGAATCGGCCAACATCTATTTTTCATACGAAAAATTATTTATACATGGCAAAACAACGTTTGCCGTGTCAGCTAGTATAATATATAATAATAGTCTAAAATTATAATAGAAAAATCAGAGAAATTAATTTCTAGGCAGATGGTGGACCTAAATAATTTTGTTGCATAACGCATTTAAAGTATAAACCCAAACGACATATTATCACAATCAAGAGCCAGGGTTACCCTCGAAATTTTCATACATACGTACATGTTTGAGTTATTTTTCAGCTTAAAATAGTAATTACCTAGGTTCCTGTACAAAAATTAATTACAAAATATTTAAACACTAAAAAAATATTTTTGTGTACATTTTTTTTTTACTAAATTTACTACTAAATATTTAAACAATAAAAAATAGAGTAAAACACTAAAAATATATACATAAATATTAAATTTACTACAAAATATTTCAACTCTAAAAATATTTTTTAGTATTTAAATATTTTGTAGTAAATTTACTATTTATTTATATATTTTTTAGTGTTTTACTCTATTTTTAGTGTTTAAATATTTAGTAGTAAATTTAATAAAAAAAAATTATACACAAAAAAATTTTTTAGTGTTTGTGTGTTTGTGTGTGGCTAAATTTTATTTTGTAAAAAATAGGGTTTCGTAAGATATTTGGGTTTTTCGGACGCCATGTGAAAAAATCAACCAGAAAAGTTACTTATTTTGCGTACGCTGCCGAATTAGAACCATAAAATTAGAAACATAAAAGTATTGTAGGCAAAAAAGTCCGCTACGCACTATACTTATCTATGTCGAGTGAGACACAATAACCATTTTTTTATTTAAAAATATTGAATATTTTGGACAACATTTAAACGCGTTTATTTTACTCATGCCGTTAATCCTTATCAAAAGTCTAAGTATAAAAAAGAAAAGTACAGTTTATGTAGATAAAATTTGGTCTTTGAATGATTAAAATTGGACGTTTGGTTTTGAAATTATGGCGAAATTAAAATATTACGATAGTGGGCGTCACCAAGCGGGATGCGCTTGCGGGAGGAAGACAATCAGCTGTGCAGTGTGCACTGTACAGTGTACACCCTTCGGTTAATGACTGCGTCCGCGTCGTTGATGTCAGTGTCGGAGTCTGTGAATTGATCTGGGAATCATTTTGCTGACCGAGTCTTTCCTGGGTAGGGTTTTTGCAGCCGTAACCGACATCCACGCGGACGACCGCTAGTAATATGCACAAAGACAACAAGCTACAATATTATAGCCTTGTAGACGACAAGGCTATAATAATGTTACATATTATGTAACTAAAAAGGGTAAAATTATTATTTTTTAACAAAAAATTAAAACGGACTTCCAAGGTAAAAACAAAAGTAATACTTATTCTTAATCTAAAAAGAATCAAATAATTCTTATTCGTTATTATAGTGGCGTCTTCAGACTTCGGCTAAGCCTCAACTATTTATGTACTCAATCTTCATGCTTTTGAAGTCGGTACCAGCTTACCTTAGCGTAATTGCTATGTCAAGGATCTCAGAACTTTTCCGGGCTGGTACCGACTTCATTTTAATGGCTGTTGGCTATAAATAACCATAATAAATGTCGGTGTCAAGTATTAAATGGCGAGAAAAAAAAATCGTATGACATTTCTCTCGGCATCAATTTTGCCGAGAGAAATGTCATACGATTTTTTTCACATCTACGTGACAAAACTCTAGACCCCCTCCCCCTCTTGTGACCGAGCTTAGTATTTTGAAGAACCCTCTCCCCCCCTAAATGGGTCACGTAGTATGGGTATGCTCCCTAAACTTAAGTTGCCGTTCCGATCTTTACCGCGGCTAATCGCGACCGACAAAAATTTAATTAAAATGCCACTTTATGACAGACTATAGTATATGTCATAAAATGGATATTATTTGAATTTTTAGGAGCATAGTCTGTCATAAAGTGGCATTTTAATTGATTTTTTCGGAACGAAAAAAGATCTGAACGGCACCTTAAGTTTATTTCCATACTTTGTTTATACTTTCACATTTCTACCGGTGGCCATGCTAGGTCTACTGGAATTGGCGATCGACGGATAAGCTTAGCTCTGAACATGGTCAGCGAACATCTTTTGACATTAATTATTGTGAAAGTAATGTAAACAAAAATAAGAGTTTGTGTTTATTCCTGTGAACGCAAATCGTAAGTATTGAGAAATGTAGAAGTAATCTAAATTCAAATATTCCATTATTGGATGAATCTCATAGCTCAAATGAAGCTCAAATAGTAAATTGTTTAAAGAAATATGAGCCCAATTTCATTCTTTATTAGAACTATTAAGAAAAAAGAGAATTTCTTAAATGGGCTACCAAAGGAATTAAAATTTAAGCAGATGCAATAGGCTCTATGAATTATATGATGAGAAATCTGTAAATGAAGCATTTAAAATATATTATGTTAAAAATTATTTTGAAATCTTTAAGAAAGTACGTAATGCTGCTGAAGCTCTTTATCTAAAAAATAAAATCAAGAATTCGAAAAATAAAGTAAAAGCAACATGGATAGTGATGAACACAAGGCGAAATTAGTTTATTATGTAGTTATTTTCATAGTTATACAATGTCTTACAGCATTTTATTATGTGGAAGTGCTGCTGATATTAACCCAATTTTTGTGCTGCAGGAGCGAGCTATACGATCTATTTATGAAATGTCATCCTTTGCATCTCTCAGAGAAAAGTTTAAAGAAATAAAAATTCTGACCGTAATCTCTCAATACATTTTGGACAATGTGTTACACGTGAGAAAAATGTAAATAATTTTAAAACGAAAAGTGAAATTCACTACAGGAACACTAGGAATAAGCACAGGCTAGATATACCAATAACCAGGCTGAGCAAAGTAAGCAAAATATCTTTCAAAAGTCAATGTATACCACTGACCTCCATTATTTATGGAGGTCAGTGGTATACCTACGCCTATACAATAAAATACCAGAAAACGTCCAAAATCTTTCAATTATTAATTTAAAAAAGTTGTTAAGGGCTCGGGTGACGCGCTCGAAAAAATGAAATTCGATACCGCGCCAGTACAAGTTTTATATGTTGCTGTCTCGCTATTGCGCGCGGGGTACGGGGTACCCCCGCGCCCCGCGCGCCTCCGGCAGCGTATTATATGTGTGCGTGCGTCGTCATTCATTATTTTACTCTGATCAAGTTATTCAAGCCGTGCGTTTGTTGCGATTTGCGAAGTATTATATTTTATTGTTTCATGAATCATTAACAATATTGTTTTTGTGGTTGTTTTATATATTGGAATAGTAGGAATACGGGCGCGGGCGTAGTGTCGTCGATCTTGTCACTGAACTGAACAGAATACAGATTCTACATAATATATTAAAATAATATACTTACTATAATATCTACATTGGACTCTTCACAAATCACACCACGTCAGCCTGGCCCCGTGCTAAGTACACTAAGGACTTGTGTTACAACTTACAAGTACCAGACATATAATACCGAATATATTATAATTTATACTAGCGACCCGCCCCGGCGTCGCACGGGTATAAAATATATAGCCACTGAAAAAATGATTAAAATCAATGATCTATCCTATGATCTACTTCTTAGCCTATGATCTACTTCTTATCTGTGCCAAATAACATAAAAATTGTTCAGTAATTCGCGAGATAATTTTCCCCCGTTTCAAATAATTTCCAACGTTTTATCCACATACTCCTATTAGTCTTAGCGTGATAAAATATAGCCTATACTCTATAGCCTTCCTCAATAAATAGGCTATCTAACACTGAAAGAATTTTTCAAATCAGACCAGTGTTCCTGAGATTAGCGCGTTCAAGTTAGCCCTTTCAAATAATTTCCCCCGTTTTTTTCCACATTTTCCTCTATTTCTTCGCTCATATTAGTCTTAGCGTGATAAAATATAGCCTATAGCCTTCCTCGATAAATGGGCTATCTAACACTGAAAGAATCATCAAAATCCGTTGCGTAGTTTTAAAGATTAAAGGGAACAAAGGGACATGAGGGAAAAAAGGGACTTTGTTTTATAATAAGTACCTATAATATTACTTCAGTCGGAATTTCCAGGAATTGCTATTGTATTCTATTGTTGTCGCGATCACCGGTGCTCGCGCGGGGCCTGAAGGATTATTTAGATATAGATTTCCTTTTTATTATACTCAACTTATTTAAGATCCATACTTCCATACTAATTGTAAAAAATTAATAAAAAAGTGTGTCTGTTTGTCTGTCTGTTAATAGCTTATTACCTCTTCACGCCCAAACCGCTGAACCGCTTTTGCTGAAATTTGGCATGGAGATACTTTGAGGCGGTCCCGAGTCTTTGTCCTTTGACATATAATACTTTTTATCCCGAAAAAATGCACGGTTTCCGCGCGATAAACTAGTTTTGGCGCAACAGAGTTGCGGGCGTCATCTAGTTTTTACAATATTATTATACACATATTTAATACACATACATGAGTCATGACTCATGAGTCATGAGTCATGACCCAGGAAAACGTTTTGTTCCGTCGGTGGGATTCGAATTTCGAACCAGCGACCCCCGGCTTGAGCTACCATGCGCTCAACCACTGCGCCACAGAGGTCGACGCTTTTATTTAAAAATTATTAAAAGACAGTACGTAACAATAAAGTTTCAAAAACAGAAAAAAAGGCTACTCCAAATATTCCTCACATTGTTATCATTCAAAATAATAAAATCGGACAAGTGCGAGTTGGACTCGCCCATAAATGGTTCCGCAATCCGCAGCAACAATAAGGTTTATTTTTATGAAATTATAAGGTATTTTTTTATAGTTTCGGAGAAAAGTGGCTGTGACATACGGACAGACAGACACACAGACATGACGAATCTATTAGGGTTCTGTTTTTTGCCATTTGGCTACGGAAGCCTAAAAATCAAAAGAGTATTATTAATTACTAGCTGTTGCTGTTCAGTGTTAGATAGCCCATTTATCGAGGAAGGCTATAGGCTATATTTTATAACGCTAAAATTAATTGGAGTGAAGAAATAGAGAAAAATGTGGAAAAACGGGGGAAGTTATATGAAATTGCTTATTATCTTAAGATCTACTGGAGCAATTTTTATGTTATTTGGCAAACATAAAGAATAGACCACTTGAAGGGACATAGGCTATTTTTTGCGGAAAAATGTACGGTTGCGTGAAATTCCTAAATTACGCAAGCGAAGCTGAATAATAAAATCGTAGGAAAGTCAATTCTGTACATTGAATATTTTTGTACAAAAAATAATACTTGGGATGTGATCTACTATGATAATGCGAACGAAGTCGCGGGCAACAGCTATATTATAATAAAGTCATAGGAAAGTCAATTCTGTACATTGAATATTTTTGTACAATAAATATTAATACCTACTTGGGATGTGAACTACTATGCTAACGCGGACGAAGTCGCGGGCAACAGCTAGTATGGAATATCTATTTCTTCGCTTCTATTAATCGTAGCGTGATAAAATATAGCCTGTAGCCTTTCCCGATAAATGGACTAACACTGAAATAATTTTTCAAATCGGACCAGTAGTTCCTGAGATTAGCGCGTTCAAACAAACAAACAAACTCTTCCGCTTTATAATAATATTATTTAATTATTAAAGTATTTATATTATTTAATTGAATAAAACTGACATCAGGAAATAATTACTAAAAATACAAACTAAAATAAAATATACAAACATAGGTATACAAACTTAGAATACAAGTTCACTTTTATATTTTATTTTATTTCAAGACAGAAATTAGCAAGTCTGTTCAGGAGTTCTCGAGTTTTAGCGAGACTAACGAAATTAATTATACATAATATCAATGTATATTGTATAATCATATTATAATATTATGACTATCGCTAATATTCCTAAACGTTATTTACAAAATACAGTATATAAGAAAATAATAATATTATGATTTATGATATTCATAATTATTATTTATTTTAAACTACTGTGTGATACATCATACATCCCACCTTTCGGTATCCATTATTAATTATTATCAAAAGTTTAAGCAATAAAAGCAAGTTGTTCAAGCAATTGTCTTCAAGTATCACATAAAAATTTTCAAAATCAACATTCAACAACAATAACATTCTCTCGATCGCGGATTCTTGGAAATCTACTGTTATCGCGCGCGCGGTCGCATGCGACCGCTTGGAGCTTGAGGGAATATTGTACTTGAATAATGAATGCCTTGAATGAATTATTGTCACGTGCACCGGTTACAACACTCCGCCACCCTGAACGCGCCTCCCGCCCGTTGCCGCGCTCTGTCGTGTGAGCGGATCGGCACGATACCATGTTGGAAATTATAGAGAAATTTCGTTGCGTTTACGAATACCAAAAATGATGAATGAAAATTTATTATATTGCCATTCTTTTGAAGACATTCTGTAACTACACAATATAAGCTGTGTTCCCAGGAAAAATACATTACGATTCGATGAGTTTTTAATATAAAACAAGTGTGCGAAAAGTATGTCGACAATGGCGTAAAAATTTATGAAATGTAATCGCTTATATTTTTTAGTGTGTAAATATTTTGAAGTTAATTTTTGTTCAGGAACCTAGGTAATTACTATTTTAAGCTGAAAAATAACTCAAACATGTTAAATATTTTCGTATGACAAAATGATTTTGGTATTACGTTTGTATGAGAATTTCGAGGGTAACCCGGCCCCTTAAAGAACGTTTGTGTGCTAAGGCTTATTATAAGGTAATTAATTTTCCAATGATAGCACACCTTGGGGAAATAAGCTGACAGACCATAGGCCGCTTCTATATGAACGTACCACATTTGTGAGTAAACGTACCACAAAAGTAATGCAACTTAGTGTAAACTAGCACTATTATTGTAATTTTCCACCTTTTTGGTAAAAGGTGACCAGTGCGAGTTTCTTACGCCGCGCCGGTTCTTCTCACCGGGTTAGTTCCTGAAACGGTGGTTAGCCTCATGTAGACGTTCTAAAAGTGTTAACTTTGTAAAACTACTTAGAAATAAACATTTTATTATGATTTTTTAAACGCGAGGGACATCAGTTTATGTTTGAGTAGATTGGATTATTAATATGTTGAATTTTTTTTTAACTATAATTGTTTGAACAACCTTTAGCTTACAAATATAACTAGCACAATATCTTTATTTGCATTTGCAAACAAATATAATAATTAGTCCAGCTCTAGTAAAATCGTCGTTTATATAGTTAGACTTTTATTATTATTACGTATTAACTATTCTTATTTATATATATAAAATTCTCGTGTCACAATGTTAGTCCACGAACTCCTCCGAAACGGCTTTACTGATTTTTACCAAATTTTATATGCATATTCAGTAGGTCTGAGAATCGGCTACTGGGTACTTATTATATTGATAAGTGCATTTGTTGAATAAATAATAGTAAATTATTACAACCTGAGACTGACGGCGACCATTGTTTGTGCGACGGGATAGCGATAGACGTTCCTATGGTAACATATTTATTTAGTCACTTCAAAAAAGTAATATGGGCGAAAATCGAAATAGGTACTTTATATTATGGCAAAGCAACGTTTGCCGGGACAGCTAGTTTATATATAATCATAAAAACATACATTTCATTCTGTTTCACTAAGTTTATTACATTATATTTTGTTTTGTTGTCAATATTAATATTATTAAATAATCATAATTCATAAACATTTTCCTACAGCATGTCAATATCGTAATAATTATTATTACTGATCAATACCTTAAAGTTTTCAAATTTACCAATTAATATCGACCTACTGTATTAAAAGCTATGTTATTAATTTTCTTTTCCATGACTTGATTTTTGGAGTTAGGGGACCACGGAAGACCAGCGGCGACTGTCGTTGTCAAAACCTGTGGTCCCCTTTTCCTTACTTTTCCTATTTTAATAACATTAATTACCCGGGCCATAAACGCTGCAATGCATCGTTTCTTTCAAAATGGCGTTTTCGGTGTTTATGACGAAAATACTTACTTTTGAATTTTGATACAATATAATGATCTCAGATTTTCTTTTTCTGATGTAGATAAAATAATATAATGTTTGTCAAGATATTTTATCGAATAAAAATGCAAATATGTACTATGTACTTTTTATGCAAATTTATTTACTTTAACATTGTGTAAAATTGTCGTTAATATAATGAATTTCATTTCAACAATATACTATTGTATATGTATAAGTACTTCAAAGCATTTGATACAATATTGAAAAAATGTGTGCTTATGAATCTTAAAAATATTTCTTCAGAAGTTTTTGCCATCAAATTCGTTGCTTCCCTTTGCACAGTCTATCAGAATAATTTATCCAGAAAAGTCGATTTGAATCAATTAGTTTTGAAGATTTAATGAATTTGTTCAACTCTTCTCTTTCTGCGGCATTCAGGTTCGCAGATCTTGATACCACCCAAGCGAACTCTATAATGTCATCACCGTTTTCAATGCAGCTGTACTTAATCGCATACTTGTTGTATTTAACTTTTACTACAGTCATTGGTACTTCAAAACTCTTGGGAGCTGAAATAAAAGATATTTAAGACTAAAAGATAGTAATAATAATATCTATGGACCCTTCACACCACGTCAGTCTGGCCCCGTGGTAAGTACCTGAAGGACTTGTGTTACGGTGGATATTCAATATTGCTATACTGTGGTTACGGGTTCCAGACAACGGAAATATATTTAATACTTTTATACTATACATATACTTAAGATTTTTATTATATGATACAGATATTTAATACACATCCATGACCCAGGAACTTTGAAAACTTTTTTTGTTCCGTCGGCGGGATTCGAACCCGCAACCCCCGGCTTGAGCTACCGACAGCCCACCCACTGAGCCACAGAGTTACAGAGTGGTTACTGTTTCATAGAAGAGAAACCACTTGGTTTAACCATGCCTTAGAGTTGCAATATCTAAAATATTTATTTCCAATGGTAAAACTTTGGCAGCTCATATCTTCGAAATGTGACACTTTACGCGGTTTCGTCCAAGATTATTTTTTGTTTGTATTGATATTAGCTATCCATTTTTCAAAGAATTATTCGTGAACGCGATTTATAAAAAAAAAACAAAATGGTGGACAAGTAGGTCGGCCAAAATCTTCGTACCCCTTGTCAAATAATCAATAAATTGTGTGTCGGAACTCGGGGGACCGCCAAGTAAACTATGACAACAGTGACTTTTGCACTTCGTATCGCCATAATAGTCGCTGATTCTCTCGAGTCGCTGTGAACTGACCGTTAAACTATAATGTTTCGAGGGCGGCACTGAAAATTTCGGGAATCAAGGAGGTGACACAACAGTACTATTTAAAAATGTGTTTATTGCTTTTCGAAGTATTCTCTGCGAAATTTGACACATTTTTTCATACGATAGAACCAATCATTGAAGCAACCATTCCATTCGGAAGTTGGAGTCTGCAAAATGGCCGTTTTGTAGTCGTCCACAGCTTCTTCAGGTGATGAAAATCTCTGACCACGCAATTTATTCTTTAATTTAGGGAAAGTATAGAAATCATTAGGGCTCAAGTCGGGGCTGTACGGCGGATGGTCTAATAATTCTATGTTTTCTTGCTCTAAAAACTCTTTTGTTCTGTGCGCGGTGTGAGAACTCGCATTATTGTGATGGAGGATGATGCGGCGGTTGCAGTTCTCTTTACGGAGTTCAGATACGACCTGTGGAAAACAAATGCTAGCATACCATTCTGCTTTAACCGTTCTTTATCCCTCAAGAGGAATTGTCGCAATATGGCCGGTTTTGGATACAAACGTGGCCACCATTTTTTTTGCAACACTCCGTGAACGAACAATTTTTGTTGGCTTTAACTCATTTTCGAACACCCAAACTCGTCACTGGTTTTTAGTTTCGGGTTCGTACCCGTATATCCAGGATTCGTCACCTGATACGATGTTGTATACAGCATTTGAGGATCCTGCGTGGAATCTTTCGAGAGTTCTGACGCACCAAGTAACGCGAGCCGCTTTTTGCTCTTTACAGAGCAAATGCGGTATCCATCGGGAAAACAACTTTTTTAAACCTAATTGTTCATGCAATATTATTTGTATTTGACTCATGCTAATATCTAAAGTTGCGTGAATTTCGCGGTTACATGTCACATGTCGATCTTCCTCAACCAGCTTATGCACAGCATCAACGTTTTCTTGGGTGACTGCAGTTTTTGGACGACCTTGACAGGGATCATAACTGAGCCTGACACGTCCACGTTGAAATTCTACATAGCGGTCCCCCGACACACCAATGCTCTAAGTTGGTGAGGAGTTGGGTATCCTATTGATTACCAGGTGATGCTGCAGCACCAGGTCAACTTTCCAATAATGTGTATATATTCATAGGTGTCACGAACCAGAATGCAAAATATAAAACCCATCAAACGACTGCAAATTGCTAATCGGCCTATCGCGAACCAGATAAACCGTGATATTTCCGCAATGAGCAGGCTGATGATGGTGAACTTTAGCTAAGAACACTCTCGATCATGTCAGCTTTCAAACAAAAAAAACTAGATCAAAATCGGTCCACCCGTTTGGATGATACGATGCCACAGACAGACAGACAGACAGATAGACCGACAGACAGACACGTCAAAACATATAAAATAAAAAATAAAAAAAACATTTATTTCGGGTTTCTAAGACCCATAACATTACATGTACATTATAACACCCCTCTTTTTGGTTGGGGATTAAAAATAGCAAAATACTTACAGGTGCCAATCGATCCTTTAAAATATATGCTTCCATCAGGCTGAGGTTTACCAGTTGCGGTTATAAAGGTTGGGCCCTCCACTGGAACTGGATTGCTTAAGGTGACGACGTTGCCATCGTACGTATACCATACTGACATACAAGCTTTGGAGGTTTCGATGCTGTTGGGATATCTTGCCAAGTCGTGCCAAACTCCTGATGCGAACTGTGAATATTGTAGATTTATTAGAAAATTGCACCATTATAAAATTTGTAATAAATGGATATACCTAGAAATTTAGAGCAATTTTCCATTACAACGTCTTAGCTTAAGCCTAGACCTACAATAATATAACAACTTATTTGACAATAAGATTGAAAGGCGAACGCTTCCGTTTTAAGGTTCTGTAATCAACAAGTCCTCGTTGACTACTGAACCCTAAAACGGAACCCTATTACCAGCTGATCGAAATTTTAAATCCTTTCTAGCTCTGTTGGATACTACTTTCGAGATTTTTCGCAAAGGCAATTGTTGTTCGTCTTATCAAAATATCAAAATGAAGCTACTCACGAAAAAATAGCTTGATATTACTATCTAATTTAGTAATAAAAAAAGCTATTTTTTTATTACTAAAAAATTGTTCTAGGGAACCTGTACCCCTTCACCCTGACCACACACACTACCACCGAGGGTCTGTTCTCGGGAGATTTAATATCCCATAGCTCATCCGCTCGTGACCATATTATTTTTAATTGCCCGTAGCAGTTTCCCTATTGTGATATTTCTGTACTCACCGCAGCCAAGTAAAAATTTTTTGCTGGTCGTACTACAGGACATTTTTTAGCTTCAGCGTAAGCTACGCATAAAACGAATAGCACTATCTTTAGATACATCACTGGGCCTCTAATTCACTTCTGACAGAATCCTAAATCTTTGTCAGCTTTATATATATTTTAGCTTAGGTATAATAATAATTATATTAATATTTTTTACAAAAAAAAAACCTAATCGTTTTTAAATTAAAGATTAATAGGTGCGATTATTATGTACGTAATATTTTAAATGGGAAAATATTGCATTCATTGCAAGTATAAATTACCATAACGAATTTGAGTCAGAGAAAAAAACCTGCAAAAACTTTGAAGCAATATATAAATATTGGCCTTTTTTGCTAAATCTAGCTTTTCTTGCATTTATAATATATTTTCATGTTCCTAACTTCTGTACGTACTGTTTAGACATCTAGCAGCTTCCATTCTTTTTCTGCGCTGACGAATGATCATCTCTACAAAGCCCAAATTTACGATTGTCACGACTAACACCTAAAACGGTTCACTTATTTCGTGTTCAGATCGCATTAGTTTAATTTTAGGCATCGAATCCTGCGGTTGGCTGTAATAGCTCGGTTTACGCATCGAATTTAGTCCAGCGGTTATAAAATTAAGCAGTCGTATGGTCGTATGACAAGCTAATTCCTATTTATGATGTTCAAGATATTGGTCTGAATATTAATATAATGAATAGTAATTTCGTATTTTGGAAGAATAGTAGCAAAGTTCTGGTCATAGTCACAGTTTTTAAATCTCAGAAACTACTATAAACTTGATCTTTGTTACATATAGGGGACGTAGGGAATAGGCCCAAAATGATATTGGTGATACAGAGAAAAAACAGGTATGCCTGAAAAATTCTTCTTAAATGTAGGGGACATTATGTTATGACGTGAAATAGAGTGGATAAAATAAAATATAAAATATTATGCCCTATTTTTTACTGCATTCTTTGGAGGGATCCTTTTTGCATCTAAAATCACTAGCACATCTAGGTGGATTCTGATATAAATCGTAAATGGCCAGGAAAAGAAGTAAAAAGCACTGTCAGTCGCGACGGCAGGGAAGACAAAATATGATAACGTTCCTCTTCGTGAAGACATTAATAACAATTAGCCAGGCCATAACGCTGCAACACGTTGACGTGGGAGAGCCATGCTTCGGCACGAATGGGCCAGCTCGACCGGAGAAATACCACGTCCTCACAGAAAACCGGCGTGAAACAGCACTTGCGCTGTGTTTCGTCGTGTGAGTGAGTTTACCGGAGGCCCAATCCCCTATCCTTTCCCTTCCCTACCCTTCCCTATTTCCTTCCCTACCCTCCCCTATTACCCCTTAAAGGCCGGCAACGCACCTGCAGCTCTGATGCTGCGAGTGTCTATGGGCCACGAAAGTTGCTTTTCATCAGGTGACCCGTTTGCTCGTTTGCCCCCTTATTGCATTAAAAAAAAAACACATTGTTTCTTCCAAAATGGCATTTTTGCCATTTCTGATTCAGATTTAGGTTTCAATGTATTAGTAAACTAGTCTTCTTTGGGCTGGGCTGGGGAATTAATAAGACCAAATTGCATAGGACCCGCTTCTGTAAATATATATTTATTTGACGATTTAACTGGGGAATGTAAGCAACTTATTTTTGTATACCTATCATGATCTGATTATAAAGTCGTAGTGGTTTGACAATATTCATTCGAATATTTTGCTAATTTGCTAAAATCTGAAAGCCAAGCACGACGAAACAACACGCTATTTTTTAATTAGTTAATTTATAATTTGTCATATATTAATATAATAGACGATCTAAGCTTAGTTTCAATATTTTTTTTTAAACTTCTCATTCTGCTAGCGATCTGTCTTAGACATTGAACTAGTCGTTTTGAATTTCTTCTTTATGTATGGCACGCATCCATTGATGCGTCCATGTATTTACTATTTATCTTTATTTACAGAAGATCTTGTGGGGCTCGTCTTTTTAATCTTTTGAATGTTTGATTTGGTAGAGTTTTCATCAATTTTTTTGCCAATATATTGGGGTGTGATTTTATCCTTTTACAATAGTTTTGGAGGGAGTTTTTAATCTCCTCTTTTACATACTTGATTTTCAGATCATTGTGGATTTGGCTATTCGTAACATAATATGGGGCTCCAGTTATTGAACGCAGAGTTTTAGATTGGAAACGTTGTAGAATGTTTGATGTGGAGGCTGTGCCCCACAGCTGCATCCCATATGTCCAGATGGGTTTGAGTATGCTTTTATACAAAAGAAGTTTATTTTCTAGTGATAGTTGTGACTTGCGACCTATCAGCCAGTAAAGCTTTCGTAGCTGCCTGTCTAAAGCCTTTCTTTTGTTCCATATATGTGTTCTCCATGTTAGTCGCCTGTCAAGATAAATTCCTAGGTATCTAACATCGTTTGACTGTGGTATTTTTATCCGATTAAGTTCTACTTCTGGACAGGTTTCGTGTCTTAATGTGAAAGTTACATGGACGGATTTATTCTCGTTGACTTTTATCCTCCAATCTTTTAACCACTTTGATATTACGTTTAAGGTTCTTTGCAATTTTGCCGATGCTCCATGGGCTGTTTGGTCCACTGCGAGGATTGCTGTATCATCTGCGTATGTGCCTGTCAGAGCTATATCAGTACTTGGAAGGTCAAATGTGTTTAGGAGGTAGAGATTAGGGCCCAATATACTGCCTTGCGGCACTCCTGCTTCGATTTCGTGAAGACATGTGACACTATCTCCGTACTTAACATAGAAATATCTATTGCTGAGGTATGCCCTTATAAAGAGGTAGAAGTTTAAGGGTAGCTTTTTACGTACTTTATACAATAGTCCATGATGCCATACTCGATCGAAGGCCTGTGATATATCCAGGAATGCGGCTGAACAGTAAGATTTGCTTTCAAAAGCTTTTTGAATTTCTTCTACCAGTCACACAGACTGCTCAATAGTCACATGCGCTTAGCGAAAACCGAATTGGTGATCAGGTAACAGCTTACTAGCTCTGATTTCGGCATCATGCGTTTCAGGAAGAGTATTTCTAAGACCTTAGAGGGCACTGGCAGGAGACTTATAGGGCGGTGAGATTTTACATCCGATCGATCTTTTCCGGGTTTGGGGATTAATATAATCTCTGCCACTTTCCATTGCGGGGTATAAAGTTTTTTAAAATACACGCGTTAAAGATTTGTGTGAGATACTTGATTCCCTTTTCTGGTAGCTCTTTTAGTATTTTTGGCGTAATAAGATCATAGCCCGGCGCCTTGTGGATATTTAGTTTTTTTATAGCATCTCGTACCTCGTTTTTTGTAAAAAAAATTACCGGAATATCTAGCTGGTATGGTTGACTAAGTAAGGAGGCAATTTCCTCTGTTTTCGTCGATTCCTGGTCTCCATTTGCAGTAAATACTCCTTTCAGGTGTTCAGCAAAGGTCTTTGCTTTGTCCTCGTCGGTTCTTGCCCAAGTTCCATCAGGTTTTTTAATAGGTGGACAGTGTGCTATTGGCCTTTTAAGTCATTTAGTGGCCTTCCACAAAGAGTAATCGTAGCCGCTGTCGCATCTAAGCTTTTAAGATACGTTTCCACACCATGATTTCTATGGGTAGCTAGTTTATTTTTTAATTCTTTTATAAGTTTGTTATAAGTCGTCTTGTGTCTTGGGTACTTTATTGTTAGCCACAATTTTCGAGCCTTTCGTTTTGCGTCCACTAGATTTAGTATTTCTTTTGGGAAATATGGTTCAGACTTTTGTATTGTTTGGTCTGGTGTGACATTCAAAGCAGATTGTTGAATTGTCAAGTTAAATTTTTCAACGGCCTCTAATATGTCCTCGTCAGATTTTAGTGGTATTTGACAATCTAATGACTCTGTTACTAGGTATCGAAAGCGCATCCAGTCTGTATTTCTTGAATGCAGCTTACATTTGTTGGTAATGTTGGCATCGCAGCTAATTTGGATTATAACTGGTGAGTGGTGTGAGGTTAATTCTAAGCAGGACTTACACTGTATTGAACTGCGAGTGAGGCCCTTCCCGATAGCAAAGTCTACGAGATCTGGCCTTTTATTACTGTCCGTGGGCCAGTATGTTGGCTCCCCAGTAGAGAATACGTCTAGATGTAAGTTTTTGACACATTTTAAAAGTTTTCGCCCCTTTACTGTAGTGACTCTTGATCCCCATTCGATGTGCTTGGAATTGTAATCTCCTCCGGCAAGGAAGCGTGGGCTCAAGGTCTTAAGAAAGCTTGCGTAATCCTCAGTTTTCATGTTATGTTTTGGGAGGATGTATATGGCTGATATAGCCAATTCTCCAATATCATCCTCAATAACTATGTTAGTGGCTTGTATTTTTTCCGTGCAGTGAGGTTCGGTAACATAGTGTTTAAGTATTTCTTTGATTAATATAGCTGATCCGCCATATGCTGTGCCATCTGGGTGCATCCTATGATAAATTTTGTATTGTGGAATGTTAAAATATGTCTCTGTATTAAAATGGGTTTCAGAGACTAGCAGTATATCGATGTCGTTCATTGTCAGGAACATTTCTACTTCTAGGAAGTGTTTTGTCAAGCCGTTAGCATTCCAGAGTGCTAATTTGAGTTGATGGAATGTTTCGACATTACTGTCATTAAATTTTTTAGAAGATTTGTCATTATTTGCATTTGGTTCATGATTTGTTTGAACACTTCTAACAGTTCTTTCATATCGCTAGAATTATTTGAAGTACATTGTGTGGCGAAGGTATTTTCCTCTTTATGTCTTGGTTTCGTAGCATCTGCATAAGTTTTGTCGTGTTGTTGTGTGTTTGCATTAAATGGCATTTGTATAACTGTCTTAGTTTGTATATTTTCATTGTGTTTAGAAGTCTTATTTCGTAGTGGTGGGAACTTTTTATTCTGAAGTTCTTTGTACACACTGCAACCCTTGTAGTTTGCTGGGTGATTTCCGTTGCACAGTATACATTTCACTGATGAAGATCTTTCTTTTCTTGTACAGTTTGCAGATGTGTGATTCCCGGCGCATTTTATACACTTTGGTGTTCTGCGACTATAGGCTTTGGTATGGCCATATTGCTGGCAGTTAGCGCATTGTGGAATGCTGCGGACGGGTCTTGGTGGTTCGACTTTAATTCGACAGTTAAGAATATTTCGGATGTCATATATTTCCTTATTGTTGCTTTTTGAGATTAGCTCGACAATAAACATGTGCAGTGGTTTTTTGGTAACTCTTTGCTTAATATTCCATATATTTACAGTGTCGTGTCCAATTTCTTTTAGGGCCGTTCGAATATCTTCTGTATCGGTTGATGGGTGTAGGTTTTTTAAGATCACTTTGAAAGAACGTTCATGTTTCATTCGATACGTATAGAATTCAGTAGCTTTAGCTTCTAATTGTTTGACTACCTCTTTAAAGGTTTCGGGTGTTTTTGTTTGAATTTTAACTTTATCATCATTTAGTACTTTAATTTCATAGTTTCCTGGAGCATGTTCCTCGAGTAATGCTTGTAAGGGTTTTAGATTTTCTACTTTGTCCACGAATATTGGAGGAGGTTTTGGATCGTTTACAGTTTTAGTTGATTTGTTTTCTGAGTTGTTTGTATCGGTTTCCAATTCTAATGTTTCGAATCTATTTGAAGTTTGTTTGACGGGTTGGCTCAACCAGTAAGTGCTGAGTTTTGATTGTTTTTGTGCTTTCTGGACTTTCTCTAGGGCGCTTTCTTCCGCATACTTCTTTCCATGAATCTGATGCTTCTTGTGTGAGATCGATATTAATATGGTTTGGACTTTGGACTTCTTGATCTTTTGTTTTCGACAACAGAGATTCGTCATTTAATGAGTTGGATCTTGGTCTATTATGAAATAGTCCTTTGTGGAATGCTTGCTGTATTAATGGTTTGTTTTGGTTTTCTGGTACGTTTTGTTCTGTAGTTTTTGTTTTTATTAAATTGTCATTCATTTTGGTTCCCACGAGTTTCAATATTTAGCACTATTAAATTATAAATACACAATCAGATGAACGAGGGTCTAAAATTATAATTTAATAGAATTAATATCGAATAACTGAAGCGACCCTTGTCTATTTCGAAATCAAGCATCATCCGAATTGAAATGAAAATAACGAGATATGATTTCTGGAATTCTTCATTAATTATTAAACAATTTAAATTAAAATTATCCGGACAATGTCTCATAATATGTCAACAATGATTATATTTCTTCGCTTCATTCTTCGATATATAATTATTAACCAGTAGTACCTCTGTATCTGCTGCGCAATCGCGTTTTTTCAAAGACGTATGTGGGTAGTTGAAAAATTACCCGCACGCTCGCTCACTGGACGTTCCGGCATGTCCCATTCTTTGTTAACACGAGGCAACGCGAGCACGAATACTTAGTAACCATGCCAAAGCGCTGCAGCTGGTTATAATTATTATTATTTAAACGATTGAGTCAGTGTTGGAAGTAACTAAAGTCAGTGTTATTTTATCGTGTAATAAGAAAATATATGTAAGTACTATTAAATACTTAAATAAACGGCAGGCACTACCGAGGCCTAGACGAGTCAAGTATATTCAATACTAACCGGCTTGTACTGCGACCGCGAGTCAATAAACGTACAATGTGTTGGGACTGCGAGTCTTTATACACGATCTATAATAATATGTATGCTTTATCTGTTCTATAAATAGAATTATAAATCTATATGATTGCCGGATTGGGGGAAACAACTGCAGGTGATTACTGCAATTATTTTAACTAACCGGCACGTACTGTGACTGTGAGTCAATAAGTACAGTGAGTTTGGACCGTGAGTCCCTTTACACAATCTATATTTTATAATATGCATCGGGATTGATTGCGGATCTCTGACGATGTTTTACCTATTCCATAAATAGAACTATGTGTTTGTCCGATTGGGGGAAATAACTGCAAGTTAATTACTGCAAGTTTAATTAATATATTAAGTTATTTTATAAACCGCCATAATGTGTGGATGGACTACGGGTCTCTAAGCACAATTTATATGCATCGGAATTGACTGCGAGTCTCTGACGATGCTTTATCTGTTCTATAAATAGAACTATACGTTGGCCGGTTTGGGGGTTAACAGCGAGTTATTTTATAAACCGCTATAATGTGTGGATTGACTACGAGTCTCTAAACACAATCCTTATGCATCGGAATTGACCGCGGGTCTCTAACGATGTTTTATCTAAAAATAGAAGTACAATACTATGTTGGCTGGTTTGAGGGGATTAACCGCGAGTTAATTATAATTTAAAATATATTGATATTTTTCAAATCAACATTATATATGGATTGACAATGCTTAAAAATAAAAAAATTTGCAACTACCGCGCGTTTTTCCCGCGCTCTTTGTTCTATAAATATAACTACAAAATTATTATTATTATAATATTAATATCTTTGCCGTTTTATAGAGAATAGCTATTTCGAGCTAATAACTAGATAGACTGCGAGTCTTATCAGTTAACAACCAATGCGCGTCTCGCGCGATCCTTTTGTTCTAAATATAGAACTACGATTATGACTTACTAAGTCTGCCGGTATATGATTATTATTATTAAATAAATCTTGCATCAATTTTGGGGACTCGGGATACACCGCGAGTGTATATAACGAAACTTACTTAATATGTACGTAACGTTATAGTTACTACCCTCAATATTTTATCGACAAATACGTCGATTATAACGAGCTACCCCAATATTTATTTTTTTAGGTCACTAAGACCAGACAATCGGGAAAATATCACTAAAAGTGACCAATATAGGTAGGGACGATCAGGTTACGAATGAACCCGAAGCCTTCCCGAGTACCGGCACTGATAGAACCGGACCAGATCCGGATAGATCCAGGGCTCCTACTGACGTAAGGTACACCCTCGTTGGATTCGACAGATTATTGTTTTAAATGATCCCAAAAACGATTAAGTTGAGCTACTTCTTATAAAACATTCCTGATAATAAGTGTTGCAGATCGATTTCATTTCGATCGATTATAATCATTATAGATCTCACCTAACAAAGTCTCGATATGATCAGACTTATCAACAGTATCTGATTTATCTCGATATAAATTATTATCAAACTTATCAGATAATATATTATCAGAAAAGACAACTTCGTAACGGAAACCTATAACACTCAGACTCGATAAGTCTTGTCTCAATATCATACCGAGATTATTATTGTTTCCTTGGATAATTCCAGTATTTGTTCTCAGAGACAAATTAGTACATCCCATCAATCGGGTACCTTTTGGGCTCTAGCAAAACCCTTCCCGCTACCCGTCAAAAAAAAAAAAAGGGGGGGGGCGGGGCAGAGCTGCTTACCGTCGGCTGGCGCCGCTAGTACTATACCGCTACAATCAACCTCTTTCTAGTTCGAAAAACGTTGAGGCGACTAAACGCTTAACACCACAGCCGTAGTGCTGACAGTTAATTTTATATATATTTTATAGATGTTACTATTATAATTATTATTGTGGGCTTTACACAGCTATCCCCAACCGGGGACTTTATTTGTAGCCCGCATGATGTTAAATCATTTTGAAATTCACGCGCACGGGCAAAATATTATACAGTCAACGTGAAAGTCTTTTTTCACTTGTAAATCGTTAATTTTAAATAACGTTATTTCTAAACCTAAAAATATTTGTTGCGGCCCGCGACACCAAGACCAAAAATGTTTGCGGCCCGCATGAAAAATAAAAAATTAGGGAACTTCGTTCCAAAAACGAAAACAAGTTGGCGACCACTGGCTTGATTTAATGTGCATCATGACATCAATAAACTATTAGAATTTAAAACTATATCTTCGTGTACCCTTACCGAAGGTTACCTTATTTCAAAGATTTTCTTTTCCCCAAACAAAGCAGCGGAAAATATTGTATTATATTATTTTAAATATAATTATTGAATTATTTTAAATTTGAAACCACTTCGTAAGTTTATTTCAAAATTACATGTTAATTTGGAAAATTAACTCTCTAGCAAAAATCTAGCAAAAATAGATTTAAGAGCCTACTTCTTGTTTTCTATTAACTCACTAGTCGATCGAAAGATTTTAATTAACGGATTAAGAGCCTTAAGTCTTGGCATACAGACTATCAGATGCGCTTACATTTCTTTTTTTTTTTTCACAAAAAATATAAAGAAGGAAACTAGACCAGGCGTAGGCTTTATCTAGACTAGACTTACCACGCTTTAACAATATCAGTATTCTAGGCGACAATTCTTCAGCCTCAGGCGCCCCCTTTTTGTTAACGTTTTATTGTTAATAGTGCCATGGGTGTATTAAACCCACAAAAAATATGTAAATACTTAAGTCTTGACGTTTATAATATATATTATTATAACATAACTGGCTGTCCCGGCAAACGTTGTTTTGCCATATAAAGTATTTCGCCCATAATATTATTATTTTATTGAAGTGACTATACCTACTAAAGAGTATGTCACTATGGCAAAGTTCATGATTGCTATTCCGTCGCAGAAGCAATGGACGCCTTCGGTCTCGAGTTGTAATAATTTGCTATTATTTATTCAACAAATGAATACACTTATTGATATAAAGATAAAATAGTAGATGTTGCCCGATTCTCAACCCTAGCTCGCTAAGATTCACGAAAGTCGGTCGAGCCGTTTCGGAGGAGTTCAACCACGCACACCGTGACATGAGAATTTTATATATTAGATATATTATATAATAAAATATGCCTATTAAAAACGAAATAATATAGAACAGTTAAATCAAAGTACTCGTGAACTATCTCAACTGATAGATATTTTGACACCTTCATATCCTGATTCCTGACCCCCGCCGCGGAATGCAACTAGTTTTAAGCGATTAAAATATTTAAAACTAAATAAAATATGCAATGATAAATACGATAACAGAATCACGATGACCACAGAGCTGGACCCAGTTAAAGCAGTAGACTCCTTAAAATTTATTCTAAAATACTTTACTTCGACTTAGATTTTAGATGAATACTCTGCTTAATCTTATTAACTAAATAGACTTATTACAGAGATCTTCGTCCGCTCCATCGGAACCTTAGCCAAACAATTTGACAATGGCTGTAATACGAATCACGATATTATCTTCTACAGCCATCACTGTGCACTGTCATTGTTTATGAACAATGTTGACTTTATTGGTTGGTGACATTGGCTCAGATAAATGTGTGAAGACTGAAGCGTCTTTCGAAAGAAGCTTTCCGGTAAAAATACCTGTATAAGAAATACATACCTGAGTAGTATAGTACCCGGGATCCACTTATAAATTCTTTGTTTTTTCTTGCACTCCGTACCAACTGAATACTGGTCATTGACTTAAAACTTTCTGCCTAATAAAACTCGGCAAAATAAAAATAAAAAATACGGTTTTGACTAGCGGTATCGAAATTTATATTACAAAGAAATCAACTCCCGGGCGTGATTGGATCGGTGATGTTATTAATTTATGAAATTCTTTTTTATTAAAAAATAAGTTTCAAGTTATATTTAAGTTATTACGCCTTGCGATGGTTATTCAAGATTATATTAAATAGGATAAAGCAGGTGCTGTGCGAGATCGGCGCAGCGTCAACACGAGCATCGACACGATTGTCGACACGAGCGTAGACACGGGAACTGAAAGCAGAAGGCAGGACTAGCGACTCCAATACTTTCAATATTTTTCTTAGCCATAATTTTATCAACGAACAAAGTTTCGCTTTCGTTACTCTGAAAATCTACTGGTTAATAATTATATATCGAAGAATGAAGCGAAGAAATATAATAAATGATCAAACGAACTTACCAAGTGAAGTTCGATACTTATTATATGAGTCGCTTCATTCGAATATATTATAATCTTCGTCCCACCCAGTCTGCACGAAACTATGTTTGCTGCAGCACCCAAAGAAAGAAAGAAATATTTTTTGCATTATTTCTCTCTAAACATAATGAGACATGCCGGAACGTCTAGTAACAGAGCGTGCGGGTAGTTTTTCAACTACCAACATACGTCTTTGAAAAAACGCGATTGCCTAGCAGATACAGAGGTACTACTAGTTAATAATTATATATCTTCGAATGAAGCGACTCATATAATAATGATCGAACTTCACTTGGTAAGTTCGTTTGATCATTTAAAATATATATGATATGAGAGCTAATGATGATGCAACAAATTATCTGCTTGAACACGGTAAACTTTTTTTAACCAATGTCAAACATGTCAAAAAAGGAGGAGGTTTCGCCATTCGATCGAAAATATGTTTTTTATGATTCCACTCACGACAAATTCAACCCAAGACTGCACTCGATGATAATGATGAGAAAATGGACCAATAAATTGTGAACTTTAAATTGCTTCTATCATATATTATAGGAGCCAATAAAAGTCAGGAAGAAAAATGATAACCCCCACAATATTACTGCATTGCTAATTACGAAATCGCAATCAATCTTGTATGCTCTGGCTGCAACAAATTTTCATTTGGATTCCGTTTAATTACTGATAGGCATTAAGGGTTTTATTAAAGCTTTTATCTGTATGCAAATTTTATTTGCGACGGTCATTTCAGTAATTATATTTTGTCTCGATTTTTTATTATTTGACGCATCCATCAGAGAAATATAGATTCATAGGTAAAGGCCAAAGGGGCGGACGCCGGACCTACGTAAATTGGTGCGCTATGTCAAACTCATTCGAAATTTCGAATTTTACGTCTGACACAGCACTGAAACTTAGGCATCCATTAGACGGTAGGTTTTGCTGTCAGTTTTACCACAGTCATGACTGTGACTGATGGGTAACCTACCGTGTATGAGCGTGACCTACGGTGATTGACGAAAATCTGGATACATTCGTCAGTCCATCAGTCAAACGTAATTAATGAATTCATGATTGATGGAATTGACTGACGAGGAACCTACCGTGTAAGGATAGATCTGGATACATTCGTCAGTCCATCATCAAACATAATTCATGATTGATGGAATTGACTGACGAGGAACCTACCGTGTAAGGCATCCATTACACGGTAGGTTCCTCGTCAGTCAATTCCATCAATCATGAATTATGTTTGACTGATGGACTGACGAATGTATCCAGATTTTCGTCAATCACCGTCAGTCACGCTCTTACACGGTAGGTTACCCATCAGTCACAGTCATGACTGTGGTAAAACTGACAACAAAACCTACCGTGCATAAGGCACGGTAGGTTTTGTTGTGCCTGCCTTAGGCCTGCCATCCGCCCATGTATGATGTAATATAAATCAATTTATTCGATGATACATTATGTAATAGAATCTGCCAAGCTGAATTCTTTCAGAGGTAAGAATTAAGATCAATAAATAATATTTAATGTAATAATATGTCTCGCATGCTTATTTTCACTTAGTTAAAAGAATAAATATAATAATAAATTCACAATATAATATTGTTTGAAACAAATCATTTGCTTGGAGTACTCAAACAGTCAAATCAATATTATAATGCGTTGTTAGGATAGGATTTGAGAAGTACAGTACCTACCCTCTTTGATTTTGGTAGTGAAATATTTTAGTTAATTGAATCTAGGTTTTAATGTCGTTTAATTTTTGGGTGTTTACTTGGTGATAGCAACATGTCATTGACCAATGTTTTCCTGCTCAATGGCCTTGACCACGATAAGCCATATTGTATTTGGATTGGCCAATGGCCATACCAGTAGACCAAGCTTATCCAAATCACTCCTATAATATTATAATATTTTAAAATTTTTTTCTGAAACTATATCGCATTCAGAGACATTTAATAATGATTAAACTTAAATTTAATGAAGAGCTTGACAGAAAATGGGGCTTAAATATGTCAAAATCTTCGGCACTCAGTAAGTCTTCAATCAGATCAGAGGCCATCAGAATTATTACTCTAACATGGATAAGGATCATAAGTTGGGCGATGTCCATTAACAGAATATTCCAATTTATGCGTTAACGCTTAAAATTCAAATATATTCACTGGATCTAGAATTTGCAATACAGTTTTAACTTGTATTCCTTTCAGCAGTTATATTATATTATTATTACGAATTTAATTTTTTTTTATCTTGAATATTATTTTAGAAAACATATTTTTATTTAAATTCAAGTTAAGAAAAATTCTTGCAATAATTGTAGGTTTATTCAATTCGCTTGGAAATAAATCTGTTCTTGTTACACATGGTAACAAATAGGAATATAAATCATGAGACCAGGTGTGTAAGCTGTGGTAATTGTTATGTCATAGGCACATCTTGGCATTTAAGTTGTGATATTTCTGTAAATGGATGTATTTACATACTAGATGACGCCCGCAACTTCGTTGCGCCCAAACTCGTTTATCGCGCGGGAACCGTAAACTTTTCCGGGACAAAAAGTATCCTATGTCCTTTCCCGGAACTCAAAGTCTCTTCATGCCTAATTTCAGCAAAATCGGTTCAGCGGTTTGATCGTGAAGAGGTAACAGATAGACAGACAGACACACACTTTCGCATTTATAATATTAGTATGGAGTATGGATTATCATTATCTACGCCCTACGGAATGAAAGGTTACAGTGTTAAAGATCTCTGCATATTACACCAACTCAACATAGGCAAACGACTCATCGTTCGCCAACACGAGGCTAATTATAATCTTCTTGATTCTTCTATATAAAAATTAATATTAAAATTAAATTGTAATTTTGTAAGTCTCGCTGAAACCCCAAAACACCTAATCCCATTTGGTTAATTTTAGTCTTGAAATATTTGTGAAAGTCAGCAATTTTCTCACTGTACAAATTATGTAGGTACTTAATTATAATTTTATCGATTTATTATCTTGTAATATTTTATATTTTGAAGTTTCCATATTATTAAACAATGCTCTACAGAAAATTATTAGTAAAATTAAAACGTGTACTTATGTTATTTATAGGTATAGTATCATAAAACGTATGTATGGCGTGCTATTATAATATTTTAAATTATTCAGTTCCATTAAAGATTACTTACTTAATACTTAGCCAAGGATTTTCCTGTTCTAAAAAACTATCGTAAAGGTCTTTATAAAAGGTTAGCGTAGATTACAATAATTTAGAAGAATAAAGATTACATAGTTAGATAACAATGAGCCTCGTATTTCGTAAGATTATTATATTTAGCTGTAGCATTAGTTTAAAAATAAAATAACTAACAGAAGTTATTACAAAAATATTATTTTTATTGATTGTTATTTATATTGAAATAATTTTGTACGACTTTAAAAACACTTTACACTTTATTGATTTCTCGCCTTAATTAATTAGATACATATTTGCCAGAGTGTCCACCTAAGATCTTTATTGCTTGCATTTCTCATCCGAGTTATCTAGCCACATAAGTCTATTCACATCTATGACGTTGGACGATTTCAGAAAATTAAGAACTGTTTCTTTGTCTTCGTCTTCCAGATATTTCTTTCTCGATACTATCCAAAACGATTCTGTAAAAAATATAATGTAAGAAATGAATAAAACTATCAAAACATTAAAAAGTATAACATTGTTCTTATAGTTTCCACAGACTAATTTATTCTAATAGCTATGTCCACATTGTGCCCTTTTTTGTTCATCAAGGGCATGCGTCATAGCGCAGTTAACAGCGCACGTGAGGCACGCATGCACTCTGACCGATCCAAAACTTTCGGTTTTGTTATTTTTTTTCTGGAATTTCTTATGACCAAATAAGGCGCACATCTTATATTAATCATTGGTTTCTGCGAAGACCAATGATTAATCGGCGCATATATTCCACCCAGTAAATATATAAATAAGCTGACAGATACTGCAACTGAACAAAAATGACAATGTCGGCGTGCGTTCGATAACGCATTCAATTATTGAAAGCGCCAAACGATAATTGAATAGAAAGAAGATGACGAAAATTAAAGATGAAAGTGCACAGTGTGGACATTAATAACATATTTTAGATACTATTTTCTTTTTTATTAGCTTATAGTTCAGTTACCTCTGGTATCGTTATTTTCATGAATACAATCATATATTACGGCATACTTTTCGTAATCAACCAGCATAACAGTAAGAGCATTTACATCAACCACTTGTCGAGGGTCTGAAAAGAGAAAAGAAAGTGATAGTAAATATTAATAATACGCGAATGGACAAAGATAAATTATACTGATGCTAGCTGTTCTGACTAAACATTAATGTCGTCATGAATGTTGCACGAAGGTTAAAACACAATACTAAAAATTAGATAAGTCGGAAATTATTTTTTATTTATATAATCATAAATTCTAAATCAGGTGCTTTTATAGATATAATGCCGTGTTCACACCAAACCGACTGTGAGCCGCCGAATGTGAGCGAACGTTACGCAGTTTATTGTATTTCAGCTAAACATATTCACTTTTACAATCACACCTAACCGACAATACGGTAATAACGGTATTACGTTAGGCGGCTCAGAGTGAGACTGCTCACATTCGGCGGCTCACAGTGGGTTTGGTGTGAACACGGCTTAAAGTGTTGAAAAAATATACTGGCTAATACGTACATCCAGTTGCTACTGTAAATGATATTTTTCCATCGGCGTCCTGTTTTCCAGTTGCAGCTACAAAGTGGTGCTCGTCTTCAGCTACATCTATACTGTCAATCCTTAATACATCACCGTCCTTGGAATACTTTGCTGATATACAGCCCTCTGCTGTCTCAAAATGATTTGCGTATCTCGCTATATCATGCCATACTCCAGAAAAGAACTGCAAAAATGAAGTATATTGTTTTATTATATTTTTAATGAATATTCAAATGATCACTGATTTCATAATAGTACCTTAGGGCCTAATTATACCTACCGAGACAGTGCATGCTCTCAGCCAAAAGAACTCGGTATGTTTATTATGGACTAGCGGTCCCGGCAAACATTGTTTTGCCATTTAAAGTATTTCTACTCATCAGTAATTGATACAAAATCTTACCCCCTCTTTTGTCTCCTAAGAGGGGTGGGGAGAAAATTTGTATGCACCAGATATTAAGTTGGAAAACACAGTTACTTAATAATATGAGTAAGTCCATTAAAGAAAAAGTTTGATATAAAATCTGACCCCCCTCTTTGGTCGCCATAGAAGGGTGAGGGGGGGAAGATTTTGTACACCAGATGTTGAGTTAGAAGAAGACAAATATATCTGCGAAAACCGTATGCAAATCGGATCGGTAGTTTTCGTGATAAAGAAAAAAGTTTGTTAAAAAATCTGTCCCCTCTTTTGTCCCCTTAGAGAGGTGGGGGATATTTTTTGTACACCAGATGTTAAGTGGATATCTGCGAAAACCGCATTCAAATCGGATCAGTAGATTTCGTGTGATAATGGAACAAACATACAGGCAGACAGACAGATAAAAACCATCCACATAGTGATACCCCCCGCTTATTATTTTTTGAATATCTTTAATGTACAGAATTCTCATTTCTACAGTTTTATTATATGTATGTATAGGTAGATGCGTTCGGCTAAGGACGCTGTCTCGCCACTCTACTCGGTACTATTTACTTTCTTTGGTTAGTTCATAGTTGTACGAAATGTAACTTACTGCAGTGACGTTGAAATTATCAACTGATTTCACTTCGGGACAGGTAGCCTCAGTTCTAGCCACATTATAGGCAATTAGCATCAAACACACGTAGATGTTCATATTATATTCGTACATTATCAAGCAAGTTATAATCCGTAACTGGTATTTACGTAAATTGGCAAATATTTATATTGTTAATCGCCTGTGAATTTTTTGTATAAAAACTGTAATTATAGCAAACAAGTTTTGTGTTATGAATAACTTTGCTGTTTATGAAGATGTTAATACATGCAGAAGTTACTTAATATTGTATAAATATCACGCCATGTGAATTTCTTAATAATATGTCGTGGGTGAATTTCTTAATATTTCCCGAACTGATTATACAATGAAAATATTATGTTCTTAAATTATTTTTTTTCATATTTCAAAGGCTTTTAATGGTTTCGCTATCAGCATACTTGGTGATCGGCTTAAAAAATTGGAATGGCAAATATTTTTAAGACGGTGCAATATTGGCCAAATAATGTAGGTTTTATTGATTTAAATTAATTCTTCCAAAAATCGCAAATGCAAGATCAAATATACGTAATTTTAGCTGTCGTTAAATTTGCATTTTAGAAAAATTAAAAAATAAATAATTTTAGAAAATTATGTTCTTAAAGGTAGAATATAACATTTTACAGAAACAAAAATACAATTGAGTATTTTATAAAAAAATCATTTAATTTCATGAGTTTTAAATAAATTTCATCTACAAAAATTTTAATTTGTAATTCTGGCATGCTATATTTGAAATATTATTTAATTGATTTGCAGTGGAAGTATTGGGTCTAAATTCATTTTTTTGACTTATTACATTTTTCATCTGAATTATCCAACCAAACCAGTCTTTTGATATCTATGAGGTTGGTAGATTTAAGATATTTTATAACGTTTTCTTTATCTTTGTCTTCTAGAATCTTGTTTCTCGCTACGAGCCAAACCGATTCTGTAAAAACATTAACTTGATTATACAACGTCAAATGCATAAATTCAAATATGAGAAGGTGGATCATGATCATAAAAAATACTGTGAGATTTAGATCAGTAATATAAAAAAATTACCAATTGTATTGTTGTTTTTATGAATACAATCGTATATTACAGCATACTTTTGGTGATCTACAAACATAATAGTTAGAGTAATATCAACAACTTGTCGAGGATCTGAAAAGAAAGAAAAGTACTGAAGAAGAACTTAGATATAAGTAGATTATATATTATTATACCACTGCGAGAAGAATGACATTCGTTAAAAAAATAACTACAACAACACAAGACATAAAATATTAAAAAAAAAAACTAGAAGGCAATATATAATAATCTAAACAATTTGAAAAAAAAAATTGAATTCATTTTATCACAGTAATACAAAATTAATTAATGAAAATACATATTTCAGTAGGTATTTACAGTCGTACTTACATCCCGTGGCCACCGTTAGTGAAATTGTTTTATCAGCTTCAAGTTTCCCAGTTGCAGCTACAAAGTGGTGCTCGTCTTCAGCCACATCTATACTGTCAATCCTTAATACATCGCCGTCCTTGGAATACTTTGCTGATATACAGCCCTCTGCTGTCTCAAAATGATTTGCGTATCTCGCTATATCATGCCATACACCGGAAAAGAACTGTAAAAATGTTGTTTCAAATTATTTCCTTCTTAAAAGGCCGGCATCGCGCCTGCAGCTCTTCTGATGTTGCGAGTGTCCATGGGCGACGGTAGTTGCTTACCATCAGGTGACCCGTTTGCTCGTTTGGTTTATTTAATTAAAAAAACACATATTGTAAAACCATTTATAAATAGCATTTTTATTCCCAGCGCAATTTTTTAACAAAATCTGTTTTATATGTATTTCGTAGGTTGGTATTACTATACTGGTAATTGAAGTATTCAGAGTAACATGTTCGTTGTAAGCCTTTTAACCCATCAATCCCCAAGCGGCAGTCGGCTGCCGATAGCAATTGAAAATCTATTGTGTCTGCGATACCCACGATGGAGGTATTAAGAGGAAATACGCTCTATTTTTGAAGATGTATGTAAAACTAGTTGCTTACCGCGGTGACGTTGAAGTTATCAGCTGTTTTTACTTCGGGACAGGTAGCTGAAATTTTTGCTACATAAAGAGCGAAACACACTGTAATTTTTAAAATATTCATTCTGAGACAAAGTAAACTTTACTGGACTTTAGTTGCTTACTGGCCCTCTAAGGTAGATGCCAAATATTTATAGTTACCAGCGATGTATTTTTTGCATGAAAATTACTGTAATTAAAGACTTCCAAAATACAACTCGATATTATACATTAAACAAATTACATACATAAATTTTGCAAAGGTACCAGAAGTAGTAATTATTATTTCTCATTAGTTTTATTTCTCATTCATAAAGTAATTATCAAACGAACGTTTTAGATGTTGGTTTACCTTTTCATGAAAAAGAGTGGTTTAATAGGACTAAATTAAGATAAGTCTATATAGCAGTGGCGAGGGGTGAATATTTTGAGAAGGGAAGCCGGAGTAAAAAATCTACTTACCAATTTTGGTAATTTATAATTGAATGACATGCTTTTAATTTTCAAAACTAAGTTTGGAAAACAAAGTTTCCTTCGACAGCAAAATATAATCTGTCAGACAACAGTATTTCTGAATTAATGCCATATTTTCCGAACTACACGATTACGTCGTACGACTCACAATTCACAAGTCACAATATAAATTAATTTAATTCACGACACTCTTCTAAGTTCTAACGCTAAAAAAAAATTTAAATTCGACAAAACAAAACAAACGATATGTTGTTTACAAACACACTATCCGCCATATTAATATGTCAATCTAAAAACCAGCAAAATAAAAATGTATTACGCGCCTGTCATATTTAGTACCGCTAAAGGCATTCTTAATAAAGTCGTATTACAAAAAATCCTACCAAAATAAAATGTATTACGCGCCAGCAAAAGTATAATGTCGCTACATTCATTCTTAAATTCGAATCATAACAATTTTACTTCATGACTCATCCATCTCGCTTGCACTTGTGCGTTGCTAATTAACCTTTCTCCGTAATAACTCGTCGGGCATCGAGTTATTTCCAAGTATATATCGCGCGTGCTAGAACGAGACAGAACATGACGACCAGTTCACAGGAATGAAAAGGACAGATGCTTACTATGAACTGTCGTTGTATGGAGAAATAAGCCGCTAATCCACGGCTTGATTCTCTGCGCCCGCACATTGCATTGCCTTTTAAAATTTGTAGGCGATAGTTATTAATTCAAACTATGTATTTCAAGTGAGAGAAAAATTTATTGCATATAACATTGTGAATTCAAAGTTTTTTAAGTAGGTATGTAAAATATTTATTAGATAAATATGTCGTTGGCCCATATATTCGATTTTTCTAAGCCCTAAGGGAAGCCGATGGGAATCGGGTTATATGGACGCTTCGCCACTGCTATATAGTATCGTAATAACTGAGTGTTGTTATACCTATAACTATTGACCAAAAGCAAAACTTATTAAAAATGACCTTTTGACACAAGGCTAAGTTATAATTTATAACTATTACAATTCCCTTTGCAGACAGAGTTGAGTATTAAAAAAAAAATCAATTTTTTTAATATATTTTAAAACCTTATTATTAATAATATTGATATTTAATGCAAAAACTTTTGAAAAATGTTTTTTCAATTAATTATCAACAATAAAAATTTCATTAAATTTAAATACTTAAAGTCACGTGACTTATAAACGCGCCATGATTGAGATGTGGCTTCACAATGCTAAATACATTTCAATAGTATACGGCAATATTAACCTTATTTCGTTGAAGTTTAAGGTCAAAACTGTTTGAGCTGGCTATAAATGTACATAGATAAACTTTTTAGTAAATCCACAATATAAACTGATTCTCCTATGACTCGAAATAAGAAATGTCTTAAGTGCCCGTTTTGTTTATTGTAAAACAATTTCTATTTTAAGTACCGAATGTGTGTTTTGGTTTTCAGTTTAATAAATTTAAGGCTTTGGGCTTAGAAGTACGCATCCATTAAAAACATTCGTTTGTTGTATGTTGTTGTATGTTAGTACTACTGATTTTATTAGAACAATAAAAAAAAAACAATAAAATAAAAGGTGAAAATTAAAATTATGACGTCACACGCGCTCGGGCTAGTGCCGGAGCTGTCGGCGGGTCTTCCAATTTTTATTTTGAAATATACTTTTGAATTATTGCGAAAAAAAATTAAAACAAAAATTTTTTGTTATAAAACTTATCACAAATATATACAAATGTTTTGTTATACGATCTTTGTTGGGATTGTGCGAAATAACACAATGATTACCAAAATAAACTGAGATTTATTCGGACACAATATTACAAGATGCAGCTCAGATGACAAAAAGGGACCATAGATCAGTGATCATGCATAGACAACAGAATATATACTTTTAAAAGTTAAAAACATAAAGCACAGACGCACGGCATAGAGTATAGACATTGACTCCAAATACATTGTTTAGTTTATACTAATATAATAATTTGTTCTAACACCTGCCCTTAAACTAAACAATCTGTAAACCAAGATTTGCTACACAATTAAAATGTTTATCTTTACTTAAACATTTAGTTAAGACATCTGCTGGCATATTTTCAGTAGATAAGTATTTTAGCATTACAATTTTATCTTCTACAATCTGTCGTACAAAATGGTGCTTTATATCAATGTGTTTACTACGACTATGGTTAACATGACTTTTACAAATGCTTTGAGCCGACTGACTATCATTAAACAAAGTTACAGATAAATGTTTACCCAAACATTCATAAAGAAAATTTTTAAGGAATTTAGCCTCCTTTCCTCCCTCACACAATGCCATATATTCTGCCTCGGTGCTAGATAGAGCTACAGTTCTTTGTTTTCGGCTTTCCCATGACACTACTGAATTTCCTAATTTAAATACATAACCAGTATATGAGCGACGGTCTAGCTGATTGGATGCCCAATCTGCATCTACATATCCTGTAATACTTAATGAAGATTTTTCATACACTATGTTATAATTAATAGTCCCTTTTAAATATCGCATTACACGTTTTGCTGCTTTCCAGTGTGTATCAGAATGACAATTATTAAATTGGCTGAGCAAACTTGCCGCATGCATAATATCTGGTCTAGTACAAATGGCTATGTACATAATACATCCCACTAAACTTCTATACTTGGAGTCCATATCAGTTTGATCACCTTTCTCAAGCTTTAGGCCACATTCAAGAGGTGTACTCACAGGCTTGCAATCAGTCATATTAAATTGATCTAATACCTTCTGTATATAGTTTTTCTGATCTAATGTAATTTTATTTTGTTTTTGATTTAATCTCATTCCTAATATATGTGTAGCTCGACCGAGATCTTTTGTTTCAAATCTATTCATCAATTTCTCCTTAAGTAATTTCTTTTCTAGTGTATCTTTACTTATAATTAAAATGTCATCGACATACAATGCTAATATAATAAAATTTCCTGAATTTTCTGATTTGATATAAACACAAGGTTCACTAAGTGTTTTTCTAAACTGAAGGTCTGTCAAGACACTATCTATCTTATCATACCACGCCTTTAAGGCTTGCTTAAGCCCGTAAATAGCTTTATGAAGTTTAAATACATGGTTTTCCTTACCCTTTATCTTGTATCCATTTGGCTGCTCCATGTAAACGGTCTCCTGCAAATCACCGTTTAAGAACGCTGTCTTCACATCCATATGATCAATGTGCAAGTCTAGGTTTACCGCCAGAGCAATCAATGTACGTATAGTAGAATATCGTACCACAGGCGAATAGGTTTCCTTGTAGTCAATCCCGTATTCCTGGGTATATCCTTTAGCTACAAGGCGTGCCTTATACCGAAGTAACTGACCTTCTGGTCCTAGCTTCTTCTTGAAAACCCACTTACAGCGAACAGCCTTCTTTCCTTCAGGTAGTAATATCAAACTCCAAGCCTTATTTTTCTCAAATGACTTGTATTCATCCTCAATAGCTTCCCTCCAGTGTTCCTTTTCAGGTCCGGATAATGCCTCCTCAATTGTCTGTGGTTCCCCGTCATGACTTGTTGCCATCATTGCAATTACAGCATTCACACTTTCATCAACATCTTCATAAATACTAGAATTTTGATCTTCAGTCATGTCTGGATTCCATGTGACATCATTAGGGTCATCTGAGCTGCAGACAGAAATAGGGGAATTAGTTGCGATCGAGTCAGATAACTCTATAGTAGGCAAGGGATTGACATTGCTATCATCATTTGTTCTCTCAACATTTTCTATTTCATTACTAAAATTTATTTGACAATCAGTAGTAGAGTTATTCTGATTTATTTTTAATTTTAAGTCTTTGTACATCATATCTTCTAGGAAGCACACATCTCTAGATTTAATACATTTGGAAGGATTTTGGGGATCAATTAGTCTGTATCCTTTTGACTCATTACAATATCCAACAAAAATATATTGTTTACTCTTTGCATCTAATTTTTTACGCTTCTCATCCGGTATCATTACATAAGCAACACAGCCAAATATTTTCAGAATTGATAAATCAACTTTACAACCAGACCATTTCTCTTCCGGTGTGGTTCCTCTAACTGCTTTACTTGGCGATTTATTTTTAATAAAAATTGCTGTATTCAAAGCCTCAGCCCAAAATCTTTGGTCCATACCTGCATCTTGTAGCATACATCGTCCGGCTTCCATAATAGTGCGATTTGCCCTCTCAGCAACTCCATTCTGTTGCGGAGAGTAGGGCACGGTCGTCTGGTGCACAATGCCATGCTCTTGCAGGAATTTCTGAAAATGTTTATTCACATACTCACGACCATTGTCCGTTCTTATCATCTTAATTTTTAAATTAGTTTGATTTTCCACAAGATTTTTAAAGATCTTGAATACAGACAGGACTTCATCTTTGCTTTTAATAAAATAACCAAATGTCATCCTTGTGTAGTCATCTATAAATGTCAATAAATACTTGGCACCACTAAATGAGGAAACTGGCATAGGCCCACATAAATCAGAATGTATGAGACCTAATTTCTCAGTGGCTCGACTATAGGATTGTTTTGGAAATGGTATTCTGCTCTGCTTCCCTTCAATACATGCTGCGCAGGGATTATTTTTAATAGTAGTATAATTAATTCCAAGTGCCATACCTTGTTTTAATATCCGTGTCCGAGTCTCCTGTGCCAAATCTCCTGTGATTGATTCGCCGCACACAAATTCACAGCCTCTGCGCATTCTTCATCCATGGACTGGATCTGTGGCTCCACCAAAGCCACCGTTTGACATGTCGCAGCCTGCTCGTGATCATTTGTTGATAGTTGACTCACTGTGTCTAGTTCATAAACACCATTCACCTTTGTAGCACTTGCAACTGGAATTTTTCCGCAGTAAACATTACATTTTTCAGTGTCAAAATGAACTTCGAGCCCCTTGGAAGTTATTTTGTTTACAGATATAAGGTTTGTTGACAGTCCTGGTACAAAAATAACCTCATTTAATTTTGTAACTTGAGTTTGGCCTTTCAAAAATAATTCCACCTCACCATAACCTTCGCTATGCATTTTCTGATTATTAGCAACTGTAATTAACCGCGGAGTGTCCACAACATAATTTTTCAATATATCTTTGTTGTTTGTCATGTGACAAGTAGCACCGGAGTCGACATACCAAGCATTGGAGTCTATGTTGACAGCTAGCGCTGTCAATAATGTTCCGTTCCACGCTTTCTCACACTTATCACTTTCAACCCGTTTTGTATTATTTCTATTGTTCAATTTGGTTGGACAGTTTTTAGCGAAGTGGTTAGGTTTCTTGCAAATGAAGCACTTTGGATGTTTGTTTACATTTTTTGAAGAAAACTTGTTTGCAAGCATCGCACCTTCACTCTTGTCAAAGTCTCTATGTAAATTCTCTTGTAATAATTTACTTTTTACTGTTTCACTGCACAATTTAATATTGGAGTTTTCTAATGCCATGATAAGCGGATCATAGTCTGGGGGTAAGCCACTTAGCATTAACACTGACAGAAAATCATCATCCAATGGAGCGTTTATGTCTCGTAGTTGTTGATCTAAGTCCGTGATCTTCAAGATATACGCTTCCATGTTATTAAATTGTTCCAACTTTAATCCGAATAACGTGCGTAAAAGTCCAAGACGACGACATAAGCCCCTGTCTTCATAGGCTGTTTTTAGGTTGTTCCATGCCTCGTACCCAGTGGCAGCGTTTCTAACATGGGAAAAAGACGAGGGTTGAACCATCAAACATATCTTTGCGAGTGCCCGTAGTTGTTTGCGGCTGTCATTGACCTTGGGAACACCCGGTTCGGATTCGTCGATGCAATCCCATAGATCTTCGTGAACTAAATACATACGCATCATAAATTTCCAATTTCCGTAATTAGATATGCCACTCAGCTTCTCGAAATTGATTGTAATTCCAGAGCTTATTGTTGAGGATGGTGGTCCCGGCGCCGGCAACACGTCGTCAGACGACATCGCGTATTTCTCGACTTTTACCAGTTTTAGACAAAAACTTATTTCGCACACATTAATCGCGTATTCTGGGCTTCATAACCTGTTGGGATTGTGCGAAATAACACAATGATTACCAAAATAAACTGAGATTTATTCGGACACAATATTACAAGATGCAGCTCAGATGACAAAAAGGGACCATAGATCAGTGATCATGCATAGACAACAGAATATATACTTTTAAAAGTTAAAAACATAAAGCACAGACGCACGGCATAGAGTATAGACATTGACTCCAAATACATTGTTTAGTTTATACTAATATAATAATTTGTTCTAACAATCTTTCCATTTATCAAAAAAAAAAAAAATTTTGTTGAAATTAACATAGACTCGTTTTGCAGGGTATTTGATTTGGATTTTATTTCAAACGCCATAATAAGACACGCTATTTAGCTATACAGATACCTAGGTACTGCAGTTTTGTAATTACTAGGTATTATGTGCATAATTTACTTTATAATCACTAACACAGGGGTTCCCAAACTTTTTCAGCTTGCGGCGCACTTACGTTAAATTACTCAATATATTGTCACGGCGCCCTACTCTACCTACTACTACTCTACCTCTAATATTTGTTTATTATTATTTACTTTCTTAACGTAACTAATGATTATAGTTACGTTAAGAAAGTAAATAATAATAGACAAATATATTGTAATCGTTTACCTGCTTTGTATAATTCATATTATAATTTTATTTTATAATATTTTTGGTTTCGGATAACGATGGAGGATCGACTCACGGCGCCCCTCTTGCCTTTCCACGGCGCACCAGGGCGCCGCGGCGCACAGTTTGGGAGCCCCTGCACTAACAGTTCAATAATAAATAAAAGAATGTTGTTTTGTTATATCATTTTATTAGAATTACTATAATACGTTGTGATTTGTGAATCACCGTATAAAAAAGAAAAAGATAACAAGAATAAGAATTTACGAAAAGAAAATTATTCGGCTAAGCAATATATTTTAGTAGAAGCTGTAATTGTAAGTACGGGGATTCAAAAAAATATACTTTTTAGAAAAATAAGGCACTGAATTATATGATAAATTCATATGACTGCGTTAGATTTAAATTCTTGTTTTCCAAGAAGCTTTCTGGTTTGTGCGAGGATCTACGTATGAGTCCATAACTTTCTGAATCTCTGCCCTAACTCTTTCGTCCGGATTTTCTTGTCTCGTTGACAGCCACGTGATTCCTGTTAATATGAAACAATAATTTTAAATAAGTCAGGAGCTACAGAAAATTGATAATTAATTAAAAGTACAATTACATTGTAAATGATTTTCGTACATGTGTGTAAAATTTTGTGGGACTCATATTGTTTTCACTTTATAATTAAAATGATTATTACAATTACAATGAAAATTATTGTTGTTATTAGGATAGAAAATTAATACGAAAATCTAGGTGTAACTGATTAACAAATTAGATAATATTATATACTTATATAAACAAGTAACAACGTAGGCTACTTTTTTGTTTTTAGTGTGGAAAATGTAGAATTTCGAGATTTCGAGTTTCGAGATGTATTTTGAATGTAATGAGTTAATAGAATATAGTAATCTGTACAAATCTTACCACTAGAATCGTCTCCATTGATGCAGCCGAAAAGACCAAGGATGTCATCACTTAGAGCTACCACAGTCATATCAGCATCTTGGCTAGAATCTGTAATAGTTTTATTGGATTAAATAACAATATCTTTCTAACATATACGGGTGCTCACATTAATTGCGGTAATCATAATTAGGATAATAATTAAAATGTGACTTTTAAGGTTGATCTTTGCTTATTCATAAATCATTACTACACCAATTGTAGCTATTAAATACTACTCTAAACTAATAGTAGACATCAACTACGATAACATGGCGCGCCCCTCCAAAATTCAAAACGTTTGAAGTGCGTTGTCAAAACGTTTGATGTGCGTTGTCTTGCGCGGTAAGCTAGTTATGATTAGTTGACCAACAAATCTTGGTAATAAGTGACATTAACTGAAATATTACGTGTACTGTGATTGGTCGAATACTTACTACATACAAACTCTTTCATAAGGATGTGACTGCACACATTGAAACAGTCATTTGGAGGGGCGCGCCATGTTATTGTAGTTGATGTCTACACGAGGTTGCTCATATTTTTTTTTTATGGTATTTACAAGCATTATTAAATCCAAGCATATTGTCATTTCAGCATTATTCCTCCTAATAAAGTCAGCTTTTCTCCTGTCATCCCTCATTGTAATTATTATGTAATTATTATTGTGTATGTTTGTGTCTTAATGTAATTATTATGATTAAAAAAATACCTCCAATGCCGAAGCTGAAGACCATTTTGCCATCAGATACAACTCGGCCTGTTCCTCTAACGTAGTTAGGATCGGACATAGGAAGGTTTAGTGAGTTGAATGATATCATATCACCGATGTGATTGTAAGCCAGCGATGAGAATATTTCTCCATTGGGATAGTTGTTGCGGGTCACCGCGACGTCATACCACACACCATTAGCCCACTAAAAGAAAATGTTAATGTTTTAACGCCTCAACTCTCAAGCGAGAAACAAGAGAGAGAACTTAGAGAGAACAATAGATTTCCTAGAATCCGCGATCAAAGGATTATTGATTAAGAGGGCGACTAATGCAAAAAATCAAACATCGTACTTCTCTCTTCACACTCACGCCCGTCTTTCATATGCCAGGCGAAAAAGGACGACGCGGATTCATCGCCAAATAAGTTTTTTCTCAATAACTCGATAAATATACAACATTTTAAGAATCTGCTAGGTCGATCTCTCAATGATAGACTTTTATACAGGCAGGCTTTGATGAGGCTTAAAAATGGTTATGACATTTATACACAAAATAATATATTATATCATTTTAAATAAATTTTAAAGAAAATTGGAATTTTAGTCATTGTAAATCTCATTTGAAATAATATTAAGTAGGTACACAAATTAGGAATTTCTCCCTCTGTACCTATTCCACTGCTGGCTAAAGGCGGAAGACTGATATAACCGTGGCAGACCTTGGGCAACCCAAGATTTGCCACGATTATATTATCAGCCTGGCTTGTGTGTCCATCGCCCCAACTTTTTCGAGGCCGGTTACGGTGGCATCGGTGATCTTTGCTAAGTTTATTGTTGGATGTCAATTAGGCTTTATTCGACTATTTTGGGAAGTAGAAAAAAAATTAACTCACCTGGTCCAAGTCAGCGTTGTCTACTGGCTTCACATTTGGGCAGCTGCATTGTATGAATGCAAGTTGGTAAGCAACCAACAGAAAACCAATTTTGGTAAGGGACAACATTGTAATATCCAAGAAGTTGAACTCAGTGATTTGTAAGACTGGGCTGTAGTTTATATACTAAGAGAAGTATACCTAAGCTTATTGCTTTGGGTTATATCATGTTTTATTACTGTATTAAATTTTTGTATTGTTGTTGACAACTAAAAATAAGTAGTTCTAGTTTATAGTAATAAGTTTATCAATTTGTACATTACAAATATTTCAATAGTTGGGAGCTTTCAAAATCTCTAACTTATTTTCAGGTATGAAGTATCTGATTCGATTTTTTTGCCGCACTCAGAGACGTACGTAGAGCTTCACTTCACCGCGGCGCACGCTGTGCACGGATTTATTTTTTTGACTTGAGTCAATTCGTGCGTAGCGTGTCCGTAGGATGCAGTGGACACAGTCACATATATTTTCTTGCAAAGCGAAGCTTGACGCACGTGCGTAGTCTCTCCGTGCGCCGCGGTGGAATGGAGCCCTTATGTCAAAATCTTCAGTTTATTGCATTTAAGTCTAGACACGCGGTAGCGTGTCAAGCCAAGTTCAATAATTAGTTTTCTCCACTAGATACCGCATGTGTATGTACTCCGCCTACCATATCGCGTTCCCAAACGACGAGCAATGCTCGTATTTCGAAAGTCTATTCTTTAGTCTGCTATCCGAATGCCGTATTGAGCTGTAGAAAATCAAATAGAAACGTTGGCCTAGATAATAGACACGTTTCTTATCATCGCTACGTCACAGTAGGTAGGAAAAAAGTGGCGCCCTCGTTTTCATACAAATGGAGCGACATGCGGTATCTATCTTGTTTTCTCTGAGTGCGGCAGTTTATCTTATTGTTTGAACTATCTTCATTATATTTAAATGTAGGCAAGGGCATCGCCAGCTTATGACTAAGGGGCACAATTGGACAATGGGGCAATATTAAGGAGGATAAAAAATATTAACGCCTGGTACAGTTGAGAGCATGAAGTATTAAACTTTGGGAGTCTTTGCCTCGATGACTATACATTATAATTCGGATATACTTTTATCCCTCTTTGATCTCACAATCATGTATACGGTATACCTAATACCATTGTCTTATTAAATACGAGTCAAAGTCAAGTCTATATCAAAGTCGTAGGATATTGCTACATCATATAAAATATCCTCTAAAAATACCAACATATATGGTTACCAATATAATATTTCTGTAATTATATTTTTACTGTATTTTATAAAAGTATAATATGACCGATGAGTAATGCTTAAAATTATCCAAAGCACCGCCAGCAGATAAATTAAACCTACCTACATAATATGGATTTTCAAGTGATAATTGCAAGTAAGAATAAAATCGGGCAAATGCAAGTCGGACTCGCGCACGGACGGTTCCGTACCGTTATAGTGCGAAAGTTAGCAAATAATGGTGTTTCTTGTATGAGAGCCCCCCTTAAAAATATATTTTATTTTAAAATTATTATTAAACTAGCTATTGCCCGCGGCTTCGCTCGCGTTAAGAAGTACATATTATTAAATACAAATTTTCATCCTCCATTTTAACCCCTTGGGGTTGGAATTTATCAAAATCCTTTCTTAACGGATGCCTACGTCATAACATATTCTACCTGCATGCAAAATTTCAGCCCGATCGGTCTAGTGGTTTGGGCTGTGCGTTGATAGATCACCATGTCAGTCAGTCATCTTTGAGTTTTATTTATATAGATTTTTTAAAACACACAAACAATTTTGAGAATATTTCAAGTGCCTATCTGTTGCCATTATTCATTACGACCAAAAAAATCACGTTTGTTATATGGGAGCCCCCCTTAAATATTAATTTTATTTTGTTTTTAGTATTTGTGTTATAGCGGCAACAGATATACACAATCTGTGGAAATTTCAGAAGTCTAGCTATAGCGGTTCTTGAGATACAGCCTGGAGACAGACAGACGGACAGGCAAGTCTTAGTAATAGGGTCCCGTTTTACCCTATGGGTACGGAACCCTAAAAATGAAGTTTTTGATCGAGACTACCAGTTGACCTCAGATAATTCTCTGACCACGCGCTCTACGCCGTCGATGTCAAAAACAGTTCGAGGTTTATTTAAGAAAATGTTTAATGAAGAATAGATAATCTAATTCTCTACAATATTAATAACTAGCTGCCCTGGCAAACGTTGTTTTGCCATTTAAAGTAAGTAAGTATACTTCATCAGTCGATACAAAATCTTACCCCCACTTTCGTCCCTTTAGAGGGGTGGGGGATTTTTTTTATACTTACACCAGATGTTAAATTGGAAGTAGACAAATATATATGCGAAAACCGCATTCAAATCGGATCAGTAGTCTTCGTGTGATAGTGGAACAAACATACAGACAGACAGACAGACAAAAAACTAACTACATTTTTGGCTTCTATAGCGATGTAGTGACACCCCCCGCTTATTATTTTTTGAATATCTTTAATGTACAGAATTTTCATTTCTACAGTTTTATTATATGTAAGTATAGATAATTACAAATAGCGTAAAACCCATAAAAAACGAAATATTTGCAAAAAAAATTAAAATAAAAAACTATTTTTGTGACTTTTAACCTTTGATTTTAAAACTTGCGACCATTCAATTATAATATTATGTGAATATATAATATTATGTGAATATATAATATTATGTGAATTTTGAGAACTGTTTTAGGATGCCAAACTACAAGTTTTTACGTGGTAATAATATAATGCTGGGTGTCTCGATTTTCTGAGATTTGCTCATAATTTTGCATAAAGTGGTTAGAATATTCCTTATAATAATTAGTTTAACATAATACCTGATAAATGATAATAATTCAAGACGTGAGTGGAAGAATAAGGTAAGTAACATGAAAAAACTTCCCGTTTTTTCCCATAAATGGAATATGGCCCTAAAGGCCGAAAAAATTATTGAAAAAGAAAAACTATAGATTGTAATATTATGTGTAGCCAGATATATCATATAGGTTATGAAGTAGATAAGTTACAAGTTTTATTATAATAACTAGAGATCGCCCAATGGTCGAAATTCGACCTTACTTGCAAGTTGCAACGACATTAGGACTACTACCTATATTTTGTAAAAAAATATTGACTTCATCATAGTTTTCATCATCTTGTCTCTGGGACTCAGCTGATCTCAGACTGGCCGTTTAAGCATTGTCTAATAGTATCTAAAATTAAATAAAAAAAATCAATAATCCATTTTCAATTTGTCAAGTTGTTGTCACAGACTTCAACCATAAATAAAAGAGTATAATTCGTATGTATAGGCTTATCACTCAAAAATCTGTCATCTTTTTTAGTAGTAGTGTCGTAGTGTGTATAACGTTTTATTTGTTAAAAATATAAAATATGATAAAAGCATAATTTTAAAATAATATTGGCTCGATGCACTCCTTCTCCATATAAACTATAACTGTGCGAAATTTCATGCACCTACGTTTCTCCATTTTTCGTAAAAAGGGTTACAAAGTTTTTCTCTACAATATAGATTAGGGAAAAAATGAGTTATTGTCCGTATGCTACGAAATGTTACTTGTTCGATTCTTCCACTCACGTCCTCAATTATTACTAAGATGAGATGTTCATAGCGGGAGTTAAAAAAAACTTTTACATTTGAAATACTTTTAATAGAGAAGTCGTTAATTCGAGAATTCAATAGTTTAAGAATTAGAATTTGGTCATCCAAGCAGCGTGTTGTTTGGTGAAGGGGCTTATGTAGGTGTCCAAGTAGTTTTGGACTTTGGTTTTCAACGCGCCCTCTGGTTTCTCCACCCTCGTTGCAACCCAAACAATTTCTGAAAAACAAATTAATTAATTAATTTTTTATTTACCACACCTACCACCAAAACCACCTCCTCCAAACCTCGCCCCCAACACCCCTTTCGCCAAATTTTGTTTAATATTTTGCTTGAATTTTGAAGGTGGTTTTGGTGGTAGGTGTGGTAAATAAAAAATTAATAACATAGCGAAAAATGAAAAGAAATTAAATCACGTTACTTATATAAAATTTTGTATTTATTAAATCGTTAGGAGAGATTGTGTTTCATAAAATATAATAAGTATATTTGTATCAAATTTTAATTAACGTAATAACAAACATACTAAAAGATTATTATTTCATTTCAAGGTTATTACATAATATTGTTATAGCAGAGCATAGTATGTCACAAAGTAATAATTATTATGATCGAAGCGAAAATCCAAAGATAAATAGAAAAATTAAGAGCTTATTATATTATTATCTGACGCCAGAAATTCCATTGCTCCAAAATTAGTTAAGCGCGGAGGAATTGTACATTTTTCTGCAACAAAAACTATCCTATATTTCTACTAATATGTATTCTGTGCCTATGTCTTTTCCTGAGACTTAAAGTACCAAATGCACCTGCAGGTTGATACCAAAATGTTTCACCATAATCGGTTCAGTTCGGACAGACAGACATATACACATTTATAATGTTAGTATGAATAACGTTATTGTACTGGGTTCATTCAAAAGTTAAGATTTACCTTGATGCTCGTCATCATTCTTGCAGCCGTACAGTGAGAAGAAATCATCATCAAGAGCTGCAATCGTTACCACGTTATCCACTTGCTCCTTTGGTTCTAAAATGAATATTAATTTATATCGATTAATATTTTTTTTTAAAAAAGGCAGGTCGCTATAGCCCTGACGTCACTGCGACCCATGAGGATCTATTGTGACTCCTTCGCACTAGAGAATCATCCCCAACCCAATACTGCTCATAAACTGTACGATATGGTTGGGGTTGATGCCACGAATTTCCTCTGTGGATGAGTATTCGTGGCGACCAAGATGCCTGTTCCTGCTCTGTAGTAGAGCAGGACAGTCGAGGAGAAGGTGAATAGGTGTTTCATCCTCCTCACAGAATCCGCAAGTCGTTATGCTGCAATTACCCATTCTGTTTAGGTGTTTGTTGAGCTTGCAGTACCCAGTTAGGCTTCTGGTAAGGATTCTTAATTGGTTCCTACCAAAGGTGAGCACTAATTCTGATAGTTTCTTGTTGAAGCCAGGAATTAGTGCCTTGGAGTGTTGAAGGCCAGAGGTCTCAGCCCATTGCTTCCTGCGTAGTCTGTGACCGCATTCCTTGAGCACTTGCTTTGTGGTACTGGAGTTATACCACAGACTGGTTCTGGGCCATATTATATGAGACTCTCGGCCCCAAGCCTAGCTAGTTCGTCAGCGGTTTCATTGCCGGGGACGTTACTGTGGCCCGGGACCCATACTAGGCGGATGTTGTTGTTCCTTCCGAATTTTATCGATTAATATATTTTATGACTAGATGACGGGATTTTCGGAATGTTAAATATCCTATGTCCTCCTCTTTTTTCCGGGACTTAAAGTGTATCTCCATACCAAATTTCAGCAAAATCGGTTCAGCAATTTTGGGCGTGAAGAGGTAGCGTGAGGAGGCAGACAGTCAGACAGACAGACAGACAGACACACTTTCGCATTTATAATATTCGTATGAATTGTAAGTTGTTTTTACCATTTTTGAAAGCACCAGATGCTTCAGTTTTTTTGCGGTATTTGTCTAATCCTAGGTGGATTAGACAAATACCGCAAACTTAGGCTTACAAAATTTTACAATAAAATTTATTTGGTAACAAATTATGATGCTCAAATAGAAATAAAATATTATAAGGTATAAGTTATAACCCAAAGTCCAGTTCTAAGCAATAAACTTAGCTCCAACTATATAAGTATAAAGGAATTTTCCATAAGATAAGACCTTGGCGGAGCCTTCGACGTAATTAATATCATCCTTAGGGATGCCGACTGTTTCGAAGGTAATTTTGTCGCCTTTTTTCGTATACGTCAAGGATGCAAAAATCTCTCCATTCGTTAGATTGTTGTGTGATATGGCAACATCATACCAGGTGCCTGACGCAAACTAATACAAAGACGGTTAACCTTGGGTATTCGAAACACTGGATTGGATTAAGGGCTCCCACACATAACTGCGAATTCGCATCGCATCGCAAATATTTGCCACAAACGGGGCTAAAATGGTCGCTTTAGATAATTAAATATTATTATGAATCATAATCACGGATGTAAAAAAATACGGATGGAGCACTACACTATAAAGAGGTGAAGCATGCAAGGTACGACATTTTCGTCACAATTTCGTTTATTGTACACGTGACCGGTACTACACACTGACGGACGGACTCACACACGCAACTAAGTACTACAACCCGCTGTCATTGTACATAGAGTGACGGCGCCAATGACACGCACACATCGTACACGGGCGGCCATTACTATGCTTTACTCGGGATTAGACAAGGTTACGTCCGTATTTTTTTTAAGTCCGTGATCATAATATGTTTTTTTTAAGTCGCAATATTTGACACTAAGTTTGCAATTCAGATGTCTAAATTCGTACTAATTTGACATTCGTGACTTTGACAGTTTTGACAATTCATTTTGTGAATTGATTGAGAGAAATTGCTAAATGTGACCAATTTAGCCCCGAAAATTCATAGTAGAAATGAAGCATTACAATGCGATGCGAATTCGCAGTTTTGTGTTGGAGCCCAGTAAACCGGCCATCACTCCCGGATTCTGAGGTTTTTTGACAGGATTTTATCTATTTGCCAAAAATAGCAGGTTTTTTATTGGTCAACGCAAAAGAATTGACCATTCAGCAACGCTGTTGAATGGATAAACTACAGTCGAACCACCTTAGAAACCGGGTGTTAAGGGCTCCACACATTAACAGTTCGCCGGCAAGCCGCCGCCTGACATTTAATCGGAAAATATCACAGACTCACAGTGTTCCCCTGACGATTTTGTAGATTTTGTATCGACGGTCAGTGACTATCAGGCAGCCTGCCTGCCGACCAGAGCTTGCAGGCGGATTGTTAATGTGTGGGAACTGGGACCCATTATTGATACTTTATGAACGTGAATAGATGAATGTGAAGACATTAATTGCTATATGAATAAAATATAAAGTTATTGCCTAATTACCTCTTATTTAACTAATTTATCTTTTAAGGTTATCAAGATAAGCATAAAAACTCACAAAAATAGGAGTAGTCGGTATAACCATAAATAAGTAAAATATTATCGCAAAAAATCAGATGTTTATTTGGTCTTAAAGGTTATAAGTTTGTTAACTTTAAATCAGTTACTAGATGACGTCCGCAACTCCTTTAATCCTTCGATCGCGGATTCTTGGAAATGCTATTGTATTCTATTGTTGTCGCGCTCACCGGTGCTCTTATGGAGCTTGAAGGACGTTTATCGCGCGGGAATCGTACATTTTTCCGAGATATAAAGACCTTATAGTATCCTAAGTCCTGTCCCGGTTCTCAAAGTATCTTCATACCAAACAGCAAAATCGGTTCAGCGGTTTGGGTGTGAAGAGGTAATAGACAAGCAGACATACTTTCGCAATTATTACTTAAAATATTAGTATGGATATGGATTAGAGAATAGCAATAACACAACTTAAACAAACTGAACACTATTTACCTTCTCCAAATCGATGTTTTTTGCCGGCGTAATTTCAGGACATTTGCACTCTATAGTTGCTAAATAGTAAGCCAAAATAACAAAGCAGCTTCGATATGAGAGCAACATATTGACTACAGATAATCTTTACGAATGTTTGGCAACTGATTGTTAAATGAAACAAAATATTATATATAATATACTATGTATTTGGATCCGGTTTCATTAAATGATAGCATTTGTTTTGTTTGTAAAGTTCATGTTTTTCGCTACATTTCTAGAATAATAAATTTACATTATTCATAATCTTAAGTTTTTTTATTTTAGCTCTTTGCTGCACGCAAAAATAACGCGTTTTAAATTACTAATAAAACCAAGAAATCGCTGCGGAAATTTACCACCTGCAGGCATGAGCAAGATATACCCAACAAACAAACTAACCTTATAAAATTAACTCAATAAGGTCTAAACTCTTATACTTGTTATAAAAGAGCATTCATTATGCCAATGTTACTTATAATGGCACACTATTAGGAGATTTGGCTAATATTACCTTTATTCTTATAATTTGGTTGGGTAAACGTTAATAACTCTAATATAAACGGCAACTATAAGGCTTCGAAATATGTTCATATTATAGTGGCTATTTACATTGCTTTTTAGCCTTATAATATTCGAAGACATATAAAAGCTTTTAATATGGTCAATTATTCTTATAAAAGTAATGCACAAGGTAACTAATAATGCTTTTAAGTTATAGGGGCATTTAATGAGACATCTATCCAAGAAACGAATGCTAACATTTTATATGACCTTAACAAGGATGAAAGCAATCCACATTCCCTTAAACAGTGATTATAAAGATATTATTCTCTTTAAGGTTACATTAAAATGCTTTACTATAACTATATTCTATAACTAAATTCGCCATTTTAAACGTACAACAGATTGTGTGAATTTCTTGCGGAGCGGAATGATCGGCCAAGTGCGAGTCGGTCCTCGGTGCACAACCTGTGCACGAATGGTTCCGTACTTTCATAGAACAAAAAAGGCCAATTTTTTTTTTAGTTTTTAGGCCTTTGTGTAAATTTCAGGTGCCTACCTGTTACCATTATTGACAAGCAATAAAAGTGAAAAAAACATGTTTGCTGTATAGAAACCTCCTTAGATATCATATTATGTATTAATTTTATTTTGTTTTATGTATTTGTTGTTATAGTGGCAATAAATGCATACAATCCCGACAAATTTCAAAACTGTAGCTATTGCGGTTCTTGAAATACAGCCTGGAGACAGACAGATAGACAGACAGGCGGACAGATAACGAAGTCTTAGTAATAGGGTCCCGTTTTATCTTTTGGGTACGGAACCCTAAAAAGGGATTGAAAACTGTGGAAGAAGTTGAAAAGGAGCGATGGTTACAGAAGAAAAGTAAAAAATAAAACAATTAATTTGAAATATTATTTTTAATATGTAATATTTCAAACTTAAAATTAGTGCGCAAAAGTGAGCTAAAGTATCCCAATGTGTGACCCCTATGTAGTGAGGATAAAAAGAGGTCTCTTTCGGCCAACCCAACAGTGGAAAAAAAATCATATTTATTTATTTATAATATACGGGAATAACACTAGCTAGGTGCGATTTTGTTAGTGTGAAAGGAACCCTAACGATATGTAAAACGGCGATATCATAAGAAACAATTGATGCCGTTATAAAGTCTTTACTCTCATAGACTCCTTATAGACGATGTGTGAATCCTGTTGTTCTTTTAAAAGCACTGTATATAACTTGACTAAATAATTAATGACGTTTTTAGTACAAAAACAGCTTAAATTCAAGGGCGAGTTGACACCAAAACACACAGCGTATCACATTTTATCATGCATTTTAATTCCCATACACTTTTCACTATAAACGAGCACTAAATCAGGTAAATAAACTATACATAAAATAATGACTTATCGTTTACTTGGCAGTAAAATGGCTGACGTTACTATTTCTTCTCCAAGCTGTTGCGAAAATGTAAATCACTTATGACGGCAAAAAGGGCAAACGGAGGTTAACTCCCTTGTATCGGACAATAATATAACACGTATAAGGGTGATCGCCCGTATTAACGCTTTCTATATGTTTCTTATAAGTTGAAGTACCTTGTTCTTGGTCATTATATAACACGTATAAGGAAAAAAGCGGACAATAAAGCAACTATAAGGAGGGTTATAAGGTTATTATCCTTATAAATTGTGCCCAAATGCACCCTTATTAGCGATAATACGACTCCAATAAGAATATTATTTTTGGCTATATAAGCCACTACAAGAGCAATTTTTGTTAGTTGGGTAGATTCGCAAAATAAATATATAAATTGAATATTATTTTCGAAAAAGTATGAGGTTGCTTTATGTTTTCTATAGTGTTTGGGCTAAGTATCGCAAAAAGTACTAATGAAACTTCTCACATATTTATATCAACACTTATAGCCACAGCACTAACCATATATTATTTTTCAAAAGTATCTTCTGTCCTTTTCCGGGAATCAAACTCAAAGTATTTCCATACCAAATTTCACCAAAATCATTTCAGCATTTTGTGCGTGAAGTGATAACCGACCGACATACACATACAGAAAGGACACACTTTCGAATTAACAATATTAGTATGGATTTCGCTTAATTTGTGTAATATAATCCACCCTGTAGATTAGAATTATCAAAATGGATAGCCAGCAGAGCGTGCGCCAATTATTATCACTGCTTGAATAGATGCCATTTCTAGTCTATTAGACCCTCGAGAATAATCTGATTATGTTATTGCAGATAATGTAGTACTCATTCAACCAAAATATTCGGGAAAGTTTTTGTATTTCTGAGTAACAAATTGTACAGTTTTCTTTGTGTTATATTAGATGTAGTCGGATTTTTCTTTAACCCTTAGCTGGTTTCGCTAAAAAAGGCAACGTATCTGGTATCGGGGGTAAAAAGTGACCCCACTCCAGTGAAACAAAAAATATATCAAAACAGCTTTTATTCAAATTAATGAGTTTTTATACTGAAATAAATCTCTTAACCTTAATAAATTTCAGCTTTTAAGACCAATAATGTTAATGAGTAAGTAATATTTTTTTTTTCCTTTTATAAAAAAAGAAGTAAGTTCTCGATCATACTTAGACGACTGTTACTTTAACAGCCCCTCACTATATTAAAACATAAACATATATTTTATTTCTTTTTTATCTAGTTTTTTTATGTAACCAAAATAATAAAACACACGAATTTATTTTGATATTGGCTAAAAATAAAAAAATGACAGCAAACCCAGAAACCAAAAACTACTCGCAAAATTTTGCTATTTTGTATGTGATTTTGGCAAAATTTTCTTTACATTACAATAACGAGCACTTGCTATACTTGATACACCTTCTTTGCTAATAGAATTTTAAGAATCCGAAACTGTACCTATGATAATTTCGCTAGAACAGCTGACTTGACGTAAATATCATTTAGCATGTCTTATGTTTGGTATCATAAAATATAAACCATCCTATTTATTACGATAAATTAAACTGACTCAACTCCCGCAGACAATGTTCGCAGGGACTGTCAATCAGGGACTATCGGCGGCAGTTTTCGCTATACAGCTGCAAAAATTTGGAACAACATCCCTCCTCCCATACGAACTCTCAAGACTTTCGGCACTTTCAAACGTCGTCTGAGAGACTTCCTTATTAAGGAACAGCAAACGTACAACAATATTGTTGGAAGGCCATCTTTCCTAAAATAATTATTATTTGAATGCATAAGTCTTTTCCGTTTTTGACTTACCGCTTTCGTTTAATTACCTTACTAAATAGTTTTATTTCATAGTTTATTTATTTATTTATTTTGTGTATTTGTTTAATATTCATTTATTTCAAAAATCGCCTGATTTCAAATGATAGTTACTTATTTAATATTATATATGATTGATATATTATGTCATAATTATATCATATTTTTCATGTCAAGCTCGTAAATTTTAAGCACCCTAGATTATGTTTTTGTTGTTGTATGTATTTGTTTGTATTAGTTAGGTAAATAATATCCGTGTTTCACTTAGCGGTTCAGTTGAAAACCGGTGTCATGTGTTGAACAGGCATGGCCTAAGCCGAGCTGGACCTTTTTTTAGTCACATCTAGGCACAATTCGTCAAATAACTATACTTACTGGTTTGTCTACTCTTGTTCTGTTTATATTAGATTTAATTGTGTATTATATGACTTCAAAATTATGAAGATTGAGTACAGAAATAGGAAATAAGGTACTCCAGATTAAGCATCATAATATACGAAAATATCTATAGAGTAATCTATGTGGTATATATTCAATATTCATATTCATACTAATATTATAAATGCCAAAATGTGTCTGTCTTTTGCCTCTTCACACCCAAAATGCTGAAATGATTATGCTGAAATAATTTTGCTAAAATTTGGTACGGAGATCTCTGAGTCCCGGTAAAGGACATGGGATAATTTTATCCCGGAAAGATGAACGGTAATCGCGTGATAAATGAATTTTGGTGCAACTTTTTGGTTTAAAAAGGAAACTCTTTCATCGCTGCTGAAAATGTCTTTCATAGTGGATTTATTACCTCTATTAGTATTAAAACTCTTGTCCATCCGAACCTTCTATGACATTAACATTGATCCCACCAAAAACATAAAATATTATGTAAAAATGGAAAGCTAAGTTCCGTACAAACATTATTGTTAACTATGGACTTCGCCGTAAAAAGGATGGAGATCTAAATGAGTACCAAGTTCCATGAAAAATCGAAATATTATGTATAACCAAATAACATTATGAACAAATAATAAAGTCTATTTCTTTGCTTTATTGAATATCTATAACAATTAATGTTATTTAAATAATGTGAGATCTTTAACTAGATTAGAATTGACTTGGCCAGTTTTCATTACATCAGTAAATTCATAAAGTTATTGAACATTTTAATTCTGATGAAAACTGGCCAAGTCAAATCTAATCTAGTTTAAGATCTCACATTATTTAAATAACATTAATTGTTATAGATATTCAATAAAGCAAAGAAATAGACTCTATTATTTGTTCATAATGTTATTTGGTTCGATTTTTCACTGACAGACTGAACTGACAGATCCTTAATCTGTCAGATAAGTTGTGGATAGCCTATCTGAAACTTATCAAGAAGTGGGGAAACAGCCCCTAAGCCTTATTGAGTATCAGACGAATAAAACAAAGAAAATCCAAGCGAATGGAAAAAGCAGCTACCATCAGGAGGCATTGGAATAATACGGTATAACACAAGTGTATTTCCAACCATTAACTATAGGGTACAATCTTATTGTGCGGAAGTTAAGTAGCTATTACTATAGCTGTCACAGAGAGAAAGACGGACGGACGGACAGACGGACCGACAGAAGGCTTGATCTACCAACGAGCTCACCACTGCGCCACGGAGGTCGTCAAATGCACAACATGTAAGTTCATTTTCATTATAATCTAGTGTTGGAGCTAGATTTTTTATTTTTTTAAAGTATTTTTAAATAATCCAACTCAAACCCGCGACAGTTTTGTGATTTTTGCTGTAAAAGGTTTAGAATATCACCTTTTTATGGATTGTATTGACGTCTTAACGGTATGAAAAAAATACAATGTACTGTTGAGAAAGTCGTCTATACAATGTTGGAATTACTTTTTACCACTTTAATATAAAAAACCCTTTAAAAAACAGAAAACCTCTATCTGCCCGCTAACTTGGCGATCGTCCTTTTTCACCTGGCATATGAAAGACGGGCGTGAGTGTGAAGAGAGCAGTAGAAGTAAAGAGAGTACGGGCTCTTAATATCTTAATAACCGTTTGAGCTGTGCTTATGAAATTTGTAGCATGTAGTTATCTTGCAAGTCTCATTATATGAGCCAAATTTGAAACGTTTATGTGAAATAGTTTCTGAATTATGAGGGGGTCAAAAGTACCTGCAAATGGTTCGTGTAATATTACACACGGTGCTGCTCGCCATTCTGTTATGCTGGAAATTGGCTTGACACGCTAGCGCTTGTCTAGATATGACATTTTTACGCCAGTCGTTAGCGGGCCCCTAGAATTTTATTGTGCAATATCACGTTACGTATTACGTATTACGTCACGTTACGTACAATATATTATAATATTATTAACGGTCTAGGGGTTGATACTGAACGCGCCCACCTTATAATCTTGTCTATTGTCAAATAAATTGTTCAATAATATTGATCGTCTAAGTGCCCACTTACCTACGTTATGTAACAACTATGTATAATATTATTGTTATTTTATTACAGACGATGGTTGCGTTTCCTGTTTCTTAGAGAAATAATTATTAAGCGCGTACCTACCTACTCATTAATCAATGTTGAAACTTTCTTTAAAAAAAATAAAGAAGTTTAACATACTTCAACTGATAGCTGTTATCTAAAGGCCGTCTTTGATTGTACCTAATTATTTAATAATACAAGCAGTATCTTTACGATACCTACTCTTTTACGAAATGGTATACTATCCGTCCATTGCAGCATTTAATTCAACATTCGAATATGCTAAATAAGAAGCTTAATAAAAAAATATAATTAACAATTTATTTACAACTATAATATTTTTTTTATTTAACGGCCTTATGGCAGCTGTACAGTGTACACGCTCGTCGAGACACCCCGAGACAGGCCGAGCGCGAGTGTGTACAGGGCGCTCTCGTCTCGCCTCGAGCTCTCGTTCTCGTCTCGGTCGCTCTCTGGCAGCTGTACACACTCGTCGAGACACCCCGAGACAGGCCGAGCGCGAGTGTGTACAGGGCGCTCTCGTCTCGCCTCGAGCTCTCGTTCTCGTCTCGGTCGCTCTCTGGCAGCTGCTGTACACACTCGTTGAGACACCCCGAGACAGGCCGAGCGCGAGTGTGTACAGGGCGCTCTCGTCTCGCCTCGAGCTCTCGTTCTCGTCTCGGTCGCTCTCTGGCAGCTGTACACACTCGTCGAGACACCCCGAGACAGACCGAGCGCGAGTGTGTACAGGGCGCTCTCGTCTCGCCTCGAGCTCTCGTTCTCGTCTCGGTCGCTCTCTGGCAGCTGTACACACTCGTCGAGACACCCCGAGATAGGCCGAGCGCGAGTGTGTACAGGGCGCTCTCGTCTCGCCTCGAGCTCTCGTTCTCGTCTCTGTTGCTCTCGGTGGCTTGTCGGTTTTTGGGCCCGAGTTCAAAGGGTCTCGTTGGCTCTCGCGAGGTAAACGAGAGTCACTCTCGTTTACCTGTGTACATGGCCACTGTGGCCATGTACACACTCGTTCAATTAGTTGCTCGCTGACAGTATTTATGAACAGATGTGGTTTATAATGTGGTCCGACATTATTTTCTTCATACCTTACAAATTACTTTTAATAGTACTTAAATGTTTTAAAAAATGTAATAGCTTGCCGCACAAAAAAATTGCGGCGGCTATTTCCTCGTCCATAGTCTCGTGAGTCTTCAGTTCAAATGTTAGAACGAGTGTGTACAGCCGTCATTAAACATTGTAAGATTAAGTCAGCCACAACTTTAATATTTATATTATGCAAATTAAATAGGATATTCTCTATTTAGAATAACATAATATCATATAACGTCCTTAACGTAACCTATTTAGTATCTAAATACCTTCGACATGATAAGTGGATAAGTTATTACCTATACCTAGTCGGTATCTAAGATATAGGGATCGATAAAGAATTATGTAGATTAGTTTTATTATCCATATCAACTAACTGAACGATTATCGTTTTACATTAAAGATACGTCTTTACATAGCACGTGCAGTAAACGTTTGTGAATCAACAAAATGTTAATAAAAATACTTCTTTTACCGGCACTTTTTGGTTTAGTCGCAAGTGAAAAATTCAGATTTGATAACTACACGCTGTACAGAATCACACCGGATAATGTTCAGCAAATCAAGATTTTACAAGACATACAGAACACCGAGAGCAAATACGATTTTTGGACCGACCCTGTCCCATCGGCGGATTTTGTTTCGGTGATGTCGAGTCCGCAGGATCGGAATGCCTTTGAAAATATTCTTAACGAGAATAAAATAAGATTTTCGATATCCATGGAAAATATTCAAGAGTAAGTATTTAACGAACATATTTCTACACAAAGTACAAAAATTATATTTAATTTTATAAGCACCAATAATATATTTAAATACTAGATGACCCGGTGAACTTTGTTTCACTTAACAATAATATTCTGTACTTCACTATTTTTACTATAGCCCGGTCTATTTAGATGCAAAAAAAATCGTAACCTCGGAATAATTCGCATTGAGCTGAAAATTGCTAGAGACGTTAAAATATACACCATTATAAATAAAACCTCAAAAGTCCCCGGCGATACTTCTTGTGCAAAAAAAAATATTCAAGGTCAAAGGTATGAAAATTATGTCTTTTCCGGTTTTTTTTTCAAACTGTACATTTTATCATAAAAATAGGTATATGGCAAGAGTGTAAGATCATAGAATTCTCAATAAAAATATTTAGACACTTTTTTCATACGATTTACCATTTGTTATAAATAGCAGGCTTATAGTTGGGAAAATCATACATACTATATCTATGTACTTATATATTATAAAGCTGAAGAATTAATAGAACTACTGGTTCGAATTGAAAAATTCTTTTTGTATTGGATAGTCTTAGATATCGAAGACGGCTTTAGGCTATACATATAACATCACGCTGCGACCGACGAATACATAGGCTGCACTAAAAATATCGGGAATGGAATACTTCCACTATTCCTGTCATATTAAAATCTTTTTAATTGAAAACTCCTTGGTTTTAAAAATCGAATATCATTTATTTATTTAAAAAAATATTCTCGGTCTTGTCACAAGGTCTTGTCAAACTTGTTTAGTCGTTGAGAAAATGGAATTGACTCGAGAAAATTCTAGAGCGATGATTTATTATGACTTTCGAAGTGGTTTAACACAAAAACAGTGTGTTGATCGGATAATTTCTGCATTTGGTGATGAAGCCCCATCCAAAACAACAATTTATCGCTGGTTTGCTGAATTTCAACGTGGACGTGTCAGGCTCAGTGATGATCCCCGTCAAGGTCGTCCAAAAACTGCAGTCACCCAAGAAAACGTTGATGCTGTGCGTAAGCTGGTTGAGGAAGATCGACATGTGACATACCGCGAAATTTAGGCAACTTTAGACATTGGCATGAGTTAAATACAAATAATATTGCATGAACAATTAGGTTTAAAAAAGTTGTTTTCCCGATGGATACCGCATTTGTTCTGTGAAGAGCAAAAAGCGGCTCGCGTTACTTGGTGCGTCAGAACTCTCGAAAGATTCCACGCAAGATCCTCAAATGCTGTATACAACATAGTATCAGGTGACGAATCCTGGATATACGCGTACGAACTCGAAACTAAAAACCAGTCACGAGTTTGGGTGTTTGAAAATGAGTTAAAGCCAACAAAAATTGTTCGTCCACGGAGTGTTGCAAAAAAAAATGGTGGCCATGTTTGTCTCCAAAACCGGCCAAATTGCGACTGTTCCTCTTGAGGGACAAAGAACGGTTAATGCAGAATGGTATGCTAGCATTTGTTTGCCACAGGTCGTATCTGAACTCCGTAAAGAGAACTGCAACTGCCGCATCATCCTCCATCACGACAATGCGAGTTCTCACACCGCGCACAGAACAAAAGAGTTTTTACTTTTTAGAGCAAGAAAACATAGAATTATTAGACCATCCGCCGTACAGCTCCGACTTAAGCCCTAATGATTTCTATACATTCCCTAAAATAAAGAATAAATTGCGTGGTCAGAGATTTTCATCACCTGAAGAAGCTGTGGACGCCTACAAAACGGCCATTTTGGAGACTCCAACTTCCAAATGGAATGGTTGCTTCAATGATTGGTTTCATTGTATGGAAAAATGTGTCAAATTTCGCGGAGAATACTTCGAAAAGCAATAAACACATTTTTAAATAGTACTGTTGTGTCACCTCCTTGATTCCCGAAATTTTCAGTGCCGCCCTCGTAGGAGGGAAGAAATATTTATATGAAGATGTGAAAAAAACGGAGAAAACAATTTGAAAGGGCTTATCTCACGAATTGCTAAAGCAAATTTTATATTATTAGGCACAGTTATAGAATAGATCACGTGGAAGGACGTAGGCTAAATTAAATTAGTATTTTCGTAAAAGTTATGGTCATAGTTAAGGCTAACTTAACTTTAACCTTAACTGTGACCACAGAATTTGACAGATGGCTATTGCGTTGACAGTATAAAAATTGATGCCCAAAATAAATAAATAAATAATGAATCATCGTTAAATAATATTGTGGCGTCCATTATCTATTGACTTTAACCAAAGATTTGACATTTTAGGTTGTAGTTATAGTTTAAGTTTTTGTTAAAGTTACAGTTAAGTATAGCTGTTTTTGTGCAACTCACAATATGGGTTATTTTAGTGGTATTATAATATTACAGTCTCCATCACACTCTCAGGTAGGCGATTCACGCAGGGGCAATTATTTAAAAGAAGAAGAAGTATTCTTTGTTCTATAGTCTATCGAAATGTCAATTATAGCAGACTTGTTGGAAATGTAGGTATTTGATAAAAAAAATTGTTTTTGTGTCAAATTGAATTTGAAAAGTGTCATAATAGTGTTTTTATTTTTACAAATATGCGATAATTCGGCCTAATAAAATCCTTATTTTATCTAGATCTACGTGTTATCATGCCAAAAATACCCAATCTTCGTAACAAACAGGTAAGAACATTTTGTATGGGGAAAATAAAATTGTCGTTATTATAGCATATTACTCGCAATTTTCCCATTATTTCTCATCTTTAAAACCTTCCCTGGACTTCTACAAATATTTTAAGACTATAATCAGCCCAATACGTTCAGCCGTTTTCGAGTTTTAACGCGACTAACACATTTGAAAATCCATTTTTAACGTAGAAAAAAAGGCGGACGGAGTCTAGTTACTATTAAATTATACAAAACTGTATCTTCAAAGTTGGCCAGGCTGACTGCATGTACATTGTACACGGTCCGCACGCACACATTCTTACGCTAGTCCATACCATTTGATAGGCGTAAGAATGTGTGCGTGGCCGACTCTGAAGACACAGTTTTGTATATAGTAAGACTCCGTCCGCCTTTTTTTCTACGTTCATGTATAGAATATCTCCAAAACTTTAACAGAATATTGTTTCATTTCAGAGCAATCGATAAAGAAAAGGTGGGAACGTATACTAGAAATAGTAGATCTATGCAGTGGAATGCGTACTACACTTTGGATCAGATCTACGCTTGGCTAGACGATATAGCTAGAGCCTATCCCGACATAGTGTCGATCATAATCGGAGGTCGTTCCTTTGAAGGAAGAGACATTAAAGGAATCAAAATATCCCACGGAGCAGGTAAAAGATCTGTTTTCATCGAAGGTGGTATACATTCGAGAGAATGGATTTCTCCGTCGGCGACGTGCTATATAATCAACGAACTATTGACCAGCCCCGATGCGGAGACAAAGGCTGCAGCAAACGATTTTGATTGGTACGTGTTTCCCGTTACCAACCCCGACGGATATATCTGGACACACACACAGGTGTGTATTTGTAGTTGTAAGAAAGTTTTATGAAGACATAATATTATGAAAGTAAGAAAAGCTTTGTGAATAAGGTAATCATTTTCAAAGTAAATTGAGTAGACCTTAAAAAGTTGGTACCTTTTAAAGTAAACCTTTTATAGGTAGTTATACAAATTAATCCATACTCAAAATAGAAATGCGAACGTATAAAATCTCACATGAGATTACAATCACAAGTTATTGTTGTATTGTGTTTGGTTTTGTTTTGTTACCTGAAATAAGCAGATTTTTTTTCTCTACTACTTTTTCACGATTAAGCCGATAAACCGATCTACATTTTTGTTTTAAAGATAGTTTACGGAAAAGAGCAGATTTTCTTTTTGCGAATTCGATTCCGAGTCTACTGTTTAATTGAATAAAACAAATATAGGGGTTAGTTTATTTGTATTTTGTTCTAGTTTCGAATGTGGCGTAAAAACAGAAGGCCTTTCGGCAACAACGTTGGTGTTGACTTGAATAGAAACTGGAATAACCACTGGCTCGGTAAGATTTTGTCATTTACTAAGCCAAGAAGTAATTTAGCCAAGCCAAGAAGTAAGAATATGTATGTGCGTAACTACGCACTGTACTTAACTAAATACATGAGAGACCGCGCGAGCTACATAGTTTTGTCCCTCCTGGGCGGTGTGCCAAAATGTTTTCGTTTTCGCTATCGTTATAGAATCGCCGATGAAAATGTATGGAATTGGCATAAGCGTTCGTTAATATGTCGTTGACGTTCGACTCGTCTTATGTCAATTCCATACATTTCGATCGGCGATTCTATAACGAAGCGAAAACGAAAAAGTTTCGACTAAATGGCCTGAAATCCGCTACATACTAAATATCATTGAGTAAGTAATAATACTTTAGGGTGTATATTATGTGTCCCTTATATTATAGAGTTCATTGTGAAAGCAGCAGCGCTGAAAGTTTACTAAATTTGAATGGATTTGACAGATTTTAAAGACGTCTCACGCAATTGAAGTCTGTCAATTCAGTACAAATTATTTAGAAATGCATCGCGTTGCGGTCTGAATTGACCCTAATGATTCAGATAATCACTATAATAGATTTACCAAATTTTTATTGTTTTGAAAGAAAAATTATAATTTAAATATTTTCTTTATAGTTGCCGGTTCTAATCTTGACGCATCTACAGACATATTTGCTGGTCCTGGGCCGTTTTCTGAACCTGAAACCAGATCTTTGTCAGAATTTATAATGTCAATTGGCGACAAAATCGATCTTTACTTATCCTTCCACTCCTTCAGTGAGCTCCTTATGATACCATTTGGAAACTCAACACAGCCGTACGCAAACTACCATGACGCGGTAAGTTAGAGCCTCAATAGGCATCTACAATTTACTGAATTTCAGTTTTAATAAATTATTGTGGCTAAGACTAGACAATAATTATTATTACTTAGCAATGACTTTAACCAATCAAGCCCCACACGAGCACTGGTGCTCACGATAACAATTATAGAAAGGCTATTGTATCTCGTTTTTCCACGATCGAGGGATTTGAATCGCTTTCGCTCTTGTAATGATACAGTTATACCATAATTATTGTTGTTTTACATTGACACTTGGGTTTCTTTATGCATTGTACATGACGTTATAATAATACAATGATTTTTTAATAATATTATTATGATTTTAGTTGAACATCGGTCGGCGTGCAATGGGTGCTCTTTCTGTGAGATATGGCACTCAATATACCACTGGGAATATTGCCGAAGCTATATGTAAGTATCTATAGTCTGGTCACTGAACACTAATAACCCCCCTCCTTATCTCTTTCATTGCAACTGGAAAATATAGTGGTATGGAGATATTTTGAATAGAAAAGAAAGATTGCAGACAACAGTTCTATTGCAGCAAAAAGTACGGTTTTTATACAACGAATTTCAAATTTTCACGGAGGGGTGATTTTTATACCCCAGATGTTTACACCACCTGCGAAAACCGTATGCAAATCGGATCAGTAATTTACGTGTTAAAGCAAAAGTCTTATACAAAATCTGACCCCCTCATTCGTCCCTTTAGAGGGGTGGGGGGATTTTTTTATACCCCAGATGTTAAGTTGGAAGAAGACAAATATATTTGCGAAAATCGCATTCAAATCGGATCAGTAGTTTTCGTGTGATAGTGGAACAAACATATAGACAGACAGACAGACAGACAGGCAAAAAACTAACTACATTTTAGCCAAAAATGTAGTTAGTTTTTAGTTAAAAAAAATCCCCCCACCCCTCTAAAGGGACGAAAGAGGGGATCAGATTTTGTATAAGAAAAAGCTTTAACACGAAAATTACTGATCCGATTTGCATACGGTATTCGCAGGTGGTGTAATTAATAATTATATAGATATAAAATACCCAATCAAATATTACGAAGTTAATAAAACGCATTACATTCAAATACCTAAATAGATGAAGTGACCAGCATCTTTGAGAACTGCTGTTTATTGTACAATTATTTTTTTTCTACATAAAATACCTCTATAAGTATTTTATAATTATTACAATCTAGCCTAATTAAGACTAATAAGTAATTTTACATTAACTAATCTGCTAGGTAGAGTTAACTAAGATTGTGTCCATTAACACTTTCTTAAAGTCTCTATAAAGGAGAATACACACTATTGTTTGTGTTCGTCACAGTCACTACGTTTTTTACACTGATTTTAACACTTAATACACTAACTCAAAAGGTTTTGTCCTTTTCAGTCTTCTAACTAGGTCCGTGTTGTCGAGGAGCTGGATGGCCTCGACATTCACGTGATGGTTAAGCCTCTTCTCATGGGCTTCGGCGTATCTTTTTATAACTGTAGAGACCATGTCCACATTAAGGTCCCGATGTAGGTCTTCGTTTCTAATGTACCAGGGTGCATTCACAATTCCTCGGAGTACTTTGTTTTGGAATCTTTGTATCATCATGGTATTAGTCTTTTTGGTACAGCCCCATAGCTGAATACTCTTGTACAAACAAGTCCTTATGTCCATACGGGCATAAGGACTTGTTTGTACAAGAGTATTTTGTTACTGATGGATAGGGATGACTCTTTCCCAATCAGCCAGTACATTTTCCTGTAGCGAAGCTCCAACTCTTCGCGCTTCTTTTTGACATGAGCTTTCCAGCGAAGCTTTGAGTCCAGTGTCATGCCGAGATATTTGGCGGTGTTTTCGTGCAGTATAGCAGTATTGTTAATGTATACCGGGTTATAGTTTGGTCTTTTATTCGTAAAATCAACATGAACTGATTTTGTTTCGTTTAGCTTTATTCGCCACTTTTTCGTCCAGTCATATATGGTGTTAATAGCTTTTTGAACTTTTTTCACTGATTCTGCTTGAGTGTCACCTGTAGCCATTATTGCTGTGTCATCTGCAAAGGTCGCAATGGTGCTGTTTTCTATTTTTGGGATGTCTGAAGTGTAAAGTAGGTACAGGACCGGGCCTAGGACACTTCCTTGAGGTACTCCAGCATTTATATGTTTCAGCTCTGAGTATGCTTCATCTTGTCTCACCCTGAACATTCTTCGCACTAGGTAAGACTCTAGGATATCAGCAAACTGTTTTGGGAGGAGTTTTCGAATTTTTTTAATTAGTCCCTCATGCCAAACCTTATCAAAAGCCTGCGCGACGTCCAAAAACACTGTTGTGCAGACTTTAGTTTCTTCTAGTGCTTTTTCTATTACTGCAGTTATTCTGTGGACTTGGTCAGTCGTAAAATGTTTTTCTCTAAAGCCAAATTGGTAGTCTGGTATCAATTTTCTTTCTTCTAGTACAGGTTTTAAGCGTTTGAGAAGAAGCTTCTCAAATAATTTAGATATAATAGGTAATAGAGAGATTGGCCTGTAAGATTTTGTTTCGTGTGGTGGTTTCCCAGGTTTTGGCAGCATTATGACTTCTGCTACTTATCACATATCAGGTACGTATTTGAGTCTTAATGCGTGTACCCGATCGTCGCATTTATAGTAACCATAAACGGTTATCACTTTTTTTACGGGCAAAACACAAGGTATCAAGACGTCTTCCGGCTGTGTCAACTGGCAACACAGAAGCACTGGCAATACCGGATATATCTTCACTTCACAGACGACTTCACTTTACATCCGATCCCTGGCCAGGGAACGCATTATCCATTCTTCTACAAACGTAATAATTTTATCTTATTTTTATAATTACATCTAACAGTCCACAAGTTTAAAGTAAATAACACAAATAATGCGGCATTTATGTTAAGTTAAGTTTCGCAAAACTTCTCCTGTGATAAGATCGAATCCAGGGGTTTTTTTCAGGCTAAGCTTTTTTATCTCACTTTTAACTTCCCTTGGGATGACAAGTTTAATATTAGGCTCGTCTGACGATAAATCTTCAAAATTTTCTTCTTAGCTAGATTGTTGCTCTACTTCTATATTTTGTTGGAAGATTTTTTCTAGATGATCTGCAAACGTAGCTGCTTTATGTTCACTGCTTATAGCCCAGTTCCCATTTGCTGTTTTGATAGGAGGTATTTGGGCGATGGGCTTTTTAAGTCCTTTTGTTGCTTTCCATAAAGAGTATTCTGTTGAACGGTCATTACTCAGATGAGAGAGATATGTGCTCATACTGTTTTCGTTGAACTTTACAATTTCCCGCCTGAGTTTTTTCGTGAGATTATTAAGCTCTTTTTTATATTAGGACATCTGGACACTTGCCACTTCCTTCGCGGTTTTCCTTTTCTCTGCTATAAGTTGCCTTATTTCTATTGGGTAGCAATTTCCTTTTACTTTTCTGCTAGTGATTGGTGTACTGTTCCACGCATAATTTCGGATGTTTTTTACAAATTCTCTTACATCTAGATCCAATTATTCTAGAGTTTTAAGAGGAACCTTCAGGTTTATGATAGATTCTGAATCTAGCTTAAAGCTTTCCCAGTCCGTGTTTTTATTTACAAGCATGAGAGGGCGCTCTCTCATTTTGATTTTCTCACTAAATGTCAGAATTATGGATGAGTGATCCGAGCTCATATCAAAGCCTTCCTCGATTCGTAGAAAATTGGATGATATATTTTTGTATATGAAGAAATCAATTAAGAGCCCGTCCTCTATTTTCTACTGCTCTTTTCACACTCACGCCCGTCTTTCATATGCCAGGTGAAAAAGGACGATCGCCAAGTTAGCGGGCAGATAGAGGTTTTCTGTTTTTAAAGAGTTTTTTATATTGAAGTGGTAAAAAGTAATTCCAACACTTTATAGACGACTTTCTCAACAGTACATTGTATTTTTTTCATACCGTTAAGACGTCAATACAATCCATGAAAAGGTAATATTCTAAACCTTTTGCAGCAAAAATCACAAAACTGTCGCGGGTTTGAGTTGGATTATTTAAAGATACTTAAAAAAAAAAATCTAGCTCCAACACTATATTATAATTGAAATGATCTTACATGCTGTGCATTAAAACTTATAGAAATACTGTATTTTAACTGTTAAATTACGTCTGTTAAATGAGCGAATCGGCAAAATTTCGTATACGGACTCTTAAGTCAGGAATTTTATTGGGATCTGTGGGCCAGTATGTAGGCTTTCCTGTTGATATGACTTTGCAATTTGTCTCGTTTATAGCGTTCAATAGCTCTTTTCCTTTTGTAGTAGTAAGTCTGGATCCCCAGTAGGTGTTTTTAGCGTTAAAATCACCACCGAGTATAAATCTATTGCCAAGATTTTCTAAAAAGTTCATGTACACATCTGATTTTATAGAATACCTCGGTGGAGAGTATATAGAGGCTAGAGTTACCGGAAATGATTTTGTTTTAACACATACAGCCACTGCCTGTATTTCTTGTTGCTCATATTTGTATACTTCATAGTGACAAATATTTTCTTTTATGATGACAGCACTGCCACCTCTAGCAGTATTATCAGGGTGTAAGGCATGGTATGTTTTGTAGCCCTTTATTTGAATATATGTTTCTGTTATGAAATGAGTCTCAGATATAAGACACACGTCGATATTATCTGTGCTTAGGACTACTTGCAACTCAGTTTGATGTTTCTGTAGTCCATTTGCATTCCAGGTCATAATCTTTAATGAGTTGATCATTTTGATTTCTGCGAGTGAGTAGTTATGTTAGCGCTACTTTCTAGTTTTTTCAGTCTTTTATCAAATGAAGTCATTAAATCGAGAATTTTGTTTATTTTTTCATCCGTATTTGAGATAACCTCAGGCTGTGGTTGATGATTTTTATTTGCTTTAGCCATTTGCGCAAAAGTAATATTTTTACGACTTTGTTACTATTATTTCTACTACATTTTGAAGTATCAGTTTTACCTGCTGACGGAGTAGAAGTTGTAATGGTTGTCGGTCCTTTTTTCTTCATTGCTTTTAATTTCATGTTTTGAAGCTCTTTAGCCACAACACAGCCCTGTAGTTAGCTGAATGAGCTTCGCCACAATGAACGCATTTTGGTTTTGCCTCAGCTGGTTTCTGGCAATCCTTAGTTAAGTGTTTACCCGTGCACTTTACGCATCTGGGTTCTTTTGAGCAGTGTTTTTATGTGTGGCCATAAGCCTGACATCTCTCGCATTGTGGTATCAGTTTTGTGGTCTTCAATGGTTGGATATCCACTTTGCAACCTAGCACTGATTTTATGTGATATATTTTATTTATGTCCTCGTCCTTCTCAAATGAAAGTACGAACATATTTAATGGTAATTTATTTCTCCAGCTCAGTTTATTAACCGCTTTCTGGATCTTATAACCTTTTGATTTTAGGTCCTCCACTATTCTCTCTGGCAAACGTGAAGAATGTAAGTTTTTTGCAACGACTCGTATTGGTCTGTCTTGCTTATTCTCGTATGAGTACCATAAGAGCCCATTTTGCCGAAGCAACTTAGTAATAGCTCTATATGAGTCTTCATTACTGGCATTTACTTTCAGGCTTTCGCCATTCAGCATTTTTGCAGTAAAAGTAGCGGTAGGTATGCTCGTCATGAGTAAGTCATAGAATTCTTGGTAGCTCTTGACATTTTCGATAATTATAGGTGGTGGTTGGGGCACCTTCTTAACTTCCTCTTCTTTTGTCTCTTTACTAGACTCTGATTCTAGCTGTTGCAGTGGGGAGAGTGAAACGTTAAGCTTTCGCTTCTTCCTGCTTTTTTGTCGGACCCACTCAGTTTCCTTAGCTAACTCCTCTTCAGCCGTCTCATAATCAACATTGACAGGAGGAGCCTTGATAACACGACGTTGGCTTGGAGATTTGTCTTTTTCCTCTTGTACTTTTTTCAGTTGTTCCTGAAGTTTTTCTATTTGATCCTGGAGATCCTTTACTAGGCACTGTAGTTTTTCACGTGCCGCCTTCTTTTCTAGATAGTGGTTGTATATGAATTTCTCTTTTGCTGTTTTAATCTCGTGGGCAGCCATTATAATAAACTAATGTAAATGCTCATTAACAATTGTTTACATTACTCGAACAACAAAATTTGCGTGATTCACTATCGGTATCTGGGTCATCGCGATGTCTGCTGCGTCAGCGCGGCGCGCGGCACGTACACGCAAGAGAGCATTAGACAAGCGACCAATCCAAGCGGAAGACAGCTGATCACTGTACTGATCACAGCATATTATATAAATGAACCAGTAAAATGATTTGCAAAAAAATAAAGTGGAAATAAACTTACAAAGTAAGCTAGATGAGACGAAGTAGGTTAGTCAGGCTCGTTGAAATGATAAGGAAAGAAATGGGTAATTGCCCTTATGCTATAAAATATTAGTTAGCCACTTCATCGACTTACGGCTTAAATTATTTTATGGCTTAATATGTTATAGACCAAGCAACAGGAGGTAGCGTTGACTGGGTGAAGGAGCACCTGAAAGTTCCTCTGGTCTACTGCTACGAGCTCCGAGACAAGGGCCGGTACGGGTTCCTGCTGCCGGAAGACCAGATTCTCCCCAACAACCAGGAAACCATGGACTCGGTGTTGGAAATGATACATCAGGCCAGACGATTCGGATACATGAATAGCGGACATGGCCTGGTTTCATCTATTACTTTACTTTTGGCATCATCTATCTATCTGTTGTTGAATTGATTGTAACTGTGGATGTTGAACAAAATTCGCTTTGTTTAATATATTTGTCTGTCTGTGGTGTCTCAACGGGCAAACGCATCTACTCAACGCGTGGTTAGTGCCTTACAATTTTGTTCACGCTTAAAAATGGTGGCCATAGCGTTATAATGGGATTCGTTTTGGCCGCTGGTAAGTTCACTATTTTCGATTGGCAATCAACGTGTTAATTCTTAGAAAAATATTAATCATCAACCATATTATAAGAGCTAAATGAACAAATGTAATAAAAAAAATATCCTCTTTTTATCAGATACTTCTTTTTTTAAAAAGCAAATATATTGAATAACTTTTTCTGACAAGTCTTATATCGCAACATAATATCAATATTCAATATGTTCTGGAGTATTTCATTCACTGAATTAATTCACATATGTTATAAATATTTCATTCATTTTATTCAATAAAAAGTAAAATGCTTTGTTCCAATTCAATTCCGATGTTCTCTTTTTTAAATATTCACTATATAAAACCTAATATCAAAAATCTTGATGCCATTTCGAGAGAGAAAATTCAATTTAAAGATTGCCATCTTTCTGTTAGAGGCTTTTATATTACTAGCTCCACCAATGTATGATATAAAATGAAACTACTTTCCGATTAAAACAGAGGTCGTATTGACTGAAACTGTATTATAACATGTGAAGATTTAGCCTCCAGCCATAAGTGTCGCCGCACACGGGCCACACGCGACATACCATAGTCCATAATATTACAATAATCAGTTTTTTCATAATATTATGATATGGTTTTTTCACTCTCACATACAACTATTCGCAGAGTGGAAAACCAAGTCTGCCTGCCTAGCATACACCAACGAGATATATCACTCACGAGATAATTAAAAACTACTCGTCTCATAATGTCAAAATCTAGACATTATCTTATTTCGATTATAGATCTACGCGAGAAAAAAATGTTTGTCATGCTAGGGTCAATAGAGATGAAGATACAAACTATCAAACATCGAGAAACATGTAGAGTGAGATATCTCGTTAGCGTATGCTAGGCAGGCTGGTGTTCGATCGCAATCAGTTTTTGTCTTTGAGTCTAGTCTGAGCCACTCGCGTGAATTCCCCAACAATTCTCAACTAATAACTCCCACACCGGTTTCGGTGACGGTGGCCGGTTTTATTGAAACCAGGCCAGCTACGCAGGAGTAATTTTATAGTGCCCAAGTGTGTGCGCAGTACACAAGAGCACTCTCTATTCTTTTACTCTCATAACCCAGTGGGACGGACGACCGACACGACTGGCGAGAGATCAGGCGCAGGACCGACTTTCTACATGCCCATCCGACGCATGGATCATCCTTGTCAGACAATCAGGTGATCAGCCTGCATTGTCCTAACCAAACTTGGAAATAACATGTTTCCAACGCGGGAATCGAACCCACGACCTCCGAGTCGAGAGCCGCGCTCTATACCACTAGACCACGGAGGCGTTAACTCTCAACTAATCTCAAGTCTCAACTAATCTATACATAATTATAATATTTAATAAATGAATAGCTTATAAAACAATTTAATAATCTGTGATATCATTATAATCACTTTCCTGAACTTCTTATCACTTTCCTTATAACATTTGAAACCTTTCCTGGACTTCCACGAATATATTTTCAAGACTAAAACAGACAAATCAGTGCAGCCGTTTAAGTTTTATTTATACAGATATTAATTAAGAGTAATTTTTATGCTGAATTCTAAATAATATAAATTACACGTCAAAACAACTGAAACCAATTTGGATGAAATTTGACATAGAGATACTTTGAATGATGAAGGACAGAGGATACCGTAGCAAATTAATAGAAAACTAGCTGTTGCCCGCGACTTCGTCCGCGTGGACTTTAGTTTATAGTTGTCCCCGTACATCGATTGAGTAGCTAACGCGCAAATCATAAAAGTATATAGTGTGGGACAATATACTTTTGTGGTATGATAAATGTTCCGCGCGTCTTCGCCGGCGTAATTTAGGAATGTAACGGAAACCGTACATTTTTCCGCAAAAAAGAAACCTATTTCCTTTCACGTGGTCTATTCTTTATATGTGCCAAATAACATAAACATTGCTCCAGTACGTTCAAATAAGCCCTTTCAAATAATTTCCCCGGTTTTTTCCACACTTTCCTTTATTTCTTCGCTCCTATTAGTCTTAGCGCAATAAAGTATAGCCTATAGCCTTTCTCAATAAATAGGCTATCTAACACTGAAAGAATTTTTCAAATCGGACCAGTTGTTCCTGAGATTAGTGCGTTCAAATAAGCCCTTTCAAATAATTTCCCCCCGTTTTTTCCACACTTTCCTCTGTTTCTTCGCTCCTATTAATTTCAGCGTGATAAAATATAGCCTATAGCTTTTCTTGATAAATAGGCTATCTAACACTGAAATAATTTTTCAAATCGGACCAGTACTTCCTGAGATTAGCGCGGTCAAATAAGCTCTTTCAAATAATTTCCCCCCGTTTTTTCCACACTTTCCTCTGTTTCTTCGCTCCTATTAATTTCAGCGTGATAAAATATAGCCTATAGCTTTTCTTGATAAATAGGCTATATAACACTGAAAGAACTTTTCAAATCGGACCAGTACTTCCTGAGATTAGCGCGGTCAAATAAGCCCTTTCAAATAATTTCCCCCCGTTTTTCCACACTTTCCTCTGTTTCTTCGCTCCTATTAATCTTAGCGTGATAAAATATAGCCTATAGCTTTTCTTGATAAATAGGCTATCTAACACTGAAAGAATTTTTCAAATCGGACCAGTACTTCCTGAGATTAGCGCGGTCAAATAAGCCCTTTCAAATAATTTTCCCCCGTTTTTTCCACACTTTCCTCTGTTTCTTCGCTCTTATTAATCTTAGCGTCATAAAATATAGCCTATAGCTTTCCTCGATAAATAGGCTATCTAACACTGAAAGAATTTTTCAAATCGGACCAGTAGTTCCTGAGATTAGCGCGTTCAAACAAACAAACAAACAAACTCTTCCCAATTATAATATTAGTATAGATAATAATTTATATGGTCCATACTAATATTATAAATGCGAAAGTGTATCTGTCTGTCGGTCCGTCTGTCCATATGCCCGTCTGTCTGTCTGTCTGTTACTTCTTCACGCCCCAAACCGCTGAACCAATTATGCTGAAATTTGGCATGTAGAAACTTTTAGTCCCGGGAATGGACATGGTATAATAATGAAGACGTGAGTGGAAGAATCGAACAAGTAACATTTCGTAACATACGAACAATAACTAATTTTTTCCCTAATTATTCTAATAAAACTTGTGACTTATCTACTTCATAACCTAGCTTATAATATCTGGCTACACATATAATCCACAGTTTTTCTATTTCAAATTATTTTTCCGGCCCTAAAGTCTCCATTTATGCAAAAAAACGGGAAGTTTTTTCATGTTACTTACCTTATTCTTCCACTCACGTCTTGAATTATTAATAATAATTACGGAATTTACAAAGGTAACCTTACATATCCATGAGAAAAGTGACAATAATTATTTTTGTAGCTAATTATGAATCTCTGATGATGTTTGGAGTGAAGCTACAAGCTATTGATATTAAATCCTGGAGATGTTCATCAGTAAGTTGAGACCGAAATTTATTTATAGACGAAGTCACGGTCCGCACACAATGGGTTGGCGGTCCGGATGCGGACCGGGGTCCGCCATCTGGTGGCCCCTAATATAGTGTATAATAAATTAAAAACAACTGAGAATCAAATTCGGCGGTGGATTAAAATTTTGACAAATTATTATTGGTATTCATACTATGAAACCACTGCAAAATACAAAGTAAAATATGTACAGTAATTTTCAATTTCAAATGCTGGCCGCCAGATAAATATAACTGCAACCAAAACTGAGTCATAACTTTCAGTTATTCTCATTGCGAATAGTATTAAAGCCACCACCGATGATACTTTATTAATTAAGACTAAAATATTTTTTAGCCCAAAATGGCTTCCCAACAGAGCACTCAGAGATAATGGATATGGTAGGAATTAATTATTTTCAGTGTGTCCAGAACTTTTGGCCAGATATCTAAATAAACCTTGTCCCGATCTCATAAAGTTGAATTTCCTCTGTACATTACTATTGTTAGCTTTATCATAGACTTGGGAAAAAGTAGTCTTCGTTTTGTGAATTTTGATACCTTGGCACCTGTAATTACTTTTTCCTGTTATAAGTAAGCGTGACATTTTAGGACGTTACTTATTTTTATTTTTTGGTGAATAACTCATAAATTAGATTCTCAGCTTTCATCTTCTGTGAATAATATTTTGGTAACTAAGTAACAGTGGTCTAAAATTATCTTTCTGCTTTTCCAGTTAATTACTTTTTAGGCGTCTCTAAAACTCTAATCATAATAATTTGTAGACTATTTGTATCAAAAAGTATTATTTTCCTCGATATGTCCACGAAAAAGCTGGACTCTGACAAAGATGGAGAGGCCCTTTGGGATAGCGGAACAAAACTGCCTATCAAAATTAAAATCCAAATAAAACAGGCGTTAGACCTCCGATGATGTATGACACAAATATAGGTCAAACACGAAAAGAAGCGAAAAATACACTGCTACAAGCATGTACTATCAGAGAAGTTCATTTATAGGAAGTTAGCATACTTACGTAATTTCAGTAGGGTAATTTGGTCGCGCAGATATTTAAAAACCAAGCCGACAGATCGCGACTAAGGGTCAATTCAGACCGCAACGCGACGCGCAATACATTCAGTACAAAAATGCATCTACGCGTCGCGTTGCGGTCTGAATTGACCGTAATATTGAATTGAAATCCCGTCCAAATGACGTAGGTCTGCTTATAATAATTTCTTCGATTGTACATTTTGCAGTCTTATTACAAAACAGAAATGCTGGTACATTTTATTGTTGGATAGTCCCAATGCAGTGAAGATAGCGAGGTAAAAATAACAAAGGAGGAGGTCAAACCTCGATACAAAATTGTTTTCAATATTCAGTACAAGACTCGCAAAGATTATACAATATGCAGGCTTATAGAATGGGGTCATAATACGAACCAGGCGATATTTCATATCTTTTAGAAATTCAACAGTAGCGTTAGCTTCCGATACGAGTATCGATATGCAAGCGAACCGTGACCCCTTCGTTTCCAATAAATTGACCCCCGGTAGCACGGGTACAAAATATACCCATTCGTACACTCACTATACCCATGTATCCGTGTTTCCATATGTACCTCACATATTTATAGTTTTTAACCGACTTCCAAAAAACGAGGAGGTTATATGTTCGGCTGTGGATTTTTTTTTTTTTTTTTTTTTTTTTATTTTTGTATGTTCAACGATTACTCCGCCGTTTGTGAACGGATTTTCGAAATTTTTGTTTTGTTGTATTAGGTTTCACTCCAATTTGGTACCATGTTCACAAAAGTGGTGACCTGATGATGGGATCCATGAGTAATCGAGGGAACTCCTCGAAATTTATATGGAAACATATGGTGATTTTGGTTTTATGTGAAGTGTACTAAGAATATGCTACCAAAAAGTCAAATATTGGGTCAAAGTATACCATGGTTTCGAAGATGCTGAGAGAACTCCTGACTCCTTATAGATACACGTTCGGGAGTTTCGGCGTTGTTTTAAGAACAGAAAGCATATGCTACTATGCAATTCATATTCATCATCATAATCATCATCATCATCATCATCATCGTCATCATCATCATTAAGGTCACCAATGTCTCATGGCACAGAATTAATAATAGTACAAGGCATAGGTATGGATATACTAATAATAATAATTATGTACTGTATAACAACACCTGTTTGTTTAATACATGGCGGTCGGCGCCGCAGAGGCGACGGCGTCGCCGCGCCGCCGCGCCGCGTGGCGCGTGGCGGCAGACAACAGATCGAATACTTTACTAATTACTTTATAAAATTTAAATAGACAAATAGAATTAAAATAAAGTTATTTTAAAAAGAGCATTTACACAAAACAAAGTCATTAAGTGTCTTTTTAATCAGTTATACTTATTAATCGATAGATGGCGCACTAAGTATCGATTTGAATTCTTGATTAAGCGCTTATTCCACTAATCCTAGCTAGGAAGTCCTAGCTAAGGTCCTAAAAAATTTAGTCAAGTGGAATAACATTTAGAAGCTAGGATCCTAGCTAGGATCCTAAATCGGAAAAAATTTAGTCAAGTGGAATGACATTTAGAAAGCTAGGATCCTAGCTAGGACTTCCTAGCTAGGATAAGTGGAATAAGCGCTTTACAAGAACAGAGCTGTCAATAATTATGATAATATTAAATATTATGTGTAGCTACGCTACATCCTATGCAAGTTTATACAATTTTTTATCTGATAGATCCTTCGATCGTGGAAAAACGAGACACAATAGCCTTTCTATTGTTATCTCAATCGCCGGTGACCGCTTGGGGCTTGAAGCATTAAAATTGTTAAATTACTTAGCACAATATGTTCACTTCACTGATAATATATGATTTTGTGAGTGTGAGTTGTGACTCTTGACAAATTGTAATAAGATACGTAAAATATACGCGAAGGTTTACCTACTAGTGTAACTAAAAAGAGTGAAATTATTATTATTTTTAACAAAAAATTAAAACCGACTTCCAAGGTAAAAACAATAATAACATTAATATGAACTAAAAAGTATTAAATAATTTTTACTATCTAATGGTGCCTTTTTCCGAATTCGGCTAAAACTCAACTATTTCTGTATTCAATCTTCATAATTTTGAAGTCGGTGCCAGTTCCAAAAGTTTCAAATATTCTGTCAGAGGACTGAAGATTCAGCTATCTGGTACCGACTTCAAAATAATGAAGATTGAATACAGAAATAGTTGAGTTTTAGCCGAATTCGGAAAAAGGCACCATTAGATAGTAAAAATTATTTAATACTTTTTAGTTCATATTAATGTTATTATTGTTTTTACCTTGGAAGTCGGTTTTAATTTTTTGTTAAAAATAATGTTTGAAGTTAAACGTACCAGACACTAGCATACAGTTTTTTGGTGTTTTATTCTATTGTTGGCTTTTGGAGTGAGAAAAATTTATTTATTCGCAATGCTAGCACAGTTTTATGATCTTAAACGTTGCTTTTTGCTTTTAAAGCGGCTTTTAAGATTATTTTGTTGAAAACATTTTTGGATTCCATGCAAAGAGAGGGAAGCTATTAAAACATAACCATGTTTTAATAGCTCGAAACACCTATAAAACACTGAAATAAATATTGGTGTAGGTACCTAAAGCTACACAAAATAGCAAAGTCAAATTGTTAGTAAAGACAAGGGTAGGCCATGATTAAAAAAAGCAATAAAATAACCCTAACGAACTCCACGTACCCAATCCTAAAGGTTGCCGTTAAAAATAAGAAAAAACAGCTCTTGATCTTATAAACAAAAGCCCGAGTCAGCAGAACCCTAATACTCGCTCTGCCGACTAAGCCAATTTTAGTTTCCACCTTTCAAATATTTATAGTTAGAAATAAATACTGGTACGGATGGTTGAATTCAGTTTTCCGATTCTATGGCTGCGTTTTTTAAAATGGCTCTTTGTTACGCATTTTTGAGTTTTTTGCATAAAACATTGGTTTCGGATTATTTTCGTTGAATGGGTGTCCGAGGTTCGTATTTTTTTTAGCAGCGGTGATCAGATAATTAGGAACTGGGCATAAAAAGGTTAGGAATTTGCGATATTACTTATGATATTATGCCCTCTAACTAATTTAATTTATACTATAAAATAGTACTTAATTTATTTGATTTCTTTGTCTTTGACAAAAACAGCAGAACATATTGTATGAACTACATTTAATTTAATTAGCAAGGGAGTATAATCACAAATTGCTAACATGCTAGACGCGATAAAAATTTAAATTATTTTTAAGGCGACGCCTTGATAATTTGGCTGTAGCGATATCGATTTTTCTCAGCAATGACTAAAGCTAAGAAATTAATGTTCATTGTCAGTATTCACCATGTCTTTGTCTTCGAATTACCCATAGCATAACACGATTGGTCAACTTTTATAATACAGAATAATTAATCAAAAAGACGTCTGTAAAAAAAGGAATTCCTATTTTGCCAACAGAGGAGAGTGATTTAAGCTTCCAAAATTAGTACATAGATTGGTTCAAGCATACACTTTAATTTGCCCATAGCTTATATGAAATGCATAAATTACGCGACAAAAACCATTTTGTCGCTTACGCCCCTTCCATTTTTCACTGTTCCATTGCTTGTTTTCTATGAGAGGCCGGGCCGACCTCTCATAGAAAACAAGCAATCTAAAACATATCCAACACGGTTTTTTACTTTGACGCGGCGTCTCCTTAAGAGCCCGGGTAACCCTCGAAATTCTCATACATACGTAATACCAAAATCATTTTGTCATACGAAAATATTTAACATGTTTGAGTTATTTTTCAGCATAAAATAGTAATTACCTAGGTTCCTGAACAAAAATTAACTTCAAAATATTTAAACACTAAAAAAAAATTTTTTGTGTATAATTTTTTTTTACTAAATTTACTACTAAATATTTAAGCACTAAAAAATAGAGTAAAACACTCAAAAATTTATAAATAATTAGTAAATTTACTACAAAATATTTTAATACTAAAAAATATTTTTTAGAGTTGAAATATTTTGTACTAAATTTACTATTTATTTATATATTTTTTAGTGTTTTACTCTATTTTTTAGTGTTTAAATATTTAGTAGTAAATTTACTAAAAAAAAGTTTTACACAAAAAAAAAATTTTTAGTGTTTAAATATTTTGAAGTTAATTTTTGTTCAGGAACCTAGGTAATTACTATTTTATGCTGAAAAATAACTCAAACATGTTAAATATTTTCGTATGACAAAATGATTTTGGTATTACGTATGTATGAGAATTTCGAGGGTTACCCGGGCTCTTAAGTGCAACATTCTAATGCTCAAACACAATACGCGCTTGGTTTTTACGTTGACATATTTACAGTTTTCGTAGAATTCATTTCAAATTGGCATTTCTTTCCTATTAAGAATCGGTCTGTAGGGAAATAAAAGGGTATAATATTATTGCCAAGCTGTATGTGAGAGCGTCAGAGGTGAATAGGATTGATTGCAACGTAAGCTATTATGTTTATTCGCTTTGAAACCTAGTACCAATCATATTAAATTCATCATATTAAATAATAATCATATAATCAGCATTGGCCAGTGTTTTGTTTATTTATCCTTTTGAGGTAGACCGGCCGGTCGTGGTGGGAGTTCTGTGTTAGATAGATCCAGGACATCCCACCGTATACGAAGGCAAACCGCGAGCCTCATGAGGCCTCTGTTCGGCCGCGGCAGGCCCTTGGGCCCCACAGAGAAGAGCCTACAGCAGCAGGCACTCGACGGCGTAGCCGTGGTGTAAGCTCACGTGATCCAGCGACCCGCCTAGGGCAATAGTGGAGTGCCGTCGAGAGTTTTTAGTGAGTAGGGGCTACGGCCACTACCATCTTTTCGGGCGCAGCAGAGACCCACATGCGGGCAGAACCCCCATCCCCCGCAAGATGCTTATAAACATTTTATCGGCGGAAAAGAAAAGAAAAAGTGTTTTATTTACTTTAATTATTGATTCTTTACATGCTTAAAGGTTTCAATAATAATATTGTTTTAAATGCAGTGCATTGCATTACAATAATTTCTAGGTACAAATATTTTACTATACGTAAGGCCATTCATATTTTATTTTCATGTAACAATAAAATGACTCTTATTATTATCACCAAAAATTTAATTTGGCTTATGTAATGACGTGTGTTGCTTATCCTTTCTGTTCAACATTTTTATCCAAGTCTAAAGTGCATAACGCCACTAAAGGAGTTTCCACAAAAAAACCTTTTTTTTTCATCGAACCAATGCGCTCCAGTGCTACTACAGTGATCGATCCATTATCGATAAGAAGAGTTCCTATTTCGAATGTAATTGATTGATACGGAGATAACAGCAGAAAGTTAATGTTGTTTTGTTTACACCTTCCATTTAGATCTAACCGTCCATTTAAGTACTTATTTGACATGAGCTTAGCTACTTATTGCCCACACCGGTTTCGGTGACGGAGGTCAGTTTCATTGAAACCAGACCAGCTACGCTAGAATAATTCTTCAATTATTATCTTACGGCTTCACGTAAGTCCATAATTATTATCATGTGAAGGCTGATTTACATTGATACAGTAGCTGGCGCCAGCATCACTGGATTCCGTCGCTGCACTGGCACTGGCACTGGCACTTGATCGCATCGTTTACACGCGTCCAGTGGTCAATTCCACTTTTTTGTGGTGAACTACACGTTTGCATTCTCAAAAAATGAGTATTTCATAAAAATGAAGGAAATTGAAAACATTGTCTAAAAATCTTTGTGCGTTATTACTAGACGAGCTGACAAATATGATCAGAATATAACCACTTTTCATACAGATCCAGTGCCACTGGCACGGGATGCGCGGCGTGCGGGGGGAGTTCACTGGATCGAAAAATAGGCAGCCGGTCTATTTCGATCCAGTGCTGGATACTGGATGCTGGATGGATTGAAACATATTGTTTACATTGATACAGTGCTGATCCAGCGACGGAATCCAGTGATGCTGGCGCCAGCTACTGTATCAATGTAAATCAGCCTTTAAGTATAACATAAGAGCAATTACCTATCTTCCCCTTATAACTTGAACTAACCTCGTAACTTAAACCTACTTCATTATCTGGCTAATATAATTTTACTTTTATGGCATGATTTTACATAAAATCCACACAATCCTCTTTTTTTAAACCCAAATCATTTTGTCCTGGTCCTAAAGCCTTAATTTCCATAATAATTAATATTATTATTATATTAAAAGTCTCCTTTGTGTAAAAAACCTATACAGTGTATAACAAAAATAAGTGATAATACTTTAGGGTGTGTACGTGTTCCTTGTAGAGTTCACTGTGAAAGTAGCAGAGCTGAAAGACGATTTTTTTTTCACTTTTGTATGGACAAGGGCCCGAGCGTCACGAGTTTCCCCATAAAAAATTGAAAAAAATTTTGGTCTTTCAGCGCTGCTACTTTCACAGTGAACTCTCTACAAGGAACACGCACACATCCTAAAGTATTATCACTTATTTTTGTTACACCCTGTATATAATAAGATAGGAAAAAGAGGATATGGGCGAAGAGCCCATAGACGGCCCCAAATTAAAAGTGCCCCCACTTACGTCTATAATTTAAAAGTGCCAAGTGTAGTATTAAGATTACTCCTTTCTTTACTATCGTAAATTTGTAACCCAGTGAGGTGGATAGCAGACACACGACTGGTGAGAGAAGTCCAGCACTTCTGAATTGGCTACTGACTTGGTTTTTTTTATGAAATAAGGGGGCAAACGAGCAAACGGGTCACCTGATGGAAAGCAACTTCCGTCGCCCATGGACACTCGCAGCATCAGAAGAGCTGCAGGTGTGTTGCCGGCCTTTTAAGAGGGAATAGGGTAATAGAGGAGGGTATGGAAGGGAAAGGGAGGGTAGGGAAGGAAATAGGGGAGGGTAGGTAAGGGAAAAGGGTAGGGGATTGGGCCTCCGGTAAACTCACTCACTCGGCGAAACACAGCGCAAGCGCTGTTTCACGCCGGTTTTCTGTGAGCGCGTGGTATTTCTCCGGTCAAGCCGGCCTATTCGTGCCGAAGCATGGCTCTCCCACGACTGGTGTTGGTACACGTCCCACCTGACGCGTGAGTCGAGGTTGGAGACAACATATTTGCTAACGCGAAAATCGTACCAACGACTTTCCAGTTCAGACTCAAAACTATTGGATCAAAACTTTAGAAGTTAGAGGGCAGTTTGGCATTTATAATATTAGTATGGATATTACCCCTTTTAATTTTCTGATAATCCAAACATCCTGACCTCCTAAAACAATTGCCCATTAAACAACTGTTACCAAGAATAATGTAGAGCAAAAGCTTGTTCTGATAAACTGTTCCCATAGTTTGGTCGTTACTATCGACATCAAATGGTAGAAATGCGTGATATTTAATTATGGTACGCTGTGGGAAAGGGGAACTAACTTAATAACAACATTTACTTACACGATGTTTGCTATGTATTATATTGATATTAAACAGACAAACTCATAATTATGTTAGGGTCTAGACAGACGGACTGCATTTTAGTTGCAATTCAACTGCAAATTGCAGTTCAAGTGCAGTTTAAATGCAGTTGACACGACTGCAATACGACTGCAATAGAACTGCAAACCAAACGTGCAGTCGAATTGCAGTTCGGTTGCAGTCGGCGTGCAGTCGTGTCAACTGCATTCAAACTGCACTTGAACTGCAATTGGCAGTTGGATTGCAGTTGAAATGCAGTCCGTCTGTGTAGACCCTCAGCTGCATGAAGTTGAGCAATCGGGCAACTGAAACTACTGTACAGTGTACATCTCTGTGTATTTTCCTTTGTAAGCGTCCATAATAATTGAGAGTGCGATTCTGCGATTTGCACTGTTGTTGGTTCGACCACAGGCCAAATCTATACTAATTTTGTCTGTCTGGTACTGTGAAAAGTTTGTCTGTCTGGTACTGTTCTGTTACCTCTTCACTTCACTTATAATCGTTTTTAAGAATTGTGGCATTATTGCTAGGCGTAGCGTGATCGTGTTGGTAATAATACTCGTTAATTTTCAAAATATTATTTTACACATTGTCTTTTCTATCTATAGGAGTTTTATCTTTTAATCAAAATGGCTTTTTTCATGCATTTTTTGAAGTCGGTCTGCACCGAACCTAAATAAGCAAGGGAATTTCTTCAATAGTGACAATTTATTTCATTTTTATTATTTTCTAGTGCTTCGGTGCCAGACTCGGAAACGTAGCGTTACTTTTCATCAGGTGTCCATTAACCCAATTACGTGGAATGGACAACACAGGCCTTTTAAATATTTGGTGTATTGAAACAAGAAAATAAAACGTTTATTTTATTTGCTACTTAATAGGTCCTACCCCTAAATTAACCTTCTTACTGAGTAGTAAATAAAATTTAATCAAATAATTCAAATATTCAAAAGAGATTTTTACTCTGTTAAGATATTAAAGAATATACAGTAACTCTGCTTCAATGCGAAAAGTTGAATCAAGTCCATTAAATGATCTATCAAATGTTACTGCAACCTTAAACCGATGATATAACTTATATAAATGATATAACTTTAATTCATGCCTTTCTTCAATTTCTTACCAAAGTTTACCAATTTTTTCTCGTTAACATTTAAAGAAACAACGATTGAGATCAACAACAGAAGCTTGTTACCAAGCACAATTAGGCGGCCCACCTGCTCGGAAACAGGACTCGAATGACATTTGATTATGAATTAAGTACCCATAACATGTTTATTTGAAAATGACCTCTCCATGGTATATTTTATCGACTAAGTGAATAATAATGACCCAATTATATTCACATTCCCGAATATTTGAACAGTCATTATACGTCACAATAGAAAATAAAGTCTTGGGTATGAGGAATGATATTTGGAGGTGGTATTGGTTGGATAAATGGGATAGCGTTCTTTTCTTAATTCTTAGCTTTTTCTTTTAAAATAACGAAAATCGTCTTCTAGTTTTCCGATTAGAGTGCCAAAATTTTCCTTAATTTTACCGTCTAAGTTCGATATCAAAAATATTGTAAAATAAGATGTAAGGGATGCTTTATACCCATATCTACATTTTGTTTTTCCATTAGTGACTTAAACAGAAAAATCTTAGCTAAGAAGAGCCCAGAGTTACGGAATCATCGTTTGCTGGAGAAGTCCTCGCTTTCATTAAATGTAACTTATAACTTTAGAATTTTTAGTGGAAATTTAGACACCTTTAGAATTTAGTTTTATGTATTATTCAGCTGTTAGTATGCTTTATATTTTAATCCTTCTGTAATTAATATTTAGCTTATACTTATTAAAAAGACTTAGCTTATACTTACTATAAGGACTTAGGTAAGCTTAAAACTGATTTTATCAATATTTAAGCTATAATATAACACATTTTCGAAACGTTAAAAAGTGGCCAAGGGAAACCGTATCCAAACTTCCAACTCCGTGCATCTAAACGCTCAGCAACCTGCGAACAATAGCTTTTTATGGGAATCGAAAGCCTGACGTTTGTGACTGATGTCCATTCCAGCTTCCATTATATACCCGATTCCCACTAAATCTTGACCCAATATCGAAATTTTGCCAAATATCGGTATTAAAGGACGTAATATTTGAGGGTAAAGAGCACAAAATTTTTGTATTACTGTAAAATACGATATTTCATACTAAATGTTGATCGTAATTTCACTCAGAAATAGGTTTTTAAAAAAATCTGTGGTTTTTACGTACGTTTATAATTTATATGGAAGCCGTCCATGTTTGTATTTCATTACGATGGGAACTTCTAAGCAGTTGTTCCGTCAACGCACGTTATTAGCGGCAATTTAAACTTTTACTAAAAATCAGGAAATGCCAGTAAATTTTCTGTAGTACATTCTTTAAATTTGCTAAATTATCAGGGAATGCCAATGAGGGACGAATGGCACTATAATATGTAGCATATAGTCACCAGGGGGACGGTATGCCGTCCCTCTGGTGGCAAAGGATATATCAAAAACCCTCATTCTGTAGTACTACACTCTTTAAGTACTAATAATAGCTAGTTTATCCGTACGTAATTTCTAAGATCACGAACCTCCCTCAAGAATATCACGGTCTAAATCCATTGTTTATGCCGGTCTATGATTTAATTACAAACTCTCTGTTTCTGGGGTTATCCGAAGATGCCGATATTTAATTAAACGGAGGATATCTAGCCCCTAGCGCTCACGTCAAAATTATAGCTCCTCGGACATTGGTCAAACGATTTTGGCATCTAAAGTGTTCTCCAAAGACGATATCTTGGCGTGTACGTCTCGGGTTACCGATCTTTGATTTGATATTCCTATAGCTCCCTGCCAATCAGTAAAGTGATTGTCCTGAACACTTCTGTTTAAGTTTTGCAATTGTAATATTTGGAAGACGTTTCGACCATCAGCGTCAAAGGCAGTCATTTGAAAATTCATGCTTTTTTATTATTTACGTTTGTATAATACGAACAAAATAGTTTCCTCATTTTGCTTTGATAAGTAAGTGGTCACAGGTCTGATATTTTTCCTGCTCATCCAACGCATCGTCGTTAGGTGATCAGCCAACCTAATGTAACCGATCCTGAAATAAACATTTTCATTTCTGATAAGTTCGTATTTTTATGATCTCACTCAGTACTAGATACTTAAAGGAATGATCAATAAAATATAACTTTTTACACGTATACCTAAAAGATATCGGAGATTCTTTATTATGTAGTAAACCAAATTGTTTTATGGCGACTCGAATGGCGGACCATAACATATCAGGTTGATTTGATTGATTCGAGATAAGAAACATCAAATATATGATCAATCAAATTGGTTCGAGGGTGGAAGTTAAGTCGATATTAAATTTATCTCGTGCGTAAAATTTTCATACGTTACCATGTCTTAATTTTGTATCCACGCCTAGGAGTTTTAGCTTTTGTATAAGTTAAATGACTAGTAGATTGGACAGTACCAGTCATTGGAAAGAGCACAAAAACACAATTAATTATTAATGTTGCTTTAAAAGTTTCCTGTTTTTAAAGTAAAAGAACGCCTGTTTTTAAAGAAAAACAGTCAGTTTTTAAAGCAACATTAATAAATATGGTGTTTTTGTGCTTTTTCCAATGACTAGTACTGTCCAATCTACTAGTCATTTACCCTATTCATTTCTTCTTCTTGGTTCTCTTCTTGTATAATGATTCTTTTTTTTCAATGAAGTACAGACGAATAAATCACGAATTAACGTCTGCTCCCTTTTGATAACATTTTTTTTTTTTGTTACAAAGATAAGATCAAAATATAACTACTAGTTATACCGTACTCGGCGAAACATGGCGGTAACGGCCATTGGCTCCCTGTTATAAACTTGTCATTTTCTATACAAAGCCGCGATTGACAACATCTGACACTTCATCGTCAATCGCGGCTTATATACCGGGTGCAAATAAACCTTCCTGCCAAATTTTTTCCAGGGCTTAGATATCATTAGGAGAGTCCATTTAAGTAAAAAAATTGGGTGTTATTTTTTTTCAATGACATATTTTATCCCATTTAAAATCGTTGCAGAATGGTCAATCGCGGCGCGGGGGAATTATCGGGGGTGACGCGGGATGAGGCGCGCGCGCGGGGGCACGTCACGCGCGGCCGGCGTATCGTGTCCATTAATTGTAGTGTTTTTAGGATAACTTGCGGAAGCTATTTCTTAACATTTTAGTACTTATAGACCTGGGGCCAGTGACAGATTTCATGACCAAGTCCCTCCCAACCGAAACTTCGTAAAATGAATAAGGGACTTATACTATAAATACTAGTGACCGTCAGCTGCGACTCCGTTGGTGGGTTGGGCAGTGGCAGCCTCCCAAAGATGAAGAAAAAAAAATGGCTCCCGGGCCATTAGTGACTATAAAAGACAAAATACGTGTATTTTTATTTTTCACAAGGATCAATATATCAAAATTTGGCAGGAAGGTTTAATTGCACCCTGTATAGAAAACTAGACGACGCCCGCAACTCCGTTGCGCCAAAATTCGTTTATCACGCGGGAACCGTATATTTTTCCGGGATAAAAAGTATCCTATGTCAAAGGACACCTAGGTCTCGGTACTCAAAGTATCACCATACCGAATTTCAGCAAAATCGATTCAGTGGTTTGGGCGTGAAGAGGTAACAGACAGACTGACAGACGGACAGACAGACAGACACACTTTCGCATTTATAATATTAGTATGGATGACAAGTTTTTGACAGGGAGTCAATCACCGCTGGGCTACCGCCATGTTTCGTCGAGTACAGTATATTAACAAACTACATAAAATAAAAGGTAACATTACGTGTTTTACGTTTACAATTCCTGCAGAAAATAAGAAGTATCCAGTAATTTATATTCTCAAATATCTAAAATTCACCATTATATTCTTCGAATATTGCACCAAAATCAAACTGCACCGCCGTAAACCTCTTAAAATTGAATTTTCAACCGTCCGACCATCGCTGTATCCGTGTTTACACAACCAGAACACCCATTCACACGAAATACCCCAATAAATCTTGATGCGAACTTGCCACTTCCGTTCGATAGAGTCTGTATCGGAATGGACTCTGAAAGACCTCCAGCAAATATTCAAGTAGCATTAGCATATGAATGATGAAAAAATTCCCCGGAGGTGTGGTCGGAAATGGGGTTTCAGAGGCTAGACGACGCGAAATTGAATCGATTCGATACGATTTTTAAAAGTTATATTATTCGATTTAATTTTTCCGATTCCGAGCTGGTTTGATATTTGAATTTGAAATTGCTCGAGTTCGACTTAAATACTTCTACTATTCCAAGTAATATCAGTGCTCAATTTTTGTATCAATGGCATTTGTATCAATTTCGTATCTATACTAATATTATAAAGAGGTAAACTTTGTTTGTTTGTTTAATTGTAATGAATAGGCTGAAAAACTACTGGACCGATTTTAAAAATTCTTTCACCATTCGAAAGCTACATTGATTATAACGAGTAACATAGGCTACTTTTTATTTTAGAAAATATAGGGTTCCGTAAGATATTTGGGTTTTTCTGACACAAGGTGAAAATGATCGACCAGAAAAGATATTTATTTTGCGTACGCTGCCTAAACTATAAACGACTACAAAAATGTCACTACTGGCCGCAGCGTATTCACGACTTTATAGTCATACAAATTAAGTATAAAATTGCCCTTGCGGTATAATTTATTTGCGATATATCTAAAAAATATTTTTTAGTATTTAAATATTTTGTAGTAAATTTACTATTTATTTATATATTTTTTAGTGTTTTACTCTATTTTTTAGTGTTTAAATATTTAGTAGTAAATTTATTAAAAAAAAATTATACACAAAAAAAATTTTTAGTGTTTAAATATTTTGAAGTTAATTTTTGTTCAGGAACCTAGGTAATTAAGTACTATTTTAAGCTGAGAAATAACTCAAACATGTTAAATATTTTCGTATAACAAAATTATTTTGGTATTACGTATGTATGAGAATTTCGAGGGTAACCCGGCCCCTTAACGTCAAATGTTGTTTATAGAAAAGCTCTGCAATAATTGCTTTAGTTATCTATTCTAAAACAACGGGTTGCACTCCGACATCCACGCGGGCGGAGCCGCGGGCGACCGCTAGTTATCAATAAAGTAGTACCCTGAGTGGTACTTTAATAGTTTTATTAGCTTTCTTTGATCTTTCCTCCTATACAATCGCTACAGTCTATCGTTTAGAGTTCCATCGATCGTTGAAAAGCACATGCAGCGCACGTATCACCCCGGAAAGGCTACGCTGATTTTAGTCTCTTTTTGCAGTAATTCTAAAATGCCCACTCTATAGCGTTTTAGGGTTAAGAAAGGCTCATTCTGGTAAAAAGCATTTTCTACTAACGAGATATACACGTGCCAAGATACCACTTTAGATATGAATAACTCGAGTTAGCCTTTCATATTTTAATACTTTTAGCCTTTTCGAATAGTTTAAGCATCGTCTGCACCATATTCAATTACTTCATTTGAATAAATGTTCTTATCTGTTTGAAGGAGGTTCCTAAATTATTACAAAAAGTTGGTTATGGTTTCAATGAGTGATAATAATTATAAGGTTTTAAAAAGCGTAGATTAATGATAATAAATATAATAACAAATTAATATCATTACAATATTTTATATTTTAAAAGGTCTTTCAAAAAGGAATTTCTTGGAAAGTAGAATCGTTTATCGCACAGAGACTCTGTACAGTGTAAATATTCAAAATGAAAATATTATGCTATATCCTGGGTCTCATAGTATATCTAGTAGAGGAGGGGAAGAGGGGATTTCGGGAATAGCTCGAGCGTGCCAGATTAAGCTTGTATAGGCTTCCGACATGTGTCTAGCCTTTGACTGGTGACATGTATTTTGCGTAACTTAACTGGTGACGAGCGGTCTGAGAGGCCGCTACCGTTTTAGGGTCTATTGCATAGAAATTAAGTATATTGGCTTACAGCTATGTTCATGAATAGTTTGATAACTTAGTGTAGGACAAAATAAAAGCATTTTGTACATTGTGAATCAATTCATTAAAAGGAACTTTGATGTTACAATGAGAACAGTCTTTACAATCATGAAAATTAGAAGCGGGATGAATAATGTGTTTTATAAAATTATAATTAATATAAATCAAACAGTAACACTTTTTCCATAAAATTAACACAATAATCAACTGAAAAAAATAAAACCTTTAATCACAGCTATCATTTCACAAAACTGACAATGGTCAAACTTCACTAATTCTGAAGGCTGATTCTCCTGCCATGGCTCCTGATTTGTTGATCGATGTAATCTTGGTCGTTCTCTTCGGTTCCTGAATCATGACCACTTTGCTCTGGAATGTAATTTTCGGCACTATTTTCGGCTTCTGGTTCAGTGGAATCCTTGTGCATACCATTCTCCTATTCTATGAATTTCAGATAATGAAAGCTGTTTTCTACGGTTTAACAATTTATTTCTGACTCCCTATTCCTTTCGCTTTTTGTTCGGATGACCAAAATTATCCATCGTAAATAATAGATGTAAAAAGTGAAAAAAAATCAATAAGCGATGTAACGTAAAAAAGTTACGCTACTGGTGACGTAAGGTCTCACAGGCCGCTATCGAACTTTGCGTCCATTTAACTTATCGATTTGGGTTAGTCCGACGCAACTGTCTCCTTCTACGGCGCGGGGGCAACCAAACTCGAAGCTACACAAACGTTCAAACCCGGAGGGTGCGGGGAAGTGGGTGAAAAGACGTTTCACTGACGCCATTCGGCCTGTGAGACCGCTTGTCACCAGTTAAAGGCTAGTTATCATGGTATAGAAATCAGATTTATCACGTGGTGGATTAAATTTTTTTTTGTTTAGTATTGAAATGTCATTCGATCTGTCAGGTTAAAATAGGGGATGTTTACCCCAAAGAAGCTTCCATAAAAAGCACTGATGATTCAAAGGTTAGGTAAGCCTACAGGCTTTTAAAATATAAAAATATTATAAAGCTTCATATTTTCCTATTTAAGCTTCGCAGATATTTTATTTTGTAATAAACTAAATGATTTAGTCCTTGTTGTCTAAAATATAATAATAACTGACCGAAATAAGCAATTTTCTGAATATATTTTCTTTTTCAAAACTTTAAAATGGCCGCAGTTTCTGAACCCACCGCTAAAATAAAAAAAACGCTCTTATTATTTTTTTATCAGTTTTACCTAATGTAAAAAACCTACTAGGTCTCCATGACGCTCGAGTGACTACAAAATTAGCACCTTCCCCTCCCCTACTAATCCTATTCCCTCAAAAGATTAAATTCTGTTTAGCAGCATAATGGGTTACCTCCTTTTAAGTAGGTATAGTATAATATTGCAGCCGTTCTAAAAGTGTGCTCCGCAAAGGCCTATGCCCTATTGTAGTCGATATGTAAGAGATACATAATATTAAATAATATATTTCAAACATTGATATTATTAAAATCTAAGTTAAAATAAAATTAAGTAATAAATAAACAAAATTAACTAATACAATAAATACTAAACTATAATAAAAAGTAGTATAATAATGAGTAAACAGATTAAATATAAAAAAAGGTTGTCATCCAGACTGCTGCCTTTAGAGAGAGTGCCTAGAATACTAGCGACATTGCCCCGCTGTAAAGCCAGGCTTAATCGCTGGCCAAAATACGCTTCAGCCCTCTGGTCACCTGTGCGTTCTGTGAGGCGAGATGATATCGCATTAACAAACTTTTTCATATCATCCCCCCATGGGCCTAACGTTTCAAACGCAAGCGGCAAAAATATGTAGTCACGGCATAAAGACACATATTTTCGCCGCTTACGCATTTGCGCTTCGGACGCCGCCGCACCAGCCGTCACTGATGTTCCATGTAAGTAGGAGGCCGCCAGTGTGTCAACACATGTTGCGTCCCACACCAAGCACCTCCCACCTTTCCATGGAACTAATGTTAAACCGTCGGGTCTCTTGCCATCATCATGAGCAATACCATTCGGCTCTAAGATAGCCGGAACGTTGATGGAGACAAGAGCCCGACGCACAACATCATTCAACGCTGCGTGGCGCGATAGACGACCAGCGCTCCGCTGGCAAGAAAGCCCATGGTGACCCAGACGATCTACCAATGATCCACAAGGGCAGCAGTGTGGATGGTTTGTTGGCAAATCTAGTCGCAGACTGATGGCAAGGGAGAAGGTGATATTGTCCAGCAGCGTGCCTAAATTTGGGGATGGAAGTGCTTGGAGCCAAAGTCCAGATTCCCAAGTTGCAGCAGCAAGAAGGTAATATTAAATTGTATTTAGAAATATGTCATTTCTAAGACACCTCATTTCATTCAAAGACGAAACATAATTTTTCATGTGTCCGTCGAAAATTACACTTTTAAAAGGGTTCCGTTACAAAAAAAGTTTGAGAGCCGCTGGTATATTGTATATATTACCAAAATAAAATCCCTTAGTGCAAAACCGAAAAAGCTGGGATTTCACGACCACGGAACGGGCAGTGCTTTAACTTTTGTTCGGTAAAGCGCCCGCTACTTTGTGGCTGAGAGCATTGGCTGTATTGTTATCGATTCCGAAATAGCTTCTGTGTTTGTTCTAGAAATGCTTTGAGTCGGTTTAAAGGAAACTGAATTGATTCTAATCCAATTTTATTTCTTTGTCGTGACTTTTGTATGGCTATTGAGTTAAATAAGTTGAAATGTAGATGTTTAGAAACATACGGACGTTGACAAAAAGTTTTTATAATATACTAGATGACGCCCGCAACTCCGTCGCGCCAAAACTCGTTTATCGCGCTGGAACCGTACATTTTTACGGTACAAAAAGTATCCTATGTCCTTTCCCGGGACTCGAAGTATCTCCATGTCAAATTTCAGCAAAATCTGTTCGGCGGTTTGGGCGTGAAGAGGTGACAGACAGACAGACAGACAGACATATTAGTATTGATTACTTTCTTTTGTTGGTAAAAACCGTACATTTTCTGGGATTCTCTGTTTTTTCCCGAAATTTAAAGTACCTAACATACCAAATATTGTTAAAACGTGTTCAGCTATGGTTTAGAGTAAAGACTGAAGAGGTAAAGGAACATATAAACAGAAAGACAGACAAACTTTCAAATTTAATATAGGCACGGATTACTTATTGTAGCTTATACCTACCGTAATGCAATCCTCAGGCAATATTTCAGGTAAAACCTTAAGTTTAAGTCGCCATAAACGCAACATTAAATCCCACTCAAGTATATATCAGCGGATCTGTTTCATAAATAATAATCATAAAAGCAAAGCCTAATAATCCTACGTTAGGATCTAACCATTCGCCACCCACTGGTTTTCATAAATAGTCATAGATATGAGATCAAAAAGCGAGGAACGAGAGCAGCCCGTCTATAATGTACCCCGTTAATATGTAAGAAGTCCATTAAAGTACAGAGTATTGAGGCGACAGAGGGTTCAGATGGCAAATAATCACTTCACATCCAAACTTAAGGTGAGTAGCGACTTAAAAAGGCGATAGTAAGTTGAATTTTTAAAACAGGTGATTCTAAAATATATTATTATAGAGGCAGATTAGTAACTATGACTTATATTGTTATGATGTTGAACAAAAAAATTATAATATTATAGTTGATGAGCAAGTTTAAATCGTACCGGTTTAATAATAATACTACTAACATTGTTAAAAAAATACATAAATTAGCAATCAGCAATAACCCAAAACAGCGCAAGTAAAAGGATTTTCAAGGATCCAAAGAAATGTCTCACCCCAATCCCACTATTTTAGCTTATAATTAAGAAATAACCGTACTTTAACATTAAATGGTTGTTTAAATTTCATGGGAACGACATTTTGTAGTTTTAAAAGATATTGGACTGGGCCGAAACACAATGCTGCATTAATTGTTAACTTTAACATACAGCAGAATCGAACTACTTCAAAAGTTCATAAATGTAAAACAAAACGTAGTCTCTACCATCAAACTACTCTACACACATACGTCACTTAAGCCGTGGTGAACTTAAATATTGTGGCGTTAATGTGTTTACTAGTTAAGTTTTAAATACGGACAGAAAGTAAACAAAATAGTAATGGCGCGGCGTGGGGCGTCAGATAACTCTTTATTCTAATTAAAACTTTCGTAACAAATAATGGTGTAAAAGTGTAAAAGTATGCACCTCAATGAAAGTAAAGGGTATCCCTCAGGAGGTTTCCATGACAAAAGTAGGCTCCATGTCACTTTACGTCCAGGATAAAAGTGTCTTATTGTATTTTTAATATGACCACAAAAACGCCTCTAAAGAAGTTTCACTTTAGGAATCTAAATAAATATAAAATAATTAAATTTCGTTTGTTCTGATAAAGCTCTAGAACGGCTGATACGATTTGGCTAATTTTAGTCTTGAAATATTGGAGGTCCAGGTCCAGGTCCGCGTGGACTTCAGTTTATAGCGCGCGGTGTCAAGAAAATAATTGGTGTCAAATTTAAAAGCTTTTTAAAACCCTGGTACCCCTTAAAATTGAAAATACCCAAAAACAGCTGTGCAGTGTGCACATAATATTTCATTTTTTAAAATTAAACTTTATTTATACCAAATTTAAAGCTTATTTAGCCCCCCATTACACAACTTTAGCTTTACCCATAAAGTATAAACTATAGTTTATCTGTTATCATTGGTAAGTTTAAGGTTACGTCACTGCATAGATAAAGTACTGAGTAGTGAGTTATTTAATTACGACGTGTATAACAAATGAAAGAATCGGAAAACATGACTGAAAATTGTATTACCTCTTATAAAAATACTTATAAGCAAACGATAGCGCGATGTAGGCGACTCTTAGCGCCATCTGTTATGATTTTTTGGAACTAACTTATTTTTAACAAATTTACGCATTTTCACCCCCTTACAACCCCTTTTTCCAGTTAAAAAGTAGCCTATGTCCTTTCTCAGACTTTAGACTAACTGTGTACAAAATTTCATTACAATCGGTTCAGTAGTTTTGGCGTGAAAGCGAGACAGACAGACAGACAGACAAAAAGACAGAGACACTTTCGCATTTATAATATTAGTATAGATGACACGAAGTTTACCAGGTCATAATAATAATGTTGTAATGATTACAAAAGTACATTCTGTATAAAGTGAAAAATTGTAAACAATTCTGTGTCTTGTGGCTAAGGCCATTATGTTATAATAGTACCTACGTTATAATTTATAACACACAAAAATTATATGAGATACAAACTAGTACCTACATTAATAGAGTAATAAAATCTTAAACCATCTGTAGCCGGCGGTTAATAAATCAGATTTAATATAAATTAAGTTTTGAATAAAACACCGTTCATCGGCATAGTAATTGCTGTGAAGTTATCGACTAAATCAAGTCATTCGCAGCGACTTATTGCGTCTAGATACATAAATCTATTACAATAATGACATAAATCTACGGACACGCGCTTTCTTAATTGATGCTAGAAATAAAATGAGAAATTGACATAAATATTTGAGAACGTGTTAGATCTTTCTTAACACTTTGGGTGTGATTTTGCGCTTTGTTATAAAACATACTTCACTAGTGGTTTAGAAACTACATAAGCCAATTTTTGTTCTAAAGGCTATAAGGCAATTTTTAGGGTTCCGTAGCCAAATGGCAAAAAAACGGAACCCTTATATATTCGTCATGTCTGTCTGTCTGTCTGTCTGTCCGTCCGTATGTCACAGCCACTTTTCTCCGAAACTATAAGAGCTATACTATTGAAACTTGGTAAGTAGATGTAGTCTGAGAACTGCATTAAGATTTTCATACAAAAATGGAAAAAATTATTAAAAATTTTAGGGGGGTCCCCATAGGTCCCCGGGGTCCCCATAGGTCCCCAACTGAAACAAAAAAATTTTTTTTTCATCTGGCCTATGCGTGTGGGGTATCTGTGGATAGGTCTTCAAAAATTATATTGAGGTTTCTAGTATCATTTTTTTCTAACCTGAATAGTTTGCGAGAGAGACTCTTCCAAATTGGCAAAATGTGTGTCCCTCTAACTTCTAAAGTAGGAGCATGATAATTCTAAAAAAAATATATGATGTACATTACTATAAAAACTACCAACGAAAATTGGCTTGAACGAGATCTAGCCAGTAGTTTTTTTTTTATACGTCATAAATGATAAACCTTAATTTAACTTTCATTATATCAAAAATGAAATATTAAAATAAATCAAAAACCTTATAATTTCATAGAAATAATTCTTATTGCTGCTGCGGAACCCTTCATGAGCGAGTCCAACTCGCACTTGGTCGGTTTTTTGTTCTTCCTATCATTCTGAAGAACACCTCCCAGCTTCCACTCGTGCACGAGACAATAGTACGCAAGTGAGGCAACCTGCGATCAAAGAGAGATAATAGAAAAATCAGGTCCCAAGGGCTTAGCCCAAATTGCTCTTAACAATAGCGACTGAAAATGTAGGTATGACATCGAAGTATCGAATATATTTTGGCCTCATTAAGGCCCTAACATACAGAGAGGCCAATTGCTCCGAACGGACCGATCGCAGATCAACCGTCTTGACTACACACACAGGAAATTACAAAATTTATCTAGTTAGATAAAACCTTAAATCATACTGGTTAGATATTAGAATTTCATCACCAAAGTGGACATTCCTACAACAATGCCTTAATGCAATCAACAGGCAACATAGAGGGGTAGTTTATAGTATACAACAATGACATTTAGCTAAGTTACGAAACAAAGGCACATACCTATTGCGTCAGGGCATGGACGTAATGAACACAGCACATTAATTAATAAATCAAGTCGCGTGCTCCGCCCCCGCTCGATATCTCAATCGCCAACTTGTTCCCATGATCTATATCTTCACATCTTCCTGGTCTATTGCGGTTCCTGCATTCGTAACATAGTAACGCATCTTATCTATTTATATAAATTTTAAATTTTGTTAGTTTCGTTGAAACTCGAGAACGGCTGCACTGATTTGCCAAATTATAGTTTTGAAATGTTCGTGGAAGTTCTGGAAAGGTTGGGCCTCTGACACAAGCACACGCTATTTCCTCCGATGATCTGATCCTGTGCGACATCTTGCCATGTTGCCTTTTCCACCTCATCCTTTCAGTGGTATCTGGGGTGGCTCACCTGGCGTCTGCCGGTCACTTGTCTCATTTACGCTTTTTTGCCGCTCAGTCATCTTTCATTCGATTAACGTGACCGAGCCAGCGAATACGGTGGGATTTCTATTCCTCGATAATAGTCACGACGCAATGAAGTCTTCAATTTTGCGGTTTTTCCGTGGCCATTTGCCGATATCCTTTACGGTATAATATTTCTAATTCGCAATCACATTGACCAGATCATAATATCACGCTGGGACCCGGGATGACTTTGTGAAATATCCTTGGACAAATACTGACTTCAAGATCGAGATGATATTGATGTGCGAAATTTTGACGCTGGAATATAAAATTTTTAAAGATTATATTATTAGTACCTTTCTGATCTCTGCTATGGCAAAACCCATTTTATTTTAGTGTAACACCGTTAAATATTGTTGCTTTAAATGTTTTACCAGCTTCTGATAGCCAAGGGAATGTCACAATAGTATTATAAATAAATAATTAAAACAAAATTGATCGTAAATCTTCGAAATCGAGATAAAAACTAAAATATACCTTATCCAAACTTCTCACATCAGCAACTGAAGTACGACAAACTTGCTACTCTAAGTTATTTGCATAAGATCTTAAAACAGCAATCGTTTGATAGGTACATTTTATGGCAAAGTCAACAGCGCCCCTGGAATTTGCAGAAGCACACAGATACTTTGTGCCAACACTCCAAATCTTATCATAACTACTCCGTTTACCTTTACTTAAGTTAACATTTGTAATGTTATTTACATCTTTGCAGTCTCCTGTGCGCACACATGGGTTAGGCACTTTTATTCCTGTACATTTTAAGCAGTGTACTCGTACAACATACTCTAACTCTCATGACTTACCTACTAATACTACTAATTATAAAAAAATATTAATTGCTTATTATAATATAATTTTTATATTAAGTACTTATAGGTATTTATTTTTATCTTCTCTTCCTCCATAATAATATTATGAATTTTCGATCAGTTTCGTGACCTTAACGCGAGCTTAACATTTTTTATCCTTAAAAAAAGAGTGGAAAAGGCCTCCTATTCTACGCTATTTAACTATAACTCAAAGCAAACTGTGATTTTATATCTCTAAAATCTTCACGCGATCATAAAAACTATTCTCCAAGACGTTATGCGAGATGTAGTCCTCTTTGATTGAAGAACATGGCACCCTTTCCCGACAATTTAGATAAAATAGAAAAAGGTTCGACTGGGAAAACAAAAGAGATTTTATCTTTGTAACTTTAGTAGAGATAAACTACGATAACATGGCGCACTCCTCCAAAATTCAAAACGTTTGAAGTGCGTTGTCAAAACGTTTGAAGTGTGTTGTCTTGCGCGGTCGGCTAGTTACTACCAATAATATAAAAACTAAGGAAGAGTAACTCCGTCAAAAAACATGCTCCAAAATACTTGTCAAAAAAGTGTACTTAGGTTCACTTTTCATACATTTGCAATATTTAGGTGACCTTGAGCGGTATAAAGGCTGACGTTACATGACAGTTCCAATGGAACCAAATTTAAAACTGTATTAGTATGGGAGTTACGTTTCCTTAGGTTTTATTATTTGTAGGTTATGATTAGTTGACCAACACATCTTGGTAATAAGTGACATTAAGTGAAATATTACGAGTACTGGTTGTTTGGTTGAATACTCACTACATACAAACTCTTTCGTAACGATGTGACTACCCACATTGAAACAGTAATTTGGAGGGGCGGATCGTTTATCTCAAGCTGAATAGGTTACTATTCAGCTTGAGATAAACCACGATCCGCCAGACAGTACTTTCCGAGGTAGTAAAAATGATTGTTCAGATTTCTTGGTAAAGTATGTATTACAGTAATTCACAAATTAAGGACTTAAACACAAAGCTTTTTTATCTATATTAGTCAATTATTGATAGATATGCAAAAAACACACTTAAATAATCTAGAAAATCTACTATACGTTCTGTGGATAGCGCATTAAAAATGCTGGGTCTGCAAGCTATTAGTCTTCCGTTCAATAGTGTAATTACAGAAATGGATGCCTCCACAGTCACGGGTTTTTCATTAATCTTACTATCACTGACGTGGAATCAATGGACTAAAATACTTTATGGACGATATATTATTTTTAATAGCAATTATATTTTGATTGATAACTGCAAAGCACTAAGATCTGTATTATCAGATAGTATGTAGGGAATCTAGGTAGCAGCGTGTATTACTTAATGTAATAGTTACTACATTAACTATGATGGAATGCATCTACATTTTGTACCAGACTAAATAGCGGTTCTACACTAGATAGAGGTCTGTGGGTTCTACTATATTTCCACATTTAGTCATCTTTACATCACATATGTGACGTTATCAGCGTGAAGAGACCTTATTGTCGGTATTGAGTTATTAGCATCCCCATAATCTACATTTAATAAGCTATCGAACCAAGTAAATAGCATGCATGTAGGCCTGACAAATATTTTTTTTTTAAATGTTGAAACTCGAAAGTCGTAAAAGGTGATATTGAGAAAATCGCATACAAACTTCGAAACCCAAAAAAAGTATGTGATTGTGGGAAGTTACATAGATATTATGTTTTTTGAAAAGTACATTATATGGTCTTTTAGATTTTAACTCCAATTATATAATTTTATAACTCTATTCCTGTTATTTACCACGCCAAAGTGCATGATGTAATGAAAAGATGGTTTTTACTAAATATTTCACTTATACTATGTTTTCTATTGGCTTTTATAAAAGAATAATATAAAACGAATCAGTTTTTACTAAATAGAGACGTCTTCGATATTAAACAACATTGTTTATTGTATACATTTTTTTTTAACAAATAAACATTGTGCTTCTAGTAATCTTATTAATCAGTCAATATCAACAAAAATATATATTTACTACATTTAAACGTAGTCAAATGAGATCAAATATATAAACTTCTATTTAAAAAGTTACTTTTTTCTGTCTTAAAATTCAAGGTAAAGTTTAGTAAAAAGCTGGTACAAGCACTTAACACTTTTCAAAAGGGACCTTATTGTCGGTGATTAAAAGTTTAGTAATATCATAAAAATTAATGTGTATTTTTATTAACATTGAAGTTCTTATTTTTTAAATAAATTATCCTTTAGTAACAAGACGTGTACCAAAAACATGTAATTTCTCATAGTTACCATACAAGTATTCATAAATATTAAAAGAGACGGTCGGTCGTTACATTTTTAGTAATAAAGTTAAAAGAAGATACAAAAATACTATTAATTTCGTAGTTGTAACATTATTATTATTTTTTTTTTATTTAAATATTTATTTAATTAAGTATATTTTTCATTATTTAATTATAAAAATAAAGGAACCTCAGACTTTGTCTAGATTTCATTACTTTTTAATAGGGTTCCGTAATCAACTAGGAACCCTTATTAGAGATAAACAATCAGCTCCATCGAGATTCGAGACTTGGCTAGTTTTTTTTACAGAATATTTTTGGTGGGATTTCACTTCTTTTTTTTGGAAACATATTGATTTTTTAATCTGAGCCGTAAGTAGTGGGTTTCATCATATCACTCGTGTAGGATTGCGCGCTCGTGTAAACGTCACCATCAGCATCACACGTGTTACATACGCCTCCGTGGTCTAGTGGTTTAGTGCGTGGCTCTTGACTCGGAGGTCGTAAGTTCGATTCCCGAGTTGGAAACGTATTATTTCCAAGTTTGGTTAGGACAATGCAGGTTGATTACCTTTGATCAGGATTAATTTGAAATTAAAATTTAAGGGGGGCTCCCATACAAAAAACCTAATTTCGAGTCCGACTCGCACGTGGCAAATTTTTATGGTTTTCCCTATATATGGCCATTAAACCCTAAACTGTGCTAAATTTCAGCTCTCTGAGTCTATGGGAAGTACTTCTTATTTCTGTGGAAGTACTAGTTCTATTTTGATGATCTTGAGTGAGTGAGTGAGTGTCATAAATGAGAAACTTTGCTTTAGCTTAAATTCGGAACTTAATGATCTCTAGAGGTTCTCAAATAGGGGCCTAAAATGTGGTGAAATGGCTCCTGTAAATGGTGGTACTTATGTAAATGATAGTGCTTCGCGCTCTACTTGGCCCCCGGCACTGCCGTGCCCTCAGATATTCAGCTTGGTGCAAATTACTAGTAGTATAACAGTAGATACCGTGCCGAAAGAAAGCCGCAATCGACTCTCGACTGCAGCACCGACAATAAGGTCCCTTTTTCACTAAACTTTAAGTTCAATTTTAACCTATAAAAATCGTTTTTAAAACCTGTGTCTTTGTCATATCAAAATTTAGATTATGTTTATTAACATGGAGCAAAAAAAGAAAAAATGATTTTTTTCGACACTTTACTTTAAATGCGATTATCTCGGAAACTAAAACCCTCCATAAGGTCCCTTTTCCCAGATAACGTCACATATTAAACGGTGTCATGCATGAGATAGACATCTTATGTTTATGGGTCCGTATACGAACTTTGCCGATTTCGCTGATTTTACAGGCGTGATTTAACAGTTAAAATACAGTATTTCTATAAGTTTTAATGCACAACATGTAAGATCATTTCAATTTTATTCTAGTGTTGGAGCTAGATTTTTATTTTTTTAAGTTTTTTTAAATAATCCAACTCAAACCCGCGACAGTTTTGTGATTTTTGCTGTAAAAGGTTTAGAATATCACCTGTTTATGGATTGTATTGACGTCTTAACGGTATGAAAAAAATACAATGTACTGTTGAGAAAGTCGTCCATAAAATGTTGGAATTACTTTTTACCACTTTAATATGAAATAGTAGAGTAAAAAAATATGTAACTCGGCAAAATTTTAGAGAAAATGGGCAAAGAATTGCTGTTAATTTCGGCAACTTGGAGCTATAATTCATAAAAAGAAAACGACAGAAATAATCTATAGATAAAATTCTATCCAATTCGAGAAAATAGAAAAAAAAAAACAAATTGTGCCAAAAAACAGGATTCAAAACAATCTAAGTCTCACATTATATTTCTCGCCGCAAGTTCGAGTCGGCTTTCCGCGCTTAAATATTATATTTTAAATCTAACAATTAATTATATATTTTTTAGTCTAATAAGGGGAAAAAACCTAATTATATTTCTGTAGCTAGCCCTTGCAATTTCGGCTAAATCGGCAAAATTTCGTATACGGACTCTTAAGACTCCTTTATTGAATCATGAATCAACGCTGGTCTATTTTTTAGTAATAGCTGTATCCATATTCTGCTCTGGTAACTAAAATCATGTTTTTATTTCAAACGGTCTACTAAACTCTTACATGAGATTTCTACACCTTGACCTAAAAGTATTTTGTACTAATAATTTAAAATTCAAAATAAACTAAAATTATATTCAAGTGTATATTCTAGAGAGAAAATACTAAAAATTCAAATTAATATTCTAGCAATAGCTCAAGTCCGTAGTCCTAACTCCTAAATCACTTTGACATAGGTATAATGAAATAGAACGTGTCCAGAGAGACGAAGATAAATAATGCCTTCTTTTAGCTTTCATAATTCACTTTGAATAGCTATTTTACTATCTTACAATATTCTACGTCTTAATTTGATTTATTCTGATGCTGAGAGTGGATGGGCTCAACAATTAGATCTGGATTATTTCAAGATTGGTTTTTAATGTTATTTTAGTAATAGAATTTGTATCTTTTGTAAATTTAGATGGCGTGTGGCAATAGATTGATAAAGTAATTATTGATATTACTATTATATTAAGGTAATATTAATATTTTCTTCGTTACGTCTTCGGTAAGAAATAACAAATTCATACGAATTAAGTACTAATATTTTTATGAATGCAAAAGTGTGTCTAGCGTCTACCTGTCTGTCTGTTACTTCTTCACGCCTAAACCGCTGAACCAATTTTACTGGATTACTTTTAGTCGCGGGAAAGTACAGAGGATAAATTTTATGCCACAAAATGTACGGTTCCCGTTAGATATAGAATAGCGGGCGTCATCTAGTTAGAGAAATAATTTAAAGTACAGGGCAAATTTTTGTAACCATTCTCTAACATCTGGGGGCGTCATAGGGGTGTGTAATAACTGTAAAATTGCCATACAAATAACAAATATAAAACACAATAATTCAAGACACACATCCCTGATGCAACTGGGAATTCCAGACGTCGCCTAGCATCTGCTACATTCTGTTTGTACCGTGTTAGCCTGGCCAAAGCTTGCATATTATGCCATAAATCTGTTTGCACTAAAATGTTTATTCGAGAGTTTCACAAAAATCTTGTAATCCATAGCTATTACTAATATTATAAATGCGAAAGTCTGTCTGTCTGTCAGTCTGTCTGTTATCTTTTCAATCCCAAACACGGGTGATATGGTACTTTAAGGTAGAGAAAAAGGAAGGTTCTCGCGCGATGGACGAATTTTAGCGCAACGGAGTTGCGGGCGTCATAATATTATAGTACCTAATAATGCAATGAAAATTTGCCGTTGGTGTCTAAGGATAAGAATTAAAATCAATAAATACTCCATAAAAAGTAAAGAAAACTGTACAATAAAACTTTTTTTTAATTGTTCTAGTGAGTAGTGACAACATAAAATGTATTTAGGTCTACGAATAATAAAAACTAAGGAAGAGTAACTCCGTCAAAAAACATGCTTCAAAATACTTGTCAAAAAAGTGTACCTTAGGTTCACTTTTCATACATTTGCAATATTTAGGTGACCTTGAGCGGTATAAAGGCTGACGTTACATGACAGTTCGAATGGAACCAAATTTAAAACTGTATTAGTATGGGAGTTACGTTTCCTTAGGTTTTATTATTCGTAGATTTAGGTATTTTATTTTAATTAAGACAAAATAAAATAATTACGGAGTAGAAAAAGCTACTTTAGCTTAAAAAAACATTATAGTCCATTAGCTTTGTCCACACTATGCTTTTTTCTGTTCGTCAAGGGCATGCGTTATAGCGCAGTCAACAGCGTACGTGAGGCATGCTCGCGACGCATACCCTCTCACCGTATCCAAAAAATTCGCTTTGTTATTAAAAATGACAGTTGGCGTTGCGTACGTTGACGCATTCAATTATTGAATGCGCCAACAGGAAAGTTGAATGAAAGAAGATGAAAATTGAAGACGAAAGCGCGTAGTGTGGACATAGCTAATTATGTCTTTCGCACTTGCACTTAGTCATTATTATGTGATAAAATAACCACATTTGTATTCAATATAAAATCTTCGCAGAGCTCACCAATTTCTGGTCGATTCTAGAACCAAATAAGGCCGCGAACGGGAATAGTTTTCAAATTAGAGTATGGGAACTCTTTGTTGGAGTTTGTTTTACAAACGATTATGTAAGTTCTGCTAACGGTTTAAAAATATAAAAAAGCATTTCAGTTTTAGAATGCAAAGTATTTCTTAATTTTGCTCTGAAAAATTGTTGATTTGAAAAAGGAGTTTGAACATTAAATATGTAATAAGCTCTGGGCTAAATAATTTAGATACGTAGTACACACTCGTTCGTTTTCGTTCGAGTTCCTTTTTTCTACCCGTCCGCGGTCCGTCCGTCTATATTATAACTTTTTATGAAGCGAAGTTCTACTTATACAGTGAATGAATTTGAGGTATTAAAAATTTACTTCATACAAAGTAAACTAATTTCAGATAGTAATTGACCATCAAAGTGGTTTAAAGCCCTCTGGAATTTCTTGACCACGAGCAATATATCCCATCACCCATGCAATGCCTGTCGTGTTAATATTAATAATATATAATGCTCACATTTTTTTTTTAATTTTGACGATTTGACTACTTACTAAAAAACATTTGCGTATTAATATAAGTACATAAGTTAGGTTCTTCACTTGGAGAGAGACTTTACAATGAATTAATTTTCAGAATAATTTTCTGAAATTCGATACCTTTTTTAAAAGTATAATTTAAGCCGCTTCCACTTTTTAACCGACTTCCAAAAAACGAGGAGGTTATATGTTCGGCTGTGGATATATTTTTATTTTTTATTTTTGTATGTTCAACGATTACTCCGCCGTTTGTGAACCGATTTTCGTAATAATTAAAAAAATAAAAAGATTTGAGCCACCTGCTAAAAACGTCCCTATTCTGATTATGAACTCGACGCGCTCTCGGAAAATAAACGAGAGCAAAAAGACAATGCGCTTATCGCGGCTGCGCGGCGGTCGGCGATGCGTTTTTATTTTTGACAAGTGCCATCGATACTCGCCCATTGTTCTGCGCCCGCCATCATTGCTTGTTATTTTGAACGTTCTGGTGTTGCAAACCGAAAGAATTTATCGCGCTTTTAGTTGGCAACGTTTTTATTAATAGTCTAGCTGTCAAAAATGGGGGACACAAACTTTTTATTCGCTGCAAAATTCGCTGCAAAAATCGCAAAAATATTGTTGTACACGTCGACTGATTGTCACCATGATAGTGAGCTCTCTACAGCATAAATAATAAAATATAAATTAATAGTAATAATATCACTTCACACCACGTCAGTCTGGCCCCGTGGTAAGTACCTGAAGGACTTGTGTTACGGGTACCAGACAACGGAAATATATTCAACACTTTTTATACTATAGGTACATATATTTAGGATTTTTAATATATGATACACATACTTAATACACATCCAAGACCCAGGAACTTGGAAAACTTATTTGTTCCGTCGGCGGGATTCGAACCCGCGACCCCCGGCTTGAGCGCTGACAACACGCCCAAACACTGAGCCACAGAGGTCGTCAAAGGCATGCACAATCGACCTCGAAACTGAGCAATCATTGACGAATATGTTTCTGTAATTTTTCATTATTCCATTGGTCCATCTAGAGCCAACGTGGAGAGCGTATGAATAACATAACATTTTCATGTTACCAATAAAATAATTTACGTTGAAATCGCTACGATGTTCGAAATACACCGCGGTTTGTTAAGCACGGTAATGAGGACGTTACTTTATATATTTGAAAAGCGTGTATTTCTTCAATTGTTTTTACTGTGTCTGTATTTTGTATTGCAAAATCTCGTACGTGACGCCGTATGTTCCAAATTGAATGTGTCTTTGTTTTGTAACAACGTGGCGTGTTTGTGCTAATATTGTTTGAAGTAGAAATATTTCTGTTACTTTGAGATTCTTTATGTCTTGAAAGTTTTTTTTTTCGTCTTACCTTCATCTGAGAAGTAATAATTTTAAAACTGTAAAATAATTATTATATGTTTTTTAAATTGATTCCCTCTTTTTCTCCCCCTCAAACTTCTATATTTCTACATCATTACAATAATATTATTATTAATTGTATTATTGTTGGACTGTTTTTACCTAGTATTCCGCGTTCTTCTTTTTGCCTTCTCCTACTGCTGTTTTAAATTTCTAAACTTCCAATTATAATATTATCACCATCAGACTAACTGATTAATAGGCAGATAGACGTACAGTATTTGGTCGGGCTTTGTCTAGTCAATTTATATCGCGATGTTTTTTTTTTTATGAACTAAGGGGGCAAACGAGCAAACGGGTCACCTGATGGAAAGTAACTTCCGTCGCCCATGGACACTTGCAGCATCAGAAGAGCTGCAGGTGCGTTGCCGGCCTTTTAAGAGGGAATAGGGTAAAAGGGGAGGGTAGGGATGGGAAGGGAATAGGGGAGAGTAGGGAAGGGAATGGGGTAGGGGATTGGGCCTCCAGTAAACTCACTCACTCGGCGAAATACAGCGCAAGCGCTGTTTCACGCCGGTTTTCTGTGAGAACGTGGTATTTCTCCGGTCGAGCCGGCCCATTCGTGCCGAAGCATGGCTCTCACACGTATAAATTGTGTTGACTGGGCTTGACGCAATTTGCCCAAATTTCCTAGGTTATCTGCTTTTAAATCAATTTCTCTGATTCATTGTGCACTTAATACCTCTATCGCAATTAGTATAGCTTACTATAGCACGTAGTACCACGTATGTATCATTGTTTTATTTATTCCTTCTATTCGGATTTATATTCGTGCGGCCATTCTGTATCCTTTCTCGACAATCGTTATTTAATAACCGGTCGGTTTATACGGCAGCCGATGTTAGGCGGGTGTTGAATACAAAAGTGTAGATTATACATTTAAAAGCGCTCGTTAAAATATCGAGTTTGGCTCGTTCTGTTTGCTCAAATTACAGTATGAAAGTAAAATAGATGGCAAAAAATACACATTTTTATCGTTACACTAGACGTTCCGCGCGGCTTCGCCCATTATATATTTCACAGACAAATTAGTCTACAAAAAATAATCTATGATCCTTCACGTGATCTACTTCTTATATATTATGTGCCAAATAATAGAAAAATTGATCTAGTAGTTCCTGAGATAAGTCCTTTCAAATAATTTCCCACTTTTTTCACATTTTCCTCTATTTATTCGCTTGTATTAGTCTTCGCGTAATAAAATATAGCCTTTAAGGGCTAAAACTGAAAGAATGTTTTAAATCGGATCAATAGTTCCTGAGATTAGCGCGTTCAAACAAACAAACTCTTCCGCTTTATAATATTAATTAGTATAGATGCAAATCTCGGGAGAATAGTACATTTTTAGAATAGCGGTAGAAACTTGCCTAGATTTCTCCTTATTTATTTCATGTCTGTGCCCTTTGAAATCGGTTTACAATTTTTAGAACCCATTCCATGAAAACAAATTTAAAACAAGCCTTCCTCTATAAATTTTATATATATTTTATCATATGTGGTGGGTAGGTGGTAGGCAATGCAGAAGAGGACTTTTGCATGACAGAAAAAAGAAGCAAAATTAGTTTTTGAGTTCCTTTGACCTTGGATAATCGAAGTTCATGAAAATCTGTGTCAAGTGTGGAAACCAAAAAAAAAAAATTAAAAAAAATATTATATCCACAGCCGAACATAATATAGCCTCTTCCTTTTTGGAAGTCGGTAAAAAATAGGGATTATTATGCAAATGTCGGAGCATAGGGCGCTACTAGCGTAATAATCCGACTAAAAGCAGACATGTTGCACACTTCATGTCAGAATATTATTGACATAAACGTTGTCAAACGTCGAACGAAACTTTTTGCTTATTGTCAATGCTGGTGCTGACTGCTGCCTCTAGCGTGAAAAGTTATAATATACAAGGTGTAACAAAACTAAGTGATAATACTTTAGGGTCTTTATGTGTTCTTTGTAGAGAGTTCACTGTGAAAGTTGCAGCGCTGAAAGACCAAATTTTTTCCACTTTTGTCCACTACACTACACTTGCCCATACTAATTACAAAAAAAAATTACTCATTCAGCGCTGCTACTTTCACAGTGAACTCTATATAAGGAACACATTACACACCCTAAAATATTATCACTTAGTTTTGTTAGTGTACTGTAACTGTATATAATATAACCTTTTCTTTTACACTCATCACGGCAAATTGTCTTACAGATACAATTAATTCTGCCTATAGTGCTGTGCATCCAATATCCATAGTTAAAGTAAAGCATAATCATTAAATAGCAGCCTATGTGACAATAATAACAGGCCTAGGCTCCGAGATCTCATAGATACCATGAACCGCCATAACTATCATACTGCAGTTTGATTGACCATTTGTAAGGTCAGTGACCCAGAAGCTCGCGTTTTGTTTCAAACGATATGAGGTATAATAGCAATCTGAGTAACGTCAGCAAAACAATTTCCAATTTTAAAATTTAATTTATTGTTTATTATTGACATCATATTAAATTATGTACGACGCCTGAGCAGGTATACATTGGGCGTTTTGAAGCGCGCGCTTTGCTAACGCGCGTTTTGAGAACCCCGGTTTCTATTGAAACGTAGGTACACAATAGAAACTGGGGTTCTCAAAACACGCGTTAGAAAAGCGCGCGCTTCAAAACGCCTAATGTGTACCTGCTCTTAATCTAATGGCATTTTTTTTAGAGCCTATGCTGTCCCACTGCTGGGCAAAGGCCTCCACCAAAGTCTATCTAATAGCATACCGACATAAAATTCAAAATTATAGCCACTAAAGAAATTGAAAGAAAATTTTACACCAAATATTTTCACGACAACCGTTATGGCGCATTTTCAATGATCGATAGCGCCCGCATGCGGGGTGCGGGAGATTTCTAAAATTCATGCCACGACCAATCAAAATGCGCCATTAGTTGTCATAGACTCCCCGTATGCTGTATACGGCACGAGTTAACGACTAATGAAAATGCGCCCTAATGCGATATCGCTGTGTGGCATATTTTGACAGAGAAAATCATTTTGAAACGAGCTTGTTCTATATAGTAAATACTCAAGTACCTAATAAACGATATTTGGTACACTTTTTAAGTTTTAAATTGATGAAAAATGCAAAATTCTAAATTGGTCCCTGAAAGTAGGTATTTATATGCTGACCCTACAAGGCACGCGGTGGGTAAGTACAATCGGGACGGCATAATGCAAACCGGTCCATGCCCACCAATGCGATTTCAATGCCGCCGCAAATAACATATGCTTACCGTATAAAAAGGCGAATTTACTGTCGCCCACGCGATAATGCCGTCCCAACGTCGACGCCAAGCAACAAACGCTCCTATTACCACAGAATAAAGTCGCATAAACAATTTAAAACTACGTGAGAGTTTAATACAAGAATGCACCATGTTTTAAGGACCTCCGTCCCTCTTATCGCCTCATTGTGAGACAAAGTAAGGTCACTTTCAAGTTTCGAATTTATAAATATTGAGATTAGTGCCATAAAACTTAATACAGTAGCCGGAGTATCAGAAATCTCAGAATATATTATATGTGCGGATACTAATAAAAGAGAACCAGTTGCAAAGTAATAAGTGTAAATGATATAAAATGTTCATAAGAACAGCAATGCACGACCCACGTGATTGAAAACCAATTTAACATAATATTTTTGTTCATAATAATAAATAAATTATAATATTGTTTTGATTATATTTGACTCTTAGTTAAGCTAAAATTTTAAAGGTGCAATATATCAATAGGTATTGCATTTTTTCACATTTCTTTTTGCATTTTATTTACGTATCTAAACTAAAATCCAAAAGCAATATATTTTTTATCTTTGTGAACAACTTTTATACATTTTCAATCTCCGGTATTAGACAGCGTTGCGTTAAAGATTTTATCAGCTATACAAGATTTATGATGGAAATTAAAGACAAATATTTTATCTTGTACTTCATAATAGATAGCTGTTGCACTTTTAGGTCTGAAATTATTTTTTTCACTGTAATTATTATATTTTACAATCATGTAGGATTTTAAGATGAATCATAATTTATAATTGATCACTTATACCTAAGGAAAAGTCAAAAGAAAATTTAAATACAGATTTATAAAGTAATCATAATATTATAGCTATGTTGACTATGATTCTAAAATTCTTAGCAAAGATCAAAGAAAAGTATAGAAAAAGTTTCTAGCCGAAAAAATAAAAGTAAAAATGTTATAAATTTTTCTGAATAATTAACATTACTAAATAAATAATTCTAAAAAGTGTTGGCAGTGTTTATACTCTACCCCGAAGAGAAAATTGTAAGCACAAACTATTCCTTTTATTTCCTCGCTAAATTTGTACGAAGTTTCTTCTGTTTTTTAATGAAGCTCTCTATGTACTAGCAGCAAAAGGAAATGAAAAATAATCTAGATGTAATTTATATTTTTATTTTAGGGGGTAGTTTACATATTTTATCTATTTATTTTCAATGTCACATAAAATACTTTCAAGCATTTCTTTGCAGCATTGTTTGCACTTTACTACCTCTAACTATAATAAAATTATCCGTGATAATTTTCTAAAAAAATATACTTTATATAAACAACTAAATGTGATAAAAATATTACTGTGTGTAAAATATTTTGTAACTTTTTCTGTTGTCCGTACACGCCGTAAACTTGTGCGAAATGTAACACAAGCCGAGGTGTAAGTAAACACATAATAAAAATGTCATTTAAAGGCCTTAGCTTGATTAGAAGGTCCCTCCTAAATATCCCTCTTTGTGGCCCTCACAAAATATTATATTTCGTGTTTTGTGAACAGATTTTATACGGATAATTTCTTTTCCCGGGTTTTTTAGTAAATTGTATAGTTTATAAAAATACATATTATTATTTAATTGGTCGTCTTTAATTTATGTTATTTGAGGATTGTGCTTTCACTTTTTAATCTAGTTTAAATTTAGAAAATTCAATAGTTGAATGCAATAACTTATAGTTTGAGTTTATCTTTCTCTTGATGTGTTTGAGTTTGAGTTACCTTTTTTCAGCACATGTGACACCCAATTTTTTTTGTCATCGATGAAACATTTGCATTGCTAACATGTATCGCTGTTGGCAAATCATCCTTATCAATATGTATGATCTCCGCTACGCTCATAACCAAAATATCGAGTCAAATTGCAGTTTAATCTGTCAACTGAACCATTTCGTCTAATCGGCGCAGCTGTGTACAGGCTCTTTGTATCGCAGTCCGGATTCGATAGTCATTTAATCCACATATCGAAGATTTGCATTCATCTTGTTTAAATACATTTTTCTGCTGACGCTAGGTTGACGACTTTTACAATATTAAGTAAAGCTGCATACAAAGCTTAAAGATAGTCTGAAATCACAAAAATCAATAAGTATTCTTGTCTACAATTAAACTGATTTCTACAATTTAAGGCTAGCTGGTGGTATCTGGCTTCAGGGGGCATCCACAAATTACGTGAGGTGTTTAAGACGGGGGAGGGGGTCGAGTCAAATCTCATATAAAAAGGAGAATCAGCTCTATCTCTCAGAATTCCCCCATAGCACAGTCTGCGCCTAGTTTTGGGGACTGCCACTGCTCAAAACATTTTGTTAATTGAGTTACGACAATAAAGATTTGTATTTGTATATCTATCTAGTCTTACGTTGGAGAGAGGGGGGGTCTCGGCAAATCTCACGTAAGTATTTCTTTTTCTCATTGATATATAAAAATATACTATTTTGGTCCATTTCATACAAATTGTACGTATGTATAAGATTTAATCGTAAGCGTAATCGTAATATGATTAAGATCATTCACTAATTCGTTCGAAAGAAAAATATAATTTTATTTACGTTATACAGTACATCTACTGACTATCAAACAATCCAACGCCTTTACGTAAGAAACCCACATTTTGAAAAATCTCACGTGAGATTGGGGGATGGGAGAGGGGATTGAATAAAATCTCACTAAATCTCATCAGGAAGGGAGGGGTCAGAAATTAAAAAAAAAAACACCTCATTTAATTTGTGGACTTTAATTTCGGTTCTCATTGACGCTACTTCTGAATGTCGACTTACATAATTTTCACAGCTTAAATGATTTCAATTAATTTGGGTCTTATTATGTAAAAAACTTTGTATTTTAAACAGTACCGTAAATAGCCTTTTTTGCGCCCTGTGCGAGCTTCTATAACAACGCCCCTGGTTTTTTATAACTATTAATGTTGGTATCAACTTATTACATACAAATCTTAAGAGAACATAATATTTAAAATATTAGAATGGCTAAAAATGTTTTGTATGTTACCATATTAAAATAGCTCTTCTAGGCCTTTGCATACATGGTAACGTTATTGATGGAAATTAAAAAAAATACCCTCTATTTTGTAAATACATACCTAATACCTATGCAGTTTTTGGATTTATTCATGGCTTATCCGCAGCAAAATTCTAATAGGCCGCCATATTAAGCGCTACATTTATAAGTGCCTTCGGAAGCCGAGAGTCGATATCGAATAAATTTCGCCGGCTCTCGATTACCGTTATCGATACATCGCTCGAATAGAATCGATGATGCACATCGTGCAACGATATGCAATACAAACTAGATCATTCAGTGGTAATGATAAATAGTTAATAATTCAGCTTAAAAAAAATGAAGAGAAAAGGTGCCGGTTGGCAGCGGGCAGCATGAAGCAAGCGCAGACGACGTGTCGTCGTGACACTACTGGTTTCTATGTATTTCTATGAATAAGGTGTCGCTAGCTTCGTGCCGCTAGCTGCGGAGGGTATTTCATAGAAATTATGGAGTGTATATATTATAGAGGAGAACTATCTTATATGGGGGATATTTGAAAAAGTGTCCAGCTGTACGCAGTAAGTAACAGTTGAAAAATCCTCCGAGAGTGGCGCTAGCTGCAGAAAAGGGTATGGAATAAATTATGGAGTATAGGAATGAATGTAGCCGTTGGTGACAAAATATAAATTGTTACTGGAATATAAATTAAATACTAGAATTACTGGGTTAATACCAATATATTTTGAAAAATATGACCTAAAATAGCTGAAATAAAAGTTGCTAAATGATTTAAAATTTACCTTGTTGCTACTGTAGAGCCACCTTAGGGTGAATTAGTTTCACCTTATTTAACCCATTTCAGCGGACACTTTTTACATACAGAGATAGTTCTCCTCTATCTATACTCCATAATAGAAATACATAGAAACCAGTAGTGTCGCGTCGTCTGCTGCCGCTTCATGTAGCCGGCTTCCAACTTGTACCTTTATGCTAGAGTTATGTAATGAAACTGGTACCTGACAGAAAATGTGTTTGATTATGTTAGAGCTATTAAATAAATTTTGTAATTTATACAATGTGATTCCTTTAGTGGTGCAACTGGTGAGCTGAGTTCTTGGTCCTCGAAATCTATACTTACTAATAAAATTAATCTGAAAGGTTTATTTGTTTGTTTTATGAAAGAAGTCTCAGGGATTAGTAGTAGGTACTACATAAAAATATAAACATTATTTCACGTTAGTTTTCTGTAGCTAAAGTTTATTTTGCTTAGACTGATTATTACTATTTACATCCAGGTTTTCGTTACCTCCTCTTAGTAATTTCGTCCCTTTGTTTCCTCAACCGTAAGTTTTTTAACTGGACTCAATAGCGTTGTTTGTGTATCTAGATGTTATAACATCGATAACTACTACTTTTTATTAAAACTTGTATTTTATAGCTTTATATTTTTCTTCGATCCTGTTGAGTTTTGATTTAACTGATAGTGTTTACTGATTCGAGATACAGAATGTCTGTACATTTTATGTTACAGATGTTGAAGATATACAGAGGTGGGCGTCTACACTTCCTACACAAAAACTCATATTATGTAAATGTAAAACACGAAAGTATTTAAGTTCAAACAATCAGACACCTAATCTTAAAAATATTGCTGTTTAACTTAGAATATTCTACATACGTTGCCTTGCTTAAGTAATTTGTTGTACCTACTTGAATGAAACTCAATCCCGACTACGTCGAATCCATACTAGAATTATAAATTCGAAAGTGTGTCTGTCTGTTTGTTACCTCTTCACGTCCATACCGCTTTTTTAAATTTTGTATCGATATACTTTGAGTCTTGGGAAAGGACGTAAAGTGTTTTTATCCCGGAAAAATGTACGGCTCACGGATAAATGAATTTTGGCTCAACGGAGTTACGGGCGTCTTAATATAATTGTACTATTTCACTTTTTGACGATACAAGTGTCCAAAGTTTATTATTTAAATTACAACTAGTTGAAACATAATTCCTTTGAAGACGCTTAAGTTGAAGAATGTACGGTATGTAATGAATAAGGTAAACAGCGATTGTATTAGATACGGGAATACCACGGACTGGTATGCGACTAAGTAGCTGGATGCTTCTCGAATCTATTTGGAGTACCCGTGGAATATTTGCATCGATTGGCTATCCTTATCGACCATCATCAGTAGCATGTTGTTACTAGACCAAAATATAGTATATAACTTTTTATGTATATAAAAAAAGAGGGCGAAACCGGTCACCTGATGGCAACTACCGAGTATCGTCGCCCATGGACTCGCGTTGTCAGCCTATATAAATAGAAATGAATTTCAATTTTGTTAGTCTCGCTGAAGCTTAAGAAAAGTGATTTAGCTAATTTTAGTCATGAAAAGTTCGTAGAAGTCCAGAAAAGGTTTATGGAAGGAAGTGATACGAAGTTAACCGGGTTATCTAGTAATACCTAAACTAAATCAAAACATGTTCAAATAGGGTCTTAAGGGCTCGGGTGATGCGCTCGATCAAATGAAATTCGATACCGCGCCACTACAAGTTTTATATGTTGCTGTCTCGCTATTGCGCGCGGGGCACGGGGTACCTCGTCCCCCGCGCGCCTCCGGCAGCGTATTATATGGCTCTAAATTTTACACTACAGAAAATAGAAAATACATTAATTTTCATAGTTACCGAAGTTCGCATAGACTGTACTTTGATTATGAGATAGACAGACACACAGATGACAGAAGACAACTATTAAAATATTATAATAGTTCCTGTTTGTAGTTAATGTTACTTGGAAAGAAGAAAATTTTACTTAAATAATTATACACGAGCGGTTAGCTTAAATATTTTGATTAATGTTCCAAGTAATCAAAAAATTCAATATCTTAAAAGTTTGATAGTTCATAAGATCGTAAATTATTTGAAACATAAATTACATTTAATATTACACTTACTGGTGTCATAAATGTCTATAATATGATACATAAATAAATATTGATTTTAATATATTTCTTGATGGAATGGTTATTATTTTTAAAGCGCTAAAGATGAAGGTATTAATAATTATTATATATTATCATTAAGTCAGAAAAATTTTAATCCCGACGATACGAGTTCAAAATGTTGGAATCTCTGTAGTTTCTTTTCTTTTGAAGTAAAAAGTTTATAGTAGGGGAGGTAGTGCTATCGTTTGCTAAGTCATTTCATACCGACCAAATTTTCGTCCAGCGGTAGCTTAATATTTATCAATCAATATAATCAGCGTCAGTCGCCGCACCCGTGATGGAATGTTAACTGAATTTCAAAGTTATAAAAAAAATAGTTGCGAAAAGTGATTTTATACCGAATGAAAATTTGATGGATGATTATTGAGGTCATGTTTAACCAAAAAATCACCGTCAGCCGTATTGCAGACGGGGGATTCAACGTCAGTCGCGTTACTAAACATGTAAAAAAAATTTGAATATAAAGTCATTTTATACCGTACAAAATTTATACAGGTGAATGTTTCTACTTTGTAAATAATAAAAAAAAACCGTCAGTCGCTAATACGACGGTGGAAAAACCGTCAGCCAGCGATATAAGTTATGACCAATATAGCCCTACTTCGCGCTCAATATATCCTAGGGCGTCGCGTAGACAACATTTCCACCTACAAACATTCAGCTGACAGCGATTTTCGTTTTAATTAACCATAAAATGATCTCACATAGCAAATTTAAGTACTTAAGTAATTCGATAGTCAATATTTGTGAAGAAGAATTATATACATTTTACTTAAAAAGCGTCATCTGTTGTTATATACTAAAACTAAAATAACAACTTCCGAACCTAAACGTGTATAATCTAGATATGAACCTTTATTGGGTGCGAATTGGGATCTTTTTAATGTCAATTCAATACGATTCCCTACAACAACTTTGAGATGCTCTCAATTTTTATTCCACCCAATATGAAGTGGCTGAGGATCAAAGCTGTTATGTATTAGTGGAATACTATTATTGTCACGATTTTTGCTCGGTATGAAATGACTTTTTAAACTGAGCGCGACTTCCCCTACTATAATTATGGAAGCAATAGATAATTTGGTACTAAAATATAATGAGAAATAATGTGAAAGAATAAAAATATGGTTGCGTTTTCAGGCTAAGACCTACGCCAAACATATTGAATTTCAATCGATCTAATCAGCCAAATCATTGTAATTTGCATAATTAATTCTCAATCCTCCTACTGTCATTAGCAACTTAACACTCCTACTATCGGGTAAAGCAAAAACACTGCTAATATCCTATCAATAAGGTTGAATTTATCTTGAGTTTTACACAGCTTATACGTTCACAACAAAAATAAACAAACACATAATCTCGAACAACAAGACGGCTTAATTAAAAGTTCGAATCGAAAACACGTGAATACATTAAATTGGCAAATTTAAATACATTTAAAAATACATTATGTACCTACACACACAGGTTCTTTTGATTTGGCAAAAATTAGTTTAATAGAAAAGTTTAAATTAAAATTCAAATACATGAGATTTCAATTCATATTACCAAATGATTAATACCAATAATATTATTAAAATGTTTTAGGGTTTAATATGCCAAAAGGGCAAGGGGGATGGTACATACTTTCAAGCACCTACCTGCACCAACTAGTCTACATATTAAGTGGTTTCAAAAATAAGCACATTAAAATATATAAACTAAACCTTTTATTATAATAGATACTAATTAATTAATTCAAAAACTTCACATGAAAGAAATCTGATCTAATACATTAAATTATTCTAAAAAGTGATATATTTTTGTCAAAACGACGTTACAGACCATTTACAGGTTTTGTAAAGATTTAACTAGATATAAACTACAATCTAAATAAAAATAGAATTAGACAAAAGTTTTGTAAAGTCGATACTAACTATAATATAATTTTAAATGACCACAATATTGCGACATATAGGTTACAATATGTATTAAGATTTAATTTTTATAAAATATTAAATTTAATTTAATATATAACTTTTTGATAGAAAAAAAATATTTGTTACGTTGTGAGTACGAATGCAATATTTCAAATATAATAATATTGTTTATCTAATAATGTGAAAAAATCAGAAAATTATGTTACGTAAAGGTGATATCAGACGGTTCACTCGGATGATTATTCACTCGAGTGAATGCTTCATTTACCTTTCATTCTATGTTCACACGGCTTAGAGGGAATGGCATAGAAAGGAACATTCACTGTTCTTTTCTTTTAATATGTCCTCGAATGAAGTCGTGCGTTTTGGAATTACTTTAATTTATGATCATTTAATCAAAGAGTTTACAAAAAAGGAACAAAGAAAAGGTCGACGGTGGTGGGTGCGACCATGGATTGGAAGAAGAAATTATATTAGGAGCTTTAAATACATTGTTGAGAGAACTAGTCGTTGAAGATCCTGATTTATATTGCAATCATCTTCGAATGGATGAAAATAAAATTTGAAGAACTTTTATTTCTTGTTGCTCCGTTATTAACGTAAGAAAATACTTTAATGAGATACATGTATAAAACTTCAAATTCTACAAAGATATCTGGGTATAGGTAATAGTTTTGTAAGCTTAGAGTCAACACGTGACGTCCGTCGACTACGGGACTCGAGACAAAGTGGCCGAACCCGAATGATTGTTCAAACCGTTCATTTCTCGTTCATTCGGAGTTGGAGTGAAAGATGCCGAATGACAATATCCAACACAGTTGGATCGGTTCACTAATGAATTCATTCGGCACTAATGTTTCATTTTGTGTTTAGATGTGTCATTTGGAGTGAAAGATGCAAAATGAAAGACGAAAATGAACAAAAAATGACCTATCTGATATCACCTTAACATAAAATCCCTCTGATTGGCTCGATTCGTGACCTAACTGCAAACATAATGTTATAATATTGCTTAAGTTAATATCAAATTTTATGTTTGATTAGGTCGTGATACTGAAGATTTGATATTTTGTACCAAAATTAATAGAATATCTAAAAATTAGTAGAGAAAACGTACTATAACTTTGATCGATGTGAAAGAAACGCTAAATTAATATAATAAGTTCCTTGATTATTTCAAGATTTAACAACGCAACTAAAATAAGTTATAATACTAGTAACAAATAATCAAATAATCATTCCAAAATCACGAGAAACCATTTTGTAAAAAGAAATTACATGAATGCAGGACCTATAACACAATCTAGAATTATTATTATATCTCCTGAAATTCCATACCAAATCAATGCACATTTTTTCCAAAGTGACTGCTGCAATGGCAGAGTATCAGATTATGAACGAGCACAGATCGTTTTTAATCGAAAGGTAAAAATTAAACGCCTCTCGGCCGTGGTTTTTCGTGCAAAATTAAATGGAATGGGCCTCATTAGCGACATTTAGGTCCCTTAACGTCTTAATTTGAATTCGAAACGACTCGATAAAAAGTTACCGTTCTCAAATGACCTGGTTATTTCACACGTCCGACGGTCCTGCGGATTATAAAGAACATACCTTGAAGAAAGAAGAATATTGTGCACGAAGCAGATTTTTTGGTACGTGGTGGTAAATGTAGTGATATTTAATATTTAAAAACCGTAACAGCATAATACGATACATATAAAAAATCATATTATCGCCGTGACGCCTCCGTGGAGTGTGGACCAGTGGTGTAGAGCGTGGCTCTTGACTCAGAAGGTCGTGGGTTCGATTCCCGCGTTGGAAACATGTCATTTCCAAGTTAAGTTAGGACAATGCAGGCTGATTTTCTGATTGTCTGACAAGTAAGATAATCCATGCGTCGGATGGGCATGTAAAAAGTTTTTTTTTAATAATATATTTATTCATTTCAAAAAACTTAAAAACTAATGCATTAAAATCTCGCCAAACCAAAGTTTATCGGTCGGTCCTGCGCCTGATCTCTCGCCAGTCGTGTCGGTCTTCTGTGCCACTGGGTTATGAGAGTAAAGGAATAGAGAGTGCTCTTGTGTACTGCGCACACACTTGGGCACTATAAAATTACTCTTGCGTAACTGGCCTGGTTTCAATGAAACCGGCCACCGTCACCGAAACCGATGTGGGAGTTATTATATTAGAAATCATCTCATATTATAATAATCGCAATCAGTGTGAAAGCCTTTTCGTTCCTCGTTCGTTTTTTGCGGTCCCTTTTCACACTATTGACTTGAAATTGAGCTACTGGTGGATATTTCGACCTTTTTTCATAAACACAAGCACGCAAGATCCAAATAAACGCGATGAAGTCTGCGGGTTCCCGGAGATTTTATTTTATACCCAGTAATTTTGAGACGCCATCATAAATATGAAAAGCTTTGGGGGCTCCGTCCGTATAGAGTCCGTATACGAAATTTTGCCGATTTCGTTCATTTAACAGACGTGATTTAACAATTAAAATACAGTATTTCTATAAGTTTTAATGCACAACATGTAAGATCATTTCAATTATAATATAGTGTTGGAGCTAGATTTTTTATTTTTTTTAAGTATCTTCAAATAATCCAACTCAAATTCGCGACATTTTTGTGATTTTTGCTGTAAAAGGTTTAGAATACTTATCACCTTTTTATGGATTGTATTGACGTCTTAACGGTATGAAAAAAATACAATGTACTGTTGAGAAAGTCGTCTTAGATAAAGTGTTGAAATTACTTTTTACCACTTCAATATAAAAAACCCTTTAAAAACAGAAAACCTCTATCTGCCCGCTAACTTGGCGATCGTCCTTTTTCACCTGGCATATGAAAGACGGGCGTGAGTGTAAAGAGAGCAGTAGATTATTATTATTTTTAACAAAAAATTAAAACCGACTTCCAAGGTAAAAACAATAATAACATTAATATGAACTAAAAAGTATTAAATAATTTTTACTATCTAATGGTGCCTTTTTCCGAATTCGGCTAAACCTCAACTATTTCTGTATTCAATCTTCATTATTTTGAAGTCGGTACCAGATAGCTGAATCTTCAGTCCTCTGACAGAATATTTGAAACTTTTGGAACTGGCACCGACTTCAAAATTATGAAGATTGAATACAGAAATAGTTGAGGTTTAGCCGAATTCGGAAAAAGGCACCATTAGATAGTAAAAATTATTTAATACTTTTTAGTTCATATTAATGTTATTATTGTTTTTACCTTGGAAGTCGGTTTTAATTTTTTGTTAAAAATAATAATAATTTCACTCTTTTTAGTTACACTAGTAGGTAAACCTTCGCGTATATTTTACGTATCTTATTACAATTTGTCAAGAGTCACAACTCACACTCACAAAATCATATATTATCAGTGAAGTGAACATATTGTGCTAAGTAATTTAACAATTTTAATGCTTCAAGCCCCAAGCGGTCACCGGCGATTGAGATAACAATAGAAAGGCTATTGTGTCTCGTTTTTCCACGATCGAAGGATCTATCAGATAAAAAATTGTATAAACTTGTATAGGATGTAGCGTAGCTACTCATAATATTTAATATTATCATAATTATTGACAGCTCTGTTCTTGTAAAGCGCTTATTCCACTTATCCTAGCTAGGAAGTCCTAGCTAGGATCCTAGCTTTCTAAATGTTATTCCACTTGACTAAATTTTTTCCGATTTAGGATCCTAGCTAGGATCCTAGCTTCTAAATGTTATTCCACTTGACTAAATTTTTTAGGACCCTAGCTAGGACTTCCTAGCTAGGATAAGTGGAATAAGCGCTTAATCAAGAATTCAAATCGATACTTAGTGCGCCATCTATCGATTAATAAGTATAACTGATTAAAAAGACACTTAATGACTTTGTTTTGTGTAAATGCTCTTTTTGAAATAACTTTATTTTAATTCTATTTGTCTATTTAAATTTTATAAAGTAATTAGTAAAGTATTCGATCTGTTGTCTGCCGCCACGCGCCACGCGGCGCGGCGGCGCGGCGGCGCGGCGACGCCGTCGCCTCTGCGGCGCCGACCGCCATGTATTAAACAAACAGGTGTTGTTATACAGTACATAATTATTATTATTAGTATATCCATCCCTATGCCTTGTACTATTATTAATTCTGTGCCATGAGACATTGGTGACCTTAATGATGATGATGACGATGATGATGATGATGATGATTATGATGATGAATATGAATTGCATAGTAGCATATGCTTTCTGTTCTTAAAACAACGCCGAAACTCCCGAACGTATATCTATAAGGAGTCAGGAGTTCTCTCAGTATCTTCGAAACCATGGTATACTTTGACCCAATATTTGACTTTTTGGTAGCATATTCTTAGTACGCTTCACATAAAACCAAAATCACCATATGTTTCCATATAAATTTCGAGGAGTTCCCTCGATTACTCATGGATCCCATCATCAGGTCACCACTTTTGTGAACATGGTACCAAATTGGAGTGAAACCTAATACAGCAAAACAAAAATTTCGAAAATCGGTTCACAAACGGCGGAGTAATCGTTGAACATACAAAAATAAAAAAAAAAAAAAAAAAAAATAAAAAAATATCCACAGCCGAACATATAACCTCCTCGTTTTTTGGAAGTCGGTTAAAAAGAGAGGACGGGCTCTTAAAAGGTCTTATTAATAAGGAACTGTAAGCCGATTCGGTTCGTATTTAAATAAGTTGCACGTGAATTTTTAAAGCTTCTTACCGTGAGATGTTTTCGTGATTCGTCAATAGGATATACCACTGGCATGTCTACACGCTAAAGGCAGCACTAGCATAGACAGTAAACAAACAGTTTTGCTCGTTTTCTTACAGCGTTTCTGTCAACATTAAATTATAATATTCGCTATTGGTAAAAATTACTCAAACCATCTCTCTATATAGCAATAGCCCTATGCACTCGTGCGTTTTTTTTACACTTTGATATTATTTTTGATTCTGAAACTAACAGCATTATCAAATTATTTTTTTTAGTTAAAAGCTACCTTAGATCCACGGATTTAAAAAAAATACGGATAGATCATTACACTATAAAGAGGTGAAGCATGCAAGGTACGACAATTTCGTCACAATTTCGTTTATTGTACACGTGACCGACACTCACACACGCAACTAGGTACTACAACCCGCTGTCATTGTACATAGAGTGACGGCGCCAATGACACGCACACATCGTACACGGGCGGCCATTACTATGCTTCACTCTGGATTAGGCCGGCCTTACACAACCGGAATTTCATAATCGGAAATTCATATTATAAATTCAGAAAGACCGGAATACCATACAATATCAGTACGCTCCACACACATTCTGATTTTTTCAGATTATGAATTTCATACATCGATCTGTACGAATATGAATTTCCGATTATGAAATTCCGGCTGTGTGAGGCCAGCCTTAGACAAGGTTTCATCCGTATTTTTTTTTAGATCCGTGCTTAGATCTAACATATTTTGAAAAAACAGATTTGACAAAAAAAACTAAAATATTTTCTAGTAATTATTCAAATCTCTACTTACGAGCAGAATGGGGCAAGAGGTGTGCTGGAATTAAAATGATAATTCTCTTTCATTAAAACTGAACCAATATTAAATAATTTTAATCGATAAATTTAATATGGCTGAAGCGTGCGGTTCTTGGAGGAAAGTCACCGATCCGGAAAGGTTCAAATTTTCTAGAGCTTGCAAAGTATTTAGAGAACACTATTAGTGGCGACTGGTCTAGGAATTTCCGAAGCACAAATGAGCAGACAGGTCAGTTGTTGGTCACAATCGCCGCTTCATCACATAAAAGAAAAAAAAATGAATAAGTAGATTGATACAATATGGAAAAGAACTCAGTGAAAATTTCTTCGAAAGGTTCTTCGACGGATAAGGTCTACCTTATCCGTCGAAGAACTGACTGTACTTTCTCTAGAAAGTACACCATTTAGAATTGACAGTCTATCAAGTCTAAACATTTGATAGACTTTCAAAGTGTAGATCAAAGTCAACTTTCAGTGCAGGTGTCACAAACGTATGTTTGTTAGAGATCAACTACGATAACATGGCGCGCCCCTCCAAATGACTGTTTCAATGTGTGTAGTCACATCCTTATGAAAGAGTTTGTGTGTAGTAAGTATTCAACCAATCACAGTACACGTAATATTTCAGTTAATGTCACTTATTACCAATATTTGTTGGTCAACTAATCATAACTAGCCTACTGCGCAAGACAACGCACTTCAAATCGTTTTGACAACGCACTTCAAACGTTTTGAATTTTGGAGGGGCGCGCCATGTTATCGTAGTTGATCTCTATCTTTAGTAAACTCTATGTCACCGGCTACACGGTCAATTTTTCATCAATCTGATCCATCAATCTGGTACGGATTGACGAAAATTTGATCGTGTACGCCACGGATTGATGGATTGGTCGTATTTTTAATATGAACTTTTTATAACCATCAATATTCCGTCAATCAGATTGACACCAGATTGATGGATCAGATTGATGAAAAATTGACCGTGTAGCCGGTGACAATAATTCATACTCATATTATATACGTGAAACTATATCTGACTGTCTGTTTATCTGTCTGTATGTCTGTCTGTTATCTCTTTACGCCCAAACCGCTGAAACAAGCAGGAATTTTATATTTTTCCGGAATAAAATATATCGTAATATGTCCTTTCCCGGGACTCAAAATAAATGTATGTCAAATTTAATCAAAATCGGTTCAGCGGCTTGAGCGTGAAGATGTAACTCACACAGACACTTTCGCAATCTTTCTATATTTGAATTAATGTATAGGAAATTAAGAAGGCATGATAATGTTATGAACTATAGGTCTACCAAAATTTGATGGCAAATTTTGACGGCAGATTTTCAAAAAATATCCTTGATCATTGGATAAATTTATATTATATTTGTATGTTTCACACACAAAATCGGGAGCTATAAGGAAAAAAAAGTATCAAAATGTTTTATTCCAATTACCCGGTATTGCTAGAGTCAAGTTATTTTCTCACTTTTTGCCATCAGATTCTGCTAGACCTATAATCACCGGTCAATTCATGATTCAGACCATTACGCGACGCGTAGATGCATAAAAGTATTGAATTGACATATTTGCAGCGTTTGTAAAGTACCCCGCAAACGATCAAATTGTTTGTCAAATTTTACGTGTTTGTCAAACAGTTTGATAGTGTACAGCTGTTTGTTTGAAGCGTTTGTCAAACAAACTACATGTTTGACCTGTTTGAAGAAAATTTAGATTTGCGTAGCGTTTGACAAACGTGTTTGAACGTGTTCCGCTGTGTTTGTCAAACAAAATCTCATGATCTCAAACCCATTCTAGCTAATTGTTTGACAAACGTGTTTGATGCACGTTTGGTCGTCTGCGCTGCTGTTTGATGAAAACGTAAATTACATCAAACATGTTTGTCTAACTTTGATCGGTACCGCAATTGAAATTTGTCAAATCCATACAAATTTAGAAAATAATGCATCTATTCGTCGCGTTGCGTTCTGAATTGACCCTAAGCCAAACACGAGTTTTGTTTTTGACTGTTGTGTTTGACTTCATGATGATGAATATTATTTCTTTTTGAATATAATGTGAATATAAATCATCAATTTATGTACCACTGATAGCTCAATACCTACTGAATAATTCACCACATTAATGTTTTATGAGCCCACCTTTGTTTATAATTCTACGTTAATTGAATGTTAAAGTCACTCAGGAATCGACATTTTGACCTCATGATTATTTAATTCAATGCTTCTATAATAAATAGTACACTTTGATAAAATATTATTTAATTTATACAAGGTTTGGTTCATCAAAACTATATAATCTCTAAGTATAATATTATATAAAAATGAATCCAAATTCGCGTGGTCACGACATCACGCCTGAACAGCTGAGGGCGGTGCCAAAATGTTTTCGTTTTCGCTTCGATAAAGAATCGCCGATGAAAATGTATGGAATTGACATAAGCGTTCGTTAATATGACGTTGACGTTCGACTCGTCTTATGTCAATTCCATACATTTTGATCGGCGATTCTATAACGAAGCGAAAACGAAAAAGTTTCGGCTAAATGTACTCGACTGATTTCGCTGAAATTTGGTATAGATATACTTTGAGTCCCGAAGACCAAAGTTGTCCCGGATAAATGTACGTATTTGATGAAATTCGGTATGGAGATACTTTGAGTCTCGGGAAAGGACAAGGAATACTTTTTGTCCCGGAAAATGTACGGTTCCTGCACAATAAACTTTTATGATTTTCGCTTATGAGATATGTACTAATTTTATTCTATTGTTTACTTAATTATACCAATTCGAATAAAATAATCATCGTTAAGACAGAACTACGTCTGTCGGGTCAGCTAGTTGTTGATATTCATAGTATATCGGTAACTCAGTTATTTCACTTATTTTACATAATATGGCCCAGCCAGCGACAGCCAGCCTTTCGTTATTTTATAAAAGCTTAAAATTCATCAGCTGCTCTTTATGATCCCTAAAGAGGTAAGAACGAACCAGCAAGTATGGAGTTTCGGTCTCGGTTACTTTATAGTAGGGGAGGAGAGGGTGCTATTTGTGTAGTCACTCGAGCGTCATGGACACCTAGTAGGTTTTGTATATTAGGTAAAACTGATAAAAAAATAATAAGAGCGTTTTTTATTTTTAACCGACTTCCAAAAAACGAGGAGGTTATATGTTCGGCTGTGGATATATATATATATATATATTTTTTTTTTTTGTATGTTCAACGCCGCCGTTTTACTTTTTTACCGCCGCCATTACTCCGCCGTTTGTGAACCGATTTTCAAAATTTTTGTTTTGTTGTATTAGGTTTCACTCTTTGGTACCATGTTCACAAAAGTGGTGGCCTGATGATGGGATCCATGAGTAATCGAGGGAACTCCTCGAAATTTATATGGAAACATATAGTGATTTTGGTTTTATGAGAAGCATCCTAAGCATATGCTACCAAAACGCAAGATTTTGCACCAAGATATACTATGGTTCCGATGATACTAAGAGAACTCCGGATTCCTTATAGATACAAGTTTGGGGTTTTAGGCGTTGTTTTAAGAACTGAAAGCATATGCCAGTATAAAAATTACATTCATAATCATTAATCATCATCATCATTACCACGTCAGGGTCACCAATGTCACCAAAATTGGACGTAACAAAATATTCAACCTTATCTCCAGGGCGTAAGGCACACATTTCGTCATGATCGTAGAATAAAGACTGTTCTGATTTTTTTCAATTTTCGGTTTATTGCATAAATCGACTTGTATTTATGTGTTTTATCGACTGAATATAATTTTTTTGAAAAAATCCACCAAATGCCTGATTTATAGACTAGAAAAACGACGGATTTGATTGTGTGGCCATAGTACAATGACGGATTAAACAATGCGTCTGAGTTCGGTGGACGGCGTCCGTCCCCCACCCCCCGCTCACCGCGGCGGATGGTCAATACCGTCCCTGTTCTACGGTTACGCGTACTTTTTACTCGTAATGCACTTTTTAATAATTTTTAAAGAATATTAAAATAGTTTATAATAGGTTTTAGGCAAATGTAACTCGAATAAGTTCAAAATATTATGCATTCAAGGTTAAAACGGATGTTAGCGTTTGTGCAAACTAATGATAATATTATGGGTAAGTGAATATCATAATATTTTGTTGCTTTGTAAGGACTTGAGATGCTGTTTACTTATGAATTAAACACTTTTGCTACATTAAATAGAAGAACAGTAGAAAATTGATTGTTACGCGACTGAATTCGACCGAACAGAAGACTTAATTTTCTTATCCACCGTACAACGACGGATTTAATAAATCCGTCGTTGTTCTAAGGACTTACTTTTTTGGTATATGATTTCAATATTTACACTGATTAAGCTTTATTAAAAGTAACTTTATAAGAGTCAAAACACTTCTTTATTTGTTCTGTGTGTACTTGTTTTATTGACGGAATTAACCAATCGTCATTATTCTATGGATCATTTAAGGGCGTACCGTATAAGCCGTCATTTTTCTATGGATTTATGCTGGTTGGATTTGCATATCCGACGTTATTCGTGGCACACAATTTAACATAGGTCGTTTTTCGATAAAAAATAATAAATATATTTTGACATTTTCAATATTTGTAATTTGATTTAACCGTTAGCATAACGCTTATTTTAAAGCCTTTTTTCATTGATGTTTAAAATTTATTATATTTTGGCTTTTTGAAATTATTTTCAAAACGTATAACTTTGATAAGTTTCATGTTAAGAACCGCACTGCTGATATAAAACAGTGCGGTTCTTAAGATGAAACTTATCAAAGTTGTACTCTGCAGTCCCAATGTCACTTATGCTTGTCTTGTATAGCATGACATATTCTAAGAGTACACAATGTAACAAATTGGCTAAATAAGTTTTGCTGCTTGAAGAAAAAAAAATAAGTTCTAGGTAAGCATCTAGCACTTACATATATTTTTAGCGGAGCAGACACCTGTAACGCAATAGCGTTACAGATGTCTGCTCCAATAAAAAATACGTACAACGACGATATTTATACATATATTTATACGACAAAATTTCAGCTGCTCCTTGTGGTAATGACCACAAGTTAGCAAATGCAAGATGTATGGAATTATGCCTTTACGGAAGACGTGTTCAAGAACCATCTCATAAAGGTACATATCACCAAGATAAATTAATTGCCTCCATTTCCATTCCTGAATAAAATGACGATCCTTTTATGCCTGTAGGTGAAATGACGCCTATTGGGGCAAACGAATTTCTTCAATCAGAAACCTCACAAGTTCTCAGCAACGTTTGATTCCCAACAACGTTGACTCCCATTTTTATCCCAGAAAATATTCAAGATTATTCTCAAGTGTTAGTACCCAAAACTCCAACTGCATCATTAGTAAAAAGACATGCAAAATGTGATGACCCGTTTTGTTGCCAACATGAAACTGATGATTTTTTCTGCCCTTCTGTATCTGCTATTAGCACATACTCGAATCCATCATCTCCATCGTGTTCAACAATCTTAAAGAACAGAGGGAAATTAAAGCGCGCTAAAAAATAAAACTAAAAGCTTTAAAAAAAACTTATGCAAAACGTATGTATTAAAAAAGGGCGTATAGTCGATGCTAAAACTATGAAACCTCCATGCCAGTGCAAATTTCAGGTACTTATTAGATTTTCACTAAGTTTTGGCAACTTGGTAGCAAAAAACAGCAATAGTTGTATGTAGCAAACTATATGTAAATACTATTTAATATTATACTTTAACTGTCGTTTGAATGTTTGGTTTTTCGGTCTTCTATAGTTAGCTACATTGCTTTTCTTTGCTACCAAGTTCCCAAAACTTTGTGAAAATCTCAAAACGCTCTGCGTTTGAAATTTTAGACGTGGAGGTTTCACGAACACGATGGAGATGGTTGGTTTGAGTATGTGCCAATATTAGATACAGAAGGGCAGAAAAATCAACAGATTCATGTCGGCAACAAAACAGGTTTTCAATTTTGCATGTCTTTACTGGGGATGCAGTTGGAGTATTGGGTACTAACACTTGAGAAGAATCTTGAATATTTTCAGTTATTGGAGATGATGAACTAAGTTATAATGTACGTTTATTTTTATATGCACGTGGGAGAGCTATGCTTTGGTACGCATGGGCTGGCTCGACCGGAGAAATACCAGGGGCTCACAGAAAACTGGCGTGAAACAGCGCTTGCGCTGTGTTTCGCCGAGTAAGTTCACCGGAGGCCTTATTCCCTTCCCTACCTTTTCCCTACCCTCTCCTATTCCCTTCCCTACCCTCTCCTTCCGTATTGCCTTATTTCCTTTTAAAAGGCCGGCAACGCACCTGCAGCTCTCCTGATGTTACGAATGTCCATTGCTTTCCATCAGGTGACCCGTCTGCTCGTTTGCCCCCTTATTTTATAAAAAAATATGTGTTATTTTTATATAAAATATATTTTATAGAGGAATTAAGATCATTAAGCTTTTTCTAATACATCAAGAATTTGGTTACATAATATAATATATTATTGTTATTTCTTACTAAGCTTAATAAAAAAAACCGTTGTGGAAGCAATTAATGTTTTTTATTCCATTTCCTAGACCTATACTTTTCAAAACCGACCATAAAGTTTTGTACATATCCCTAGAATATTGCCGGAAAGTTTCAACCGTCATGCATCTAAAAACAAAACTCCATACAATAACGTCGGTTCATTACATATGTCACATTATACTCCAGGAGATAACGACTGATGCGACTTTTTAAAAAAACTACACAAATTAGGTATTTCTAACTACCTAATTTGTGTAGTTTACTGTGAATCACATTATAAAATTCATAAAACAAAACCACATGCCCAAATTTCACGTCAACTGAATGGCTAGTTCTGAAAATATGAAACAAAATACGACACATAATCTTTGAAGGGCTCTCCTGTAAAATGGCTAAATTGCAGATCCGTCTTTGTTCTACGATTGCGACGATTTGACATTACTCCTGAGAAGTAAGTTGCTTCGATAATACAAGTAACATACTAGTGCACTGTCACACTTATCAATCGCGGCCACGGGCGGCCGTAGACTTCTCAAGCGATAATTCCGGTTTGGTGCGGCCCTAGCACGTGTCCACTTCGATTTTTTTTAAATGTATTGTTTAAAATTATCTGCAGCTGATATTATATTTTGTAAGTGTAACTGTTAACAAATTGTAATAAGATACGTAGAATAATAATATACACGTGTATTAGGGCCGATTCACACCGGAATTTAGGAGGCGAGGCGAGCAGTTTCAGTGTCATATGATTTTAAACTTTATCTTCATTGTTGTTAATAATACATAGTATCGCTTGAGATATCTACGGCCGCCCGTGGACGCTCGTGGCCTCTTGCGGCCGCCGGTGGTGTCGATTTCTCAAGCGATACTATGTATTACAATAATGAAGATAAAGTTTAAAATCAATATGTCACTGAAACTGCTCGCCTCGCCTCTGCCATTCCGGTGTGAATCGGCCCTAATCTATGTGTAGTAGTGCAATGATTTTACTAGGTAACTAAAAAGAGTGAAATTATTATTTTTAACAAAAAATTAAAACCGACTTCCAAGGTAAAAACAATAACAATATCCTTATAATATGAACTAAAAAGTATTAAATAATTTTTCCTATCTCATGGTGCCTTTTTCCGAATTCGGCTAAAATTCAACTATTTCTGTATGTACTCAATCTTCATAATTTTGAAGTCGGTGCCAGTTACAAATGTTTCAAATATTCTGGCATCTGGATTCAGCTATATCTGGTAAGTCGGTTTGAATTTTTTGTTAAAAATAATAGCGGTGGGTTTTTGCTGCTGCATTTTAAAGTGCAGCCATTTTAAAGTTTTGAAAAAGTAAATATATATTCAGAAAATTGCTGATTTAGGTAAATTATAAATATATTTTAGACAACAAGGACTAAATCATTTGGTTTAGTGTAAAATAAAATATCTGCAAAGTTTAGTTAGGAAAATATGAAGCTTTATTTTTTTATATTTTAAAATGTCCCTACAGGCTCACCTAACCTTTGAATCGTCAGTGCTTTATATGGAAGCTTCTTTGGGGTATACTTATAGTAGAGGAGGTCGCGCTCAGTTTAAAAAGTCATTTCATACCGAGCGAAAATCGTTACAATAATAGTATTCCACTAATACATAACAGCTTTGATCGTCAGCCACTTTATAATGGGTGGAATAAAAATTGAGAGCAACTCAAAGTTGTTGTTGGGAATCTGATTTCTATACTATGATAACTAGACACATGTCGGAAGCCTATGCAAGCTTTTAATCTGACACGCTCGAGCTACTCCCGAAATCCCCTCTTCTCCTCCTCAACTATTAGGAGATATTCTGTTCTGAAGGTCGTCCTTCGATAAAGTATGAAGCTCAATTATTTTTTTTTAATTTCTGCGGGATAACTATAGGAATCTCGTCTCCCACTGCCGAACACTTAATAATATTATGATAGTTGGTTCCCACTGCCAGACTACCTCAAGGTCTAATGCTTTAAGGCAGGGTGTCTGGCAGTATAGGATATATTGGATTATAATTATTACTACTATTACTGGATTATATTTCAGAACAAACCCCATAAAATATGTAAATCGCTGGAGTGTTGCCATTGCTTTAATGTGACCGTGAAAGGAATCTCGGTAATAAAGATATCTCGTGAACCCCCAGGGAAGCTCAACCTTCCAATTAATTAGTGAAACGCAATCGTGATCGCCGCTCCTATTAATCAGAAGATCGATGCGATAGCAAGGACCAACTGGTTTGTTCCACCTGGTACCGAGTTTTTTCTCTAAGTCACAGGTTACACGGTCAAATTTTCATCAATCTGATCCATCAATCCGGTAAAGATTGTCGAAAATTTGATCGCCTAACCCACGGATTGTTGGATTGATCGTATTTTTAATATGAACATTTTGAACCCATTAATATTCCGTCAATCAGATTGATGAAAATTTGACCGTGTAACCTGTGACGTGATGACGCAAACAAGGTCTGATACAAAGCAGTTGCATAGACATTTTATAACAATTTAAATAATTTATGTAATGTGTTTACTTGTTATGGAATTGTAAATGAGTTAAGTAATATAAATAAACAACCCAGGAGTCGAAGGCGTGTTGCTGACCTAGACTCTGTCATTTTTGGTATATTCGTAGATGGTAGACGATCTTTTTTTACCAGACATTAGCTGAAGCCAGTAGTTTATTCTCCGAAAGTTGTTTTTCGGTTTCCTTCAAAATATTTTTTAAACTAAGTAAACTTTTAATTTCTCTTTGTAGCCGAATTACAGTGGTCTCATTGCGTCAAATTACTTACTTTTACTATGCAAGTATACTAACTATACCTTAATATGAAAAATTAAATAAATAAAACACAAAAAGAAAAATTAATTAAATAAACGTAAACACGTCTCCCGTTGCTGTTGGTCTGTTTCTTATATTTCTGAGCATTTTGTTAGGTACGTCTTTGTGAAGGAAATTTTTTGTAAACCGCTCAACTGCGCCACATTCTTACAACATATTTACCCTATATTATAATACTGTAACCGCGCCAATTCGTCGATATGTACGAACGGCTCAGAAATATATTTTTCATTCTCACTTGAAGGGTCCTTGATTCCTCAAACATAAAGAGCAAAGTAAGAGCTTTCACACTTCTAAGGAACAAGTAAGTATCAAAGAAAACTATTTTGAATACTCAATAAGTAGAATGAAAAATATAATATTATGATATTCCATTCAAATACAATATAATAGAAAAATTCTATTTTGAGAAGTTCTCGCCAGAATTCTATTTCCCCTGAATATTTGCTATATAAAATATATAGACTAATTATTCCACGTTCAATTAAATTATCCTAAACGTATTGTGCGTATTAATTATGAAATTGTATAATTATACAAAATTTATCACGTACCCTGTGTACGTTTTATAGCCTTCATTATTAATCGTTTCAAATTTATAATACAATATGTTCTCATAATCATACTAATTTCAGTAAACCGACTGTTTTAGGGAGAGTAATGCATGATGCGGCAAAGCTAATAGCTAGGCTTGAAAGGGATGAATCAGTTTAAGGCCACTCCTTGATAATTTGGCTGTAGCGATGCCGATTTTTCTCAGCAATGACTAAAGCTAAAAAACTAAAGTTCATTGTCAGTATTCATCATGTCTTTGTCTTTGAATTGCCCATAGCATAACACGATTGGACAACTTTTATAACACAGAATTATCAATCGAAAAGACCTCTGTAAAAAAAGGGATTCCTTTTTTTCCAACAGAGGAGAGTGATTTAAGGTTCCAAAATTTGTACATAAATTGGTTGAAGCATACACTTTAATACGTGCATAGCTTATATGAAATGTATTTATGGTTTTTAAATTACGCGACAAAAACCATTTTGTCGCTTACGCCCTTTCCATTTTTTGCTGTTCCATTGCTTGTTTTCTATGAGAGGCCGGCCCGGCCTCTCATAGAAAACAAGCAATCTAAAACATATCCAACACGGTTTCTTACTTTAACACGGCGTCACCTTAATTCAAAATAGCCGTTACATATTTACTAGTATAAAAATAATGAGGACAATACAAAACAAATGGATCGTCCAAAAAACTGAAAATGAAACAACAGGAGAAGGTAGAGATACTATGATAACATGGCGCGCCCCTCCAAATGACTGTTCAATGTGTGTAGTCACATCCTTATGAAAGAGTTTGTTATATGTAGTAAGTATTCAACCAATCACAGTACACGTAATATTTCTGTTAATGTCACTTTTTACCAAGATTTGGTCAACTAGCCTACCGCGCAAGACATCGCACTTCAAACGTTTTGAATTTTGAAGGGGCGCGCCGTGTTATCGTAGTTGATCTTTTTCGTCGCACGGTAAGAAAAGACGGGGGAAAAGGATTTGCTCCCCTACACTGCGATTGCAGTACTTTCCATTCATCTTATACTAACGCGGCCTAACGCATTTAGCATGCCTAAAAACACACAACTCAAAAGTGGTATATAATTTTGATAGGTAGGTAATTAAAAATGAAAATATTGAAATTTCACTTTATTATAAGACATTGATAAGCTTAGCCTCTCTTATGATGGCCATCACGGAGTCGAAGGTCTCCTCGCAAGTTGGCAGCACCTGGCTGACGGGCAGCGTGTAGCCCCAACCACCTTCGTCCCTCAGCAGGTAGGTGGCTGCAATCGGGGGATTGAAACGGAATTTGGCCCAGTCGGCAATGGATCCAGTGGCACCATCTGGAGTAAGACATACATAGATTTTAAACGTAAAAATACATACATCTGTTATTGAAAATATTATTTAGTATTTATATTCGGTATTCGTCATTTTCAGTTCAGTATTTATCGTTGAGAAAGTATCATCAATGCACGATACAGCTACTTCTATTGTGCATTAAAGTTGCAGGCAACATTAATAATTCAGCAAATATTTTTCAGGACATATTGATTTTACTCTTTATGTGGGATGGTGACCAATATGGTAATTAATAGATAGATTATATGGTAGATATAGTAGAAGTTCTCGACAGCTTTATACCTCCTATTCAAAAGTTAGAAGTTTGAAATATGCCACGTCACAGCATAACTAATTACGTAAATCTTACCATGTACTTCCATTGAGGTGCCCACTCGATATTGTGTGTTATACCGAACTGCAAGAGATCCCATCGCTCTTCTTCCAATAGTCACCTGCAATAAAAAATATTATGATAATTCATTCATCTTCTGTAATGATCACAAATTATTCGTAGAATTCTTATGTTCTCATATTATGCACCACTCACCATTTCATTATAATTTTGTAAATGTTGGGTGGTATGAGCATAAGGTATCAAAAGACGTTGTCCGAAACCACCAAAAGATAGAAGACCAACTAAATTTGAGCCTATGCTTTCAATATAATTTGAAGCTCTTCTAGTTTCTGGCTCAGAGAACGGCCCTATTCCGATGTAGTTCCCAGCTGAAGGCGTAAAACTTCCACCTATTACTGTAATAAAGTACCAATTAATTAAATTATTGTTAACTAGATGACACCGAAACTCTGTACCAAATTTCAGCGAAATCGGTTTAGCAATTTAGCCGTGAAGAGGTAACAGACATACAGACAGACAAGTTTCCGCATTTATAATAATATTAGTATGGGTATAGGCAACTTGCCTTAATAGGTTACGTATGGAGTTAATGTTTCATAGACATTAAGTCTCAATTAAAACAGTTTACTGTTTCTATAGTACATTTGAGTACTAAATTACGCTTTGTAAGCTTCACAATGTAATATTGATACCAACGAATCCCTGTTAATTTTAACAATTATTAGAAATTACTTACTTCCCCAATGAGAATTCCAATTCTTGGTCAGGTCAACACCAATTGCATTAGTAACTGGTCGTCGGTTTTTCAGCCAAAGCCTTTCCTAAATCATAGAGTAACCAATAGATTGATATCATTATCTTAATATTTTCAACTTAATCCAACTGATAGACTCCTTTAAGATGTTTTTTTCCAAAATTAAAAATGATAGTATGTTACTTACTGCATTCTGTGTATATTCGTAGCCATCTGGATTTAACACTGGGAATATGTGCCACTCGAATTCTCTAGAAGCGGCTAATGCTTCTGGGTCTTCTCCTAACACCAATTTGTTAACTAGGTACGTGACGACAGTTGGTGACAGCCAATCTGCTGCGATTTGACCACCATTAATGAAAAATGCTCGACCGGTTGCCCCTCTTGATATTTTTACACCGATGATTTCTCTGCCTGTAAAAATTGTAATGATATTTGAAGTAAGTGGATAGCTAGCTATCTTACAATCAGTTATCGATGTAGTACAATAATTAATATTGTTGGTGTTTGAATTTAACGTAGTTAACAACTACAATAATAATAAAATACTTTCTTGTTTATAAGACGAAAGCTAACGTATAAACTATAGATGTTTGTAATAACTAGGAAATAGCATTCTTAAATGAAATAAAAATTACCTTCATGAGATTTTCCAAGATTTATAATACTAACAATGTCGCTGTGAGTCCTGGCTAAGTGATGGAACCAATCGTTTATATCGTCAAGAGTCTGATAGTTTGTCCAATACAGTTCACCTGCATCGCGTTTCCTTCTGCTCATTATCTGATCATCGAACGCTCTGTAATATTATCAAGCAAACATTTAAAATAATATCACTTCAAGTGTATGGTAAATTTCATCAAAATAGTATTTACAAATATTTTATAGCACGTTACTTATTGCCTATAATTAACTTATTTAAGTGAGCTATACTTACTGTTGAATATTTTCCATCATTACATAATATGCAAGACTGCGTTTCCTTAGGGAATGTTCCACTTCGTCTCGTTTTTCTGGTGGCAAAACCATACTTGCATAATCACCAGCTCTCGTTGGCAATTTCCAAAAATCAACCCTATCTTCACTATTCAGTTCATTTAAATAATCCAAATGATCATCACTCTCTGGATGCAGCTTGTATAAACAGTAATTGTCATATTTTACTTTTTCTGAACTAACACAAACTATAAAGTTAAGACACAGTATTATTTTCATTAACATCTTGACGACTTCTGTGTTCTACTTATATACTTCTTGTATAACTAAATCAAATTTCTGTGTCAAAGACTAATTATTTGATTACGAGCACTATCATATTTTAATTTTAATTTTAATCATTAAAGTAGCTCATTTTAGGTGCATTTTCATGAAACAAGACATTTATCAGCTTATCGAATGAATACGATAGTTTAATGTGATTAAAAGTGACGATTATTGATAAAACATTTTTATTATCCTTATCAAGAATACCTTTCGTTTGTAATCCTCATATTTATGTTTAAGTTTTTAGTCAGAAGATAACTATTTTTACCGCGCGATTCCAGAATAATGTTATATAATCATTCTTCTGGCATAGTGTGGTAGAACTTTTAACATAATAATTATTGCCATTCTACGGAGTCACAAGCCAAGTCTTTTTTTAATTTTTAAAAATTGCAATAAGCCAATAACAATGTTTTCTTTATTTCTAAGTGGAACACACCGATTGGGTCGTGTCATCCCCCTGGAAATGAATACCGGAACAGCGCGAGATTACCCCAAACAACCTCAGCTATTCTTTTATATCATTTTGGTTACAGATTCTTTGATCGTTATCCATAACTGAAAATGTAAAGTTTAAGAAAGGAATCGAAGGAAAAAAGTCAAAAACGCACTAATGGTACTTAAAAAATCGCTTCTAGGTACCATGAGTGTACCATGAGTATTCACCAGGTCAAGTCTTTCAAGTGAAGATCATTTATAAAAAAAAATGTACACGTTTCAATATTTTTCAGTCTGTTTGTAAATATATTTTACAATTTCTTTTTAAAAGTTTTAATGAAAATCATAATCCGTTTACTACTTTATACAACGCTAGAGCTCCTAATTACAAAGATAATAAATATAATAAGCTCCACGAACGTAATTAATTTAATTATAAGTTGCACAATATTGGTATCCAATCATTATTACGGGATAGACAACTTTGAACCCTGCCTCATACTAATAGGGCTTAAAGTTATAATTCATTTATGAAATATAACGAATTAGTAATTAAAGTTAATTGCACGTTATTAGTATGACGATATAAAGGCAGTCTAAGACCAGGAACCATAGAGCACAATAATTAATAGTTTGAAAATGACTTTTTGCCTTTTAACTTAAAACAAAGATGGTATGAAAATAAATTTCGTACCATTTTTGTGTTTGTCACAATTTTTAATCGATTTCCAAAAATGAGAAGGTTATATTATAATATTCGTCTGTTTAAATTTTTTTTGTATGTTCAACCATAACATAGCCGTTTGTGGACCGATTTTCATGATTCTTTTGTTGTACAGGGTTGAATCCGAGTTTGGTACCATGTTCACAAAAGTGATGATGGGATCCATTAGGAATCGAGGGGACTCCTTAAAATTTGTATGGAAAAATACAGTGATTTCGACCAACTTCAAAAGAATAAAAATTGAATACAGAATTCGTTGAGATTTAGTCGAATTTTGAAAAAGGCACTAATGAATAATAAGAATTATTTCATACTTTTTAGGTCATTTTAAGAATATTGTTTTTTCTTTGGAAGTCAGGTTCAATTTTTTGTTAAAAAATAATCTATAATAAATACTGTTACACTAGATATTTCATCGGCACGCTCTTGAGCTTTGAATTTTTTGATATATTATGTCATAATAGTGCAGTCACCAGAGGTTTTAACCTCCGAAAATTGTAATAGTGAATGGATTTTTGTTTTTGAGGTGTCATTTTCTTTTTTACACTAATTGCAAAGCTTACCAAAATTTTTTGTGCTTTTCATTTTTTAGTTACTTAATTAAAAATTAATATTTCACCATATAAATCCGGTCCAGAAAAAAATTCTTGTTCCTGTTATTTAATGACTCTTATCCGATTGTTTACGTTGAAAATTAACCAAATACACAATTTTTAAAAAAGAAAGTTTGCTTTGCTAAGAAAGTTTGCTTTGCTAAATACAACTATAAGGTTTTTGCAAAGTTTTTAGAGATTAACGCTCGTCGTAACCAAGATAAAAGGGTTTGGGTAGATTTAAGAGTTGTAACAAAAAGTGTGTTAAGCTTACTTATTGTGCGTATTTAATTTTTAGAGAAATGATAACTTTTAAGTACTTAAAAACGTTTAAATATCTCCAAAAAATGTGTAAAATAGACCGAAAATATTTTTCTATATTTGTTGAGAATTTATTTAAGTGAGTGCTAAAACATTAAATGCATCGACAAATGAAAGACTTTTTCTAGTCTTTGAAATATATTTAAACTTCCTACTTAAAGCCAGAAAAAAATTGGGTGCTACAAATCTCACGTACATACTAAAGACGCATGCTGCGACCTATGTTTGGAAAATGCTTACCTGAATACAAAAAATATCAGTTCTTAACCTAATTTGTATTTTTTTTCCTTTAAGTATATTTTAGCAAATATAATTAATGAAAAAAAAAAAAGAATTTTATTCTGTAAAAACCTAACCACAAGAAATAAAATACAGATTTTCTTCGAAATATCCGTGAAAAGTTTGTGCTACATTTTCAGAAAATTTAATAAAGTAAGAGCTAAAAAGTTATACACATTAAGAAACAGAAGGCTTTGTTAAGCCTAAAAAATAATTTTAAACTTCCCATTTAAAACCAAAGAAAAATAGGAACGCCATTCACCTGGCGAGGCACACAACAAGCACATTTGGAGGTATGCTCATCTAGGTACATACAAAAATATTAAGTTTAAATCTAAATTATATATTTTTTCAACTTATTTTCTTTCTTTGGAATGTAAGCAACGATACAAATAAAAGAAATAATAATATATTTTATTATTTTGCTATATATTTAAAAGAAAGAGATATGCAAATTTTCTTCAAAATTTTAGTTTATGAGTTTACTTGAAGTGGAGAATAATTTAAAAATCAAAAGCACAACTTTTCAATAGGTGAACTTTATTATTTATGTTATCAGCTACACATTCCTTTTTTCTTTTCAATTTTCATCTACTATTGCAATAAATTACTTAATTAAAAATCAAAAAACCCGACTGCAAAAATGTTAACTAAAAAGAACAAAACAAGACCTAATTCTGCCGGAGGCATCGAATCCATGTTTTAATTGATACGACTCTTGCTTACGAGTTTCATGCCAGGATAAATAGCTGGTTACATAGAAAAATGTAGAAGAAGAAAGTGGATAATAAAATGCAGTCGGAAGCATGTCGCACCAAGTTTAACATTAATTCATAAATCATAAAATATTATGCCTCCGACTGCATTTTATTATCCACTTTTTTCTACATTTTTCTATGTAACCTTCTATTTATCCTGGCATGAAACTCGTAAGCAAGAGTCGTATCAATTAAAACATGGATTCGATGCCTCCGGCAGAATTAGGTCTTGTTTCGTTCTTTTTAGTTTAATCATTTTTTTGCAGTCGGGTTTTTTGATTTTTAATTAAGTAATTTATTTTATATTCGACTTTTTAGTTGTAGTCATCTAACCATTTCGACAATCAATCTAATAAAAAATTGAAAACTACCGTGCTGATATACCTAACCATATATCGTAGGTACACTTAGAAAAGTATACCTACAATACGTTATAATAGGTACATAGGTTTGGTACTGTTTCAATGATCATTGGTTTCAAATTTCAATGTATGTTTCTAGTTTGAAGTACCAAATCATTGTTTTTTTTTAAGGTGACGCCGCGTTAAAGTAAGAAACCGTGTTGGATATGTTTTAGATTGCTTGTTTTCTATGAGCGGCCGGGCCGGCCTCTCATAGAAAACAAGCAATGGAACAGCAAAAAATAGAAAGGGCGTAAGCGACAAAATGGTTTTTGTCACGTAATTTAAAAACCATAAATACATTTCATATAAGCTATGCACATATTAAAGTGTATGCTTCAACCAATTTATGTACAGATTTTGGAACCTTAAATCACTCTCCTCTCTTGGAAAAATAGGAATCCCTTTTTTTACAGAGGTCTTTTCGATTGATAATTTTGTGTTATAAAAGTTGTCCAATCGTGTTATGCTATGGGCAATTCAAAGACAAAGACATGATGAATACTGACAATGAACTTTAGTTTCTTAGCTTTAGTCATTGCTGAGAAAAATCGGCATCGCTACAGCCAAATTATCAAGGCGTCGCCTTAATACTTTGTCATTGAATCTTCGTCTTGTTTCAGTAATGTCAATTAATTTTTAATTAATATTGGATTTATCCATGCAGGCGGATTTCGGTTTTTTCTTATTTTATTACTAGCGGTCGGCCGCGGTTCCGCCCGCGTGGATGTCGGTGTGCTCTGCAAAAGGCATACCCAGGAAAGACTCGGTCAGTAAAATGATTCCCAGGTCAATTCACAGACTCCGACACTCATCGACGACGTAGTCATATTATACGCAGGCTGCACCCTGTGCAGATTGTCTTCCTCACGCACGCGCACCCGCCTTGGTGACGCCAACTATCGTAATATTTTAATTTCGCCATAATTTCAAAACCAAATGTCCAATTTTATTCATTCAAAGACCAAATATTATCTAAATATACTGTACTAATAAACTGTACTTAGTAATGGAATAATTTATTTTGATAAGGATTAAAAGAATGAGTAAAATAAACGCGTTTAAATGTAGTCCAAAAAAATCAAGATTTTTAAATAAAAAAATGGTTATTGTGCCTCACTCGACATAGATAGGTATAGTGTGTTGCAGACTTTTTTGTAGATATTTGTAAGTTCTACAATTAGTTAAAATTTTATGGTTCTATCTTTTATAGTTTAGGCAGCGTACGTAAAATAAGTAACTTTTCTGGTCGATTTTTTACACCTTGCGTCCGAAGACCCCAAATATCTTACGGTACCCTATTTTTTTCCAAAATAAAATTCAGCCTATATTCAGCAAAAATAATGTAGAATTCCAATGGTAAAAGAATTTTTCAAATCGGTCCAGTAGTTTCGGAGCCAAACAAACAAAAAATCAAATCTTTCCTCTTTATAATATTAGTGTAGATTTATTGTTCTATTTAATATTAAAACTGCAAGTTATATACATATTTAGAATCAGTGTTTAAAATCCTTTATTTTGATACCCAACTCGATATGCTTGGTAGAATTATTTTTTTTTACCTCACAATATGGCGTCACATCTGCCATTTTGGTTTTTTTTAATGTCACCTATCTAAGAACACTTGGGTCATTAAGACAAATCTAACGATTAAGGAAGAATATTACAAACATACAAGATACGCGTTAAACACATAACCCTCCCGGCAGTCGGATAAAAATCGGAGGTTTGCACGATTTTTACGCTCTGGGAACTCCACTATAACTCATAAGATTAACCCATCAAGCCCCATAAGGACACCGGTGACGGCGACAACAATAGAATAACAATAGATTTCCATGAATCTGCGATCGAAGGATTAAATATGGCGATTAAAAGCTTTTGCTTCTTTGTTTTTTCTTTACTATCTTTAACAAAATCTTTCTTCTAATATTCTTTTTTTTTCTTAGGCCTTTAAGCCATTAATAATTACGGAGTTCTACAACAATTTTTCAATCAATCAAATAATCTAACGAAGTTGGCTTACAAATGTATTGGAAAGAAAGACCAGTCGGTCACGCGACGAGAATCCCAAACTTGGGAATATTAAATAACTTCAAGTGATCATTAAAAAAGGACTCTCTACGTTGGGGATAAAGTGTAAATTCTTTTGTACGTGTCAGCATATGCCTATGAGTGGGTTTTTCTTTGTGCTGGGGGGTATTTTTTTGTGGAAAACTCAATAATTGGCTAACAATAGCTGCAGACAGCGCGGTCATCCTGTTGGCATGGAACCAAATCAGTCCGCTCGACAAATATTGTCTACACTAATGGTATAAAAAGAAAAAGTTTTGAGTACTGATGCAACGTTTTATACTAAATTTGGAGTTGATTCAATTTTTTCTCTAAAACATTCTGACATTAACCCATCAAGCCCGGTAAGGCCCATATGGGCCGCGATAATAAAAGATTTCCAAGAATTGGCGATCGAAGGATGACAGTCAGGTTAAGGTGAGAACAATATGGACCTAAAAGGATCTAAAAGGGCACTAAAAGGTAGCATTATCATGGAGATGCCAAGAAGTTGTCGCTCGAAGAGACACTAGCTAGTCTTTACTAATAGGTGCCCGCAATTCCGTTGTTTTGTTTATCGCGCGGGAACCGTACATTTTTCCGAAATGAAAAGTATGTTTCCCAGGATTCAGAGTATCTCGATATCAAATTTCAGCAAAATCAGTTGATCGGTTTGGCCGTAAATAGGTAACAGATCAACAGACACACTTTCGCACTTGTAATATTGGTATGGATTTCAACCTCAATATCACACAAGCATATAATGTAACGGCTGTCTCTCAAGTTACACTTAAGTATAGCAATGTAGGGCGGCGTTAGTCCTGATTTAGACCGCGAAAAGAGCCCTGTAAAGTTGAAGCCAGGACTGTCTCACTTCCATACAAACGGCGCGAAATCGCCGAGATATTTACCTACTATTCTGGAAATCAACCTAATTTCAACCTTTTGCATCGCGTTTAGCGTTCATAGTACAATAACTGACTGCCGTCTCGCTTCAATCTGCCAGGGCTGTCAAGCGAGCGGCGCGGCGGCGGCGAGGCGGCCGGGTATTATACTTTTGTGTCGCGGATGCGTGCGCTGCGTGTGCGACAAGTCGAGCGAGTGCCAGCCTGTTGAGACTAGCCCGGTGACCGAACGCTTGCGTTTATCATACCTAAACTCGGGAGTGAAACTTCTGTACCGTTTTATGGTACTAATTATGTATTCTGTGATAAAGCTGACATTAATTAACATTATTGTTTAGTGATAATTACGTCGTATCCTCAAACAGACGTCTTCCCAGAAGTGCTGAAAGCGTTGATGTTGGTACTACAATATTATGATGGTATTATTCTGTGTATTTCTTACCAAATTATATGTGTATTCAAATGGTTTCAGAATTTACTTGTGCTAGATGTTGGATGCGAGTAGCAGGAGATCGGCCATCATGGCGTTCATTGAGAGAGGCCTATGTCCAACAGTGGACGAATATAGGCTGATATGATGATGATGATGATGAGATATTGACTAGACGTATATATTTAACACATCAATCCCCAAGCGGCAACCGACTGCCGCATGGCGCATAGCAATTGAAAATATTGTCTGCGATACCCACCGAGTATGTTTAAATAAGGCCTGATTTTATGTTTATGTATATTGTATTTTTTTTTTTCACCTTTTACCTTTATCATTTATTATTTGAATGCGAAAGACCAAAGATCAATGACCAATAATAAGACTTCAAATTGATTTTTTGGAGTTGACTGTACCCAGAAGTCAGAACTCACCGCTGTTACAAAGTTTTCTGATTTTACATTTTTAATATCTTTCTAAAAGGGTTTCGATGTCAATCTGAAATTAATTAAATAATTTGCATATTCATTATTCGATGGTCGTAAATACAATTTTAGCATATTGAATATAAACGATCATTACGTAACGTATTACGATAGAAATTTAAATCCTTGCTAATTTTGCGGTTAAATGAGCCTTTTTAGTCATGTAAAATTAGTTTTATAATAAAAAGTTTTGCGTCAGTTATTATTATTGCCCGTGATAAGCCCCTTTTATTTTTTTATGGTGGGAAATGCGTTACGCATCCCCAGCGGCCCAGCTATTATATATTCGCTAGCGAAGCGATGACTTATGTCAAATCGCATACATTTTGTAGCGCTAACGCTAGCGCTAGCGTTTTGCCAGTTGTCAAAGGGGGCAGGGGAATGGTCGCTGGAGTATGTGGGACTCCCCAGGTGCTGCGGTAAAGAGGAGCACCCGAGGCTACCCACTAAAACCCACCGGTGCCTCCTTCCATCGCTACGCTGCTGGGCCACCGGACCCGCCTACGAGGGCGATATCTGCGGCAGCCCAGTTAGCGGTGTCTGCTTGAGCAGACTCCTCCGCAGCAAGGCATTAAGCTAGCACCTAAAATTATTGAAATCTATGAATAGGCTGTTAAATACTACTGCTGTAGGATCCTGGAATAATAATATTGTAAACACTAATTTACGACAATTAATTTCAATTCCCATTGAAGAAGTCAAAAATTCGTATCGAATTTCAAAGGATATTAATAATTAATACAGGATATTTTTTTTATAATATTAATTATTAATTTTTCGAAACAAATAAGCGTCTAAGCGTCGTCCCTTTGTCCTGGGACCTGCATACAACGTTCCCAAATTAAATCACAATTAAAGAATATAAGCTGGCCCTTAATAACGTTATATGGAAGCTTTTTGAGAGACCCATTTGCCGGCTACTCGTTAAAATAAATACAAACCCGCACAAAACCTGGGCGACTAAAAATAATAAATTTTCCGAACACTCTGTACAAACGAGATTTGCCTAAAGCTGTCCGCGTGTACGTGTTTTCTAACGTAAAATTGTCTGTCCATTTTAGCTCCTAAATAAAAACTCAAAATGCATGTATATTTTTATAATAGAATGTAAACAAGATTTTTCAACTATGAAATTGTGTGCCACGGCCATGTTTTAATTGAACAAATAAAAAAGAAAGTTTGAATCAGTGCTAGTAAGTTGGAAGGCTTCGTAGACACACGTCCTCCTTCCAATCAGAAGCTTAAATAAAAACGAAACATAATATTTCTGGAACATTAATTATTATAATAACTTAATTTATTATTATAATAATTCATTATAATAATTAATAATTAAGCCACAGGAACTAGGTACTTATATACTAGCTGTTGCCCGCGACTTCGTCCGCGTGGACTTCAGTTTATAGTTGTTCCCGTACATCGATTGAATAGTTAATGCGCAAATCATAAAGGTAAATTTTGTGGGAACCGTACATTTTTCCGCGACAAAATATATCCTATGTTCTTTCCCGGGACTCAAAGTTCCCAAAGACCAAATTTCAGCAAAATAGATTGAAAAGTTTAGGCGAAAATCATAAAAGTTTATTGTGCGGGAACCGTATATTTTTTGGGACAAAATGTATCCTATGTCCTTTTCCGGGACTCAAAGTATATAATATATCTATACCAAATTTCAGCAGAATCGTTCCAGCTGTTTACGCGTGATGTCGTAACCAAGGGAAATATGGATTCATTTTTATTATTTTTAGAGGTTCCGCGCGGCTTCGTCCGCGTAATTTAGATATTTCACAGACAAATTAGTTCACAAAAAATAGTCTATGATCCTTTACGTGCTATGCTTCCTATCTGACTCAAATAAGAGAAAAATTGCTCTAGTAGTTCGTAAGATAAGCCCTTTCAAATAATTTCCCCCGTTTTTTCCACATTTTCCTGTATTTCTTAGCTCCCATTAGTTTTAGCGTGATAAAATATAGCATATAGCCTTTGTCAATGAATGGCCTATCTAACACTGAAATAATTTTTCAAATCGGATCAGTAGTTCCTGAGATTAGCGCGTTCAAATAAGCCCTTTCAAATAATTTCCCCCGTTTTTTCCCCATTTTCCTATATTTCTTCGTTTTTATTAGTTTTAGCGTGATAAAATGAAGCCTATAGTCTTTCTCAATAAAGAGGTTATCTAACACTAAGAAAACACAGCGCAAGCGCTGTTTCACGCCGGTTTTCTGTGAGAACGTGGTATTTCCCCGGTCGAGCCGGCCCATTCATGCCGAAGCATGGCTCTCCCACGTGTGTATGATGCGATCCCCCTGATATGAAATTATATGCCCCCCCCCTCTTGCTTTTTTAACATGTATGTAAGTTTATGAATACATAAAATTACATATCATATATTTTATATTCTCCTACTTCTGAGAAGTAAGAATAATTCAAGACGTGAGTGGAATAATAAGGTAAGTAACATTAAAAAACTTCCGGTTTTTTTTGCTTAAATGGAGGCTTTAGGGCCGGAAAAAATATTTGAATTGGAAAAACTATGGATAACATGTGTAGCCAGATACATAGCTGGGTTATGAAGTAGATATTATCTAATAAGATAAACTTGTAACTTAAAGTTACAAGTTTTATTAAAATAATTAGGGAGAAAATTAGTTATTGTCCGAATGTTACGAAATGTTACTTGTTCGATTCTTCTACTCACGTCTTCAATTATTATTATACCTCTTAATAATTTGTTCGGCACGGTACAAGCGTAAAATATACGGAACTCTGTATGAGCTAATTAAAGCTTAATAATTCACCCTCGGTGGTTTCGAATTCTCTAATCCACCAATGGATTTACAAAGATCTCATGACGTTTCCTTTCAAGTCCCCATTTTCATCCTTTCACGGTTTAAACCTTTATAATATTATGTTTTGTAGCTTGATGGTCTTTTAAACTTCCATTAAAATTTATACCCTAAAAACCCTTGCATCCCCTTTTAGCGGTCTCTCCTAAGCCCTTAAGTTGGTATTTTAAGTATGGGGCTGTTTCTGTAAGTAACCAAAGGGTGGCGTTACCGCGATTTAGATTTATTGGACTGACGAATAATTTGCTTAATTGGGTCCTTAACAACTTTGCTGAAAATTTTGTTGGCGCTTAAGACGTATGTCACGTACATTATAAGAATGGTTTGGTGAAAGTAAATGACAATTTCATATGGGGTTCAGATGGAAAATAGTTATGATACTTCAGGGTATGTATGCCCTTATAAAGAATCCACCGTGAAAGTAGCTGCGCGTGCTGGTAAATTCATGGCATTTCCCCTACGCATTTCCCATACAAACAGAAGTCAAAAGTAAGTTGCTCTTTCAGGGCAGTAAGTAACTCTATATTAGTTCTAAGTGAACTCTATATTTGTTGACACCTTTTTATATAAGTGTACCTTCACAACATCTATGGGGATTTACATTTTAAGTAATTTATAATATTTTTTTACAAGAACAAAAAATATAAGTATATAATATTCTTAAACCTCAAAAGAAGCACAAATATTATAACTATTCTTTATAGGAATTTCATGCTAGTGAAGCCGCTATAAAGAGTTTTTAAATCAGCAAACGAAGAAACAGTAAAATGCCTTTTTTTATGGATCTGATTTCAATCTAGAATGTTAATGAACGGCGATATAATCTAAAGCAATTATATCACACTATTACCTGTCACGAAAATTATGCAGATGCGACCACAATCTACATAAAACTAAGATCGTAGATAAAACAACGTGTTTGAGTCGGTATATCTCACCTGCGAAGTGTGTGCCGAAGATTTTAATGTTGATAATATAATTTACTGCACAGCAACCCAAACTGATTATTGGCCTCTGACACAAAAGTTTCGTTAGGTGCCATGCGACAGATTGCTATCGCTCGCAGGCGATCAGGCCCCCCCTTTTTTACATGGAGGAATAGCTTTACACATCCCCGGTGGATTGGGAATATCGGCCGGGATATGTGGGACTCCCCTGCGTAGGGCCTACCTACTAAAACCCCCAGATGCTCCACTCTTTGCTAAGGTTTTTGGGTCCGATAGATTAAGCTACCGCAACTCTACCAGGGTTCGTCCATAATATCGTAAGTACATGCGCATCACGGCTCTCTCTAGAACTCAGTGCAATAGGCGCTATCAGGCCATAGTCGAAATACATTCGCCATTGCATCAACGGCAGATGAAGCATTATATCTGGCATTAATATGGAGTTTGCTACTTAACTGTAATTCTGCCGAACACTCACTCTCTCGCGAGGCGAAAATAAATCAATAACAGATGTTTGAGAAATCATCTATCATGCGTTAGTCCATTTGGTACCGAAGCAAGAGAACTGCTGAATCAGAGGAATTTCAAAAATAATAACCACAAATAGAACTTTAATAACCAGAAACATTTTCAGCCCCTAGAATCACGGTAGTGCAGAGCAAAAAAGGGTATGTCATCGTGACTAGCACTAAAGCGTATACACATGACACTAATGGCTAACAGAATAAAACCGGTAAAGCCTTTTTAAGTGTATTCCATTAGTTGAAACTCAGTGAAAATGAAATATCAGTTTCGAACACGTTTCTATAGGCTTCGAAAGTAATCAACCAATTTTTATGTAGTCCAAAATCGAAATCAAAAATCAAAATATTTATATTTTCTAAATAGGTTAACAGAGTTAACACTTTAAGAACGTCTACATGAGGCTTACCACCGGTTCGGGAACATGGCGCGTTATATATAAAACCAAAGATAACACAGTGATCATGAAGAAGGTAAGCTACTCTTAAACACTGGAAAATGTACGCCCTTAAGCTACTCAATTATACGAGTAAATCGTTACCTAATGTAATACTTGATCTCGAGATCTCGAGGTGTAACCGCCGAACCGCGCGTTTGCGCCGCCTTATAATATTACTAAGCGATCTTTGAACCTTTTGTTTTGCAATAAAAAGATATCATTCCCACAAGTCTCAAGTGGACGGGTCAGTAAGTGGTCTTTTCGCGCTGTGTCGCCGCTTAGCACCGTCATTGTGGTCCTAACAAAGAACTCAACAACAATGCTATAACGTTAAATTGACTGTCTGGAAGAGACACGTATCAGAATCAGAATATAAATATTTTTTCATAATGTTTAGGGCAAGATATGACGTAAAAGAAGGAATACTCTACTACCTTTCGCCAATAGACATTTGATAATCTGTTGCTGGCTGTTTAAGGGTAAATACCACTTCTTGGTGCATTAGTGTTCATATTTTTTTAACTTGTTAATGCGAGTAGTAATACCAGTAATACTAGTACCACCATTTACCGCTAATTCTTTGTACTCGAAAGGTTCGCCTATGCTTCTGCGTGTCTAGATTTATTATTGTCACAAACACTATAATCTCTCACTTCTTCTAACGCTACATACCTATTGTAATATTTTCAGTAGGTAGTGTATATTTTAACCAACTTCCAAAAAGGAGGAGGTTATAATTATGTTCGGCTGTGGATCTTTTTTATTTTTATTTTATTTGTGTATGTGCAACGATTACTCCGCCGTTTGTGAACCGATTTTCAAAATTTTTCTTTTGTTGTATAGGGTTTAATTCCAATTTGGTACCATGTTCACAAAAGTGGTGATCTGATGATGGGATCCATGAGTAATCGAGGGAACTCCTCAAAATTTATATGGAAACATATAGTGATTTTGGCTTTATGTGAAGGATCCTAGGCATATGCTACCAAAAAGTAAAATTTTACATCAAGGCATGCTATGGTTCCGAAGATACTAAGAGAACTCCGGATTCCTTATAGATACAAGTTTGGGACTTTCGGCGATGTTTTAAGAACTGAAAGCATATGCTACTAAGTATGTAAAATACATTCATCATCATCATCATCATCATCATAATTATCACTACCATCACACGATGCATCGTTATGAGTTATGACCCTATTATTGGTACTTTTCATAGTCTTTTCGATCTAGACTCGAGTTTGTCGAGTGATTTTGAAAATTATATTAATGTTGTTACAAAGTAAATGATTTAAACTTTGTGTTGCGGTTACCAAGTTGGCAATTTGATCATGGGATCTATGAGGTACATAGGAAAAAACTTTTTTGAAAACTGCCTGAGTATAGTTGTTGTGATAGTTTCATTCTTAAATACTATATATCTGCAACAAACAGCTTATAATATGTTTACCGGTAAATAACTAAAAAGACTGAAATTATTATTATTTTTAACAAAAAATTAAAACCAACTTCCAAGGTAAAAACAATAAGTAAGTAATAATATGAAGTAAAAAGTATTAAATAAATCTTACTCTTTAATAGTGCCTCTTTCAGGATTCGTCTAAATCTCAACTATTTCTGTACATACTATAGTCTTCATTACTTTGAAGTCGTTACCAGTCCCAAGAGTTTCATTTATTCTGACATTGACTGATTAACTCACGATTAAATTAGCTGGTGCCGACTTCAAAAAACCTTGGAAGTCGGTTTTAATTTTTTGTTAAAAATAATAATAATGCATGAACAAAATGAATATAATAATTTTAAATGAATTAATCCTGTATGTGTAATGTAATAAAACTCATAATAATTTTTATTGATATACTTATTGCAAAAAATATATATTTTGATTATGGTGAGCAAATTAGCATATTGCTCGATACTTTACAGGTCCATGTTTTAAATACAGAAGCTCCTGATATCTATTATTGTTTAATTATGTAAATATTACGATATTTTTTTGTTAAGACAGGTGGCAAGTTTCATTTATTAGGCTTTTGTAATTTAGTGAAATAGAATAAAGTTGTCATAAATTACAATCTTTAAAAAATAATTACATCAAAAAAGACGGCATCCAATTTTTAAGTAATTTCAATATTTATTACCTTAATTAAATTTAACCGAGCTGATAAAAATGAAAATACGCAATCGTACTATTTCAAAATGAACAATCAATCTATATTAATATAAAATATGTATTTTCAATTGTTTTATCTCACTAAAACTTGACAACGGCTGAACTGATTTGGCTAACTTTAGTCTTGAAATATTCGTGGAAGTCCAGGGAAGGTTAATAAGAGTTGAGTAATACAAAGTTCACCGGGTCATCTAGTAAAACAGAGTCGTTATGATCACTGCAAATTGAAAGCCACATCCAGTATAACAGCTCCACCCGCGGTTCCGCTCAACAAAAGGTTTCACATTAAACGCGTAAACGCTGAGAGGGGCTTTTCGGAAGATGCCACTTGTTTCGTAAGCCTATTGTATAACATGAAAAGAGGTGTTGGTCGTAATCACCTTATACAATTACGGTTGACACTCTTGCAGATTTGATTACATTTTTTGCGTGAATTTTGCGAAGTATTTTAACCTAGAAACCCGTGACACGACGATTATGGCTCTATTTATATACGTCCACGCGAACGAGCGGCTTGGCCGCTACATCGAGATAGAAGCAAAATTGTATGTAACGATTTATTTAAAAAGAAAAATTGCTTGTGATCTCGCGGTGTATGGTTACAAACACATTTTTAACGCACTCTAGATTCGATTAACTTACAATATAATATGACATACACTATAATTATATAAAACCTGATTGATAGTTTCCCTGTATATGACCCCTACAAAGGTAAGAATGAAGAAAACAAGATAAAAAAATGAGCCTCATACGTTATTGAAGTTTAGTTAGATCTTCAGAACTAGATAAATCCTAAAGTAACTTCGGCCGAAACTCCATAGTTGCCGGTCGTTTCTACCTCTTTACGGGATATAATATTATTGTATTAAATTCGAAAAACTTATGGCTACATACAAACAAAAACACACATAATGTTACATATTATTATGAAAGCGAATTGAAAGTTTTCCATAATATAGACAGAAAATTTAATGTCAAGAAAATATATAAAGTCGGTAGTTAATAATACACAAAGAGCTAAAAGAGTAACAAACAACAAAATATTAATGTACGATGCAAGCATCGCACATTCCTAGGTCAGCTGCCAGCATAATAATTAGTACATCAATGTAGTAAATATCTCAATATTTAACGATTTCGTAATGTTTTAATTTTTGCTATACTCATCAGTATCTTTGTGTATATAAAATGTGTCTGCTATAATACGCTATCATTATTATTCATTCGCCTTATATCAATTCTCTTATATCACTGTACCTTTGTATTATGTATCTATCAATAAACAGTTATCATTTTAAAGTTGTTTCCATCATAAATCATCATTATCAGCGTGTAAGGTGTACAGATCCGTACAAAAAGAAATCACGCACAAAGGAAAACTTTCAGCTTCTATAAAATGACAAAAATCTGGCTTACGCTAATGCCTGAGTTACACGGTGCGAGCTGACATGCGAGCTGGCCTAGTCAGTTACTGAGGTGCAGCTACTTGCACCGTGTGACCGCATCATACGAGTTACTTTCAAGTGCGAGTGGGTCAGTTACTTGCGTGCGAGTTACTACAACATTTTGTGTTTTCACTCGCCACTCGCCTTCTCCCACCACAGATACAACTCGACTAGGCTATGTCACTAGAACAGCTTGCATGGTGTGACCCAGGGAGGCGAGTCGAGCTGCTCTCATACACAGGCAGGTCAGGCACAGTAACTGCCTGCTGTCAGTTCAGCTGCTCGTACTGTGTAATCTATCCTTAACTCTTATATTATTAAGTTAGTCCCTCACAAAGAAATATAAATACCCCCCAACACGAAATCCAATCGTTGTTGAAGTGAGAATGCGTCGTAAATATTTTTGCGAGCGATTTTATGTTCTGAAGACAATGAATGAGTCAACACAACCCATATGTGCTATTTAACAGGTCATAAAATGAAATTTAAAGTTGCGAGCGTTATGATATTGGTTAACGTGGGCATGTGAATTTTAGTGTTGATATGCAAAATGCATAACGGTAAGCCGAGAAAACTTACTCAAACACCATAGTGTACTCTTAATTTTATACTCAATGTATTGGTAAACTATTTAAATGTAATAAAAAAATTAATTAATTTAAGAATACAAAATAAAAACGAATTGTAAACTATTATGAAAACACTTTTGTTGCTCCAATGCCTGATATTAGATCAAAGCATTATACTTTTGCTGACCATCTTTGTTGACATTGCCATCTTAAATTTGCAACAAACAGAAAACTTTACCTAATAGACCATTTTATGCTTTATACTGTTCCAATAAAAGGAGACGGTCAAATTTGCATACGATGATACGATATTAAATAAAACAAGGACCATCGCCGGTGGCGAAATCGTGACGAAGAACCTATAGCAGATGAAGAAATCACAATCATTACAAACCACCTATACCAAGAGATACAAATGATTAAATACCCCCAGGCTACGTTGCAACGAGCCGTACTATTGTAAACATTGGAGTATAATATTGGACGATCGTAATAAAGGACGCCCATTAAAATTCTACGGATGTAAAGTCACTGTACAAAATATCATGCAATAAATTAAAGAAGCCCTTGACGTACAGGTGGAAACTGGTTAGCTTTAAGCCTAAATTCTAAGGAAATTAATACTATAGTTATTATTACATAGAAACAACTCTACAAAAATACTAAAATTATTATTATCAACAAGACAATGTTCATTCGTATAGTATGGACAATCAATAAAGATGGTAGGTCAAAAAATATACTCTTACCAAAATCAAAACAAAATTTCGAATTTATTCTTAAATTGAAATGAAATTATTCTTACTTTGATAGCCAATGATCACAGTTTTAGCTAGTAAACAATAGTAAGAGCCCATCCTGCTAGCCAGAGCAGCCTCACCGTAATCAATGACGCTATGAATCACCCACGCAGATTTTTGACCTGAACTCAACTCTGTATCTCATTGAATAAACAAAATATTATATTACCGTGAGTATTACCAGTAAACAATAAACAACGGTAGTTTCGAATGAATATTAATTAACATACCAGTTTACTTTTGATTCCGAATTTAGATATGATGTTGTGGACCACATGAGTTTTCAATTTAATAATACAAACGATAATTTAAGTGAAATAAATTTTCTAAATGAAGATAAGCTTAGAGTTTAGACAAATGGCAAAAGATGATGCCGTGACAAATATAATTCTTCACTTAGAAGTGGCGATACGCCTTCAAGACCCTACTTCAGCAGACTATTAGATATATCAAATAAATTTACTGTTGTTTTGCATTCGTGAGCGTAGTCCCAGATGCTTGCGAAGTTGAGGGTCAAACAGTACTTTATATTCCAAATTCAAGTGTGTAGGAACAAAAACACAAACGAACACATAATCTTAAATAATACAGTTTCTATGATGCATTGTATGCGAAACGGCTTCTGGACCAGTTGTCGGTCGCCCACGTGATCATAAATACGGGGCTCGAGACGAACCTATAACAAGAAGTTGTGACGTTCCAATGATTGGGATTTATTTATTGCTATCTAACAAAGCACTTGTAAAAAAGTCACCAAAACTTGATCGATAGTTTGTATCTTGAAAGCTGTTTTATCAAATTCTGTCTGAGCTTTTAAATGCCGACCTTGTGGCGCTTTGATGACATTGTCTGAAATGCATCAATTTTGGTGAAATTTTCCACAGCCCACACTTACACTAATTACGAGTACATTGAAGAAGTCTATTTTTATTAGTAAAGTGATTACCTACTTATTATTCATAAAAAGTTTATGCATTTGCGATAAGACTATATCATACTTTCTAGATATTACAATATTCTTTAGCAAAATTGTTTCATATTTCTATTAATTATTGACTATTGTTATCTATATGACTTATTTAAATATTTTATTGTACTTGGCGTACTTACTTGCTTGACATTTGATATTTTTATTGATTTTTTTTTAATGTTGTGTATAGTATTTATTGGACTGCATGGTAAAATGTTACTTCTTGTTTGTTTGTTAACTGTATTACTTTGCTGTCTGTTACTGTACCGATTAAATAAATATATAAATAAATAAATAAAAAATGTACGTTATAATTTTTTATGAATGAATCTAGTAATAATTATAAACATGTATAGAGTATGGGTATTTAACACCCAATGAATTAAGCTTAGTAAAACGTAATTTCAATAGCTAAGTATGTAAATTGGAGGGTAATAAAATCGGGATTTCACCCACGTTGTGTTCTGTTCGTGCGGACACGGCCGCTGCGACGAATGGTGTGTAGGCGAGTTTTAAGCCTGAGGATACGGCTAGCTATACATATAAGGCGATAGCTATAGCAAAACAGGTAAAAAAGAAATACTTTTTATCAATATCAAGATTGTTACTTCCTAGTTCCTTGCGAGCATTAAAAACAGACAGTAATTTTAAGTCAATCATTTTAGGTGTTACTTTTTCCATTCTACGTTCTTCCCCTTATAATAGTTAATTAGAGTCAAAACATCATATTTACTTAGATTTGAAGCTATGTGTTTTTACAACAGTGCCAATATTATGTAACAATTTCATTTATAATGAAAATATTGTGACCTACGAATACGATACCAATGTACCAGTACGATAAAAGTGAAGGGTTATCGTGGTTACCACTGTCGATCATTGCGACATAGAAGTTGTAATTGTATAGTTATATAGTATATAACTATACAACTGCAACAGTGTAGTATAGTTATGGTCCTTTTAAAAAACTGATCTTTAAGGCCGTGGCATTTCTTTTCCTCATCGTGTATTAAGGCGCTATGACTCTGGTAAACAAGTGCCGTTTTCGTCAAAACCTGATCTCATGCACCGAAAATTATGATTTTGATCCCATTCGATTCGGAATACCATCTAGAACATTCTATCAAAATTCCAAGACGGGCTGAAAAAAAAAGTTATAAACAATTAAGTAAACATAAAAATAAGGGTTGTTTTTTTTTTAAATAATTCAAAAACTATTTGAGATAATCAAAATTTGAAAATAGATCCTTAAATAGCAAGAAATTTCCTAAAAAAAATCTTAGATCCTGGAACCTTACTAATAATCCTTATAGCTTTAATTGAGCGGCAAAAGTAACGGTAAAACATTTGTTAATAATCACCATTTTAATGTTAACATAAAAACGCTAATTGTTTCTAAACAAGAAATCTAGAAATTTTTATTATTCTTTTGAGCTAATCTTAAAAGGGCTTAGAAGAGATTCCCGTTGACAAAATTCTTTTTTTTTTATTTTTCACTTTTTTATTAACATTCAAAAGCATTCCAAAATTATTCATGTAAATAAAGCAATTACGGCACTTTTATATCCAATTATTTTTATTATTTTGTTTTGTTGTTTATATTTATAACTAATAAATTATTAGTTATAAATATATTTTTATATTTATAACTAATAAAATTTAAATAATCATTTTTATTGATGAAAAAACTTTAATTGTTTTATTTACATGAAAATTTCATGAATGCCTTGATTCTTCATAAAAAAGTGAAAAATCAAAATTATTGAAATTTTCCACCGGATATCTCTTCTAAACCCTTTTAAGATTAGCTCAAAAGAATAATAAAAATTTCTAGATTTCTTGTTTAGAAATAATCAGCGTTTTTATGTTAACATTAAAATGGTGACTATTAACAAATGAACAAAAGCATAACATTTAAACAAATTGTGATAATTTATTTTTGTTGACGGATTATTGTTTATGTTTACTTAGTACCCAATTTTTTTTATTTCTTTATATTAATATTTAATCAGTTAAAATATATTTTTTAGTTCGCGTGGCAGATTGCTGCAATTCACGCGAAACCCGAACTACGCGTTTTTACCGTTACTTTCGCCGCTCATTTGAAGCTATAAGAATTATTGGTAAGGTTCCAGGATCTAAGATTTTTTTAGGAAATTTCCTGCTCTTTACGGATCTACTTTCAAATTTTGATTATCTCAAATAGTTTTCGAAATATTAAAAAAAATCCAATCCCTTCTTTTTATGTTTACTTAATTGTTTATAACTATTGCATTTTTTTTCAGCCCTTCTTGGAATTTTGATAGAATGTTCTAGATGGTATTCCGAATCGAATGAGCCCAATATCATAATTTTCGGTGCATGAGATCAGGTTTTGACGAAAATGGCACTTGCTAATCAGACTATATATCGGAGGTAATTTTACCGCAAGGGCAATTTTATACTTAATTTGTATGACTATAAAGTCGTGAATACGCTGCGGCCAGAAGCTATCGGCTCGCTCGGAAAACATGCGAAAAAACGTAATTATAATCATTTAAAAAATAACTTCCTAGTTATTTAAGGGGCTGGGTTACCCTCGAAATTCTCATACATACGTAATACCAAAATCATTTTGTCATACGAAAATATTTAACATGTTTGAGTTATATTTCAGTTTAAAATAGTAATTACCTAGGTTCCTGAACAAAAATTAACTTCAAAATATTTAAAAACTAAAAAAAAAATTTTTGTGTATAAATGTTTTTACTAAATTTACTACTAAATATTTAAACACTAAAAAATAGAGTAAAACACTAAAAAATATATAAATAAATAGTAAATTTACTACAAAATATTTCAACTCTAAAAAATATTTTTTAGTATTTAAATATTTTGTAGTAAATTTACTATTTATTTATATATTTTTAGTGTTTTACTCTATTTTTTAGTGTTTAAATATTTTGAAGTTAATTTTTGTTCAGGAACCTAGGTAATTACTATTTTAAGCTGAAAAATAACTCAAGCATGTAAAATATTTTCGTATGACAAAATGATTTTGGTATTACGTATGTATGAGAATTTCGAGGGTAACCCGCCCCCTTAAGCAAAATGCTTCTATACGATTTTGAGTTGCAAAGGTGTCTATCAAGTATCAATTAGACCAATTTCCTACAATACATCTATTTTCGATTAAAAATAATCTTTAAATTTCGTATTTTTAAGAGGTCATTTCGAAAATTAAATGAATCGAGGCAAAATATAGTAATCATGTTTCTAGTTCTTCTCAAACCTAGATAAGGCTATGAAGATATGTATATCTCATTACCAGATTTATAACATTTCTGAAGGGTCCTATAGTATTACGTCAAAAAGGACAGTTTTTTCAATATAGCGCCTCAATAGCTTAGCTCTGCATCTTCAGTGGTTCTCTGACCTAATGGCGATTTGCACCGATCTCTTTTATTCTAGGAACAGCTAGATATTCCATTACATTTGGGTACCTATTCTTTTTGTTTTACGTAAAAAAAAACTAGTCTGTTGTTATACAGTGCGAGCACATTGTGAGCTGTCGAATCTAAGTAAAATCGATAGATTGCAGTTTCCTTCCATTTGTTATGTACCTAGACTCTAGAGTTTATTAGGGTTCCGTACCCAAAGGGTAAAAAACGGGACCCTATTACTAAGACACCGATGTCTGTCTGTCCGTCTGTCTGCCTCCAGGCTGTATCTCAAGAACGGCAATAGCTAGAGAGTTGAAATTTTCACAGACTATGTATATCTGTTGCCGCTATAACAATAATACTAAAAAAAAAAAAAAAAATTAAAATGAAAAGGGGGCTTCCATACAACAAACGTGATATTTTAGATATTTTTTGCCTGGTATCAATGATAACAACAGGTAACAACCTGAAATATTTACAAAATACTCAGTTTTATTTATACTTTAATAATCAATAATAAAATGTTAATAAAATTATTAATAAAGGGTAAATCCCGTACAAAAAACACATTTCTATCCTATTTTTGCTCTATAGTGGTACGGAACCCTTCGTGCGCGAGTCCAACTCGCACTTGGCCGATTTTTTAAATTTAAGTTGAATTTTAGATACATCTATCAGTAGAAGCCATATTTAAAAAGTACTAATAAAATGCTATGATATAATAATATAATATTATGAGACGGTTTACTAAAGTGATACTTCATTTGGATCAATACATTATAATAATATTATATTGCCGTTTGAATTGACTCTAAGGGTCAATTCAGACCGCAAGAGTAAGAATCACATTTATAGAATAAACGGGAAAGGACATAGGCTACCGTTGGTCGCGCGGAAATTACTACCTGATATTACTAACGTGGTCTAGTGTTTTGAAATAATTTGCATAAAAATCCATTAAAGGCTTTGCGCGAGGCGTTAAGGTGACGCCGCGTTAAAGTAAGAAACCGTGTTGGATATGTTTTAGATTGAATGAAACAGCAACAAATGGAAAGGGCATAAGCAACAAAATGGTTTTTGTCGCGTAATTTAAAAACCATAAATACATTTCATATAAGCTATGCACATATTAAAGTGTATGCTTCAACCAATTTATGTACAAATTTTGGAACCTTAAATCACTCTCCTCTGTGGGAAAAATAGGAATCCCTTTTTTTACAGAGGTCTTTTCGATTGATAATTCTGTGTTATAAAAATTGTCCAATCGTGTTATGCTATGGGCAATTCAAAGACAAAGACATGATGAATACTGACAATGAACTTTAGTTTCTTAGCTTTAGTCATTGCTGAGAAAAATCGGCATCGCTACAGCCAAATTATCAAGGCGTCGCCTTAATATCAATAGCAATTATAGTGGAGAGCGATTTATTCATCAACGCCTGGATAAGTAATTTCTGGCGACTGGCCAGCCGGAGTCTGCAGACAAATACGGGCTCACGGGTATGATAATGGACTATCATCATTACTCTGATCCTGCAGGAGTTCTCAACCCTGCTATCTCGAGTGAGATTAACTAAGTATCATAACATCTACTCCGAGATTTAGTGTAGATACAATTACAAGATGCGTATAATTGCAGTACAATCAGTAGGTATTGGGTATAGTTACCAACTTACCAAATATCAACTTACAAACAATAATAATATATACCTATTTAATGTATTTTAATTTCTGGTATACGCAAACAAAATATATCCATTACCCACCCTACCAATTCTTTCGGATTCTTAGTGGTGGAAGTCATGAGTTTAATGAGCACTACCATTTTGAAACTTGTGAAAATCCTCTGGTATTGCGAGTAGCCATTGGCAGTGGCACAATAGGATCAGCCACCAGGCGATCTACCAGTTTCTTCTCATTTATCTACCCATCATCACAAACACAAGAAAATTATACGAGAAAGGTTGAGGTTTCCTGCTCCACTAGCTACAGATGATCTCCGAATCGATAAATATTTACTGCTACCCCTTCAAGCTAAATATGACTAGAAAATGGATCTGGAAATCGTTTTGATGCTTTGTGTTAGTCAGTTCATAAGTCACAACGCAACGTCAAGTGAAACATTGACGCACATTTCAAAACATGATCTTGATCTGGGGGCCTTTAATCACTTTCTAAAAATTTGTTGTTTTATTTAAACATAAAATAATGCTAATCCTAACACAATTTTAATGGTGTCTAAATATACTTAACATTCAATATAATAAGAGATAAGTTATAATCAAGTAAATTATTAACTTAATCTTATTAAAATTATATTATAAAATTCTCGTGTATTAATGTTAGTTACCGTACTCCTCCGAAATAGCTTTACTGATTTTTACTTAAAATTTATATGCATATTTAGTAGATATGAGAATCGGCTACTGGCTACTTTTTATATTGTTAAGACGTGCATTTGTTGAATAAATAATAGTAAATGATTACAACTCGAGACTGACGGCGACCATTGTTTGTGCGACGGGAAAGCGATGGACGTTGCCATGGTGACATACTTATTTAGTCACTTCAATACATAATATAATATTATGGGCGAAATACTTACTTAATATGGCAAAACAACGTTTGCTGGGAGCGCTAGTGTCATAATAATAATATTAATATGTGTTTCCAATTCAAATCAGATTATTTTCATAATTAATATATAGAGCAAGGAAGCTTTGACGTTAGATTACCTCACTGATTTTCATCTCATCTGGAATTACGAAAAATATATTAGATTACTTTGAACATCTAGAAATTCAACCTGCACCACGTCCATCCCGTTCGGCTATTTCCGTCGAAGCTCGGATGCATTGCCGAAGGGAGCCAAACAATTTTCAGCCAGTCGTTTTCCGACGGTGTGCTGGGAGGGTGCGCTGCTCGGCCCTCGCTCCCGCGCTAAAACATCGTGATTGTTGTACTGATGTTTGTTGAGTGGAGATCTGACTTGTGATGTGAAATGGCGTTTGTGTGAGGATGCCCGGATGATATAAAGGTAACAGCTGAAATGTAATAAATGGACACTTAAAATAGAGTCCTATAATGCTCACGCAAGGCAAGCTAGGTGTGCAGATAAACTATCTAGTGTAGACCGTATTTCTAAAAGAAGTGATTAATGTAATAATAATAATAATAAATAATCTTTATTTAAACCAAAACTGTTTCACTTAAATAAGACTCTGACCCCTGCACCAGTGAAAACTGTATTGCAGAGGCCAGTGAGGCCAGGCCATAAAATGATGTTCCTACTTATAATTTAATAAGTAATTATTATTTTATTAAAAATGATTAGGCTATGAACTCATAATAATACAAAGTTACAAAATCATATTTTATGGTTCTAATGAATATTGAGAAGTCCATTTTTAGGGTTCCGTAGCCAAATGGCAAAAAACGAAACCCTTATAGATTCGTCATGTCTGCCTGTCTATCTGTCCGTCCGTATACAGTCACAGCCACTTTTCTCCGAAACTATAAGAGCTATACTATTGAAACTTGGTAAGTAGATGTAGTCTGTGAACCGCATTGAGATTTTGATACAAAAATGGAAAAATTATTAAAAAATGTAGGGGTCCCCATAGGTACCTTTGCGTGTGAAAATTCTATGGATAGGTCTCCAAAAATCATATTGAGGTTTCTAATATAATTTTTTCTAACCTGAATAGTTTGCGAGAGAGACTCTTCCAAAGTGGTAAAATGTGTGTGTGTGTGTGTGTGTGTGTGTGTGTGTGTGTGTGTGTGTGTATGTCCTCTAACTTCTAAAGAAGGGGGCATGATAAGTATACAAAATATATGATGTATTATACATTAATATAAAAATACCAACGAAAATTGGCTTGCACGAGATCCAGCAAGTAGTTTTTTTTATACACGTCATAAATGGTAAACCCTAATTTTACTTTCATTGAATCAACTGAAATATAAAAATAAATCAAAAACCTTATTGCTGCTGCGGAACCCTTCATGGGTAAGTCCAACTCGCACTCAGCCGATTTTTTTATTATACAACCCGCTCGTAAAATTATTGATATTGATTGAAAATTTAGACAAACATGATATTTAGAATAAGGAACAGCAAACGTTGAATGAAACTCACTTTTGATAAAAAAATAAAAAGAGAAACCAAAGTCACCACAAATTGAGGAAGTTGTAAGTGCCAATTGGTGTTGGGTCAGATTTAAACCAAGTGTCGCCAGGGGCAATCTCAAAACATCCCCTTAAACTTTTCCCCATCCACCCTTCGTAGAACGCCATTTTTATATTGGTCGTCGGTGTGTGTATATAAGCACTTGAATTTCTCCTAAATCCCTACTATAGTCCATACTTCCATTAATGTGAAAGTATGTCTGTCTGTCTGTTAACTCTTCACGCCCAAACGGCTGAACTGATTCTGCTGAAATTTGGTATGGAGATACTTTGAGTCCCGGAAAAGGACATAGGATACTTTTTATCACGGAAAAATGTACGGTTCCAGCGCGATAAACGAATTTTGTCGTAACGGAGTTGCTAGCATCGTCTGGTATGGTTATAATAAATATTTTGTAAATTCTAAAACTTGTACATTTAGGAATTTCTTGAAAGATATTAATAAGAAGGATCTAAGCTGCTATAATGATGAATATAGCAGCTTAGATCCTTCTTATTAATATTAAAGTGTTAGTTTTGAGATAATATAACGAAACTTGGAATCAAGCCCCGTATGAGCACCGGTGATCGCGACAGCAATAGAATACAATAGCATTTCCTAGAATCCCCGATCGAAAGATTAAAGATTATTTTGAAGTAAACGCCTGTTACGTTTAGCGTTTTAGCCGTGTAGCCGAAATATAAAAAACATATTTATTAAGGAACTACAAGCGATATTGCTAATTTTGTAAATACATTTTAAAGATATTAAGTATTTCAAGTTACCGAATGGCATTACTCACGTTCATCATTATTGTAGTGGACCCTTATAAGACGCTACACTCTTTACAGGGTGCTCTGATATTTTCAATGTTTTAAAAATATTTAAACTTTCAGAAGCTATTTTCAGGCTTACAAATTCTAAGTAGTTTTTCAGTTCACAATGCGTAGTATTGTGAAAATTTTGGTATTGAGTAAGCTTAAAACCTGACGATAAAATATTATCATCACAGACAAGGTTAATGTGTGAGAAATGAGCATGTACGTTTTATTTGTGAGTTAAATATTAAAATTATAAGAAAATAAATAAATGGCAAAAAACGTATCTATTCATTTTATTACAAGGACTAGCGACCCGTCCCGGCGTCGCACGGGTATAAAATATATAGCCACTGAAAAAATGATTAAAATTGATATCCTATGATACTTCACGTGGTCTACTTCTTATCTGTAGCAAATAACATAAAAATTGCTCCAGTAGTTCGCGAGATAAGGCCTTTCAAATAATTTCCCCCGTTTTTTTCACATTCTCCTATTAGTCTTAGCGTGATAATAGTATTTTAAAAAGATAAAACCGACTTCAAATTTTTGTACGCAATCTCAAAAACCACTGAACCGATTTTGATGAAACTTGCACTATTCCCTAAGTTGAACAATACCTAGTACAATAAAAAAAGAATCACTTAAATCGGACTTGCGGTTCCGGAGATATGCGTGCACAAACATAAAAACATACATACATACATACCTCCATACATACATACACTTTTGCAATTTGGCACATTTGTTCAGAAGCTGTCATAGATTGACATACAAAAACTGGGCAGTTCTGGAAATATTACATACATACGCGTCGAATTGATAACCTCCTTTTTTTGAAGTCGGTTAAAAATATTGCCTATAGATTTCCTCAATAAATGGGCTATCTAACACTGAAATAATTTTTCAAATCGGACCAGTAGTTCGTGAGATTAGCGCGTTCAAGTTAGCCCTTTCAAATAATTTTCCCCGTTTTTTCCCCATTTTCCTCTATTTCTTCGCTCCTATTAGTCGCGTGATAAAGTATAGCCTATAACCTTCCTCGATAAATGGGCTATCTAATACTGAAAGAATTATCAAAATCCGTTGCGTAGTTTTACAGAATAAAGGGACATGAGGGAAAAAAGCGATTTTGTTTTATAATAAGTATATATCTATACTAATATTATAAATGCGAAAGTATCTCTGTCTGTCTGTCTGTCTGTCTCGCTTTCACGCCAAAACTACTGTACCGATTGTAATGAAATTTTGTACACAGAAAATCTAAAGCCTGAGAAAGGACATAGGCTACTTTTTAACTGGAATTAACAAAAAATTAAAACCGACTTCCAAGGTAAAAACAATAATAACATTAATATGAACTAAAAAGTATTAAATAGTTTTTTCTATTTGTATAACAGTGCCTTTTTCCGAATTCGGCTAAAACTTAACGGTCTTATTCATAAAAACTTATAGAACACCTAAAGTGTCCTCTATGACCGCTATAAGAAGATTCGCAAAAAATTGTATTCATAATAGCAATTTAACATCAAAGAGTTCTATAAACCTATCATAAAGTTATAGAGGCCAGGACCCTACTTTAACAGTACTATAAGATACAAGATGGCCGAACTCATAACAGCTGATAACTCATTATTATTTTTAGCAAAAAATTAAAACCGACTTCCAAGGTAAAACAATAATAACATCCTTATAATATGAACTAAAAAGTATTAAATAATTATTCCTATCTAATAGTGCCTTTTTCCGAATTCGGCTAGAACTCAACTATTTCTGTACTCAATCTTCATAATTTTGAAGTCGGTACCAGATGAATCTTCTGTTCTCTGACAGAATATTTGAAACTTTTGGAACTGGCACCGACTTCAAAATTATGAAGATTGAGTACAGAAATAGTTGAGTTTTAGCCGAATGAATTTTGTTGAATTGAAATTAGGTTGTTTTCCAGAATATCTCGGCGAAGTGAGACAGAATGTTACATTATCGAAGCAGCTTTAACTTCTTAGAAGTAATGTCAAATGTGTGCCTTATGCTCTGGAGATAAGGTTGAATTTGGTGACATTGGTGACCCTGACATGGTAATGATGATGATGAATGTAATTTGCATAGTAGCATATGCTTTCAGTTCTTAAAACAGCGCCTAAACTCCCAAACTTGTATCTATAAGGAATCCAGAGTTCTCTTAGTAGCTTCTGAACCATAGTATACCTCGGTGCAAAATCTTGCGTTTTGGTAGCATATGCTTAGGATACTTCTCATAAAACCAAAATCACCATATGTTTCCATATAAATTTCGAGGAGTTCCCTCGATTACTCATGGATCCCATCATCAGGTCACCACTTTTGTGAACATGGTACCAAATTGGAGTGAAACCTAATACAACACAACAAAAATTTCGAAAATCGGTTCACAAACGGCGGAGTAATCGTTGAACATACAAAAAAAAAAAAAAAAACAGGTGGTGTAACACCACCTGTTTGGAGAATTCTTTTCCGTTCCAGGCACTTCTTCTTTTTTTCTGACATTTTTATAATGCCCCACTGCGCTTTAATTTGTTGCAGTGTCCTCGGAGTGCGGGCCATATTATTAAAACTGAAACACGAAATGGTGAGTTATAAGCTACTCACATAAAATACTTCATTAAATTATTCAAAATGTATCGAATTTGGTACCTGATACGTAAATTATTCCAAGCCGCCACCTTTTTCGCGTTCGTGTTGGCGTCTGTGTTTTTATTTTCTATTATTGATACCGCCTCCCTTATCAATTCCTTCAAATAGAAGCATAAGCAAGCGTTAGTTCAAGTGTAAGAATGTTCCTTATTATGGTCCGATTTTAGGTGTATCAGTATTCAGTACTAACCTTATCTTCCTCCAACCAGTTTTCACTTCTCTGCCTTTTAACAGCCGAGGTCGATTGCGATGCCATACTTTTATAATAAAGCTAGGTAATTAGGTTTAATACAAAAATAATCCAAAATACGATAATCACCTGACGCTACTTGACGTTTCGTAATTCGTATGGCGTAGAGTCGTAGACAACAAATTATAGTTTTAAGCCGTCATCTTGTCTATGATCAGACGTATTTTGACAATCGATACATGATGTTCGTCAAACTTGTTTGCCAACTTCCTAATAATGGCAACATTTTTGCTTATAGACAATTTTTAGTTATAGAAGGTTTATAGAACTGTTATGAATAGACAATTTTATCGAACGTTTTTTAAGCCTATAGATCATTTTAACTATTATACATTATAAACGTTTTATAAGCTTTTTTTATGAATAAGACCGTAACTATTTCTGTACTCAATCTTCATAATTTTGAAGTCGGTACCAGATAGCTGAATCTTCAGTTCTCTGACAGAATATTTGAAACTTTTGGAACTGGCACCGACTTCAAAATTATGAAGATTGAGTACAGAAATAGTTGAGGTTTAGCCGAATTCGGAAAAAGGCACTGTTATACATATAGAAAAAAATATTTAATCCTTTTTAGTTCATATTAATGTTATTATTGTTTTTACCTTGGAAGTCGGTTTTAATTTTTTGTTAAAAATAATAATTTCACTCTTTTTAGTTAAACTATCGCGTATATTTTACGTATCTAATTACAATTTGTTAAGAGTCACAACTCACGCTCACAAAATAATATTATATTATCATATTTATCACTTATCAGTGAAGTGAACATATTGTGCTAGGTAATTTAACAATTTTAATGCCGCAAGCCCCTAGCGGTCACCGGCGATTGCGATAATAATAGAAAGGATATTGTGTCTCGTTTTTCACGATCGAAGGATCTATCATATAAAAAATTGTATAAACTTGCATAGGATGTAGCGTAGCTACTCATAATATTTAATATTATCATAATTGATAGCTGTTCTTGAAATCAAGAAGTCAAATCGATACTTAGTGCGCCATCTATCGATAATATGTGTAACTAATTAAAAAGACACTTAATGACTTTGTTTTGTTTAAATGCTCTTTTTAAAATAACTTTATTTTAATTCTATTTGTCTATTTAAATTTTATAAAGTAGTTAGTAAAGTATTCGATCTGTCGTTTGCCGCCACGCGCCGCGCGACAAACAAACAAAATTAACCAATAAACAAACAGGTGTTGTTATACAGTACATAATTATTATTATTATTGTATCCATACCTATGCCTTGTACTATTATCTATTCTGTGCCATGAGACATTGGTGACCTTAACACGACGTGGTAATGATGATGATGATGATGACGATGATGATGATGATGAATATGAATTGCATAGTAGCATAAGCTTTCCGTTCTTAAAACAACGCCGAAACTCCCAAACGTGTATCTATAAGGAGTCAGGAGTTCTCTCAGCATCTTCGAAACCATGGTATACCTTGACCCAATATTTGACTTTTTGGTAGCATATTCTTAGTACACTTCACATTAAACCAAAATCACCATATGTTGGAAACATATACAATTGGAACATATAAATTTCGAGGAGTTCCCTCGATTACTCATGGATCCTATCATCAGGTCACCACTTTTGTGAACATGGTACTAAATTGGAGTGAAACCTAATACAACAAAACAAAAATTTCGAAAATCGGTTCACAAACGGCGAAGTAATCGTTGAACATACAAAAAAAAAAACCACAGCCGAACATAATATAACCTCCTCGTGGGGGTGAAAATTCATAACAGATGGCGCTAAGAGTCGCCTACATCTCGCTATCGCTTGCTCATAAGTCTTTCTATAAAAGGTGGCACCATATCGAGTTAAGTTTTTTGTATCTTGCGATTGTTATTCACGTAATTATATAACTCACTACTCAGTACTTTATCTATGCAATGACGTAACTTTAAACCTACCAATGATAAATAGTTTGTGAGTAAAGCTAAAGTTGTATAATGGCTTTAAATTTGGTATTAATAAAGTTTACTTAATTTAAATAAATATTATGTGCTGTGACTTTGTAACCTACCCACTAGTTTATTTTTCATTTTTTTACACGAGTAGCAATATATAACATATTTAAAGAAGTTTTTATAACACAAAACCTTTTATTTAAACATTTTTATTGTTGCACTACTTATAAAGATGTGTTCACATGTCTACGAAGTCCTAAGTTATTATGAATCTGCAAATATCAATGACACAAAATGATTTTCAACTTTACAGATGGAAAAGTAGTGGAAATAAAATCAAAATTATTTAAGAAATAAAACTTTTAGGTACATTTTAAATACTATCGTCATTATTGTTAACTGTTAAGTCGACGCCTTGATAATTTGGCTGTAGCGATATCGATTTTTCTCAGCAATGACTAAAGCTAAGAAATTAAAGTTCATTGTCAGTATTCATCATGTCTTTGTCTTTGAATTACCCATAACATAACACGATTGGTCAACTTTTATAACACAGAATAATCAATCAAAAAGATCACTGTAAAAAAAGGGATTCCTATTTTTCCAACAGAGGAGAGTAATTTAGGGTTCCAAAATTTATAGATAGATTGGTTCAAGCATACACTTTAATTTGCCCATAGCTTATATGAAATGTATTTATGATTTTTAAATTACGCAACAAAAACCATTTTGTCGCTTACGCCCTTTCCATTTTTTACTGTTCCATTGCTTGTTTTCTATGAGAGGCCGACCCGGCCTAAAGTAAAACTAGAAATCAACAAAACAAAGACAAGACACAACAAAACAAGAAAATTAGCAATCTAAAACATATCCTACCCGATTTTTTAGTTTAACGCGGCGTAACCTTAACACTTAATAATAAAAATATTTGTATGTCAATTGTACCAGTTTAAAAATGTCCAATTCTTTTAATAAAATCTGTGAATAAAAAAATAATTTATTTAAAATGTGAACTAAGCCTTATGCTTTCCGCCTGTTGTGACTTGTGGGTTCCATTATAGGTGACCATACGAAAAGTCACAAATCGGAAGTCACATAATGCTACTTTCTTTTACTTTTAAAGTGTTTGTAAATAACCGATAATAGTTATCACAATTTCATCAGTAACTGTGCCGTGGGTTGGGACAATATACCAGCAGGGGTCATAAAAAATAACATAAACGTTATTGCCCCACCCCTAACTCACGTTTTAAATTTGTCCCTTTCAACAGACGTTTTTCCAAAAGCTTTTAAGAGAACAATTATTCGTCCAATTTACAAGGCGGCTAACAGAGACCAAATCACGAATTTTAGACCAATTGCTGTCCTACCAACCTTAGCAAAAATATTAGAACGAATCATGAACTCTAGATTAATATCCTACCTAGAAAACAATAACATCCTTTCCACATCACAGTATGGATTCCGCCAAGGCAAATCAACAGGTGACGCAGTAAAAAAGCTTGATGTTGGACAAAAAGTCATAGGAATATTCCTAGACCTAGCTAAAGCCTTCGATACGGTCTCTGTTTCTATCCATCTAAAAAAGATGTACCATATAGGCATAAGAGGAACCCAGCTCAAACTATTTGAGGATTTCCTAACCGAGCGTACACAGAGTGTTAAGGTACATGAGTACCTAAATTCTGAATGAACTACTACGCATGGCGTCCCTCAGGGAAACGCAATTGCTCCAACCCTCTTCCTCATCTACATTAATGATCTGTGTACGCTCAACATACGCGACGGAAAAAATTTCACGTTTGCGGATGACACGGCTCTCGTGTTCCACTAAGATTCCTGGACTAACGTTTTTAAAACGGCACAAAGTGGCCTCGACACTGTAGTGAACGTAAAAACATTCTTACCCCTAACGCCCAAAAAACAAATACATCCCATTCGCGATACGAACGCCCCTACGTTGAACTTCCATAGTATCACCGCACACACTTGTAACTCCCATGTTGAGCCATATACATGTGAACCCCTGGAAAGAACAACCTCAACCAAATACCTAGGAGTTATCTTAGACCCCTCACTCAGCTTCCGTCCACACATACATGCGCTTACGTCTCGAATAAGAAAACTGTTACCAATATTTAAAAACTTAAGAAACGTGGCGGTCGAAGGACTGAGGAGGGTGGTCTATCTGACACTTTGCCAACCATTGCTCACGCACTGTATTTCAACATGGGGCGGCACACACAAAGACACTATGTTACAATTGGAACGAGCGCAACGGGCAATCCTCAAAGTATCAAACAGCCTTCCATTCCGTTTCCCAACCGAGTCTCTCTATAAGAAAACAAAAGCCTTGACGGTACGCCAACTGTATATATCCCATGCAGTCCTCAAACACCATAGCCTCCTCAATTACATCCCACCATCCGTTTGCAAAAGACGTAATAACCCAGATGCCACAGCGCACCGTTTTCAGACTCGCTTTGCCAATCGTTTCTTTAGTTTTCTTGGGGGATATGTTTATAAAAAAATAATAAGGCAATAAGCATTTACTCTCTAACCAAGACAGCATGCAAAAAAAGAGTTAATGAATGGCTGCTAACTCTATCTTACAAAAACACTGAAACTCTCATTACTGTGCCTGACTAATACACACACTCACACACTCACACACACACACACACATACATAGTACTACTATCACACCCTATGAGCAACACATTGATAATATAATAATGGAAAATGTTTCACTGGTCTGTTGTATTATTATGTAGTTGGAATACTTTTACCTAGCCTGGAGATCCTGGTGTCCTGAAATACAGGCTTCGCCTAGTTTAGGCACCAGTCTCCCACATAATCAGTGCCAAGTTTCTTGGGTATATTACATAACATTGTGGTGAGATAATAAACTAATTTTAATTTTCATTTTCATATTAATGCTTACAAAATATGGTCACTTATCTGAACAAAGAAACCGTTCCTGAAGAACCATCCAACCTGTGTCCGCGTCTTGTAGCAGATTTTTAACTACTAAATTCGAATTGGAGTTTCTCGATGTACAATGAAATATAGTGCTATCATTTAGTGCCGAAATATTTTTGTAGCATGTTTATAAAACTAAAAAAAAAAACGGTCACTAAACTGAACATTCCGGTCGGGTCGTTTTTTCAGGATTATAATTTTAATTAATTTTTAGTTAAATTATGTTAGATTTTTCAATAACAACACATTCAATTGATACATTAATTACTATTTAGGAATCTAAAATATGATTTTAGGCAACTTACTTTAAGGAAAAAAATAGTTATCAAAGATTTTTTTACAACTTATGGGAAGGGGACAGGTACATTATTGTTTCGCTGGATAATTCCAGCTTCTCATCTTTAAAACCTACCCTGGACTTCTACGAATATTTTAAGACTATAACAGGCCCAATCCGTTCAGCCGTTTTCGAGTTTTAGCGCGACTAACACATTTGAAAATCCATTTTTATATATATTTTGCATTAAAATTCAGGTAATATACTCAAGCTTGACCTAATTTAGTGATTTGGCACAATTATATTATTAAACTAAACAAAAATAGACGTCAATAGAAATACACCCGTAATTAAAAATATAACAAAGGTTAATTACACAATGGGTTATTGCCCAAAACCAATAACCGGCAATACAATGGAGTATCCGGCCACGGTTACTATTTTAATCAATTTACTTTATACAATAAAACAAAAATCAATTCAGCAATAATTAATGGTGCGGTAATAATTTAATATTGCCGGTGTTTTGTGTTCCATTGGATGATAAAAAGTGAATAAAGTGATAAATAAAATGAAAAGCGTGATTCAGGTGACAACACGTCACGTGAAGCAGTATCTAACTTTTGAAGTGTTGAGCATTCAACTTTCAAGGTGTGTTTATTAACACATAGATCTATTGATCTACAATACAAGGATCAAGTTGCATTCATTTTTCATACAAATATTGTAAATGCGAAAGCGTGTCTATTTGACTGTTACCTCCTCACGCCCCAACCGCTAAACCTATTTTGATAAAATTTGGTAGGGACATAGGTACCTTAAGTCACGAGGAAGGATATAACTGGATACTTTTAGCCCGAAAAAAGTACGGTTCCGTGTGAACGAATTAGCATCTCCATCGTGGCTATCGCGGGCACAATAGATTTTCAATTGTCATGCGGCAGCCGGCTGCCGCTTGGGGATTGATGGCGCAAAGGTGTTGCGGGCGACATCGAATATTTTGGGTCCTAGAATGTAGATGCATAGCAAAATTACATTAAAAAAAGAAGGTGACTGGTAATATTGTTAGAAAAGTCACAATTTAAATTATTCTAAATAGGGTTATAATATACACACCGGCATATTTAGCGGAACACAAAAAAAGGTCCATAATTTAAAAAATATGGTTTTATTTTAAAATCTACTTACTACACTTCTTTTGTTATTTAAAATTTCATTTGTTTTACTTAAAATTAGATCACATTATGAACAAAATTTGCGAGTAAAGGCTATTTGTGAAAAATGGTACATTTTTGAACTTTTCATGTAACCGGGAAAAGTGAAAATTATTATTAAAATAACAATTAATTAAATTAAAAAAAAATGGTGATTAATATCGCGTATTTTCTCCACGTGCTCTTATTAAAGTTTCTAACCGTCTAGGCATACTGAGAATTATGTTATCGATGGTCTCCTGGGATAGTCTCCGCCATTCCTCAACTACGGCGATTCGCAGTTCACCCACGTTGGTAGGAGCTGGAATTCTTGACTTAACTTTTCTTTTCAGCAAGGCCCAAACGTGCTCTATTGGGTTCATATCCGGTGATCTCGCCGGCCACTCCATAACAGTGATATTTATATCATTAAGATAAGCTTGAGTTGCCCGAGCGGTATGCGGCCGAGCATTATCCTGCATTAAAACAAAATCGTCACCGATATATGGGGCAAACGGTACGACATTTTCTTCTAAAACTTCTCTGATATAGCGGTCCGCAGTCAGACTCCCTCTGTCAATCACTACCAAGTCTGTGCGAGCTCTCAAACAAATGCCCGCCCAAACCATTATTGATCCACCACCGTATGCAACTGTAGTTTCAAAATTTGTCTGAATGTAACGTTCTCCTTTGCGTCTGTATATTCTTTGCCTGCCGTCAATTTGATTTAAGAGAATTCTGCACTCATCACTAAGCAATACCTTACTCCATTGGTCCGCATTCCAAAGTCGATATTCCTGAGCAAAAGTTAACCTGTTTCTACGATGATTTACCTCGAGCCTTGGAGCCTTGGCGGGCACAAATGAACCCAAATCAGCTTCTTCGAACCTTCTTCGTACCGTACGCTCACTTACGGTTACTCCCCGCACTGCTTCTAACTCATGTCGGGCTTGGACGGCCGTCAAACGGGGGTTCCTACGTACACGAAGCCGAATGAAACGGTCATCCCTACTCGAAGTGCGTCTTTTTCTGCCTTGTCCTGCTCTTCTCACATAAGTGCCAGTCTCTCTGAATCGTTTGACACTGCGATGGACCGTTGAAATCGATCGACGAAGATATCTGGCTATTAATCTGTATGTTAGACCAAATCTTCGCATTTCGAGTGCCCTGGCAATCTCCGTTGGGTCTAAGTCAGGCATAATTCATTCCTCAACTCCAAAAAGATACAAGATTAATTTTTTTTTACAAAAAAACAATATTTGAATGAAAAATTTAAATAAAGTTTAGAAGGGAGAAATACTCGAAGTTCGCTCTACATAAGGTATATTCGAATAAAATTAAAACAATTGTATAAAATGTGATGTTCAATTGTTTTCCTAATTTGATTTTTTTTTTTAATTAAATGACGTATAAACCAGCCAGCAACCTTATATGATACTTACATAAAACCTTTTTTTTTTATGTTCCGCTAAATATGCCGGTGTGTGTATTATAGTCAGCCCTGGAACAATTTTTTTTTTATTACTATCAAGCTAATTTTTTGTGAGTAGCTTTATTTCATTACATTACATTTAATCAACAAAACTTGGTTGACAATGGTACCCTAAAAAGGAACCCTAGCCAACTAAGTGTTTGTATATTGGTAGGTTAATAGTAGAATCTCTTCTTGCAGATACATACAACACAAATTGAGGACGTTGAACATTTGAAGAAATTACGTAAGTACCTAACTATCTACCTATCCAAATATTCTATGTAATACCGACACAGTTGGGGCAAATAAAATAAACGCAGATGCGGTTGAACTACCTACGTATTTATACGTATGTGTGCGTGAGTGCGATTTAACGGCGCTATCAAATTCAAATCATGCTTGATTGAGAGCTAACTGTCAACAGCACGATAAAGTTCCTGGAATACTGACAAGTATATTATGACGGTAATAATAATTCAGTTACTTTATTATAAAATCATTATTTCACATAAATAATTAAGTAATAAATTAGCATTATTAAACAAAGTAACTTACGTCATTGAGACCCTAAAATATTAAAATTTTATGAAATTCCGCAGCTTTGCATATTTAAATTATTTTTAATTAAAATACTCACACGCAAAAATCCAGTGTTAATAGGTAATAAAACACATTTTAATTGTGTTGAAAAAAGTAAATTAAATTAATTTTTCCCGGTCATAAAGAGTTTTTAATAGCTTTTTCCAATAGTAGATAATGAATGATAAAAGTAAAATAATAATATCACCATTAAGTTACACACAATAATATCACCATTTATATAATATTGTTATTCGCTAATAACATATATTCTTTGCTAATAATATTCAAAATTATTTTTATTACTTACTACAATAATTATTTACTCACGCAGTCAGCACTCGCTGAGGGGAGAAATGACCAAAATATTTAAACTATAAAGAAGAGCAGCTAGACTCAGACGAACAAAATGATTCTCTTCCAATTCACTTGAACTATCCATACTTCAAACATTTTTTTTTATTTATTTATTTAAAGGTCGCTTGTAACAACTATGGTCATTAGCGACCACAAGAATTTACAGTAAATACAATAATTTGTAAACAGGATTTCACAAAATAAAGTAATCATAATATAAGTTAAGTGAGACAAAATATAGAAAGAAAATATTAAAACTTTTCTATAAAATATATCTAACGAGTATAATATGACTTCATTGCACAAATGTGGACTGCCATCTAATGACCTATTCGATTCAAAATCTACTCACGTCCAAGATAAAATTAAATTAAGAAATTTAAAAAAAAAACCCCGCCAGACAACTTTAAAAAGTAATGAAATAATATTTACTGCCTTTAAGTTCAAATAATTCCTAACTTGTGTAAAGTAATATTTTAGTCCATAATTGTTGTCAAGGTGTGTCGGGGGACCGCCAAGTAAACTACAACATACAACCGCCAAGTCGCTGACTATCTCGATTCAGTTCGCTATGAATTGATTGTGAAATGAAATCAAACATCTACATTAGCGGTCCCCCGATACACCTTGACAACAATTATGGACTAAAATATTACTTTACACAAGTTAGGAATTATTTGAACTTAAAGGCAGTAAATATTATTTCATTACTTTTTAAAGTTGTTTGGCGGGTTTTTTTTTTAATTTCTTAATTTAATTTTATTTCATACTTTTTAAACTTGTGTTGGTTATAGTGCAGAATAATTCCTAACAACAGAATCATAAGTATTCTCATTATTACCATCTATCAATGTCCTTTTCGATGAGGCTGTTAATATGAGCCCAAACATGAAACCTCAACTTTGGGTTCATTCGAAGCTCGGTTCCTATAGAATCCAGGTGATGCTGCAGCAGCAGCGTGTAAATATTTACTGTTTGTCTACTTCTTACTGGTCGTCGCAATTAAAATGAGCCCAAACACGAAACCTCTGCTCTAAGTTGGTGAGGAGTTGGATATCCTATTGATTACTATTGATTAGTTAGGTGATGGTGCAGCACCAGGCCAACTTTCCATTATTATATTGTGTGTATAATTATATTGTATATTCACAAATGTCACGAACTAGAATGAAATATAACACCCATCAAAATATGACTACAAGTTGCTAACGGCCTTTCATGAACCAGATAAACCCTGATTGTCCAGCGACCAGCACTGAGCAGGCTGATGATGATGAACTATAGCTAAGAACACTCCCGAATATGTCAGCTTTCAAACAAAAAAAACTAGATCAAAATCGGTCCACCTGTTTGGATGCTACGATGCCACGGACAGATACACACACAGACAAACAGACAGACAGACAGACACGTCAAACTTATAACACCCCTCTTTTTTGTCGGGGGTTAAAAATCAAACGTACCAATTATTATTTCCATATTCAGAGATTGGAAAATCCGAGTCAGAAATAGATCTCAAGCAATCAGATCTTTTCCTAAAGAGTATCGTTAATAGCATTCAAAACGTGTACTGCTTATACTAAGTGAAAGATCTGCACGACTTATAGTAATTCCATATACAGTTCCGTAGAGGTTCCGTAGAGATTAGAATTCCGCTCGGCCCCATCAAGAAGCTCTTAAAAGGAACTCAATTTGACAGCAGGTGACCTTTGCTTAGGATGTGGGTTTGATTTCAGATTTGATTTTATATTGAAGTCACTTGTGAATAGGGGATTTAACGCGAAGGAGAAAAGGGTGCTGCCAGCATAGCGCACATCTTAACAGAAGATTAAAAGAAGCGTTGTCAAACATCGAACAAATATTTTTGCTTATAATATGCTATACTGGTGCTGCACTCTAGCGTGAAAACATTTCTGATATATTATATTATCCTATTTAATACATACTCGCATACCAAAATTTTTCAACGCTGCATGTCTTACGTCGTCTTTTAAATTAAATTGTACATCTGAGGATTACTCCAGATTCTTGCCAAAAAAATCCACAGAACCGTGAAAGTTTCATGAATCTTACTGGCAGTCTTTTCGCTAGAACGACTTCTATTCTATTCTGTCGACGCTTCTCGCCGTTTTAGGCGTGTCTGAAAGTCAGGTACGAGTAGTACGACGTCAAGTGATTCTCTCATTGTATTTTTTTCCATCTAACATATTGTATAATTTTGCTAACAATTATTAAGAATACTAGCCTAGCGCGAAAAGTGTATGTTATATTAATATATTCTTTTTCTAGGTTCATTGCAATGCACTATTAATATCTATTGCTGATCAGGTAAAGAATTATACAACAGCAATTTTGTAGGAGTTTAAAAAAAGAATGATATCATAGCTATTAAAATGTTATTGTATGTAATTAATAAATACACATAACATGTAGCATTTATTTTACTGTTATTTACCAATGCATCTTCTTAATCTTAAAGTATTGAATGCCCAGCAACAATCTATTCACTATAAATCGTAGAAGCCCAGTCCATATCAATTAGTACGATTATCTGAACGGAAGTCCTATCTGTTTCTATTTTATTTATTTCCTCGACGATTCGTAGTTTTAAATCTAGGTCGAGATCGCATTTGCCAAGTTTAGATATTGTACCAGAAATACCGACCCTACAATTTTGTGAATCTGAAATTGGAACTCTTATGTGTAGGTACTTTAAAAATGTTTTCTTTCCGAGAAACTACACAATTTTAATAGGCTTTCATTGAATTACGTATGGCCTCGTATATTTTCTAGTTTATATCAAAATATCTGCCCTGCATCATGCAAACGATTTTGAAAAAAATCTTGTTACACTCAGAGTATGTTACAGACAGAAATCTAAACTTAAATACTAAATTGTAAGTACAATAATTAGTTTACTCTGATTACCAATACAGATTTTTTGATACAGTTTCGGTATTATACATATAAAAGCTCTCATAAAAAATAATAATAAAACAAACTCGCACTGATTGGTCAGTAAGTACCTACTCCAAAAATCTGTTGTTTAACGCAAATAAAAATAATGATTATGCAAAACAATAATAGTTTTAATACTTTACTGTTTAATTAGATTCGAACTGGATCTGCAACTGAATGAAGCTCTATTTATGTTGGATTAACAGCTGAACGATACAGATCAAACAACAATGGTAATACTTTCATCACAATATGACGATGAAACTGCTGTATCGCTTTACCAATTATTATGAAAAGGCAATTTAATTCATATTGCACGATAATAAGGTTGACATTTAATTAAGTTTACCGGCTCTGCTTACAGAATGCAATTACGTAAACGTTTATCAGAAGTCAGTAATCTATTTTTAGCCCTTTGATGTTCGACTGCGAGCAGACTTTGCAAGGGTTCGTGAATTTAAATACAAAGTAGATATAATAATATAAGCTTAAGTTGAGATATATAAAAATTCATCTTGACAGTGTAATTAAATCCGTAGTAATAAATATATAAATGCGAAAGTGTGTTTGTCTGTCTGTCTGCCTGTTACCTCCACGCCCAAACCGCTGCACATATTTTGCTGATGTTTGGTACCTATAGGGTATAGAAAAATGCACCGGTGATAATGTGAAACGGAAATGATAATATTGTATAATGTAATATAAAAATTATCTAGTAATTTTTAATTATAATATTTTTTGAAATATTCACAAAAATTGCAATTAATTGAAATAATATTATGATCGACTTTTATTTCTTCAAGGATGTCATTGCGCGTAGCTGAAATCAAAGCTTAACTCACAGTCATTTCTGATGTCAGATGTTATATTTGAGAGGCAGCGCTCACTCCCTTCTTCACTTACTCATTTCACCCAATTATTTCATCTACCATTTTGCATGTCACTATGAAAGCAAGTGTTATTTTTTAACCAAAAGCATTGTCAGTCAAGTGTCACATTGTCTTCGTAGATCTATGGCACTATTTTGAATAATAAAATTGTAACGAACTTTCGATTCCGCTATTAGTGTGCGCACTGCTCACGCCCTACATTGACATTAATAAACTTTTTATCGCCTATAAAATACGCCGAAAGTATTTTAGTTCGAAATACGGAAAAGTTCTTTAAAATGCTTTCGAAGTTCGTTTTAATGTTATTGAGCTTAGAAGTTGTAAGTGTTTGAACTTTACTTCAAGTGGAAAAGCTGATCATAGTATTATGTAATGAATTTCATAAGAGTAAAGGTGAGCTTACACTATTGTTATCTAACTTTTTCTTTTTTATTTTACTGATATTTTTTTTGCTCACCTATTTCGATTTTATTTTCATTATAAAATTAACTTATTTCGTTTGGATGTGTACAGAGAATTCTATCTTTTTTGACAGCTCAGCCTAGTTAAATTCGGATCACGACTTGTCAATAACTGACATACAATAAGTCCAATATTGAGCTCGCAAATGCCAGGCATCAGCATATATTTTATTAAAAAACTTTCGCGATATTCCGCTACGAGTATCAACTTTTCTTTATTAATATTTTCGTCACCGAATGCCAAATCTTCGAAAGTTGCGTGTTGTTCCTGTCTCTCCTCTGTTCCTATCTCCTTTATTGATTGGCGTTTCCTTTGAATTTTACGCACAAAATCTCGCTGCAATCGTACATTTTGCAGCGATAAAAAGTAGCCGTTGACCTCTGTCGTGAACTACTTTATCAGAGCTGAATTTTATTAAAAAAATGTTGACCACGCAGAAACCACAAAATAGAAAATACAGTCATGGAAATGATTGATTTGTTTTCTTTAATAATAGTTATTAATAATATTCTTTTACATGCACTCATAATCAAGTAGTTAAACAACATTTTCAAATTCAATAATATTACAGGTTATTTAAACTATTATTACTTAAACATTAGTTTCAATTTAAATTTCACCGCTAATTTTATTTATTGACATGATTTAATTTAGTTTAATTTATTTGACATTCATATAGTTATTAATTTTTCATAATTTTAATATCATAGACGATTCAATTAAATTATTGGTGATGTAATTAGAAATTTATTGTATCGTCTTATTAAGTTTTATTAATGTTAGTTTGGCATTGTTTATACACACATTGGCAAAATTAGCGGAACATAGGTAAAAAGGGCCACAACTTGAATTCAAGTGGGTCGGGCTGTGTGAAATCCTTTTTTATAGTTTCTAAGCTCATTTAAGAAATAAAATATTGAACAAAACTGGCAAGTTGACAGATTTTTATTGCAATTATGCCCTACTAAGTGTTTTTCGATGATTGACGTTGTGTTTCAGATAAGAATGGCACTTTAGCGGGGTGCAAGGTAGCTGGCATACCTTGCACCCCGCTAAAGTGCCATTCTTTTCTTTTGATTGTTTGGTTTTTGGAAGAACACATTGCTTAGATACAAAATTAGTGATTTTCCAGCATCTACGACAGCTAGAACTGTAACCACGATAGAGAAAGGTCACACCTACCGTTCGGCTTTCGTGGTCCATCGTAACTTTCAACGCTACAGAGAGACTGGATCTTATGTTCGGAGACGAGGACAAGACAGATATCGGGTGGCAATGGTTCAGGATGACCGTTTTGTAAGGGTACAAACTTTAAGAAATCGACCTCAAACTGCTTTGCAGAGACGAAACCTGTCGGAACAGGTCCGAGATGTACGTGTAAGTGATTGTACAGTAAGAAGAAGACTCAAAGAAGTTAAATTAAACTCAAAAGTGCCAGCAAGGGCACCAAAACTTGAGACAGGACAGCAAAGAGCCAGGCTAAGATTTGCGCGTGAACATCAAAATTTGACAAGTGAGTGAAATCGTGTGCTGTACAGTGATGGGAGCAAATTCTGTGTAAGTTTTGTTGACAGGCGATAAAGAATATGGATAAATAGCAAGGAACGCTATAGACCTTCAAACTTAACGGAAATAGTGGCCTATCATGCAGGCTTCGTAATGGTTTTTGGTGGCATATGATGAGCCCGCACAGAGCTGATGATTGTTAATGATGGTACTTTGACAGTACAGGGCTATAGCACAGATAGCCTAGAACTGCATGTTGTGCCTTTTACACAGTTTTAGGCAGTAACTTCAATTTTATGCGCGTCCATAGAGTAAAAAAATCGGGCATTATTAAAGATTAAAGAATAAAGTTTTTTTATTTTCTTTCGAGTAATATATTATTTTAGTTAACCTCACTATCACAAACAAGCAGTTATTAGCTTTTTCAGTCATCCGAATTTAATTTTTTTTTTAAACTAGACGGGATACCGAAAATTCCGGGATCCCGCGGGATTGATATTTCTAATCTCGCGGGATCTCGAATTTGCAATCTCGAGTCGGGATTGCATTCCCTAATCTAGACTCTCTTGAGATCCATAGAAGGCATTTCACGCTTTTAACATGTCATTTCTTATAGTCGTACAAGACAAAAAACGAGGAATACGGCTTTTGCTGAACCAAAGATTTCCTTTAGTAGGATTGATCTTTATATCCCTAAGATGGGTTTACGATGTGTAGCCACCTGAAGATTTCATGCAGGTGGGGGAGGGGTTTTTTTTACCTTTAACAAGGTATGAGGGCAATAACCGCGTGGGATTTAGGTATATAGTCGAGTTTGGTATCATTTTCGATTGAATCGAATGTTTAAATGCCAATTTTGGAATAATATTTAGATAAAAGATAGTAAAAATAAAATAAAATAAAAAATTTAGAATATATAATTTTCAACCAACGAAAACGCTGTTGACAGGGCTTAATTAATATAAGGAGGCTGATAGCTGCATTATTCTGCATTCCAAAGACATGGTGATGAATGGAGTAATAAACATATTAATAATACTAGACGTTCCGCGCGCGACTTCGTCCGCGTAAATCTGAAATTTCACGTAAACCGTATATTTTTCACAAACCCATGTCTCACGTAGTCTACTATATATTCGTGTCAAATAACATAAACATTGCTCCAGTTGTCTGTGAGATATTAGCCCTTTCAAATAATTTCTCCCGTTTTTTTTATATTTTCCTCTGTATCTTTGCTCTTATTGGTCTTAGCGTGATGAAATATAGCTTATAGCCTTCCTCGGTAAATGGGCTATCAAATACTGAAATATTTTTTCAAATCGGGCCAGTAGTTCTTGAGATTAGTGCGTTCAAACAAACAAACTAACCAACAAACTCTTCAGCTTTATTTTCACATTTTCCTCTGTGTCTTTGCTCCTATTGGTCTTAGCGTGATAAAATATAGGCTATAGTCTTCCACAATAAATAGGCTATCAAACACTGAAAGATTATTTCAAATCGAATGAGTAGCTCCTGAGATTAGCGCGTTCTAGCAAACAAACTCTTCAGCTTTATAATATTATTAGACGTTCCGCGCTGCTTCGCCAACGTAAATTAGATATTTCACAGAAAAATTTGTCCACAATAAATAGCCTATGATCCTTCACGTTTCTACTTTTTATCTATGCTAAATAACAGAAAAATTACTCAAGTAGTTCGTGAAATAAGCCCTTTCAAATAATTTCCCCCGTTTTTCCACATTTTCCTCTATTTCTTCGCTTATATTAGTCTTAGCAGAAGCTGCTAAAATTTTAAAAAAATTACATCAAAAATCAAGGTGGCTCCACATCTTAAGTCCATCCTTGGGCCATAAGGACCAATCCTACCAAAGGAAATCTTTGGTTCAGCAATAGCCGTATAATTTACCGTACACACGCAACTATTAAGTAAAAATGAAGAATTTAACTTAAAAATTTACTACTGAAATTTCAAAGATTTTTCTTAATTTTTTTTTTTGCCGATTTTTTCTATTTTACACGTTTTATGCCCTAAATTTATATAAGTTTTATTTTTTAATCATCAATTATAAAATTAATAAATAAATATATAAAAAACAGCGAATAATTTTCAAAAAAAATATAATATTTTGTTATGTTCCTCTAATTTTGCTGATGTGTTTATTAATTTATTTGACATTTAATAATTTTATAGAAATTTTGTGACATATTTTAATTATAATTTAGGAATTTAACAATTATTACTTAATTTTAGGCTCTGAAATCTGTATATGTGACATTACCAGTATAACATTATTAATTTATCAATATAAAATGGGTAAATAAATACAACTAAATATTAATTTTAACATTTTTAGAAAATAGTCTTATTTGGAATAAAAATTCTACCAAATTGTAAAAAATACCATGATGCTGACAACCGTGAATTTTGTTTTGATTATATTTAATTACTAGCTGTTGCCCGCGACTTCGTCCGCGTTAGCATAGTAATATTTTTTTTTTTTTTTTAAAGCCCCTTATATGGGACATCTTCTTCCCCCTTCAAGAAGAAGGGACAATTGCTTGCTGTTTTATTTAAATTCTTACATTTTACATTTTTTATTAATTTTATTTACAGCCAGTTTCTGCTTAACGTTGTATATTACCTTTATAATATTATCATCTTTCATTTTTAGTTACAACATATGTTCTAATTTCTCTAGTTCTTACATTATCTTTTACCTTATCTAGCTATTTTAATACCTTCAATTATATTGTCATTTACATTTAATACAGTATACAATTACATTTTGTTCATTCCATACTTTATTTATTTTCGCTGACATTATTTTAATTCAATAGTTCATATTTATTAATTCCTTTTACATTGTCTTGTTTATTATGTGTTACATTTATATTTCATATATTAATTTACATTATTCATTATCATTAATTTTGCATAATTACAATTGTCTCTTATCTTTCTTTATTAAAACTTACATTTACAGTCACTTACAGTTTTATAATTTATAATTACAATGCACAGTTATTGTGGAGTGTGGTGTGCCTGAATGCTTCTACGCGATATACGTACATTCGGCCCGGAATATCCAGCGGAAGTGGTTGCTGCCATTATTATTATAAATAATTGCAATGCAGTCATATTGGGAAACTATAGCTCGTGCAACTTACAAAGATGGTAAATACATAGGTAGGTACAGGGTTCACGTGTTATGCTTTACATTTTAGATATGTTTTAGTGTCATTTGCCTTACATGCTAGTCTTATTTATCAAAATAATTTCATGTAGGTGCAAAGATTTTTTTTTTTTTTTTTTCATAACACGTTTACAGAAAAGTGGTTACATTTGGTATTGTCGCATTTAATAACATTATTATATACGTACAATAGCATTTTCACTATACCTGTACCCTGTCACCGTTGGCCTATTTGTCTTCAGGGTCATATGCGACTGTTGCACGTGCTATAGCATCCCATTTTTGTCTCACCGGACACTCCGCGCTGAATGCGTGATGATCTAATTGCTTTTGGTTGTCATTTTTGCAATTCGTGCAACACGGTTTAACACCCTCCTTCAGATCATCACACTCAGACTGGTGATGTGTTCCGGAGCAGTGGGCGCATTTATCTTCGGCGGCGCTACAGAATCGCCGCCCATGTCCGTACCCTAAGCAGCGCGAGCACTGGATTAGGGGGGACTGGTCGGCGACTCTGACGCGCTGGATATCTATATACAGGTATCCTGCCTCGGTGAAGCGCGCCCACAGCCCCGGTGACACACTGAGTACCACGTGCTGAGTGTGATCATCTTTCCCTTTCTTTCTATACTTTACACTCACTCTGTCTTCTATCCCTCCCAGGATGTCCTCCACGAGGTGCTTATTTTGCCTCCTGATGGCTTCCAAGATGTCGTCATCGGTGTTGCTTTTCAGCACCCCGTAGAGCACAACCTGGGGATCCTTATTTTCTATTTCCTGTGCCTCTAACAGTGTCCCCGCTTTTCCTATTTTATCCCTGACTTTGTCTCTATCTTTCTTATCTCTAAATCCTATAATTACTTTCCTACCTTTTCCCCTCCTTATTCGATCTACCTGTATTCCTTCCCTCTTTGCCTCCATAATTTTCCCTACCTGCTGTACTATTTCGGTAGTAGGCATAAAATTCTCCTTGTCCGCCACAACCAGGGAGTGGAGGGTCCTGTACTTAGGCTTGCCCCGGGTGACACTCGCATATGTTGGGGGTGTCTCCCGTTCCGGTTCGCCCTGTATCATGGCCTCCCGCCCCCCGATTGCATCGTTCAACGTATTAACCGCTTTCTCTACCTCATATGTTACCGTTTCTACTACCTTTCCTTTCTCCTCCTCTATCTTTGTATGGATACTTTCTACATTTTTAACTGCCGTCTCTGTCAAGTAGTCCCTAAGCTCATGTATCATAACTTCCCGCTTCCCGATTACATCTTTCAGTGTATTTACCGCTTTCCCTACCTCATGTGTTACCGTTTTTACTGCCCTTCCCTTTTCCTCTTCTATCCTTGTATGTATACTCTCCACATTCTTTACTACCACCTCTGCTAAATGATCCCTAATCTCTTTTAAATCCTGCCTATACTCCTTTTTAAATTCACTTAATACCGTCTTTACCTTTTAGCATAGTAATATCATAACTGTCAACTCCTATTTTACCCCCTTGGGGGTAGAATTTCCAGAAACGCTTAAATACGTATCCAATAATTTTTAATTATTAGCCCAAAAAGAAAGTTTCATGTTTCTAACTCAAGAAATAACGGACTTTCATTCATACTTTCAACCCCAATTTTACCCCCTTGGGGGTATAATTTCCAAAAACACTTAAATAAGTATTTATTTATCTTTAATCAGTAATCTAAAAACAAAGTTTCATGTTCCTAACTTAAGAAATGACGGACTTTCATTTAAACTTTCAACCCCTATTTCACCCCCTTCGGGGTAAAATTTTCAAAATTCCTTCCTTAGAGTCTATTTAATAAAACAACCCTACTCACAAAATTTAGTGGCTGTAACTTTAACAGTTTTTGCTCAGCGATGATGAATCAGTCAGTCAGTCAGTCAGGACATGTAATTTTATAAGTATACATTTAAAACTACCGACGTTAAACTTACACCTGATGATGAATAATTTCGAAACCGGTCGTGTAATTTGTTAAAAATTATAATAATAATATCTTAATATAGTGGAAAAGTGCAAGAAAAGTGTGTTTTATTAGTGAACAACATTTTGTCTGTTCATAACAATATTATTTGATTTTTAAAACCATCGTATTAAAAGGCACAGATCTGTGACTTGCTGCATACGAAATTTATCGAAACACAATACATACTATACATGTACAGTAATATGTATTTGATGGGATAATACCAAGCTAAGTGTAATCGAGGCTTTATAGCTTGCCGATAGTTGAGTAATACGGTGGGTTTGTAATTTATAGATGCATCAGCTGGCCATTACAACATTCATGATAAATAGTTTAACAATATCGAAGTTATTATCGCTATGGAATTGACTAACTATGGAAGGTGGTTAAGCAAAATCACAAATTCGGATTGTGCTGCTTACAAGAACTAAAAAGCTTAGGAATTCATAATTACATAAATGAAAAACTATAACAATCAAGAGCTATTACAAAATAAAAGAGTAGTTATTGAAAAAAATACTACGAAGTCAGCCGATCAGTGGAATAAAGATTAAAATTTTATATTTTTTTGTATATTATCTGCATTAGTACATTAAAAGCTAAAAGTAATAAATAATAATGTATGTTCAGTAGATGATGTAATACTAATTCCTAGAATATGAGTGTACCTAGCTGATGAACAGCCTGATGAAGGCTTGAAGTCTAAGTAACAAGCAATGCCTTTAAATGAAGCCATTGATAGGATAGACCTGTCAGTCTGTAAGATAAATTTATTCCCAAGTATTACGATGGATTCAGATGTGGTGAGGTCATTAGTTAAGACTGACTAGGAAATTGGACAGGCACTGTTAGGATATTTTAAAACTAATTAATTTCAGTCCATACTACACCAAACTACAGCTTACATTAAATTTTTACATGCTAAGTTTTGTAACTTACATGCTAAGTTATGTAACGTGACGTTATGAAATTATTATTTTATTCCTAATCAGTAAATGATGAAAAATTTGTATGGGGATGAAGTGTTTATTTGCTTATTGGAATTTGGTACATTTAGCAACAGTCCAGTGCTGGACACTTATATGACAATATCTTCCCACTGCCAGACTACCTCAAAGTCTAATAATCTAAACACTTTTATCTGGCAAGTGGCAGTGGAAAGCAACTGTCAAAAAATTCCGGCATTGGAAGACGAGATCTGATCAGATCAGAGTTCAGACAGTTATCCAGGCCGAAGATAAAAAATTGAGTTTGATGCTCTTCACAATTCTAGTAATACTTACTGATCAATGGCTCTGGTATTAATGTTTTAATTGATTACCTACCTAAATTGTAATAAAAACTTAAATTAATACCTATTCAGATTATACCGCATACGAAAACTTTTTTTGTAAAGCATAATATTTTGGAATTATAATAGTGAAAAAATTTTGATACTGTTTAGAAATTAATAAGTTTTACCAAGGTTAGGTAGAACTTCAGAACTGGAAAGCTCCTAAAGTAACCGAGGGGTCATATTATACAGGAAAACTTTCAGCTTTTATAAAATGACGAAAGTTTGTATGTCGCTGGCTCTTACTGAGTCCGCTATACTATTAATTTAAAAATAAATAAAGGAAGTAAAAGTAACAAACAATTAAATTCAAACGCTGGTACTAATTGATTGTATAACAGACAAAGGGTTTCATTAGTATTGAATTTCTAAGGGATTCGTAAACAGGAATATAAGATACAGGATGCTCCTATTAACACGTACTTATTAGCAGCTACATCCGATAGTAATACAGTGGGAATAGAAAGGGGTCAAAAAGTATTATTCTGCCTTTGAAATTTGTATTCAATAAAGATTTTTAATCCGTCGATCGCCAATTCCTGGAAATCTTTTGTTATCGCGGCCCATATGGGCCTTCCGGGGCTTGAATGAATTAGATGATGCCAACAACTCCGTTGCGCTAAAATTCGTTTATCGCGCGGGAACCGTACATTTTACCGTTACGGCGTGAAGAGGTAACAGAAAAATAGACACACTTCCATATTTATAATATTAGTATTAGTATGGATGCTTTCCTTCTTACAAACATGGATACTCGCATATATTTAAACATAGTCGTTCCCTTCAAGATTTTTTAACAAGATTCTTCTACTTCATTGCGCTGTTGATTGCTTTACGTACGAAGTTTAGTCAAAAACTTCAGAAACCGCAAATAATTCAAATTAAATGAGATACTACACGGAAGTCGGAAAGCTGAAATCATTAGGCTCTATTTCTGTTCTAATGGTCCTGATGCACCTTCACCTCTGTTAATTACTGCTAGGGTATCGACGGGGTTATGCACTGCATTAGTCTGGTTTGAAGTCTAATAAGATAATGTGTGTCGTGTTTCAGCGTTTGGACCTGTTTTATCTTCTTTAATGTCATTGGTACTTTTAGTTCTGAAAATTGCTCTTAGCTACAACTGATTGTCTGCTTAGTGTTTATATGTCATTTTTGTCTGCGACTTTGCCTGTTTAGAACAAATATTTCGGGTATTAGATATGTCCACATTATGCACTTTTATCTTCAATTTTCGTCATCTTCTTCAACTTTCTTTTTGGCACATTCAATAACTGAATGCGTCAATAAACGCAACGCCAACATTACCATTAAAAAACAAAGCGAAAGTTTTGGATACGGTCAGATGGCATGCGTGGCGGGCATGCCTCACGTTCGATGTAGACTGCGCTATAACGCATGCCTTTGATGAACAAAAAAATGCACAATGTGGACAAAACTATTGAATTTCATCCTCTTTATAAGATAAGTAAAGATGTATACACGATTATAGATGTACCACTATAGAATTTAATTTACTAACTTAACTTTAGGTTTAGGGAAAGTATTGTAGCAAGCAAATCATGCGGGTCTTCTACAGAATTATAGAGATTTAAGCGGCTTCACAAAACGCCATGGCCACTGGCCAAATTGGTATCGCAAAACGTATTTTATTTAACTCTAAACGAATCACCAGAGTAAATCCTCCCCCTAGATTAGTAATGGGCAGGTTTCCAGTTTTGTTGTAGTCTCTAAATTAGATTACTCTGTACGTGGTGAAATTGCCCGCGTACCGCCCATAACAGTTAATTCCATTTTCCACATTGCTTCCTTTGGGCCACTAAGAACCCATTTTCGTCGGTTGTCATAGATTTTATTCTCCTAATGTCCGGCTGGGTTCACTGTTTGCACGAAAATCACAATCGTACTGTCATCACTATCGTCGACAAAATTTTACTAACTTTTTTCTTTAGTTCAGCTGTGACGATGAGGATTTATAAAAATTACTTTATCACAAACACTAATACATAACAGAAGAATTTTGCTATAAGCTTGTAATGTATTTTTTAATTCTCACTATGCCATGAAAAAACCTAAAGACTGTATAAACTGTTCATTTTTCTCAAATGGATCATTTTGTTCCGCCTGCGAAAGGCATATTTCCTGAATACCTACTTTCGTCCATTTCTTTTTGAGTTGCACACTTTTAATTAAAATGCCTCCTAAGCTTTGGATTGCCACCATCTGTTGTATCCTCAGACGCACGCATTATTAACTGTATACTTCATACCTACAGAGCTAATCAGTGGCTTGCAGGCGAACTACTTTTGTTTTACACCCTCGTTTGGCTCCCCTACGCATTCAATAGGGCAAGTCGGAACTTCTCTAAGTTTTCAGATCCAACATGTTGGTGTTGTGACGCACCACATTGCCATACTTTGATGACAATATCATTATAACAAACCATTTTCTTTCAAATTTCAATTAAACTAGATTTAGTTCGCTTGAAGCAACTATCTATCGTTTGCAAGATGTAAGAATGACCGTAACATTCATAATTTGAAATACATAAAAACATCTTACTGATAATTCGTAGTCGCACATACCATTACATCTTTCCATATCTCCAAATCTATCAATGAAAATGGTTAAATCAATCCATTAACACTTGGAAATAGAACTGCTTAAGAAGGTATCTTACGAAAACAACGCTTCAATAAAGCTAACGAATAATTTGGGAAAGTGAAAAGTTATGGAGGAAAGTGATTTTATCTTCTTTTAAAGAAATCCCGGAAACAAACAATCCCAACCGAGGTTCGATTCGGTCTCGATTTTATCGAATCCACACATTACGTATCGGGATGCTCGAGTAACCTTGGATTTCCTTTGCCGTGAAAGCATTTCTTATCCAGCGTTTTGTTTTCGTATATTGCTTAAATGAATTGGTTTTTACACTTTTGTAGCATCACATTTCATCATCGGCTTAGGCTCTATGCCTGTTAGTAGAAGTTTTTGAGTAACGAGGCTAGGCTTTCGGAAACATAATATTATAGGCTTTCGGTATTACTTTATATGTATAGATTATAGATTATAGAAAATATAGACATAATCTTCCGTCAATTTATGTGCATCTTCGCTGCTTTGTAGAGGCAAAGTTTCATTGATGAATTAATGAAACATTCCAAAAGAGCACGTCGGTAACATTAAAATTTAATTAAGTTCTTAATGTCTCAAAATTGGTGTTAATTAAGCTACTCGTTTACTAATCACCAAATTTGACGAAACACAGCAATTTAATCAGAAAACACTAATCATAACGAAAAAGAGCATAAGTCGTAAACTATAATAAATAAAATACTTTTCTACGGTGTATCGATTTCATCTTAGATTTTATTTCTGATTATCAATTTGTGACCATTATTTTGTGAGCTTAGCGTACCATAATTTGCCTTTGATGTTTTCTTTAGGAAAGATAGTCTATTGAACTTCGGAGCTCAAGTTAAGATGGAGAGTCATTTCCTAAAAACTGTTATTTGCAAAGAATTTTGATTATATTAATTAAAATTCTCAATTACTCCAGTATTATTGTATATCATTAAAGATATAATTAAAATGGTAAAATTATGAGAATTGTGTAATAATATGCAGAGATTCGGTGATTGGTCGCGATACGGAGGTCTTTGATATTTGATACCGTCGTTATAATATTATTTTAGGCTTAATAGGTTTACTGCTCTATACTGGTGACTATTTTTTTACTACATTATTATTATTATTGTCTCTTTGATGTATAGCATACAATTATTTGTTGCAAGCAATTATTTCTTGCAAACAATGAAAAGACGAGTAATTACTTAGCATTTTCAGCATAATGTTATTGCTATTTTTAATACTTAATACTTAATATATGTTAAAATATAAATATTGAATATGTAAAACAATTGATACTGATCGTATTACCCTTTATTCTAAACATATTTCTTCAAACTTAGTTGATTTCAGTACCTATAAATAAGAAAAAACCCAAGTAAGTACCTAACAAATATTTCTGTGACTACACAGAATTGCATTCCACACACGTCAGGTATTTCTAAAGGCATCATTTACACCTTATTATCATTTGAATCTAGAAGAAAAAAATATTCAACTTTTAAGAATACCGCTGCAACCATAACAAACAAACGTAGCGTCAACAGAAAACAGTCGCTTAGTATTCAAAGAGCATATCCCTTTATAATTCCACCACTTAATACGCGCACGACCACCGAGAAGCACCAAATATAATGAACCTTGATATCTGAAACCGTAAACCGAACAGTATTATCCGTCCCGAGCGGTGTACAAACAGGGAGGTCAAGATACAATGGTCCTTTATCTCGTACTTGCCCTCATCTCTTTGTTTCACAAAAACCTGATATAAAAGATTAACTGCTTAGTATTCGGGAACAGAAACAGTTTGAATTACTGCGTGAGATGTCAGAAATGGACTTCCAAGTTAAGATTTTAATCAACGGTTTTTGTAACGGTACACTCCAGGGCTAATAAATAAATAAATAAAAAATAATTTATTTGCTTCTAAGACCCATAACATTACATTTAAAAATTACATTATCATTAGTCATTACATTAAAAATACAACACATATTTTAAATATGATTTAGCAATAAAAATTAAATAAAAATAACAGAATAATTAATTAACAACGGGTGCACGAAAAGTGATATTTTAGTTATTGAAAGTTTAGGGTGAAAATATTTTAATACTTTATGACGGCTGTAACTTTATCGCGTCGGAACCGTACATTTTTTGAAAAAAAAAAGAATCCTACGTCCTTAAGTTTCCTGGGACTCAAAGTATCTCTATGGCAAATTTTAGCGAAATCGGTTAGGATGAAGAGGTAACAGACACTTTCGAATTTACAATATTAGTATGAATAGACCTGTTGAAAATTGTAATATATGATATTGAATGTACTGTCACTTCTTGGTGGAAATTCATGTTCAATTAAATAATTATAATTTATTCGACAGCGGTCGTGTATATAACAATTTCGTAATAAATATATATTAAAATAAAGTGGAATAAGTGCAAGTAAAGTGTGTAATTATTCTTATATTCGCTTGGTGTCGCGGTCAGTATATAAACGTACATTCCAAAATCAGTATAGTTACAAAAACAGAAATAGTTCTTTAGACTGTTCTATTTTTCGTTTGATACATATAATAAGTAGTTACTAGAACGGAAGGAAGTGTAATGGAGAAAAGATTTTATTAACGCAATCAAATAACAGAACAATATTGTAGATATTACGAGACAACGCTATATCCGCCATTTTGGATTAATGGCATGTTTTATTGCCTTCTGTAATCCACTATAAAGTGATAACTGCGGAACTGGGACACAAATTGAGCTCTGTTCCTGATTTGGTAGAAACGTTTTTATAGCTTTAAGGATACTTAAAAGTATAAATTGGTGGAACGTAATTAGAATTAAGTATCAAAATTTTTTTTTATGAAATAAGGGGGCAAACGAGCAAACGGGTCACCTGATGGAAAGCAACTTCCGTCGCCCATGGACACTCGCAGCATCAGAAGAGCTGCAGGTGCGTTGCCGGCCTTTTAAGAGGGAATACGCTCTTTTCTTGAAGGTTTGCAGGTCGTGTAGGTCCGGAAAAACTGCTGGTGATAGTTCATTCCAGAGTTTTACAGTGCGCGGCAGAAAGTTACGCGAAAAAGGCACTGTGGAAGACTGCCACTCATCAAGGTGGTGAGGATGGTATGTTTTTCGCGTGGGACGATGGCGAAAAGTTGCAGGTGGTATGATTCCGAACAATTCCTCAGAGCACTCCCCGTGATACAACCGATAGAGGATGCAGAGTGAAGCTACATCTCGGCGTAATTCCAAGGGGTCCAAGCTGTTTGAAACACTATGGCAGTCAACAACTCGAGCGGCCCTTCGTTGGATACGATCCAGAGGGAGCAGTTGGTATTTTGGCGCCCCTGCCCAGAGATGAGAACAATATTCCATATGAGGTCGAACCTGCGCCTTGTAGAGTTGTAGGTGTTGGTCCGGACTGAAGTACTGTCTCGCTCTGTTAAGAACACCAAGCTTCTTCGAGGCTAATTTGGCCTAACCCTCTAGATGATATCGGAACTGGACTTCGCTCGATATGTTGACGCCAAGCATCTCAATGCTAGGGGAGATGGTTAAAGATGTGCCCTCGAAACGAGGACATACGACCATTGCTAACTTTTTAGTGGTGAACGCGCAGACCTGTGTCTTGGCGAAATTGAATTGGACCAAGTTACGTCTACCCCATTCAGAGACCTTCTCTAATGAATTCTCCATCTTAGACACAAGATCGTTTTGACTCTCAGTGACATTTTGCCGAGAAATATTGGGGGAGCCGGTATATACAGCATCACCTGTACTGTCATCCGCATAGCAATGAATGCCGCTGGTCTGCAACATGTCATTGATATGCAGTAAGAATAGAGTAGGCGATAGCACACAGCCCTGAGGGACACCACATACTGAGTTTCCGATCATTCGCCGTCAACTACGACCCAGTAGAATAGGAGAGCCGAAAAAGACGCGTCAAGACCGGAGCCAACTCTGGAGCACACTTTTTTAACACAATAGGCGGGATTCCGTCAGGCCCACTCGACTTTTGGATATCAAGGGAACGGAGGGCTTTTCGCACTGAGCGCTGATGAAACCGAATATACGACATGATGCTCGTGCATTGCGGTATGGTCGGCGGTTTTTGCCCCCCGTCATCCAGGGTCGAGTTGGACGCAAAGAGCTTGCCCAGCAGATCGGCTTTGTCTTTTGCGTCTTGGGCCAACAACCCATTTCCTACGTGTAGGGATGGTAGGGTTGGCTTGCAGAAATTTCCTTCAATAGTTTTCGCCAGAGACCAGAATGCACGGGTTCCCGAGGGGAGGCGCTCAAGTCCAGCAAGGAAGGATTCTGACCATCGACATCTGGGATTCGCGCAGGCGTAGTAACCAGTTGTGTCAAGTCGTTCGCAAAGGCAAAGTTCCAGACAGATCTCCCCGCATGATCAGTTTTACTGGAATTGAGCCATTCGGCGTGGTGGGCATTAAAGTCGCCAAGCATTATGATCTCTGCGGATGGGATCTGCTGCTGCACAAAATCTGAAGCAGCTTGCAGGTGCTCCAAGAGTCGGTCCGTCTCGGGGTCACCACTATGGGACCTATATAGGCATACATAGACGCGAGGGTGGTCGTCGCAATCTATGCGGAGCCATAAGATGGGCAGGTCCATGACCTCAAGATTGCTGTGGCGGCGAGAGCAGATATTATCTCTGATATACACACACACTCCAGCTTTGGGTAGAAAGGAGTGCTCGAGATAATACCATGGGTGGGAAAGGTATGACGTGTCACTCGGAGATGATATCTGCGTCTCGGTTAAAAAGAGCAAAGCCGGCTTTGCCGTCTCAAGGTGGTAATGGACGGCATTAAGGTTGGAGTGTAATCCCCTGATATTACAAAAGTCCACGTTTAATATCGAGGGGGGTGCCTTTGTGTGTTTGCTCTTGCCCCGAGCAGATTGGAGCGCAGTTTTGCCCTCCCCAGAATACGAGGGGCAGCCTGGACGTCCACGCTCAGTTCCAGGGGTTTCTGAGCATGGACGTCCAGAGAGGGATTCTCCAATGCAGTTGGTACCCTCCTGGGGTAACAAATTGTTTTTCAACTGCGGCATTTCTAGGGGGGTAGGGGATTGGGCCTCCGGTAAACTCACTCACTCGGCGAAACACAGCGCAAGCGCTGTTTCACGCCGGTTTTCTGTGAGGCCGTGGTATTTCTCCGGTCGAGCCGGCCCATTCATGCCGAAGCATTTCTCTCCCACGGACAAAAATTCTGAAAAAGGCACTATTAAAGAGTTATGAGTTATTTAATACTTTTTAGTTCATATTACTATTGTTTTTACTTGGAAGTCGGTTTTAATTTTTTTGTTAAAAATAATAATTTCACTCTTTTTAGTTATCTACAAAATAAGGCTTTATGCGTAAATAACCAATACGAATGTTAACTATTCACATAATGTTACTGAAAGCGAAATTGTGGTAAATGCTTGCAGTTATCTAAGCGATGCTGCAATTTCCAAACTTTTATCTTTATGGGTTCAGGAGTTCTGTTCAGTGCCTTTGGACCAAGAGACACCTTCGTATGAAATTTCTCTTATTCGTAAGATATGTTTAACTTACTAGAAAAAACATTTTAATCACAATGAGTGTTTTGATAAATTTCAAGGATTTCCCTCAATTGCTCATAGATCCCATCATCAGCTCACCACTTTCGTAATTGTTATACAAAATTAAGATTATATCCTATACAACAACATGAGAATTTTGAAAATCGGTCCTCAAAGAGCGAAATTATCATCATAAACATCTGCTTCGATGCAAAATATTACGAAAAGTACCAATAATTGGGTAATAGTGTGATGACCCATGGTATAATTATGGTTGTGATGATGATGATTAATCAAATTGATGTGTTGGCTTATGCTTCCAGAAGTTTAAACAAATCTGAAATCCCCGAACCTGTACCTATAAGCATTCAAAAGTTCTGTTCGGTACCTTCGGATCCAGGGTATAACCTGGTGCAAAGTCTTACTTTTTGGTAGCATTTACCTAGAACGCTTCATAAAAAATCAAAATCACTATATGTTTTTATACAAATTTCAAGGAGTTCCCTCGATTCCTCAAGGATCCCATCATCAGATCACCACTTTTGTGAACATAGTACCAAATTCGAGTTAAACTCTATAGAACACAAAAAGAATTTTGAAAATCGGACCACAAACGGCTGAGTAATCGTTGAACATACACAAAAAAAAAAGATACATACAGCCGAACGTATTACCTCCTCCTTTTTGGAAGTCGGTCAAAAAAAAAAGTTTTGTTCAAGGTTTGAACTTTGATAACGTTTCGGTCTATGTAAGCAATATGTCGGATTTTAGTCGGATTATTTACATGCGCCTACTCCTCCGACCTTAGCATAATATTCCCTGTCCCGTGAAGTACAATTTGGAATGGGTAAAAGTTAATTGATCGAAAATTTGTATGATGTCTAACTTTTATGTACGACCACTGTTTTTTCTAACTTAAGTAATCAATTTCCTAGCGGCTTTGATTTTTTCACGTCAAAATATTAACGATGATGTTGAAAAGATTCTGTATTAAGCCTTACAGAAACAAAACTTTAGTTTAACTTCTTACTTCCTTCAGAAACCTTCACCAAAATCGGTGTTTTCCACACATCGCTGAATCATCGTCATACAATCACACCTAATGAATTGTCTAATTCCTCATTGTCTTCTTCGTAATTGTTCTGAGAAACACTCGACACACATTCTTTGTTGGTGTTTTACCACACTTTTGTTGCAAAAGTCGATCAACACTTTAAAAGCGGATTTAACGGACGCCTTATATTTTGCGTTAAGCGCATAATATTTTTGATACAATAATTTCAAAATTACACATCAACTTGTTAAATAAGTTACAATAAAAAAATATTATATTGTATTCATCTACATAAAGTTTAACTACTACATAAAGTTTACTACTCTATTGAAATGTTACATGAGCTTTGCATATTTTAGAGAACGCAATTTTATTTTTGGGACATGTGGTTTTGTCAATATAAGCTAAACCTCAAGTTTGTGAGGTCGCCACTCGTGTCCCCCTGCCACCATCATGAAAAAGGGGTGATAACTTTATTTCAGCGACTAGCTGTGCCCCGCGGCGCTACCCGCGGCTTAAATGATATCTATACTAATATTATAAAGCGGAAGAGTTTGTTTGTTTGTTTGTTTGTTTGAACGCGCTAATCTCTGAACCTACTGGTCCGATTTGAAAAATTCTTTCAGTGTTAGATAGTCCATTTATCGAGGAAGGCTATAGGCTGTATTTTATCATGGTAAGACTTATAGGAGCGAAGAAATAGAGGAAAATGTGGAAAAACGGGCGAAAATTATTTGAAAGGGCTTATTTGAACGCGCTAATCTCAGGAACTACTGGTCCGATTTGAAAAATTCTTTCAGTGTTAGATAGCCCATTTATTGAGGAAGGCTATAGGCTATATTTTATCACGCTAAGACTAATAGGAGTGAAGAAATAGAGGAAAATGTGGAAAAAACGGGAAAAATATTTGAAAGGGCTTATTTGAACGCGCTAATGTCAGGAACTACTGGTTGGATTTGAAAAATTCTTTCAGTGTTAGATAGCCCATTTATCGGGAAATGCTATAGACTATATTTTATCACGCTAAGACTAATAGGAGCAAAGAAATAGAGGAAAATGTGGAAAAAAAGGGCAAAATATTTGAAAGGGCTTATTTGAACGCGCTAATCTCAGGAACTACTGGTCCGATTTGAAAAATTCTTTCAATGTTAGATAGCCCATTTATCGAGAAAGGCTATAAGTTATATTTTATCTATATATCGGAGATACTTCCGAGTCTCGGGAAGGACAAGGGTTATATTGTCGCGGAAAAATGTACGGTTCCCACAAAATGTACCTTTTTGATTTGCGCGTAAACTATTCAATCGATGTACGGGAACAACTAATAAACTAAAGTCCACGCGGACGAAGTCGCGGGCAACAGCTAGTAATATAATAAAAGACTATGAAAAGTACCGATAATAGGGTCAAAACGGGACGATACATAGTTAGTGATGATATCGGTCCCTAAGGGGCCGGGCTACCCTCGAAATTCTCATACATACGTAATACCAAAATCATTTTGTCATACGAAAATATTTTACATGTTTGAGTTATTTTTCAGCTTAAAATAGTAATTACCTAGGTTCCTGAACAAAAATTAACTTCAAAATATTTAAACACAAAAAAATTTTTTTTGTGTATTAATTTTTTTTACTAAATTTACTACTAAATATTTAAACACTAAAAAATAGAGTAAAACACAAAAAAATATATACATAAATATTAAATTTACTACAAAATATTTCAACTCTAAAAAATATTTTTTAGTATTTAAATATTTTGTAGTAAATTTAATATTTATTTATATATTTTTTAATGTGTTACTCTATTTTTTAGTGTAAATTTAGTAAAAAAAATTTATACACAAAAAATTTTTTTTAGTGTTTAAATATTTTGAAGTTAATTTTTGTTCAGGAACCTAGGTAATTACTATTATATGCTGAAAAATAACTCAAACATGTTAAATGTTTTCGTATGACAAAATGATTTTGGTATTAGGTACGTATGTATGAGAATTTCGAGGGTAACCCGGGCTCTTAAATTGTATCTAACATTTCGATAGGCCATACTGCGATTAGATAATATTTTAATCCCCTGCCACCATCATGAAAAAGGGGTGATAACTTTATTTCAGCGACTAGCTGTGCCCCGCGGCGCTACCCGCGGCTTAAATGATATCTATACTAATATTATAAAGCGGAAGAGTTTGTTTGTTTGTTTGTTTGTTTGTTTGAACGCGCTAATCTCTGAACCTACTGGTCCGATTTGAAAAATTCTTTCAGTGTTAGATAGTCCATTTATCGAGGAAGGCTATAGGCTGTATTTTATCATGGTAAGACTTATAGGAGCGAAGAAATAGAGGAAAATGTGGAAAAACGGGCGAAAATTATTTGAAAGGGCTTATTTGACCGCGCTAATCTCAGGAAGTACTGGTCCGATTTGAAAAATTCTTTCAGTATTAGATAGCCCATTTATTGAGGAAGGCTATAGGCTATATTTTATCACGCTAAGACTAATAGGAGTGAAGAAATAGAGGAAAATGTGGAAAAAACGGGAAAAATATTTGAAAGGGCTTATTTGAACGCGCTAATGTCAGGAACTACTGGTTGGATTTGAAAAATTCTTTCAGTGTTAGATAGCCCATTTATCGGGAAATGCTATAGACTATATTTTATCACGCTAAGACTAATAGGAGCAAAGAAATAGAGGAAAATGTGGAAAAAAAGGGCAAAATATTTGAAAGGGCTTATTTGAACGCGCTAATCTCAGGAACTACTGGTCCGATTTGAAAAATTCTTTCAATGTTAGATAGCCCATTTATCGAGAAAGGCTATAAGTTATATTTTATCTATATATCGGAGATACTTCCGAGTCTCGGGAAGGACAAGGGATATATTGTCGCGGAAAAATGTACGGTTCCCACAAAATGTACCTTTTTGATTTGCGCGTAAACTATTCAATCGATGTACGGGAACAACTAATAAACTAAAGTCCACGCGGACGAAGTCGCGGGCAACAGCTAGTAATATAATAAAAGACTATGAAAAGTACCGATAATAGGGTCAAAACGGGACGATACATAGTTAGTGATGATATCGGTCCCTAAGGGGCCGGGCTACCCTCGAAATTCTCATACATACGTAATACCAAAATCATTTTGTCATACGAAAATATTTTACATGTTTGAGTTATTTTTCAGCTTAAAATAGTAATTACCTAGGTTCCTGAACAAAAATTAACTTCAAAATATTTAAACACAAAAAAATTTTTTTTGTGTATTAATTTTTTTTACTAAATTTACTACTAAATATTTAAACACTAAAAAATAGAGTAAAACACAAAAAAATATATACATAAATATTAAATTTACTACAAAATATTTCAACTCTAAAAAATATTTTTTAGTATTTAAATATTTTGTAGTAAATTTAATATTTATTTATATATTTTTTAATGTGTTACTCTATTTTTTAGTGTAAATTTAGTAAAAAAAATTTATACACAAAAACATTTTTTTTAGTGTTTAAATATTTTGAAGTTAATTTTTGTTCAGGAACCTAGGTAATTACTATTATATGCTGAAAAATAACTCAAACATGTTAAATGTTTTCGTATGACAAAATGATTTTGGTATTAGGTACGTATGTATGAGAATTTCGAGGGTAACCCGGGCTCTTAAATTGTATCTAACATTTCGATAGGCTATACTGCGATTAGATAATATTTTAATAAATATGTATTATGTACTTTGTTAAAATATGTAAGCGCAGTATCACTTTGGTGTTTTCACATCGGAAAAGGAGGAGGCTCTAATGACTAATGAGTATGTTCTGCTATTTATTTTTATAGTATAAATAAAAATAAATAATTATTTTTATTTACAGTGTCAATTGCACGAATTGGCCGTTAAAGTGTAAAATTTATAACGTTAAATTAACTTACAAATTGCAAATCCCTCTGGCGCTTCATAAATTTAACAAAATTAAATAAAATGTAAGGTCAACGAGGTCGAACGTGGTTTAAATTTAATATTTAATTACTTATTATAACAATGTTAATTTATATCGCAACTGGAGCGCGGCGAAGTCCAATATGGAGTCCGCAAAAAGTAGCATAATAATTATTAATTTATATTAAACCACAAAGAAACTAACGTTCCGAAGCAATTAACCAAAACGTAACGAATTGCGAACCAATTTTTATGTAACGTCAACAGAAAAATGATTATAATACATTGTATCGAAACTGTAACTTAGAGAGAATTACTGAAGCACCAATAATTTTATGTTCCCATCGTCCATACAAAACATGCATGCCGCGACGCCATAACGTGCAAGCCCAGAATATTGTAAAAAAAGAAAAAATCGGTTGTCTGTAAAGTCGGTTTACTGACGATAGTTGAACGTGACAACCTTACAACGCCTTAACCCCTCAGTTCCGGGAAAAATCTATGCAAAAAGTTGACAGGTCAATGTGCAAAAAAAATGGCGCCTCGCCTACCCTCTTTGTAAAATTAAAATATCCTTACATACAATCCATATTTCATGTTTGTGTGAACTACCATTATAATATATGTAAAATTTTCTATCGATCAAGCCATCATAATATAGTATTTAGTCCGATGTGATATTAGTTTCTCAATTATAAACTTTCGAAACTATAATTAGTGACTTGTTCAGAAGAAATAAACGAATAAATTACTCATTATAAATAGAATATTTATAATGAAAAAATAAACTATTCGCAATACAAAACGCTACATACATTCGTGAAATCCAGTAAAATCTTCGAACAAAGCACAAGTCATACCTTGACACGTAGGAAATAGAGCACAATTTTGAATAGCCGAAATAATACTAAAAGCTCACAGATCGTTTATTTATTTTTCATTCAGAGTGTGGTCAATGTATCATTAAAGGTCATAACTAACCAAACTTCTTCATACAAAAGTATTCTCTAAGTCATCGAAATACATAATATAATCGAAACGAAGAGCGCGGCCCAGGTGGGCCTTACGGTTGTTGAGGGACTTGAGAGTGTAAATGGAACGCCTCAGAGCGATCAGCGAGGTAACGCCGCATGAACTGTCATGTTTTTTCGTGCGCGCACCCCATATCGAATTGTAAGACGTTATCACGTCAAAAGGTAGTAAAGATCCACAAATGTTGTGTGTGCACGCGGGTAACCAGGTTATGATTTTGGTGGCAATAACTGGAAAATCATAATTATAATGCTTGACTTTTTAAAAAGGTTTCCCTATTTAAAATATAATATATTTTAAATAGTGAAACCTTTTTAAAATTATGTTCTTAATCAACAATTTCGATTTGTCATTAAAATTTTTAAAAATCATATTATTATTTTTTTACGCTGACGGTACCAATGTAGGTACTTCAAGTTTTCAAATATAAGTCCAAGACCGAGCAATTTTCATAGCAATATTGAATCAATTGGCCTACGTAATAAAGACATTAAGCTCGGTTCGCTATCGAGATAATCTCGCCACGTCACGAAGTGCCGCGGCCGTACCGTTTGCAAAAAAAAAAACATAAATATACAGCTAATTTAAGAAACGTACTCTGAGAGCGACGACAGAAATGGAAAAAAAGAGGGGTATAATACTTTCTCGCCTACTAAGCGCCAGCGCGGTGGTCTACCCTCCCTCCGTATTAGGGTTGATTCAGACAGCAACGCGATGCGTAAATGCATTTCTAAATTTATATGGATTTGACAGATTCGCAAGACGTCTCACGAAATAATTGAAATGTGTCAAATCGCGTTGCGGTCTGAATTGACCCTTACGACACGAATTTGAAAAAAAAAAGTGCGTTACGTCGTAACCAGTTATTCAAAATCTAATAAGAAAATATCCTATCAGATATCAATGTAGGCTATTATTATTTTTTAATTTTATGTAATTAAGTACGTGTATTTTTAAGCCATATAATATAAAGCCTCACTTATATATTTTAAAGTTATGTAAATGAAAACGTAAGTTTCTTCCATAGAAAAAGTTTCCTGTTGTAACTGTCTTTGTGATATTTGGCATTTTCAATATAAAATTTTTACTTGGGTGTCTAAGGCCGGTATAAATAGTCAGTACTCAAGATGCATCTCGGTCTCAAGACACGGTTCAGGCTCTGTGATTGGTTGGCTGTCAAAATTTGGACCAATTATAGAGCCGAACGGCGTCTTGAGACCGAGATGCATCTTGAGTACTGACTATTTATACCGGCCTTACATCTATATTACAAAATTTTACATGATGTAAAACAAAAAACCAATTCGGAGACTTCGCATATAGCAATATGCCTGACAACGACTTTTGCAAGGTCCTGCCTATCTTGCAAATTTTTTCTACGTAGATAAATAAATATATTTACTAAGGGGTTAAATGACCATTCTTATCAAAATCAGCACAAACGGAAAGGCAAAGTTGCCCAGAGTGGGGCCGTTATCCGGCCATTTAGGTACAACCCTTGGCTTATTAGAATTCGTAACAAAGTTTATACGGGTTTATCTCGATACGTGTTCGGAAAATTCACTACCTGTGTCAAAGGTTTAGTTTAAAAGTTAATATTTGTGCAGGCTCCCAGACTATATTTATGGGGTAACCCATTGTGAGTTAAACCACCGATTGGAGTTTGTTATTGATTAGTTAGAATTCGTTATTCGCTACTTATTTACAGCTTGGCTAAAAAGGTACTTTTAAATGGGGCGTTTCTTTTATTGTAGGCAACCCTACGATACGCTTGAACGCACTTGACACTATACTAGATTTGACAGTACTGTAATGTTGCCATAACTAAAAACTTTTAGTTCCAGACTCATTTTTGCCAATCTGTAGAGTGTAGACCCTTATAATATAATTTGACTGATTTTTGACGTTTGACGCGCCTGATGTTTGACGCACCTCCGTACGTTAGTGATGAGCAAAGCAAGACCAAGACCAAGACTCGACCAGTCTTGGTCTTGGTCTTGGTCTTGCTTGTGCAGTCTTGGTCTTGGTCTTTCTCAGATCTGTCTGGTCTTGGCCTTGGTCTTGGTCTTGGTCTTGCACGCCTAGTCTTGGTCTCGGTCTTGCAAAAAGCAAGACTCTTGCAAACATTTTTCGAAACTTTTTGTAAATATCATAATACCAAGAATACCAATGAGTCAATTCACCAGCTGCAGGGCCGGTCATAATCTTCGCTACTGTGCACCCCCGAAGTGGGCGCTACCAAGGTAGCGCCCACTTCGAAACGGGCGTAAATCGCAATTTTTTATTTCACCTTAACTTCTAAACCAAACGTCCAATTTTAATCATTCAAAGACCAAATATTATCTACATAAACTGTACTTAGTGATGAAATAATTCATTTTTGATAAAGATTAATAGCATGAGTAAAATAAATGCGTTTAAATGTAGTCCAAAAAAAAATCAAGATTTTTTAAATAAAATAATGGTTGTTGTACCTCACTTGACATAGATAGGTATATATAGGTGTTGCGGACTTTTTTGTAGATATTTAAAAGATCTACATTTACTTAGAACATTGTATGGTTCTATCTTTTATAGTTTAGGTAGCATACGCAAAATAAGTAAATTTTCTGGTTGATTTTCTTCACCTTGTGTCAGAAAAATCCAAATATCTTACGGAACCCTACATTTTCCGAAATAAAATGTAGCCTGTGTTACTCGTAAATAATGTAGCTTTCGAATGGTGAAAGAATTTTTTAAATCGGTCCAGTAGTTTTTGAGCCTATTCATTACAATTAAACAAACAAACAAACAAAGTTTACCTCTTTATAATATTAGTATAGATAAATGTTTAACCTTAATTTAACTTTCATTACTTCAACTGAAATATTATAGAAATAAATCAAAAACCTTTTAATTTCATTAAATAAACCTTTTTGCTCGTGCGGAACCCTTAATGGGCGAGCCCGACTTTTACTTGGCCGGATTTTCGGATTCTCTCTCGGTTGAAAGATCTTCCATTTCGGCTGCCACGTATATTTCCAAATTTTTAGTTTAAATGCATGGTTACATAATGAAAAGGTTAAAAACGGGACCCAATTACTTACACAATACAAATCGTTGCCTGTTCGTCTGCCTATTTCCAGGCTGTATCACAAGAACTTGAAATTCATGTTTTTTGAAGTATATATTGTATTGTTATAAATATTTTATCTCATATTATAGTCACTGCGACTAAGTAAAAATTTTTAGCAAGAGTCTTGCATGGAGCAAGATTCTTGCGTAGTCGGTCTTGGTCTTGGTCTTGTTCTTGCACACCTAGACGTATTGAAATAAAACGGGATCTAAGTCCTTTCCCATTCTCTTTAAAATTCTGCTAAATTTGGTCGATTGGTTAAAAGAAAGATGTCAAATAAATTCTGCTTTTGGTCGGTTGGTTAAAAAGAAAGGTGTCAATTTTTTATGAATGCAATTTGAAAAATTATAACCTTATGAGACAAAATCATAATAATGCTATGAAAACTATTTATAATATCATATTATATTATTATAGTACCTATCCAGTCTTTGACAAGAAACGAGTACGCCCGAAGCCGGTTGAAGAAGAATCATCACAAAACAAATGAATCAATATGATTGACAGCCGTTTTTGTGTAGTGGTACTTGACTTTTTAATACAACAATACAATTAAATACGTGTAAACATCGTCTTTAAAGCTAAAAATAAAAAGGTTCATTTCGATCTTTTGTTTCGTTTTTTTTTTTTTGCTAGCTGTACATTACAGACAATAATGACAACTTACAAGTGTTCTACAAAATTAATAATGTAGTTTCAGTGATTTTGTTGATAGGGTTATGTCTTATTGTGTTGTATTAGAGTGCATGTTCGCTTAGCTGTGATTGTGGTGGCCGAAAATGGTTTGTCATGTTACGCTTTTGTATTCGATTTACAAAGACAATGACGCTCAGTGGTCAGCGAATTCCGAATAGAATCTACTTTGCATATCGACTTTGGTAACCTGATGTTGGATGTCTGTCAAGTGGATATTATATTCTCGGAGGTATTAGGAGGAGGAGAGCCATGCTTCGACACGAATGGGCCGGCTCGACCTGAGAAATACCACGTTCTCACAGAAAACCGGCGTGAAACAGCGCTTGCGCTGTGTTTCGCCGATTAAGTGAGTTTACCGGAGGCCCAATCCCCTACCCTATTCCCTTCCCTACCCTCCCCTATTCCCTTCCCTTCCCATCCATACCCTATTCCCTCTTAAAAGGCCGGCAACGCACCTGCAGCTCTTCTGATGCAGTGAGTGTCCATGGGTGACGGAAGTTGCTTTCCATCAGGTGACCCGTTTGCTCGTTTGCCTCCTTATTTCATAAAAAAAGCTAAAGTAGAAATCGTGCACGATGAAAGATCTCTTGCCGTAAGCAATTTGGCAATCTTTTGTAAGGCTGGATGCGTACGCCCTAACGCGCAGTTGGGCGGCTACACCGCGAGAATCAGATGACAAGCAAATGGATGTAAATAAATCGTTGCATATTTTTATAATATTATTATGTATTTAAATATTATATATTATATAAGGTGTAACGAAACTACGTGATAATAATTAAGGGTGTGTATCAGTCCCGTGTATAGAGTTCACTGTAAACGTAACAGCGCTGATAGCGCAAATTTTTTTCACTTTTGTATGGGGAAATTCGTGACGCTAGGGTTCTTGCCTATACAAATCACAAAAAAAATTTGGTCTTTCAGCGTTGCTACTTTCACAGTGAACTCTCTACGAGGAACACATTACACACCCTAAAGTCACATAGTTTTGTTACACCCTGTATATTTGCTTGCGCGCGCAAGGGGTACATGAACATTTTTAGGGTTCCGTACCCAAAGGGTATAAACGGGACCCTATTAGTGAGACTTCGATGTTTGTCTGTCTGTCTCTCTCCAGGCTGTTACTCAAGAACCGCTGTAGCTAGTCTTCTGAAATTTTCACAGATTATGTATTTCTGGTGCTGCTATATTCTATAACAACAAATACTAAAAACATACTAAAGACAAAATAAAGTTAATCATTAAAGCGGGCGCCAATACAATAAACGTTACGTTTTTGGCTCGCAATCCCTAAGCGTGTACGTGTAGGTAGAGTTGTAGACTGTAGACACTTGAAAGTTTCACAAAATTCTCAATCATGTGTACTTCAATATTTAATAATACAATTATTAAAATAAAATAACAACTGCCCCATAAAAAAAAACACATTTTCTCGCTCTATAACGGTACGGAACCTTTCGCGCGCGAGTCGGACTCGCACTTACCCAATTTTTAGAAATTTCATCAGACACCAGCACGTCACAAAACAATTCCAGTCAATGTTTTTTCGGTCTAAAATCTGTCATTATTATCCACTATTAGCAATAGTGGCTCAATGTTCAAACTTTTCCTTTATTTTGGGGTTACGTCAAAAAATTTGCTTTTCAGAAGTTTTCCGCCACCAAAAAAGTTTGAAAACCACTGTTTTAGAGTCTTGGACATTTCTTAAGATATATAATTTCGTGACTCTATTTAATCACGATTGTGAGGGTGGAATCGTGATTGTTGACATGGTTTCGGCTGCACGAATCAGGAGACATAGAGATCGGACCTCTCTATCGTTTCCCCACGCTCAGAGAGGGAGGTGTATACTACCTATATTTATTGTTCCAAAGCAATAATGAATTAAGTTCTTGCGACTACAAATCAATTGGAGAGTACAGATTAATAATAGTTCTTGCTAACGAGCGAAATAAATCATTTAGATATTGTAATATAGAAATAAATTGCTCTACCTGTTTGGTGATCTGTAATTATAGACCAGAGAATGAATTATACACCATAATCGTGATATTAAAATATACCTAATCAGTATTTGATCAATAAGTTACTATCCTCGTTGAATTTAATTCTAACATTGTAAACGTCGGATATAACAATAATATTAAAACTTATACGGGATACTATTCTGTGACTTCGCTGTCTATACATCTGTTTTAAGCTGGTTTTAGACTACGCTATAATATAATAGCAGTATAATCTTATGTATAAAATTCTCGTGTCACAATGTTAGTCAGCGAACTCCTCCGAAACGGCTTAACTGATTTTTACATTTATATGCATATTCAGTAGGTCTGAGAATCGGCTACTGGGTACTTTATAAAATATTGATAAGTGCATTTGTTGAATAAATAATAGTAAATTATTACAACCTGAGACTGACGGCGACAATTGTTTATACGACGGGATAGCGATGGACGTTGCCATGGTGACGTGCTTATTTAGTCACTTCAATAAAATAATACGGGCGATCATTCGGGCGATATACTTTATAATATGGCAAAGAAACGTTTGCCGGGACAGCTAGTATTATTAACTAGCTACTTGACCGAGCTTTTCTCGGTATACGATAAAACACGAATAAAATGACATTTTCTAAAAATGATTCCTAGCTAGATCGATTTATCGCCCCCGAAACCCCCTATATACTAAATTTCATGAAAATTGTTGGAGCCGATTCCGAGATCCCAATTATATACATATATTTATTATTTATATACAAGAATTGCTCGTTTAAAGATATAAGATATAGCTCATAGCCTACGAATAATATAAACTAAGGAAGAGTAACTCCGTCAAAAAAAGTACACCAAAAGCTCAAAAAGGCTACAAAATGTGACCCGAATACATGCACATTTATGCATGTGTTCGGTACACATTTTTCGTGTATATATACTCGAGTGACGTTCAACCAGGTTGACATGATAATTATTGTCAAACTCATTTTACAGTTTGTTTACTTACAATTTACGTACTAGCTTTTTTCCAATTTTTTGTTATTAAAATGCCTAAATGCCCTGTGAAATGGTGTAGAAGTCATACAGATACGACTTCTAAAACAGGAATAAACTTTCATCTGTAAGTGATTTGTTTAAAATTACTTATTGCTTAAACTTGTATTTTTTCCGACCCAAAAAATATGGTTTATTTAAGTTGGATGCTAGAATATTTGCATAAAATTAAGCTGGTCTATTTGTGTTTGTCTTATTAAGTTTACATGTTATTGTAAAAGTGCAATAATCAAAAAATAATATAATTACAAAAATTTTACAGTCGCCATCGACAGTGTTATGCAAGATGTAACCATGAACGTAGAAAAAAGGCGGACGGAGTCTTGTTATACATATACAAAACTGTGTCTTCACTTTTCTTCAGAGTCGGTCACGCACACATTCTTACGCCTGTCAAATGGTATGGACTAGCGCAAGAATGTGTGCGCGTACATACAGCCAGCTGGCCGACTCTGAACGACACAGTTTTGTGTATGGTGGGACTCCATCCGCCTTTTTTATACGTCCATGGGTGTAACAATTTAATCACAAACGAATTTTTAGGGTCTAGCTGACATAAGTATTATTTCCTAAGATCCTTAGAATGCAATGCAACGAAAAAAATGGATAACTGCCGTTCGTTTAGAAAGTAACGAACCGAATTGGATGCCGAGCCAGGAGGGTGTGCCAAAATGTTTTCGTTTTCGCTTCGTTATAGAATCACCGATAAAAATGTATGGAATGGACATAAGCGTTCGTTAATATGACGTTGACGTTCGACTCGTCTTATGTCAATTCCACACATTTTGATCGGCGATTCTAGATAACGAAGCGAAAACGAAAACGTTTCGGCTAAATGGCCTGATTACTCGTTTATGTAGCGTAACTTTAATAGTCATGAATCTCATGATATTATCACGATAATATTATTTGTATGAGTAATGGCCGAAAATTTAAGAGATCACGAGAATATACATTGCCTATTTGCACCGCAAGTTTTTTATTTCAATTCTGTAATAATTTAGCACATAGATTTTTGTAATCTGAAAACGTCTTCTCTAGGTGCTCTGGACAGTTTTAGACAATAACCGCTCAGGCTGTCGTCCGGCGCGCAATATTATTATACGTTACCTGGGATACGACCTTGGCGAAAATCTGAATTGTCATATTTTAGTTTGCAAATAGGTGCCAAATTTAAAACGGTTGAAGTATGGGAGTTACGTTTCCTTAGTTTATATTATTCGTAGCTCATAGCACAAGAATATCGTGCACCATTGATGACGTTGGTCTGTCAAGACGTGTAAACTGACATACCAACGCGACGTCATTTGGTCGGATCATGATTCATGACAATTCAATGTTATTTGTGATCTGTCACCTGTCGGCTTGGTTAAAATTATACCTACATAACGCGACCAAACTACGTAGTTCGTAGGTTCCGCATCTGCCTAGGAATCAACTTCTCTGATAGTACATCGATTATTACATATTTACATATTTATAATATTGTGCCTTGTGTAACACTGAATTTTTTTTACGGATAGAGCGCTATTTTTGTCGCTTTTTTTTCTAGTGTGCTTATCCGGTTTTATTAAATAATCTCCTAATTAATGTCACGATCCGTGAACTATTTTAAAAAGTTACTTAAATGGAAAATCGCCTTATATGTTATAAAATGCAATTTAGCAGAAAAAGATTTCGCGGGAGAGACCTGACGGATTATGCTATAACATAATTTTTATACGCGAAAAATTTAACACTATACAGAGTGGTTCTTTAACATTTAGGCGCGCCGCAGACGTCACACTTTTTGTGTGATCGAGTTATATACAGTCGGCTTACATACAGTCTGATGGCGTGCCATGCGGACTGTATGCAAGCCGCAGATTCGATCAAACAAAAAGTGTGACGTCTGCGGCGCACCTTATGAAAAAGTTATTATAATGTGTAAAATTTGTTGTGTAGAGTTTTTCTATTTTTTTTAACCATAATAATTATTACACATAATATTAGATAAATCGTGAATCAGCAGCCTCATGGCTACGAAATTAGTGGATTGATTTTTATGAAACGAGGCCTAGCCGGCCTAAGATGCGCAAACGAGAAAATCTCGAGATATCTCACTCTCGTGTGTAGTTATATTGTCGATAAGTTGGTCGATAACGACATAATGTCAAAATAATTTTTTGACATTATGTCGATAGATTTTAACGACAGATCTACACGAGAAAAAATGTATGTCGTTAGGGTCAATAGAGATGAAGAGAAAAGCCATCAAACATCGAGAAAACGTGTAGACAAAATTTTCTCGTTGGCGTATGCTAGAGGGGCTGGCATGCTCCAGTGTAGACAGCAACGTTATCGAAATGTCAAATGTATGGGAGCTGTCAAAAATATTATCATACTCACACTATCACTAACTACATAATTACCTAGTTGACACTATGGAGAAGGAGTCAGAATATAGAATGCCTCTCATTATGAGGAAATGTACGGTTCCCTTGATTTAATATTTAGAGCTCACGAAGTCGCAAGATAGATATATAAGTAAGAATATTATGAAAATTTTCAAAATACTAATATAATAATATAATATTACATCACGAAAATCTATTCATTGCCTAAGATAATTTTATTTTTATCTGAGATATTTAATCATCTGTCACCAAAATATCCGAGATATTTTATCAACACCCTGTTTGTAGGCAACAATAAATCCCTTTGTATAGGATGTTTCTATTTCGGTAATTTGATTCGTTTGATTTGGACGTCAATGGATTGAAGCATAATATCGGATTATGAAAAGGTTCGCTTTTTATAAGGCGGATTAAAAATTCGTCACTTTTTTATACATTTCTTAAACTTGGGCACAAAAAGCGTTGAGGGATGCCTTCCGTATGGGAGCAGGAATAGAATTTTTTGCTAAAGAACCTGACAAATAGGATTTAAGAATATAATGTTGAGTGTTTCTAGGTTTTGTTAAGTATTTCAAGGTTTTCTGAATTATATTGTTAGAAGTTAAACTCAGCTTCACCCGATTATAAATAATAGCTATATCGCGGTGACCGTTAGTATTCCCGCCATAAAAATACCCTTTTTCCTCCCTGTAGTCAACTTTGTCTAAGCCAAATGTCATCAAAATCGGCCCATCGGCAGAGTAGACAGAATTATAGAGTATGCCGACTTAGAACTGATGTTGAAATGTTTAAATTTGACGTATTATGACAAAAATCGTCGCTAGGGTTGTTGACTTGTTACCTACGAATTTAAAACTATGACATATTCGCTGGACGTGTTCCTCTTTGGTCGTATTGTTGTTTGTGTTTTGGCACATGCGATTAAAGTCAGACTTCAATTTTGAAATCATTATTTTAAATATTTAAAAATAAATTATATCAGCCAGCTCGAGGCACATTCCGTTCATAATCCTAGTGAAACCCGACGAATTTGACAGATATTGAAACCGGTCCGTTTCTTTGCAGTCGAACTACTGGTAGTTATGTCTATTGTGCCATCGGTATATAGAGATCAACTACGATAACATGGCGCGCCCCTCCAAAATTCAAAACGTTTTGAAGTGCGTTGTCAAAACGTTTAAAGTGCGTTGTCTTGCGCGGTCGGCTAGTTATGATTAGTTGACCAACAAATCTTGGTAATAAGTGACATTAACTGAACAATTACGTGTACCTACTATGATTGGTTGAACACTTACTACATACAAACTCTTTCATTAGGATGTGACTACACACATTGACACAGTCATTTGGAGGGGCGCGCCATATTATCGTAGTTGATCTCTACATGCAAACAAACTTTTCCTGTTTATAATAAATATCCAGATTTGGTCTCTCCTTCCAAGGATATCTGCATGGGGTTGCTGCAATCTTATTTTTATTGGCTTATTTACTAGCTTATATATTTCTTAAACCTTCATCTTGGGTCATATTATAGTCTCGGGTTTCTACAATGGTAAATTCTAAAACATTTACTTGGTCAACATTATAATATTCAAATAAACCCATACTAATATTATAAATGCGAAAGTGTGTCTGTCTGTCTGTTACCTCTTCACGCCCAAACCGCTGAACCGATTTGCTGAAATTTGGCATGGAGATACCTTGAGTCTCGAGAAAGGACATAGGATACTTTTCATCCTGTAAAAATGTACGGTTCCCACGCGATATGCAAATTTTGGCGCAACAGAGTTGCCGGCATCATCTAGTAATAATATAAATCTTTACTATCGTATTTAACAATAAACCAGCAAGCATACAGTAAAATTGTTAAAATCAAACGCGCCTACATTTCATTGTCATAGAAATTGAATAAGATCCCAATAAAACATCGTAAACAAGTTTACTGAAATCAGATCTTCCTCTCAGCTCGATTTTAGTCAAAACAAAATCACGGCTCTTTGTTGGCTATCCACTCGGGGTATCGCATTTAGATGGGGCGTTCACGAAAACACCAGATGGAATTACAGTATTTTTTGTTCAAACTCCATAAATAGATCCCGGATTCCATTGATTGTTTGGATATCGTTTTATCATAAATATTGCGGAGAAATCAAAGTCTGCAGCGTGACTTTTGCCTTTTTTTCGAAAGATCCGTATTCATTCTTCTAATATTATAAATGCGAAAGTGTGTCTGTCTGTCTGTTACCTCTTCACGTCCAAACCGCTGAACTGATTTGGCTGAAATTTGCCATGGAGATACTTTGAGTCCCGGGAAAGGACATAGGATACTTTTTGTCCCGGAAAAGTGTACGGTTACCGCGCGATAAACGAAATTTGGCGCAACAGAGTTGCGGGCGTCACCTAGTTCCAAGTATCATTTTCTTCTTACATTAAATTGCAATACACGTCCTTTTAAGGATTTAACTAATTACATTGGATGGAGTCGAGAGGAATATAAAAAAAACTTCCTTCCCAATATCCAACGATATGTCGCTTAAATCTATTTTTTTACTAATAGAAAAGATAGTAACATAGGAGTTTACCCAAAAACTTGTGAAATCTGCTATAAAAATATAAATATTAAATATTATTTTCCCCGTTTCAATACGTGTTCAGGTTACATGTGTCAATGGATTTACCCCTATATGACGGCCACACAATAGTCGGTACAGCACAAAAGCTATAAGAAACCGGCGATTCTCAGAATCGGATATGTGAACCGAATGTTCTTGTTTTTGCCAATGGCGAACAATGAGGCTTCATATGCTTAAAATTTCTTATACTCCATCCATAGCAGACTCTCTTTTCATCGATAGATTTATAATGAGGACTAGGACCTAGTATTTTAATTAATTAATAGAATAGGATGATGAGGAAAGGAAATAAATAAACAATGACTAAAAACTGTAAAAATATTATAGTCATTAGGTTTTTAAGGTTTTCAAAAATTCTAAAGGCTTAGGTAATTGTGATTGGAATGATGGTAGCGTATAGCTATTTCTATACAAGAAATTACTTAATATTGAATTCTTAACATAAAAGTAGGAAAAGGTTCCTTGTAAAATACATAACAACCGCTGTACCTACTCATAAGAGAACATTTAAATATTCACAAAACGAAACCAGCATTCGCTTTTACATTTTGTTAAATGTCTACATTTTCACCGCATATTGCATTTTTAAGTGCACAAGAGGCAGGTGAAATTGTAATTGTGGTTAATACTACCTCAGCCATATTTCGCTCCAAATTCAACCTCAAAAGTTTAAGCAACGCTTGAGTTCTTTATATATTCTGGATGACTAGTAGTCAAAAACGTCAACGCTGTATCAAGGGTTATTTTCCTAAAAGCGACACAAACGGCCAAGGGGCTATTTATTCATAGTTAATTACATACTTATGACAATATTCGAGGATATTTAACATGACTGAATGTAATAGGCACAACAAAAATTTAATTTGAAATTCATCCTTTTTATTCAAAAGTATTCTTGATATCAAAAATGGACTGGACACAATGCGTACAGCTGTCCGATAATTGTACAAAAACCACATAATATTTCGCGAGTATTTCAATAGTCCGGAAGTCCGAGATACAATATACAATGGATAGAACCATGTCGTGGTTCTTTTGGCGTGAATGGGACGAACTCTTTCCGGATATTTGGAATTGTCTCCTATGTGACGTGTAACATCCGTTTTGCAATGATTGATTTTTAGGCAATGGTTACCTTCGTTTGGTCATGCATTTCCCTCTGATTTTGCTTGCTTGGCATTGAATCTATATATTGGCAGGAAATGTACAATGATTCCTAGGCAGTTGAAGGACCTACGTTACGTCATGTTTGCGTCATGTGGTCGGCTTGTCAATTCAATGTTAGCTGTGATCGGTCGGATGGGGTTTCAATGGCTATGTCCACATGCGCTTTCGTCTTCAATTTTCTTCATCTTGTTTCATTCAATTCAACTTTCGTTTTGGCGCATTCAATAATTGAATTCGTCAAAGAACGCAACGTCAACAGCTGTCATTTTTAAGAACAAAGCGAAAGTTTTAGACGGTCAGAGCGTTTAGCGTTTTAGCGTCGCGGGCATGCCTCACGTCGATGTTGATTGCGCTATAACGCATGCCCTTGACGAACAGAAAAAGGCACAGTGTGGACAAATCTAATTACTCAGGCCCGCCATCTGCCTAGGCATCAACTTCCCTGATAGTACAATTGCAGGTTTAGTGAATAACATACTGAAAACAATATTATATTAATTGAATATAATCTTTCTTCCATGTATTTAAATCAGAGTTAAACACTGTAATTGATGATCAAATTATGCGACTGAAGTTTGGCATTGCGCGGGTACCCCTATTTGAATTGACGAGAACACATAATGCCGAAATAACGTTGCTTTATTAGGGCAGTCTGATTTCAGTCGGTACGCTCGACAAAAATGATGATCCAGAAGGTTCTTACTTAATAAAGTAAGTAAGCTTAAGTTTAGCACTTATGTCGTCTCATATCCGTCGAATATTCCTAACAAGTCAGCTGTAGAATTCAACGCTTAACTTCGGCATAGTTCCTTTAGACACAGTGACGAAGAAAACATTTAGGTACCTACTTACCTACGTTTTCTTCATTATTTTTTTGGAACGAAGTTCCTTATCGCGCGTTGGAAAAGGGGCTAGACGGAACGGCACTTTTTGACCGACACTTATTTTAGTACCTGCGAAGTGGAAGTAGAGGGCGTTGATGTGGCGATGACGTCAACTGGCGGGAAATTTAAAACTTTGTTCCATCCGGGTGTCCCTTGACATCTCTCAATTAGTTTTTATTACGGTATTAATTATTATACGCCTGGTATTTTTTTTAGATTGTCTTCAACTTTTTTGGACTTCCTTAAAATTACACTTATAGACAAACGACCTTGACCACACATTTGCCGTGTCGCCGAGATCGCACCAAAACCCTATTTTTTTACTTATCTTAGTTTAAAATTGACCTAAAAGAAATATTAAAACGTGGAATATGAAGTTTATGATATTGTCGATCTATTGGCGTGTGTTTCAAATGACGGTATACTAAGGAGATGCTGAATGTATGCTTGAATTTTAATAAATCGGTTTTACTTTGGAAGCTGATATCATGAGTATAATAAACAAAAATAGAAAATTTAAAACGTGAAAAGGAATGTTGATATGCTGAAGATTATTGCTGTATTTTTATTATAACTTTGTAGCTTTCAAATTATGATTTAATAAGCCCCTAAATACGGTAAATTACGAAATCTCCGTAGGGAACGCCCTTAAGAACACTTTGCGTAAAATATCTTTCAAGTAGGTATACGTGGATAGATAATGTCTTATTTAGGATGTTAAAAGGCGGATTCGAACCGGCACTTGAGGTGTAATTAGTGTATTACTGAACTCATAAATCATAGTTAAGGAGGGTCTTGTTAGTTTAAGTGGACGTCGATTTTATATTGTTTTAAGCACCTCAAATTGGTAAGTATTTTTAGATGGCGCGGCATCTTTCAACAGGCGTCCATCTTATTTTGATTACAAAAGTATACTTGATTTACAATAAGCTGGTATTAAAATTTGTCTAGTTATCTGAACACCTCTAACCCAATTTTCATCCACCTACTTAAAATTTTCACCCAATTATTTTGTCTTACAAACAAACCCATATAATTATTATTAATATAAATCTATCTCTATAAATTTTCGTCAAATTCAGCTCAAATAGTAACTAACGTTCTGCTTAGTTTTCTACTAAGCTAATATTGTTGGTCAACATAAAATTCTACATGCACGTTTCTCATATTCCTCACAATAGTACTTAGCATGACACAGCTAGAGTCATTGAAACCTCTAGCGTAGACCGGGAGCTTGTTAGCTTAACCTGCATTACCATTAAACATTATTAAAACCTAACAGCGCAAAACCAAAGTAGCGTTAGCGACTTTCTTTGCTTCATAATCCACCAAATTATTCCCTTCGGTGTAATTAAAATATATTTAATGTGTAATATAAAGTTCTCTGATTAAGTATTATAATATATTTCTGCTGAAATTACTATGGTTCAGCGAGTACTGGGGAAGTAATGCCGTAATATAATACACGCTTTCAGCTATTAAATTTGTCAAATTACGCCATTTTAAGCGCAGCCATAACTAGACAAGGTGCTACCTTTGCATTGTTGAATATTATGGCGTGAAACTTTTTACGTGTATATTATGCTTTTTACTTCAGTTTTTTATCTTTTTATATACTTACCTCACTCAGATTATCATTTTGTTTTAAAAAAGCGTTACTTTTATGTTTACGATTCTGTAAATTTTATTTCTTATGAATGTATACGGGTGCATTTGAAAAATCTGCTCTGTGCTCAGCGCTCTGTGCAAAGTATTATTCATCAAATATGAGGAATGTGTATTCACCTACCATTATTATATTTTGTTGTCATAATGTCATCTATACGTAAAACAAATTGACAAAGCCGATCGTGGATTTTTTGTATTTCGTTGACACATCCATCTCTGAAGCCAGGTAGTTGCTTTTGATTCTATGTCTATTATGTTTTATGTTTAGAATCGGATAAATTCTTATTTGTACTCTTTTGTTGCACCAAGGTTGAATTGGGAGCGGAAACGCGCCTCTAGTTTTTTTCTATTCGATTTGGATTTATTAATATAATTATTAAATTAGAATTGTAAAAATTTAAATATCCTCTAAATTCAGCTTACATTTTTTTAATGTGACACAAAATTTACTGAGAAAAATAATTTTAAATATTTACCTACTTATCTAGTAATTTGTAGAAATTAAAATATGCACAGATCAAAAAATAAATAAATAAAAATGTAATATTATTAAGTATTACAAAGAACTATAGTCTCATATTATGTACTTATTCAATTTTTGTAGATAAAAACTACAAATAACGTATCTTTAATGGAACTTGTAAAAGAATCAAAGAATAGGAAGCAAATTCCTCTGGGGCTATTACTGTATCATTTGATCAGCTTGTGACATCCATACAAATAATGAATTTATACTTGTCCTCACCACATGCTATTGTGGTACTTACTGCTTTGTAGTAAAGATCGATATCCTTTGAAACAGGAGGCAGATGGTTTCCGAAGTTTAGTATTTAACAGAATTCAACACTGCCCCCGATTTCCGCTCAGCTTCAGGTTTGTTTAAGGACGGCCATTTACAATGGTAATATGAAAACCTGCATTTTTCGTTACTTTTTATACTGAATCGGTAATTTACGTTTAAATATTCGATTCCATCAATGAACGAAGAAAAATGTAAAGTCGCAGCAATTTTCTTCAAATTCAAATTCGTTTACTTGAAACTTATGCAATATGCATATTATAGATAATCCATGTTAATAAAATAGAATTATCACTTCAATTAGTTATTAGGGTTCCGTTTTAGGGTTCTGTAATCAACAAAACTTGGTTGACTACGGTACCCTAAAACGGAACCTAAACCAGCTGATTTTTCGTATATACATAGTAGGTTAATAGTTACCTAAATAATTTAAGAGTAACATTGTCCTACAATTAGAACAATCCATATTTTAGGACCATCAAATCAAAGTATGAAATCATTTCTATCTCTGTTAGCTACCACTTTCAAGATTTTCGCAGATAAAAACGTTGTTTGTCTTATCAAAATGAAGCTACTCACAAAAAATTAGCTTGTTAGTAAGTAATCAAAAAAAATGTTCTAGGGCTCCCGGACTATCAGTGCTAGCTGTTATTAGTTACAAAATATGTTACAATGTACAAATAGAAATAAAAATATTATCTTACCTATCAGTATCATTGAAGTTTTGTTAATATTATTCATTTGCAAAAGTATACTTACTAGGTTATCTCTTGAATCCATAGTACTTAATATAATAAACGCGAAGGTGTGTCTGTCTGTCTGTTGTTGTTACCTCTTCACGCCCAAACAGCTGAACCGATTTTGCTGAAAGGTATGGATATGTTGCAGTCAAAACTCTTAACCAGTCATAAGTACTACTGACTTTCAAAATCAGTCAAAACTTCTTTTGACTAAACAGGTTGGTCAAAAGTAATTTTGACTGAATATTATTGGTTAATAGTACTTTTAACTGAAAATTTGCGGTCAAAAGTACTTTTGACTGACGTTCTTAGTCAAAAGTAGTTTTAACTGCAATAAAGCATTAGTCAAAAGCACTATTTGTAACATTAGTGTACTTTTTGGCATTTCATTCTTACACGAGCTGTTTGAAATGATCTCGGCCTAACATAATATTATATTGCTGTGTGGCTTACAAACGTATAAAGTATGACATGTCCTATACACCATTTTTTCAGTAGCTAACGCCTTTTGTAAATTCCTTCGTTAGAAAAAATATATAAACAACCGTTTTATTCCGAAATTACTACATGGAAGAGCCATGCTTTGGCACGAATGGGCCAGCTCGACCTGAGAAATACCACGGACTTACAGAAAACCGGCCTGTAACAGCGCTTGCTCTTGGTTTTGCCGAGTGAGTGAGTTTACCAGAAGCCAAATCCCCTACCTCCTAGAATGCCACAGTTGAAAACCAATTTGTGATCCCAGGAAAAAAAGAAGAATTTGGTTCCCAACTGCGTAAGCATGGACTTCAGTAATAACAGGGTATTACAGTCCAATCTTTATCCCGTCCATTGCCACCTTGAGAGTTGAGATGATAAACCCAGCTTATCTCTTTATAACCAAGACGCAGATATCGAGCATTTCTTTCTGTCAAAAGCTGGAGTGTGTGTATAATATCATAGATGATAACAGCTCTCGCCACTTCAGCAATCCTGAAGTCAGGGACCTCTCAAAATTATGGCTCCGAATTGATTGTAACGAACACCCTCGCATCTGTGCGTGTCCATCGTGTATAAAGGGTCCATAGTGGTGACTGGTGACCCAGAGACGGACCGACTCTTTGAACACCCGCAAGCTGCTTCAGATTTAGTGCAGCAGCAGATCCCATATAGCAGAGATAGCTTTATATTTTCTACATGGCTTTATATTGGCATACTTACTACTTTAATGCCCAAAACGCCGACTGGCTAAATGATTCAACTGATCATGTGGGGAAATATTTGCTCTTGCGAACAACCTAAGACAATTAGTTGCTACGCCTACGCGAATTCCAGATGTCGACAGTCAGAATCCTTCCCTGTTGGACCTTCTGCTGACTTCCAATCCTTGCATCTAGGTCCTTTAAGAGAGAGTTCACTAGGGAAAAGAAACAGCACCTTAATAGAATTGGTGAGAGACTCGAGCGCCTCGAAAAATAGCTAATTACATTTGTTGTATGAGAGTCCCCCTTAAATATTTAATTTATTTTGTTTTTAGGACCGGATGTTATAGCGATAATAGACATACACAAACTGTGAAAACTTTAGAAATCTATCTATAGTGGTTCTTGACATACAGCCTGTAAGACGGACAGACAGACATTTTCCGACTAAAATCGAATCCACTCTTCGCTTCTCACTTTTTAGGAGTTTTGACTGATACAACCAGTTAAAACCACTTTTGACTGTATCACTTATTCAAAAGTACTTTTGACCAGCTTCATTGGGCAAAAGTACTTTTAACTGTTATTTTAGTCAGAAGTAATATTGACTGAAGGATACGGTCAAAAGTAGTTTTGACTGATTTTGCTAGTCAATAGTACTTTTGACTGATTAAGAGTTTTGACTGCAACAGATATACTTTGAGTCCCAGGAAAGAACAGAATACTTTTTATTCCGAAAAATGTACGGTTCCCATGTGATTAAGGAATTTTTCGCAACCGGCTTGCGGACGTAGTAATATTATTTACCAGAATAATTCAAATATCTATTTTGATAAGTTGTTTTTTTTTTTAATTTTCACCCCCCCTAAAGTTATTAGGACTTATTGTTTGCAATATTATAGAAAGAGAACAATTATTAATTACTGATATAACATCTATAGATGTTATAATACTATGCCAATTTTAACATTAAAGCCGATATTAAGTTCGTTTACGGACGTTCCCTATCATATACGCATTAATCCCGTATCTTTTATATAGGGTTGTAATTAAATGATGTCGATAAACAGTGCGAGGTACTGCACTATTCGTGACAGCGGTCATTTTCCCTAAGATGAAACTTATGTACTCCTTAACTTAATTAACAGTGTCGGTTTTGCGTGGGATGTATTCAGTGGCTGTAGTGATGTGCTTTTAGCATGCGATATTTATCGATAGTGTAAATCTGCATACGTTTGTTGTATTATTATTTTATTTTTATCGATATGTTAATGTCTGCATACTGTAGTATTGTTTTTAATTTTGCGCGTCGATAAGTTGAATAAAAGGCTAGGATAGTTTTACGTTTTATGAGCAGACATTTGTATAATTTAAAAACAGTTTATTCTGCAGACTTATTTTTTTATCTTTGTTAGTTAAATAAGCCTAAAATTACTGCGTCAAGCTCGTCTAGACGATTCAATCTTAGGTTTCAGCGCAACCCTACTAGTACCTATGTCCTATAGGATGTGGGTTGTACCATGTTTAGCTCATTGAATACTGGATGACGCCGTTGTACCAAAATTCGTTTATCGCACAGATACCGTACATTTTTTCGGGACAAAATGTATCATAATATTAAGTATTTTCCTGAGATTTAAAATATCTCCAATCTCCATACAAAATTTGATCAATATTGCTTCAGCTGTTTAGCTGCGAAGATGTAACAGACAGACACACTTTTGCATTTATAATTTCATAATTTTAGTATGGATGTAAAAATTTTATTTCGCTTACTATTATTTCGTCGTATGTGATGTAGGTATTATAGTAGTGTATGTAAGGATTAACCAAAGTCAGGTTATATTTTGTTTCCATTATTTGGTATCTATTTATGTTCAAACTAAAGCAGTAATAGGGCCATTAATAAATAAAACCCTAGTCCTGCGACCCCTCCATTTTTTATACCGTAAGCTATTTTTACAAAAGCTAAAGAACCATTTTAATATTTAATGTGTCATGCGCACTTATAAACGGACATAATAACAAAAAGTGTGTCGCAATCACAAATTTAATTAGGTTAGTTTCCAATACAATAGGACAAAAAATAGTGATGCACCCGCTCTCGAAGTCGATGGCCAATTTGAGTGGCCCTTAAAATAACTAACTGTAATTATTGCGAGGAACGGGTATTTCAAGATTCGCGCGACTCAATGAAGATACCTAGCCACCAGCTACTTAATTACTTAAAACGAATATATATCTTCGTACAAAGGCAATTAATACGCCATCTTATGTTGAGCTTTATTTGAATATGGGCTTACTTACAGAGACGTAGGATTTAAATTGCCGTGATATGTTTTTATCCTTTACTTGTACTGCGTCTTTGACTACTTACAGGTAATTATCGCGCTAGTGCCTTTAAATTCTCACTAAAGACAGGTTCATGGGTTTGCATATTAGATTAAACTGTCGTTTGAATTTATAAGCCTTACACAAATTGGGTATTTAAAGTTGACTAGGGTTTTAAATTAGGTATCAATATTATTATTCTGATTGTAAAGTCACTTACAAATTTATTTGTAAATAAATCGTTTAAAACATCAAGTAAAATAGATATAATATATATTTTGTGAATAAAATTTTATTTAGTAGTTGTATGCTAATGTGTGGATTTAAATGAGTTGAAATTACAACTTTAATATTTTGATAGCATTAATTTTTGCAACGTAACTCCCATCAACAGAATATTACAATGCAAGTTAAGTAATTAATCCCAGTCTAATTTACTGAAATTACTCGTTATATTATAAATAATTAATGAAGCCACACGCAAATGTCTAATCTACTACATTTTACTAATTACATCGTTTATTCGCGAGAAGGCGATTAGCAAAATGCAATTCATGATGTTTGTATGAAAAAAATATAAGGTACTCGTTTCCTTACTGAAATATTTTCATTATAAAAATTGTTACTGTTAATCTTATATAATAATATTGAGTACTGCGTTGTTTTGAGTATATCAGTAAAAATAAGCAAAGTTATTATCTAGTGACGTAACTATCTATACTTATCATTTTTATTAATATAATTTTATTTCTGAACACGTATCGATATTTCTATATTCGTATCGACATGTCAAATCATATGTCAAAACAAGCCTATCGATATCCGCGTCCTTTTCGCACGCACTATTGTCACCGCGTTAGAAAGAGATAAGACTGTCAAACATGTCGGGCTGTTATCGCGACGGTAGCCGCTGCGACGTATCGTGTTTATCAATTTGTAAATAAGGCTCGACGGCTGGATTTTATTAAGTGGAAACTTGTAATGGATTAGGGTGATCAGACGTGTGAGCTATGATAACGCTTGATTGATCGCTCGTTCTGGTGAGGGTTTGTTTGGTCTCAGAGTAGCGACAGAGTCCTAGGCCCGTATTTTTGGTCAGTACTTAAGATGCGACCCGGTCTCAAGACGGGGTGATTGGTCCAAATTTTGACAGCCAACCAATCACAGAGCCTGAACCGTGTCTTGAGACCGAGATGCATCTTGAGCACTGACCAAAAATACGGGCCCTAATATGCTCCGTGTGGATTGTAGATATTTCCTCCATTTTTATCGTAAGCCTTAAAATCACAGGGACCGTAAATTTTTCGCAATGATACTAGCATGGTAATTCCTGTTTTTTAAAGTGAAAAATATAAACGAAAACTTTTATTTTTTTAACAGTGACAAAAATTAATAATAATTATTAGGTATGAATTATGAAAAGTTTATTGTACCGCAATAAGTCGTCACTTTTAGCTTTCTATATAAAAATAGCTTTTAATGTGGAAAATCCGAAAAAATATTATACTGAATGCACATTTTAGTTTAAAAATACTTTCAACATTATCGCGTGGAGAGTGAAATTTATTACGGTCAAAAAACCCAAGGGTAAAATTCGAAAATTTTCTAACTGTTGAAAAGTTGTGGAATGAGCTTTCTGCGGTTTAAACATCGGATTGCCCTTTCAGAAACTTAAAATAGCAACGTTTCAACGATCATTTAATATTATGAATTAGAAAATTAGAAAAATATTTAAAAATATAATCTTAATTTTAACTAAAACGCATAAAATACTGTAAAAACTTACAATGTTTTTTTTTAATATACAAAAATGGACTGTTCCCGCAAAGTTCGTTTATCGAACTTTTAAAGGCACAAAACATTATGAGCCACCATAGAGATGTACATACGTCATTTTTGATCGCAGCAAAGCTGCGAATAATAAAAACTAAGGAAGAGTAACTCCGTCAATAAACATGTTCCAAAATACTTGTCAAAAAAGTGTACGTTAGGTACACATTTCAATACATTTGCAATATTTAGGTGGCCTTGAGCGGTATAAAGGCTGACGTTACATGACAGTTCGGAAGGAACCAAATTTTAAACGGTAATAGTATGGGAGTTAGTTTCCTTAGTTTTATTATTCGTAGCAGCAAAGTAAATAAATACCAAGGCAATTCTAATAAGAACTAATCAGAGAGCGGAAACCTGCATAAGGTCACTGGCGTGCCAGGTTAAGCTCTGTGTAGCCAAATTTAAATATTTTAGATGAGACTTAATATGGAAGATTCTCGACTCCCAAATACATTTTCCTCTCGTTTAATATTAAGATCATAGGGGATTACTTTGTGAGTTATATCAAGAAAGCCAAGGACGAAAATTACGAAAAAAAGTGTGCTTCTTGTCCAATTTTCTGTGTAATTTCTGTGAATATTATTATAAAAATGATTAACTTAATACCTATATCTTACATTCAAAAGTGACATCATACTGAGATTTTTTAAACGACAACATAAATTGATTCGTTTCAGGAAAACCTATAAAAATACATGACAATAATATATACATAGTAATCTTAATAGCTCCTATGTTCAAAACTATGCTGCTAAGATATAGCTATAGCGCAATACTCAATTACCTAGGTACACTTGAAAAATGCGTTACATTAATAATTATTAATTACATAAAGATATTTATAAGCCTCATATAAAAGCAATAAACAATTTTATTTATAAGTAGATACGTACAGTCAACGTTCAAAAGTCCAGTAGCATCGTAACGACTATATTCGTTTGCCGGTACAGTGCATATTTATGTGTGCGGCATGTTACCGTGTACACACTTAAATGTCGTACAGTATTGTGGCAGCTACTGCAACTTAGAACAATGTATTGGTATAGTATAGTACCTATAAACATGTAAATCAAATAATAAATATTTTATAATATTTCATCATATATAAAATAAATAGGTACCTAATAAATAATATTACATCAGATTTAGACTACGTCGCCAATTCTATTTTGCGCGACTTTTTCGTGCAGATTTTGGGCGGAATAATTTTTCATTATTGGCGACGCCGGCCGTCCGCAGTAACACTCGTAATCTGTGGTGGTCGCCTATATAAGGTGAGGCCGTAAAATATTGTCAGTCACTCGTAATAAAAGTGAGTGAATTAATAGCTTGTAACAGTCGCGACCTACCGATATTAATTGTTATTGCGGAGGTAATATTCTTGCACTTGCGGTAGTGAATTATATAGTAACTAACTATTGTAAAGTAACTTCAAATCGTTTAGACAATTAGTGTGATTGAATGTACAAAAACATAAAGTGTAAATAGGTGAATAAACTAAGTGGTTCCGTATCCTGCATTTCATTTTTGGACCTATAACGTAAGTACTGAACACAGTACTGTACAGTATCAATACAAGAAAGTTGCGTGTAGTGGATGAAAGACAAAGATAACATATATTATGTTTGTCTTCTTCATTCATTGTTCGTCATTTATTGCACTGCACTGTGTCAATAAATGCAAAAATTTCACTAGACACGTAAGATAGTTCGTAGCTCCATCGGTATGTTCCTAGTTGGCCTCGCATCATAGCTAGGACGAAAAATGGTCACGGTTCAAATCTCAGATTATCATATTATTTTAAAGTTTTCATATTGTTTTTGTTATCTCAGCATTTTTGAAAACTTAATGAAATGACTATTTTGAAAGTTTTATTTAATAAGAATAATATTAAATTATAACATAGTGATAAGATAATATTATAAATGTAAAAGTATTTTAGTTAGATAATTATATATTATAATAAAACAACACTTTCAAAAAAAATATATTTTTATTTCAATGACATAACAATTATTATTGAACAATTGAATTGATTGACGGATGACGGTAAAATCTTTGATTCACAGGTCTATCAATATAATAATACCTATATCTATTGTGTTATCAATATTTCATATTGTTGAGGTTATAGTTTAATTATTCGTTTTCCGAGGAAAAGAGGATTAAAACTTAACCTCAACCTTAAAATCTTAAACCTACCAATTACTGGCCAACACGTTCCTTTGTAGAATGCCTAATTGAAACTTACGAAATATAAATATTATAACAATTACTTTACACTTATTATTGCGACATAGAAATACATTTTTAATAATATAAATTATATTTCTTCGCTTCATTCTTCGATATATTAATTAACCAGGTAGTCCTTTGTTTATTTGCTAGGCAATCAAACAAAGGACTACCTGGTTAATTAATATATCTTTGAATGAAGCGACTCATATAATAATGATCGAACTTCACTTGGTAAGTTCGTTTGATCATTTATAATGATTCTTAATATTTTGTGTAAACTCCATTATTTTCAATACAACTAAGAAGACGTCCCACAACTGCATGCAATGAGATTTGAGCAGCTCCGGACATCTATCATCGCGTGCTCGCCATCTTTGCACCATTAAGCCCCATATATTTTCAATCGCGTTTAAGTCTGGGGATCGTGCTGGCCACGGAATAACTTTAATATTAGAATATTCACTGAACCAATTGCGAACTATGGAGGCTCGGTGAATTGGACAATTATCATGCACAAAACTTATTTCGCTATCACCATACACATTTCGCACAGTGGGTAACATAATGTCCTCTAACACTTCTACATAATTTGCACTGTTGGCTCGAGTAGGTATAAATTCAAGTTCACCCGGCCCTTGAGCACTAATCCATCCCCACATGTTCACACTTTTTAATATTTTGTTATCTTCAAGCAATCGTTCCATTTTATTTTAAATCTACCCTCATTCTTTACTGTGCTTTTAGTTAGAAACGTAATTTTCTATTCCATAGTTGTATCAACATTCATAATCATAATAATTTATAATTAATATTTCTCAAAAATTGTTTTACGTAAAAACGACGCAGACTCAATACGGGTCGGATTCGATCCTGCAATTTAGCTGACGCAGATGATCTTAGAATAAACACACGCACTTGCTTAACCACTATACCACGGCAGTGCTCACATGTTGAGACGAAATTGACGATATGAATATACAGCCAAACAAAGTGTATGTGTGTGTGTGAATTGTCTTTATAGAAAAAGGTCACAAGTAACGTTAAGTGTTGACGCTATAGCTGCGTACGATTGCTACTGGACTTTTGAACGTAACTGTACTCTTAACTTTAAATACTCTACTTTTGTAGAATATTTTGGCTACATTTGTATAAGAACTAATGATAAAACAAAACTTGTAGGTACTGGCGACAATAGGATTACCAGGACCTTTCCAATAAGCCCTGCGCTTAGGAGTTCTAAAACTTCTAATTCTAGTTTTAAAAGAACATAAAAATTCCTCTCGTGTATTGGGCCATCCGACAAAACACGTTTGTGAACTCGAGTCTCTGGGTGGCGCGGCCTAATATCCCTCAGAAACACCGCTAGCTTAGACCGCAGCATTATCTAGACGTGAAATAAATTTCTCAATCGCGTTTGCATGCCTCGTACCACCCTTGTACTTAAGTTTTACTATATCAAATACTGGATCATGTAACTTCAATTAACGTTGGATAGATTTATGTGTTAGATTTGTTTCGGTTTTACCGTTGTTATGCAATTCGCTTTGGGTGTGATGAAATTATCTGGCAATAATGGAATTGTATTTTATACGTCCACGGATTTTATTACTTTGATATTGACTTTATTTGTCCATTATTATTTTGTGTCCACTTCAAACATAAAACAATGAATTAAGATACAGCGTTAAACATATTATATATTATTATTTTTTTAGTTACTTATGTTTAACTGGGTATTTCAAAACTGTGATGGTCTACCGACGAATATGAAGTATTTTTTGTATTTATTTTTAAACGCCATTATTTTCTACTTAAAATGTGTAAGTTAAGGTTTTGTCCTCAGTTTATAGAGTTTTATATTTACTTGTTTAAGTACAAAGTATTCTTTTAATGCAAAGTTAGATGAAAACAATCGCGTCTATCATTACAAAGCGTCTGACCTCCCAAACCGGTTCTTGACGAGCGGCGATTAAGTAATCTCCCCGCTGTTACACCGATTCCAACTTAATTTCTTCATTTTGTTGCGCCTCAGCATTCTTATTGCTCTAACTCGAAACTGAATTCCATCGAAAACTCGAAAGGCCAATTTTTCTAATGGGTTTTTCGAAATTTCGCAACGCAATCAAAATGCTTCCCTCGTAATTCTGTCTCTATTTTGGTATTTAAACGTGTTGCGACAGGAATCAGGATACTTGTGTGTTCCAATCTCGGAAGAATTTTCGATCAAGCCTGGAAGCCGCGATTTCTGTCTAAAGAAACGGAATTATGTGTGCTATGTCTCTTTTTGTCTTGTGTCTCAATTAACGTATCTCGAAGAAATGTGCTCAGATTGCGGACCAGCAGACTGTTGATATTATTAAGCTATTTACAGTTTTTCCTTCCCCCAATTTCCAAAGTTATAAAAAGAACTTTACTAAAGTCTAATTTAGCAATTGATTTTTCCGTAACGTCATTAAAATATTATAAGAATAGCTCGACGAAATGAACGACACAATAAAGACGATTTTCTTTTATAAAATTCCATTAACAAAAAACCGTGATCGCGAAGAAAATAAAGTTATGAGATCTATTTTGTCACTGTTCGATGTTACTTATTGAGGAATGGTGAAGGAAATGGGGAACACTTAAAATAGCTTTCTAGTATCGATAAAATTATACAAATTTTGTAGCATAAAGTTATACTCTCTTTACCTATAATCATAGAATCGTTAGAAACCAACGCAGTAATATTAGTTATCTTAATTGAAGTATTCAATGAAGTATATGATGGTAACTAGCCACTAGTTAATAAGTTATTTACGTTGGTGATTAGCATCATGTCCTATTTCATCATAAAACTCTAAAAAAGTTAAAGCCATTTATTATAAAATAAAGTACAAAATATTAAATATAATATTTAATAAAGCTAGTTTTAATGACGTAATTTGAAACCAGTCAAATAACGCAACAATTAAAGCCAAAACATCCTAGGTGAGTACTGTTTGTACTGGAATTTGTAATACATTTTGTCTCGTAATAAATTGCTCTGATATTATTTTCCTCATTAGGCTTTTTGACGGGCTCCGAACTGTCAACGTTGATGGACATGCACGCTGCAGATCGCCTGAAAATTGCGTGGCCTGCCACATGGTTCATTATCCCTGGTATTATGCCGACAGGATGATTTGGGTCATATTATTATTTTTAGTCTAATAGACCTCTTCTTTAAGCATATTCTCCGTATGCTAGTCTAAATCATCACTTATTACTTTAAACTGCTATTTTATCCTCTTTTTAGGCTTTTGTGTTTAGTTTTATTGTGATTTTTTATTACAGATGCAACTGTCAAATCAATTTTACGTTTTAAAATAGCTTTATTGAATTTTAACGTTTCGATTCGTACGATAGCTCCATTAATCTTGTAAGGAGCTATGACCTTGCCTTAACGTTTGCCCCCTGACAGCCTAGAAATCCGATATGGAATCGTGATCGAGATGTCGTTTTGATGTTTTTATCTCAGTTCGTGAACCGTTTTTTGAGGCAACTGTTGCACAAAATGTTTGCTTTTAAAATTCTATTTATTCTTTTGTGTTTCGTAAGTTTGGTTGACTATGAAAAAATCTCAACATAAGCGGTAAAGTTGACTCTCACGTATCTTTGATGATAGTCTCTAATCTAGAAGCTAGATACTAGTCAACAATTTTTAACCGACTTCCAAAAAACGAGGAGGTTATATGTTCGGCTGTGGATATTTTTTATTTATTTTTTTTTTATTATTTTTGTATGTTCAACGATTACTCCGCCGTTTGTGAACCGATTTTCGAATTTTTTATTTTGTTGTATTAGGTTTCACTCCAATTTGGTACAATGTTCACAAAAGTGGTGACCTGATGATGGGATCCATGAGTAATCGAGGGAACTCCTCGAAATTTATATGGAAACATATGGTGATTTTGGTTTTATTAGAAGCATCCTAAGCATATGCTACCAAAACGCAAGATTCTGCACCAAGGTATACTATGGTTCCGAAGATACTAAGAGAACTCCGGATTCCTTATAGATACAAGTTTGGGGGCTTAGGCGCTGTTTTAAGAACTGAAAGCATATGCTACTATACAAATTACATTCATCATCATCATCAACATTACCACGTCAGGGTCACCAATGTCACTAAAATTGAACATAACAAAATATTCAACCTTATCTCCAGAGCGTAAGGCACACATTTGACATTACTTTTGAGAAGTAAGTTGCTTCGATAATACAAGTAACATGCTAGAGTGCACAGCTGTTACACTTACCAATCGCGGCCACGGGCGGCCGTAGACTTCACAAGCGCTACTATGTATTACAATAATAAAGATAAAGTTTAAAATCATATGACAATGAAAGCCTCGCCTCTGCTAAAATTCCGGTTTGGCGCGGCCCTAGCACGTGTCCACTTCGATTATTTTTAAATGTATTGTTTAAAATTATCTGCAGCTGATTATATATTTTGTAAGTGTGACTGTTAACAAATTGTAATAAGATACGTAGAATAGTATACAGGTGTATTAGGGCCGATTCACACCGGAATGGCGGAGGCGAGGCGAGCAGTTTCAGTGTCATATGATTTTAAACTTTATCTTCATTGTTGTAATAGATAGTATCGCTTGAGAAATCTACGGCCACCCGTGGACGCTCGTGGCCTCTTGCGGCCGCCGACGGCGTCGATTTCTCAAGCGATACTATGTATTATAGTAATGAAGATAAAGTTTAAAATCATATGACACTGAAACTGCTCGCCTCGCCTCTGCCATTCGGTGTGAATCAGCCCTAATCTACGTATAGTACGCGATGATTTTACTAGGTATAAAAAAGAGTGAAATTATTATTTTTTACAAAAAATTAAAACCGACTTCCAAGGTAAAAACAATAATAACATCCTTATAATATGAACTAAAAAGTATTAAATAATTTTTCCTATCTCATGGTGCCTTTTTCCGAATTCGGCTAAAACTCAACTATTTCTGTACTCAATCTTCATAATTTTGAAGTCGGTGCCAGTTACAAATGTTTCAAATATTCTGGCATCTGGATTCAGCTATATCTGGTACCGACTTCAAAATTATGAAGATTGAGTACAGAAATAGTTGAGTTTTAGCCGAATTCGGAAAAAGGCACCATGAGATAGGAAAAATTATTTAATACTTTTTAGTTCATATTATAAGGATGTTATTATTGTTTTTACCTTGGAAGTCGGTTTTAATTTTTTGTTAATTATAACGAATGACTAATAAATTAATAATATTAATAGCTAGATGACGTCCAAAATTGAATAATTTATCATAAAAATAATTTATTATAATAAAAATTTATCGCGCAAGAGCTTATAGTACGGGAGCCCTAGAACATTTTTTTTTATTACTATCAAGCTAATTTTTGTGAGTGACTTCATTTTGATAAGACGAACAACATTTTCATTTGCGAAAAATCTCGAAAATGGTAGCTAACAGAGATAGAAAGGATTTCATACTTTAAAGTCATGGTCGTAAAATATGGTCTGTTTTATTCGTAGGACAATGTTACTCTTAAATTATATGACTATTAATCTATCAATATACAAAAAAGCTGCTCGTTAGGATTCCGTTATAGTGTTCTGTAATCAACAAAACTTGGTTGACTACTGTATTCGTTGGCTACTTGTTGGTCTTATCAAAATGAAGCTACTCACAAAAAATTTGCTTGATAGTAATAAAAATAAGGTTCTAGGGCTATTTCATTTTACTGAGAAAATTTTTATCCTGTATCCCGAAATTAAGTACCTACCTACCTCCATAACCAGCAAAGTCGGTTAAGTGGTTTGAGCGTGAAGACGTTACACAGGCAGATAGAATTTCACATAATTATAATATTAGCTGTTCATAACGGCTACAATCCATAGAATAATTACTAATGTGAAATAATATTATATCTGTTTCTTGCGCTCTTTGTAATACCGTCAGTTCTGGATCACTAAGAGTGAAACAAATTTTAATGTAACAATAAAATACACTTTGCTTTGTATTCAGGCAGAAACTCTCTGTAAATAATTCAGCTTTACCGTTCCACCTTTAATTTACTGTAGGCTTTTAATTATTTATTAATTTAATGAAAGATCAAAAGAATCCATTTTATGTTCCAAAGAGTATTTTACTATGGTCGTTATCACAGATTACGTGAGTGTCATAAAACCTATAATAGATTCCATATATCACATTCAACTAGTACTATAAAACTGGCGTGCCCATGCAAACATTTTTTAAATTATATCTAAAAATTGAAACAGTTCTTTAACGTATTTTATGGTTATTTTATTACATGTTAAATCTGTTTGATTTATTTTGATTAGAACGTCATCTAAGACGCTAAGCGGTATGAGATTTATAATATTTTAAATATTTATTTTTACACAGTCGTTAAAGTTATGTAAGAGAATTTAGCTCCATCTGGCCACTTACTAAAATTGTGTGCGTTTTATAATCATATAGAATATTAAATAAAATAAGATGGAAAGGTAGATTGGCGTTTAGATAGAAACTTTAGTAAATAATGTTTAGTGTAAGCTTACGAAACGAAACGTGACACTTTGTTTTAAAGCGCTGTTCAAATGAAAATAATAGCATTTGTTACAGTTAAGAATGACTACAATATCACAGCTAAAATGAGCACATTTCAGCTTTCAGTGATATTCTCAAAAGAGAAACAGAAAACGAACAGTAACATGATATTAGCACTTTTAAATTTATTACAAAATGTGCCATCGGGGAAATTGATTCCTAGGCAGTTGACGGACCAACGTCATGTGGTCGGCTGATGTCAATTCAATGTTAGCTGTGATCGGTCGGATGGGTTTGACGTAACGCGACCAAATTACTTAGGTCCGCCATCTGCCTACTTATCATCTTATCTGATAGGACATAGTAAAAACTTTTTTCAAGAGACCTGAAAACAAATGATTTTGTTGTTGAATCTTCTATATCTATATCTATATCTATATTTTTTATAAAACAAATTCG